>CM027123.1:5323730-5997098 GCA_015476505.1 Urochloa ruziziensis | reverse complement strand
AGCTTTAAGTGGACTACCATCTAAAGGAATAATAATATCTCAAGGATAGGCTATGGGTTTCCTATGCAGCAGAAAATATAAAATAATCATCTCCATATCCATCCATCCCATACCTCACCACATCGGGCTATTCCGGCACGCCGGACTCCCTCTCCTTCTCCACACTCCTCTAAGTCGATGCGAGAGCTCCCTCCCCTCGCATCTCACCAACTACGACCGGATCCTGAAAGGGAAGGGAGCAACTTCCCTTCTCCCCGTCCGTAGTTGCGAACCTTAATCACTCTCAAATCTGGCTAGAAAGGGGGAAGGTAGAATATCCCAAAATATGAGAGGTAACAGTGCAATGGGCAATGTCCATACCGAGGACGCGGCTATACGTATAGGTTTTAGACTCTCGAGAGCTTGTACAACTGGACCCACTCGGGCTGCGAGATGGTGGCCGCCATCTCGAGACGCAACCCACAGCTCAGACCCTAACCGCGACGATGCCCGCCTGCTCTTCCGGTCTCGGTCCATCGGCTCGCAATCCAATGCTTCGGAAGCTGTGTCGAAATCTCCCTCGTAGGGCCAGACGGGGCCATAGTCCTTCGGGGAGACGGTCTCTCCCGTTCCCGTACACCATCCACCTGATCTTCTCGCAATCCGGGCATCGCGCTAGCTAGGAAGGCTGGAACCCGTTCATATGGGTAAGCGGTAAGTACGTGGGGCCCAAAGAGTGGTTACCCCACTCAGTTTCAGACCGGGGTGAGCGTCATCGTCCCAAAGGCGTATCCTCCGAAGAAGAACGCAAGTCGTAGTACCCATCATAGGTACCACCGCCAACTCCTATGCTCCTATCCATCCGTGTACCCGCCACAAGTACAGTGTGGGACCCCCTCGAGAGCAGGGGTCTCCCGACACCTCGGTTATAGACCGAGTTGTTATAATATGCTCACCCCCGCCAAGTTTCCCAAAATCACCATTCACCTGCCGGTTTTATCCCCACACACGCCAAGAATCCTAATCCACAATATCCCATACACATGCAAGCAGCATAGCATTCATATATCATAGTGTATTAGGTAGCAAGGAATTCACGGAATAAATTATGGCTATGCAAGGCTCAAGCATCATCCATTGTAATAAGTAAAGCGCTAGCACATCTAATTGCAACGTCTAATAGGCATTCAAAGGATGGGCTGGGCGTGAATCTGTAGGCTGGATCTCTTCCTCCACGAAGTCTTCTGGGTAGAACTCCTCTCCGGTCAGCTCCTGTCCGTCGGTGGATCCTATTTACGTAATTAAAGTAAATACCGGGACCTAATAGTAAATAACTCCAATAAAACCAGCTCAAGAAAGATTCAAATGGACTTATACTTCACACCAAAGGCTAGATCATATTTTTAGAAAAATATAGAAATTGGTTTCATATTTTTCTGAGTTAAAATGAATTAGTTATGAATTTTCTAAGTTTAAATCCTTTTCTGGATTTTAAAATAATTACGAATAAGAAAAGAAAAAGGGCCAGGGACCTATTTGTAAATAGTCAGGGGCTTATTTGTAAATAGTCAGGGACCTATTTGTAATTTTTGAAAAGTTCAGGGGTGTTTTTATAAAAGTCTAGGGTCGGCCGAAATGCTGACGTCAGCAGTGGGCCCTGCTGACGTCAGCGTTGACTGGTCAACGGTCAACGGTCAAAGCTGACAGGTGGGTCCCGTGGTGACGTCAGCAGTGGGCCCTGATGACGTCATCACGAGGGCTTAGGTGCTAAAACTAAAAAGGCCAGGGGGCTTAGAGGAAGAGTAGCAACTCAGGGACTAGATTGTAAAGGTTTTGAAATAGCAGGGGCTAAAGTGAAAGATTCCAGGGGCTTCCTTGGAAAAAGGACAGTCTCCGCCGTGGTGGACGCGGTTCACCGTGGGCCGTGAGGTTGGTCTACGTGAGCCGCGTCCACGGGATCTCGTGCGGCCAGGGCCGGATCCGCTGCGGCTGTACCCGCGTGGTCGCGCGTGCGGGCGCTCGAGGGCGCGACGCGTGGCGGCGGGGCACGGACGCTCGCGAGGTGCTCGTCGAAACGACGGGCGGCGGGGTGCGCGCGCGCGGCGGCGGAGGCTCGCCGGCGACGACCCAACCTCACCCAAATCCAACGCCAGGGGCGTGGATCTGCGCCAAATGGCGTCGCGGAGGTGTTCCAGGTTGAAAAAGTTCGGGCTTCGGTTCCTAGGGCTAGCTACGGCAAGAACAAGGTGGTGAGGTTCTTGCACGGGGAGTGCTCGACAAAATGTCCCAAAGGGACGTTCCACGGGCAGGTAAGTTCAAGGCCGGGGTTTGGGTTGGCGTCGACGGGATCCTGCACAAGAGAAAGGTTGGCACGAAGACCAACCCACAGGCATCGATAAAGGGCCAGGCTTGGGAAGTTTTGGCTAACTACGGAGGTCTCCTCGGCGTTCAAGCCGGACAGCAAGAAGAAGGGGGAAGCGGCGGCGCTGGCTGGCTCACCTGGCTCAAGATTTGGCGTGGAGAAGATGTGGGCGTCGACGCGGCGTAGAGGATCGAGTCTTGGCGTGCCCCTCTTCTTGCTCCGGGTGGTTGGCGCGGCGGTGGCGTCCCTGCGGCGGCGACGGCGGCGACGTGCTCCCACGAGCGGCTCTGGCCTTGGCGTCCTTCTCCTCCTTCCGCTCCTCCTCTCCTCCTCGTGCGGCGGCGGCGGCTGGGGGCTAGGGCAGCGCCCAGTGATGGCTGGAAGGAGTTGAGGTGCGGCCGCCCCTCTGTTTTATAGCGGCGGCGCCCGGGGGGGATTGGGGTTAGGGTTGGAGAGGGCTGGAGAGGCGTGAGTGGAAGCCTCGAGAGGGGACACGCGGCATGGGGTAGTTGGCTGTGAGTTGGGGTAGTGCGCTTGGGGTTTTTGGGCGTGCGGGCCACGGCGCGGCGCGGCGAGAGAAGAGAGGACGCAGCTGCTCGCGAGATAGCGCGGGCAGCCTCCCCATCTGGGATTTAGGGGTGGAGCAGTGTGGCGGAGCGGGGATTAGGGTTTAGGGCCCGCGGGATGATCTCTCGCGGTCGAAGCGGCGCGAGTCGGAGGCCGGGCTGGGTGCGCGCGGCGGCGTCCGGTGCGTGCGCGCGGTGGTGGTGAGGGAGATAAAGCTGACAGGTGGGCTCCACCTGTCAGCGGGTGAGGAAGAGGGGGCGCGCGCGCGTTGGAGGGAACCGGCCGCGGTTAGTTGGGCCGCGACGCGGGCTGAGGGAAAGGAAAGGGGCCAGGGTTTAGCTCGGACCGGGCTGAGAGTAGGGGGGTGGTTTCCGGACTTAGTTAGCGGGCTGGTTAGTGAGGTTAGGGCCCAAGTTGTTTTTAGTTTTAAACTTTTCTTTTTGATTTGGATTTGAATCATTTCAAATCCAAATCCCACTCAATTAAATCCAAATAAATTCCAAATAAAATCCAAATGTTCACACTAACATTTAAACACCTTAACAATAATATTTTATATATATATTTTTTTTATGCCTAAGAATTTTTAGGAGAGATTCAATGAAGACAACCTTATATTTTTCCTAGTTAGCATCATATCCACGAAAAATTTTTAAAATCCACATTTTTATTAACTTAAACATTCCAGAAAAATCTGGGATGTTACAATCTCCCCCCCTCACTAGAATCTCGTCCCCGAGATTAAGGTCGTACCTGGGTCTCGAAGAGGTGTGGGTATTTCTCTCTAAGGTCTGCCTCGTTCTCCCATGTGGCTTCTCGTTCCGTGTGGTTACTCCATAGCACCTTGCAGTATGGAATCGAGCTTCTCCGGGTCTGCTTCTCGCCTCTCTCTAAGATCTTCACGGGGTACTCCAAGTACTCAAGGGTATCTTGTAGGTCGAGGGCTTCGACTGGCACTGTCTCTTCTGGTACTCGCAGGCATTTCTTGAGCTGTGATACGTGGAACACGGGATGCACTCCTGCAAGCTCCTCTGGTAGTTCTAGACGGTAGGCTACCTTCCCGATTCTTTCGGTGATGAGGAAAGGTCCTACAAACCTCGGGGCTAACTTGCCCTTCACGTGAAACCTCTTGGTTCCGCGTAACGGGGAGACCTTAAGGTAAACATACTCCCCCACCTCAAAGGTCAACTCACGTCTTCTCTTGTCGGCGTAGCTCTTCTGTCTGCTCTGGGCTACCTTCAAATTCTCCCGAACCTTGGCCACATTCTCTTCTGCTTCTTCAATGGATGCGGGTCCAAAGAAGGGTCGCTCTCCGACCTCTGACCACATGAGAGGGGTTCTACACTTCCGGCCATAGAGTGCCTCAAAGGGCGACATCTGCAAGCTTGCTTGGTAGCTGTTGTTGTACGAGAATTCTGCGTATGACAAGCTCTTTTCCCAATCTGCTCCGTATGTTAGTACACATGCTCGAAGGAGGTCTTCTAGAATCTGATTCACTCTCTCTGTCTGCCCATCGGTCTGAGGGTGAAAGGCTGAACTGTACACTAGACTGGTACCCATAGACTCATGCAGTCGCTGCCAGAACTTGGCGGTGAACTGGGGTCCTCTGTCGGTGAGTATTGACTTGGGGGCTCCATGCAATCTGAGGATGTTATCTACATAGATGTCGGCTAGTCTCTCAGCTCCGAAGGTGGTCTTGACCGGAATGAAGTGAGCGATCTTGGTGAGGCGATCAACTATCACCCAAATCGAGTCATTTCCTTTCTGGGTACGGGGCAGACCGTTTATGAAATCCATGGTGATATCCTCCCACTTCCACATAGGTACGTCAAGTGGGTTTAGTAGTCCTGCGGGCCGTTGATGCTCGGCCTTGATTCTGCGGCAAGTGTCACATCGGGCTACATATTCTGCAATATCTATCTTCATGTTCTGCCACCAGAAACGATCCTTCAGGTCGTGGTACATCTTGGTGCAACCGGGGTGAATCGAGTATCTGGATTCATGAGCTTCGCTTAGGATGGTTCGACGGAGCTCCTCATTCTGTGGTACGCATATGCGATCCTTCAACCATACCGTGCCCTGTTCATCTATCCGGTAATCTTCGGCTTTGCCCTTGGCCATAAGCTGTATCAGTCCCTTGATCTCTGGGCAATCTTTCTGTGCTGCGCGAATCTGTTCCTCTAGGGTGTACTTCACATGCAGCTCGCTGATCTTTTCTAATTCTGAGTCTGCGGCCTTCTCCTTCTCAATCATAACCCTGCAATAGCTCTTGCGGCTAAGTGCATCGGCGACTACATTGGCCTTGCCGGGATGATACTGAATGTTCAGATCGTAGTCCTTAATCAACTCTAGCCATCTTCTTTGCCTCATGTTCAGCTCAGACTGCGTGAAGAAGTACTTCAAGCTCTTATGATCGGTGAAGATGTCACACTTATTGCCAATCAGATAATGTCTCCAAATCTTCAGGGCATGTACGACTGCTGCAAGCTCTAGGTCGTGAGTAGGGTAGTTTTCCTCATGCTTCCGCAACTGGCGGGAGGCATAGGCAACAACTTTCCCATCCTGCATAAGCACGCATCCGAGTCCTTGCCTTGATGCATCACAGTAAACTACAAAGTCTCGTCTGATATCTGGCAGGGTCAACACGGGAGTGGTGGTAAGCTTGGTCTTCAATTCTTGAAAGCACTCTTCGCACTTTTCTGACCAAACAAATGGCACATTGTTCTTAAGCAACTCGGTCATAGGCTTGGCAATCTTCGAGAAGTTCCCTATGAACCGACGGTAGTATCCAGCTAATCCGAGAAAACTCCTGATCTCTGTCACGTTTCTGGGCTGCTTCCATTCAGTCACGGCCTCGATCTTTTCTGGGTCAACTGCTACACCTTCTGCTGTCAGCACATGGCCTAGGAAGGCAACTTTCTCCAACCAGAACTCACACTTGCTAAACTTCGCGTAGAGCTGATGCTGTCTCAACCTTTCGAGCACAATCTTGAGGTGCTCCTCGTGCTCTTCGGCAGTCTCTGAGTAGATCAAAATGTCATCGATGAACACCACAACGAACTTGTCCAACTCTTCCATGAATACCTTGTTCATCATGTTCATGAAGTATGCCGGCGCATTGGTCAACCCGAAAGACACAACCAGAAACTCAAACAGCCCGTAACGGGTGGAGAAGGCGGTCTTGGGTATATCCTCTGGCCGAATCTTCATCTGGTGATAACCGGATCTAAGGTCAATCTTGCTAAAGTACTTGGCTCTCCTTAGCTGATCCAGAAGGTCATCAATTCTAGGCAATGGGTACCTGTTCTTGATTGTTACCGCATTTAACAAACGGTAGTCTATGCACAGGCGAAGTGTACCCATGGTGATCCCCATGGTGATGCACTCGGTCGAATAAACTTACGGTCCAACAGATCTCTCAGCTGCTTCTTCAGTTCCTTCAATTCCTGCACTGACATCCGATAGGGTCTCTTGGATATGGGGGCAGTGCCTGGGACTAGCTCAATGGCGAACTCAACGTCTCTATCTGGGGGTAAGCCTGGTAACTCCTCAGGAAACACATCCGGGTACTCGCAAACGACTGGCACATCCGCTATAGTCTTCTCACTGAGGCTGTGTAGGTGGGCCGTAGGTGTTTGCTTGGCTGCTACGGGCTCAATTCTCACCATCTTACCACTAGGGTGTGTCAAGGTCACAAGGCGAGGTGAACAGGAGATGTTTCCCTTGTGTAAGGTCAACCAATCCATGTCTAGGATGATGTCAATGCCGTCTGATGGTAGAACTGTGAGGTCGGCTAGGAATTTATGGCCTCTCATCATGATACCAACACCTTTGCACATCTTTGTGCACTCTAGGTCTCCTAAGGGTGAAGTGGTGATTATAGGTACGGCTCGGGGAACCATGGGGAGAGATGTATGTGCTACAAACTTGCTAGATATATAAGATCCGGTAGCTCCGGTATCAAACAGAACCAATGCACGAGATCCATCAACAATAAACTCACCGAGTAAGACGTCGGGTGCTTCCTGTGCTTCAGCTTCAGTCATATGGTTGAGCTTCCCGTGTGCGATGCCTGGCTGACCTGGGGTGGCGGCTGGTCTGCCACCGGGTGCGGCACCGCGAACTGGTGTCTGGGAGTTCTTCTTCTCTGGGCAGTCGTAGGACTTGTGGCCTGGCTTGCCACAGTTGAAGCAGGTGAACGGGGCACTCGAACTGTTCTGGCGTCCGTAGGATCCACCAGAAGAGGGGTAGCTAGGGTTCCTCCCTCCGGCAAACTGTCCACTGCCTCCTCCAAAGCTGCGGGTTGGCTGGTTCTGACCTGGACGGTAGCTGCGGTAGGGTTGACTCTGTCCCTGTCGGTAACTGGTGCTCCTCTGCTGGCTGGGCTGTCCGTAGCTCGGTCTCTGAGGTGGCCTGTCTCGGGTCAGCTGGTCGAACTTGCGCTTCTTGACTCTCAGGCGTCCCTCGTGGTCCAGCCTCTCCTTCTCGACGGCGATGGCGCGGTTCACCATGTGGCGGAGTGTGGGGAAGTCACTCCCAGCCACAATCTGCCTGATCCCATGGTGTAGGCCCCGGTGGAACCAGAACTGCTTCTTCTCTTCAGTGTTGGTGTCCTCGGGAGCATAGCGCATCATCCGGGTGAAGTGACGCTCATACTCCTCCACCTTCATCGTCCCCTGGGTCATCGTGCGGAACTCCTGTGCCTTCTGAACCACAATCTGGCGCGGAATATGCTGATCACGGAAGGCCTTGCAGAAATCATCCCAAGTGATGGCTGCCGGGTTCGGGTGCATCGCGCTGTAACTGTCCCACCATGCTCTGGCTGGTCCCTCAAGCTGATGGATGGCTATGGCAACGCACTCTTCATCACTGTAGTCGGAAAGGTCAAGCTTGGTCTCGATGGTCCTCAACCAGTCATCTGCATCGATCGGGTCTTCTGAAAAGCTGAAGGTAGGGGCCTTGAGACGGATGAACCTCTCGATCTTACGTGGTAGATCATCAGCGGGTGGTCCTTGGCGGTGTCCTCCTCCCTGAGGGTGTGTGATGACGTTGGCCATCCTCTCCATGACCTGAGTCTGACGGTCCAGAACCTGGGCAAGCGTAGCCACTGGTGGTATGGGTTGTTGCTGTTCCTGCTGCTGCTGGGGTGGCGGTGGTGGCGCACCACGTCCGCGGCCTTGTCCTGCTGGGATCGGGTCAATCTGGATCTCCTCATCAACGTCCTCGTCTCCTCCCTCTGCGTCCTGCTGCGCGTCGTGTCCGAGCGGTGCCGGGTTGGGGTAGACGGCTCCTCCATCTCCCCCTCCATGGCCACGGCCAACAGCTGGCTCAGGCGCGGGTTCAGGAGCTGGCGGTGCGATGGCACGACCCCGTCCACGGCCACGGCCACGTCCACGGCCACGAGCGGCGACCGCAGCTTCTTCTTGGGCGGCTGCCTCGAACTGTGCGTTCAAACGACCTGACCTGCGGATCGACATCCTGAGAAAAGGTTTAAGAGAGGGCGTTAGCGTGTTTCTATATGGAGTCGTTCTACAAATAAGCCAGAGTCAATACAATCACAAATAATTCTTATATGCATGTATAAGCTTCTAACATTCAAGAAGAAATCACCATGAAAACTCATTCATTAAATTAAGATCCATTCACTCATCCATGCAGTACAACCCTAGGTGCTACCTCGAGGCTTGACTCACTAGCCTTGGAGGTCTCGCACACACACACACACGGTACAACGCGAAGAGATCTCAAAAGGGATGGTTCCTACTACAAGGGTGAACATCTACCATCGCGTACCGGAACAGGCTCACGGCTGACGCGGAACTTACTCTACCTTATTCTAGCTACTCAGCTAACTCAGAACATCCGGGGCTTCTTGTACTCGATGACGGTACGGTCCTCCCAGGTGTGGCTGGCGGTGAAGAGGGGCTTCATCATAGCCTCGGCCTTCTGAGTCTCTGGGGTCTCAACGGTGTAGATGCTCTGAAAGGGAACCTTGTGGAGTCTCAACGAGCTGGGTCCAACCTTGAAGTCCTCCTTGCGAATCTGTCGCTGCTTCTCTGGTGGTAGCTGGTCGTTGAGCTCCTGTAGCTCCTCGACCCTGATGGAGTCAGCATCCTTCCACGTCTGAAGCATCTTCTTGTTCTTCTCCCTGAGGTAGAGGCAGGTACGTGTGAGTGCGGCGATGTTGTTGGCGTTGCGCTCGCACCTCCGCTCGAACTGAGTGATCCTCAAACCCATTGCACCTGGAGTGACATTGTTCTTGAGCTCCTCAATCTTCTCGTCGGCCCTCTTCATCTTGTAGTCCATGAGTGCTATGGTGCAGTCCTGCAGCTGTCTGATCCCGTCCAGTCGCTTGATCTCCTTCTCGAGCCTCTGCCTCTCGGTGAAGTCGTCGGCGATCATCTGTTTCAGCTGGTCTGTCTCTGCACGAGCCAGGGTGACTGCAGCGTCCCTACGGCTCAGCTCCTCCGTCAGGTGGTGTACCTGGGTCTTCATGGCGTCCAATTCTCTCTCCATGTTGAGAACGTGAGAAACTCTGTCAGTGGCGGTGGAAACTCTGTTCTGAAGGTTGTTGAGGAAGGCCACGCTTTTCCCTTCTAGCTCTGTCGTGTAGAAGTCGAGGTCGCCGAGGTAGTCTCCGGCTGTGGTGATCGCCGGGTCTTCGACAGCTGCGAACGCGGCTTTGCACCTCGCGTCCTCCGCCTCCTCGTCGTCTTCATAGTACTCTCTGGGTAGGAGTCGGAGCTCGGTCCCCTCAACCTGTTCCTTCTCCCGAACAAGTAGTACCTGCGTCAGTCTCCGGGCAACTCCCTCCACCGCAAGCTTCGTCGTCAGTCCGACGCCCTCCATGGTGATCCCTGGGCGGTGGTCGTAGGGGTGAAGGTAGACCTTGGCACGGGCACAGGCGGTGTTGTTGATGTAGCATGCTTGCGCTTCCAGTCCAAGGTGGCTCACCGGAATGCCCAAGCGGGCGGCGATGGTAACTAGCCAGTGGACCATGTCTCCTTGGTCCCGAGGGTCCACATGCGTCTTGTGGATCGCGGCCACCATACCTAGGTCACGTAAAAAGAAAGTGTCAGCGTAGGTGAGTAAGATGTTTTCTCAAAGAGACAGTTTTTATAACATAGCTCAAGGGGTAGTATACAAAAACAGATCGTATAGAATCCTATTCTATCGACCATGTCTATGGCATCGTCCTACGGGCAAGTATAGCTCTGATACCAACTGTAACGACCCGGGTTTCCGTTTTAAGAAAACCCGACTCCCTGTACCATTGTGATACTCCCTGGATCAAGTAGATATCACGTACAGAACTCATCACAGCGAATATCACATCCATACCACGAATAGAGTATAAATATCTTAATTATTACATCATTCTCATGATAATACATCTGATACAAGCCCTCAGGGCTGAACGTCAAACAAAAGAACATCCAACGCAGCGGAACTAGACGTAGAAGCCTCCATCTTCTTGATCTCCTCCACAGGCAACTTGCGCGTCAGGACGAGGCCTCAGTCGTACCACCCGTCGTGGTTGAACTCATGCTCATCCTCAGATCCTGCGTACTCAAAGGCTATCCCCAAGGAATGGGATAGGTTCACGTCACCAACTGTATATGCAAGCTTTAAGTGGACTACCATCTAAAGGAATAAAATATATCAAGGATAGGCTATGGGTTTCCTATGCAGCAGCAAATATAAAATAATCATCTCCATATCCATCCATCCCATACCTCACCACATCGGGCTATTCCGGCACGCCGGACTCCCATCTCCTTCTCCACACTCCTCTAAGTCGATGCGAGAGCTCCCTCCCCTCGCATCTCACCAACTACGACCGGATCCTGAAAGGGAAGGGAGCAACTTCCCTTCTCCCCGTCCGTAGTTGCGAACCTTAATAACTCTCAAATCTGGCTAGAAAGGGGGAAGGTAGAATATCCCAAAATATGAGAGGTAACAGTGCAATGGGCAATGTCCATACCGAGGACGCGGCTATACGTATAGGTTTTAGACTCTCGAGAGCTTGTACAACTGGACCCACTCGGGCTGCGAGATGGTGGCCGCCATCTCGAGACGCAACCCACAGCTCAGACCCTAACCGCGACGATGCCCGCCTGCTCTTCCGGTCTCGGTCCATCGGCTCGCAATCCAATGCTTCGGAAGCTGTGTCGAACTCTCCCTCGTAGGGCCACACGGGGCCATAGTCCTTCGGGGAGACGGTCTCTCCCGTTCCCGTACACCATCCACCTGATCTTCTCGCAATCCGGGCATCGCGCTAGCTAGGAAGGCTGGAACCCGTTCATAGTGGGTAAGCGGTAAGTACGTGGGGCCCAAAGAGTGGTTACCCCACTCAGTTTCAGACCGGGGTGAGCGTCATCGTCCCAAAGGCGTATCCTTCGAAGAAGAATGCAAGTCGTAGTACCCATCATAGGTACCACCGCCAACTCCTATGCTCCTATCCATCAGTGTACCCGCCACAAGTACAGTGTGGGACCCCCTCGAGAGCAGGGGTCTCCCGGCACCTCGGTTATAGACCGAGTTGTTATAATATGCTCACCCCCGCCAAGTTTCCCAAAATCACCATTCACCTGCCGGTTTTATCCCCACACACGCCAAGAATCCTAATCCACAATATCCCATACACATGCAAGCAGCATAGCATTCATATATCATAGTGTATTAGGTAGCAAGGAATTCACGGAATAAATTATGGCTATGCAAGGCTCAAGCATCATCCATTGTAATAAGTAAAGCGCTAGCACATCTAATTGCAATGTCTAATAGGCATTCAAAGGATGGGTTGGGCGTGAACCTGTAGGCTGGATCTCTTCCTCCACGAAGTCTTCTGGGTAGAACTCCTCTCCGGTCAGCTCCTGGCCGTCGGTGGATCCTATTTACGTAATTAAAGTAAATACCGGGACCTAATAGTAAATAACTCCAATAAAACCAGCTCAAGAAAGATTCAAATGGACTTATACTTCACACCAACGGCTAGATCATATTTTTAGAAAAATATAGAAATTGGTTTCATATTTTTCTGAGTTAAAATGAATTAGTTATGAATTTTCTAAGTTTAAATCCTTTTCTGGATTTTAAAATAATTACGAATAAGAAAAGAAAAAGGGCCAGGGACCTATTTGTAAATAGTCAGGGGCTTATTTGTAAATAGTCAGGGACCTATTTGTAATTTTTGAAAAGTTCAGGGGTGTTTTTATAAAAAGTCCAGGGTCGGCCGAAATGCTGACGTCAGCAGTGGGCCCTGCTGACGTCAGCATTGACTGGTCAACGGTCAACGGTCAAAGCTGACAGGTGGGCCCCGTGGTGACTGTCAGCAGTGGGCCCTGATGACGTCATCACGAGGGCTTAGGTGCTAAAACTAAAAAGGCCAGGGGGCTTAGAGGAAGAGTAGCAACTCAGGGACTAGATTGTAAAGGTTTTGAAATAGCAGGGGCTAAAGTGAAAGATTCCAGGGGCTTCCTTGGAAAAAGGACAGTCTCCGCCGTGGTGGACGCGGTTCACCGTGGGCCGTGAGGTTGGTCTACGTGAGCTGCGTCCACGGGATCTCGTGCGGCCAGGGCCGGATCCGCTGCGGCTGTACCCGCGTGGTCGCGCGTGCGGGCGCTCGAGGGCGCGACGCGTGGCGGCGGGGCACGGACGCTCGCGAGGTGCTCGTCGAAACGACGAGCGGCGGGGTGCGCGCGCGCGGCGGCGGAGGCTCGCCGGCGACGACCCAACCTCACCCAAATCCAACGCCAGGGGCGTGGATCTGCGCCAAATGGCGTCGCGGAGGTGTTCCAGGGTGAAAAAGTTCGGGCTTCGGTTCCTAGGGCTAGCTACGGCAAGAACAAGGTGGTGAGGTTCTTGCACGGGGAGTGCTCGACAAAATGTCCCAAAGGGACGTTCCACGGGCAGGTAAGTTCAAGGCCGGGGTTTGGGTTGGCGTCGACAGGATCCTGCACAAGAGAAAGGTTGGCACGAAGACCAACCCACAGGCATCGATAAAGGGCCAGGCTTGGGAAGTTTTGGCTAACTACGGAGGTCTCCTCGGCGTTCAAGCCGGACAGCAAGAAGAAGGGGGAAGCGGCGGCGCTGGCTGGCTCACCTGGCTCAAGATTTGGCGTGGAGAAGATGTGGGCGTCGACGCGGCGTAAAGGATCGAGTCTTGGCGTGCCCCTCTTCTTGCTCCGGGTGGTTGGCGCGGCGGTGGCGTCCCTGCGGCGGCGACGGCGGCGACGTGCTCCCACGAGCGGCTCTGGCCTTGGCGTCCTTCTCCTCCTTCCGCTCCTCCTCTCCTCCTCGTGCGGCGGCGGCGGCTGGGGGCTAGGGCAGCACCCAGTGATGGCTGGAAGGAGTTGAGGTGCGGCCGCCCCTCTGTTTTATAGCGGCGGCGCCCGGGGGGATTGGGGTTAGGGTTGGAGAGGGCTGGAGAGGCGTGAGTGGAAGCCTCGAGAGGGGACACGCGGCATGGGGTAGTTGGCTGTGAGTTGGGGTAGTGCGCTTGGGGTTTTTGGGCGTGCGGGCCACGGCGCGGCGCGGCGAGAGAAGAGAGGGCGCAGCTGCTCGCGAGATAGCGCGGGCAGCCTCCCCATCTGGGATTTAGGGGTGGAGCAGTGTGGCGGAGCGGGGGATTAGGGTTTAGGGCCCGCGAGATGATCTCTCGCGGTCGGAGCGGCGCGAGTCGGAGGCCGGGCTGGGTGCGCGCGGCGGCGTCCGGTGCGTGCGCGCGGTGGTGGTGAGGGAGATAAAGCTGACAGGTGGGCTCCACCTGTCAGCGGGTGAGGAAGAGGGGGCGCGCGCGCGTTGGAGGGAATGGGCCGCGGTTAGTTGGGCCGCGACGCGGGCTGAGGGAAAGGAAAGGGGCCAGGGTTTAGCTCGGACCGGGCTGAGAGTAGGGGGGTGGTTTCCGGACTTAGTTAGCGGGCTGGTTAGTGAGGTTAGGGCCCAAGTTGTTTTTAGTTTTAAACTTTTCTTTTTGATTTGGATTTGAATCATTTCAAATCCAAATCCCACTCAATTAAATCCAAATAAATTCCAAATAAAATCCAAATGTTCACACTAACATTTAAACACCTTAACAATAATATTTTATATATATATATTTTTTATGTCTAAGAATTTTTAGGAGAGATTCAATGAAGACAACCTTATATTTTCCCTAGTTAGCATCATATCCACGAAATTTTTTAAAATCCACATTTTTATTAACTTAAACATTTCAGAAAAATCTGGGATGTTACACTAACAGGCTGGCCAAGGAGTTTAGTGCCAGCGAGCCTGGGCTAGAGAGCAAGATGGTAGCCATCAGGTACTTCTTAAGGGCCCTGATCTGGTTCTTGACGAAACCATTTCCACCAACTTGCAATGTTAATTTGCTTTAAATGGGCAGTTTTTTTCAAGAGAAATGTGCACATTTGTGGTGTTTTGCCGCAGCCCAAGGACAAGATGGTGAGCTTGCTGCAGAATCTACAAACAGGGACATCCCTTGCCAGTTACGGCAGGTCAAGCTTCATGTTTGTTGTGACACCTCTGATCGATAGGATAGCCAAGGTGCTCGGATGCATTCTAATGTTTCATTCAAATGCCGAACAAACGCCTATATTGCTGTCGATACGGTTGTTAGTCTCTTGACATGTTTGTTGTGAGATGGTTGGATGGTTGTAGCCATGATGGTTGGATGTTGTGTTGAAATATTAATGTTGTTAGTCTCTTGACATGTTTGTTGTGACATGCATTAGTTCTATCAGTTTCAGATGTTGCTTTATAGCACTCTGTTGATTTCAAATAAGTGTTTGATTATAGCACTATGTTGTTGATTTCACTGTTGAATTGTTTAGTTTTTTCTTTCATCTTACATTTGAAAAAAAGATGTCCTAGAGGGCGCGCGATAGCGCGCATCTTGTTCTACTATGGTTAGTTACAGATTGAGACTCATTTTACCGATACAGTACATGGACCATTTTATTCTTTTTTTCGTCCGAACATGAACCGTGTGTAAAAAATAAGAGAAAAAATGGACGCATAAAGATTAATTTATTGGTTGAACGTGGTCAGCAGACAAATGCAGATCAACAGATCGAGTGGATGTGCGTGTGTTCATGGTGCCTATCTTCACTGTAGGCCTCTGTCGTGTTAGATCTTCGTTAGCTGGGTCGGGCTATTTGTTTTGTTTTCTTGTTTGCTGTGTTGTAACTCCGCGCTTTAGAGGCTCTCCTAAAATTGATTCGTTGTAATTCTGTCTTCCGTTTAATGAAAAATGGGCTGTGCACGTCTAAAAAACAGATCGAGTGGATAGCCATCGGAATCGCAGCTTGTCAGCATCAGAGCAGAGAAAAATGCAGTAGCGACTGGACGGCAGCCGGCAGGTCAATGTGGCTGCAAGCCTGCAAGGAGGGCTCGGGGGGCTCGCGTGCACGGTTTGATAGTTCGGGGATGTACGAGATGGGTTTATAGGCGAGGGTTGAGTTTTAGACCCTAGAAGAGAGAAGAGCGGGGTAATATGTACTTCTTCATAAAATTTTCTGTTTCGTGCGAAATTGGGCCTGGCCCATCTGTGTCGGAACCGGGCCGGGTTGGACTCGGACTCGGAGTCCTAGTCTCTACACGCGCGGGGTGACAAGGAAGAGGCGAACCCCAGCACAATAAAATAAGACGCGATGCCGCAGCCTCCTTCCCCATCCCACCGCATCGCGAGACTCGAAAGCCAGGATTCCAAATCCCCAATACTCTCCTCTGCAAAAGGGAAATCCTCCGAGGCGCGCCTCTGCAGATCCATAGATGGCTGGCGACAAGGGTTCCATGATGCGGTGCGCCACCAAGAGCGTGGAGGGGGAGAAGATTAAAGCAGCTGTTGGCGATGGCAACGACGAATCGACGGAGATGAGTTGGACGGACTTCGTCGTAGCCAATAAAAGGCTATCGCAGGAGGAAATTGATTACATCCTGTCTCGGAAACTGCAGCCCTTTGAATCCACTTATAAATTCCAGTCGATGATTAGCGACAGCTCCACTACAAAGGAAGACCTCGAGCGCGCTGGCGCCGACCATCAGCGGGAGCAGGGTAACTTATCTGAGTTGCAGGACTGGGTGCAGAAGGAGTACGCAGAGAAGCGGTTCGTCGAGGTGGATGACGAGGGCATCGCCAGAAGTCTGGAATTCGACGCACATGTCAAGGAAGCTTGGTCGTCGATGATCTCTGAGCTTGATCTGCATGACTCTGACTTTGCAGATGAACTTGAGGATGAAGAAGAGGACGACTTCTTCAACAACGTATAAGAGAAGGTGGATGTGGTCTGCCCAGCTGGGATGATTACAGACCATTTATCTTCACTTTTCTCTATGGTGTTATTAGTTTATTTTGCTGCCTTCTATGTAATGGGTCGATGAGACTGCAGTTTAAGTCTCTATCTCTCCAAGTTGTAGCAGTTATGAGCCCATGAGTTGTTTCATGCTTAAAACAATTTGTCAGAGACCAGACACTGTTTTTGTTGATGGCAAAGAGCTTTTCAAGGTCCACTGAACATGGACCTTGGATAAATTTTAATATCGATATATGGTGTTAATTGTGCACAGTGTTCTGTTTACAACAATGCACTATTCAATTCTAGCCTACATGAATTGGCTTTATTTCTTGATTCTTATTCAGAATCGCTGCTGGGAAAAAAGAGGTAAAGTTCTGGTACTCATGCTGCAGCCAGCTTAAGTTTCTGTTGTGTCAAGTTATATGTGGTTTCCTGTTCTTTATTTTTCAATCATTTTTTTCATAAAATAAATTTGTAATTTTGCCTTGCTACTAGTGGCCCAAATTGTTATTCTGTAAAACAAGTCCCAAAAGTCGTATTTTTTCATGGTTAGGGAAAATAGGTGTGCTTTGTGATATTTACTCTTGTAAAAAATAGAATTTTTGTTTTGCCCCGTCTGCAGAGTTTTCTTGGTGTTCTGATTGATCTAAACTTGCAAAGTATGTTTTTCTTCAGTTATTATTATTTTTCTTTGAGTTCTGATTGATCTAAAGTTGCTAAGTACATATATTTTAAGTTATTATTGTTTGTTTGTTTGTTTGAGGCTAATTATTGTGGCTTTTCCTATTACAGATTTGGCTGCACAGTGCACACTTTCATGTTATCAAGGAATGGACTGACAGGCAGAATGACCTATTTGATGGTTAACAAATGACTTCAATAGGTAAATTTCTGTTATTGCACAGTTTTTCTATCATTATAAGTATATAAGAAACTTTTTTTTGGTATTGCCCTTCTGAAAGGTTTGACCACATTAGTTATGGTATCTTTTTAGCGAGTAATTTTGTGAACCATTATGTTTTTCCAGTTATAACAAGCTGATATGTTTCTGATACCTACTTTACCAGAAATAATTATACTAAATAATCTCCAATTTAATTTCCCTATCTTGCTGAAATATAGGCATCGGTTAAAATTTCCTGCATATGATGTGGCTTGTTTATTGAGAATGATGGCTAACAATAGCAGAGATAACTGCACGCTGGCGGCTCTGAGTTCTCTAGGTTCTCTCTGCATAAATCCTAACAAAGTGCCGAGCTCCTTCTTATAGAGCCGGTCTCTAACCAACTAACAAACTCCTGATAACTCTCCTAAACAATATCTAAACCAACTTATTCTCCAGGCCACTAACAGACTAATCTCATCCTGATCTGATCCTAGCCACTTGTGGACGCATGGGCCTTCTTCTTCTTGTGCTGGAACTGCCTGCCGAAGAAGGTGTCCACAACAGCATATGACCAATCTGAACAGCAATAGCTTGTATCTGCTGCAAATGTTATGTGTTCTAGTAGTTGAGATAATAATCTTTTTTTTTAGTGTCAAATTCTCTGCTACAACAAGACACTTTCTTTTTTTTAGCTACTATCTGTAGGCTGTAGCCCATGTTTATTTTATATCTGGAGGAGAATTCCTTTTTTTTCATCCTGGAGGAGAATTCCTTTTTTTTTTCTGTTTATCAAAGTAGTCCACTCAACTGTTCTCCTGACTCAAATGAAGCCCCTTTTTTTCTGTTTATCAATGCAGCCCCTTGTCCAGCCAAGAGTTTCTATGCTTGGAGTTACCATAGGATGCTCCACGTCTCCTCCACACTAGCCTCTTGTCCGCTACCCACAACGTGTTTGTAAAAATGCCCAGCCTACAAGCTCTCTTTTCCAAAGCACAGCATCTTCTTATTAGCAGAGTCGTGGATAGCAGCTATGTACAGTCGATGTTCTCCTGCTGCTCAGGCCTCTAACATCATTCACTGGCAAATACAGGTACCAGACTAATCTGTTTGTGTTTGCTGTGATATCCAATTGCTTAGTTGAATGCAGCATATGCTTATTGCAATAAACAAAAGTGTCATACTCATACATAAGAAAACATAACGATGGCTACCAAAAGTTTTGCTTGTTCTAAATTTCCTGCACCATGTAGTTATAATTATCTAATTGTAGAGGAGAATCAGCACAACTATATAGTATTTACTGGAAATAAAAATAACCATGTGCATTCTACCTGTCAGCATAAATTGCCATAACCCTGAATTTACTTAGCATCCTCACCCAAATTATCAATTCACACATGTCATTTTCTTCCATTAGTAATATCTGTAAACAACTGCAGAACACTACTTATCTGTACTGTTTTTTTTTTAAAAAAAATCTGAAAAGTCAAAAGGAGCTCATGGACTAAGGCATGCCACAAGTCTCTGAACCATTTGCATCACTCAAATATTAGCAAAAGAGTAAGCTAGCGATTTGTTACTGCTCTTTATCACAAGATGCCTTTTCTTCTTAACAATTATGAATCCCAAACAACTGCTGATTTCCAATAGCCTAGCAAACTGAAAACAGGGCCAGTAGTGGTTCATTATCAATTTGGCTTCGAATAAGATTCAAAGTTTCAAACAAGGAAACATGAGACACATTCCACAGGTTCTCTGTCTGTGCTAAAAATGACTGGAGCTGTAACATTAAAACTACATTTCAGTGTCTTAACCCAATGATTCGATGCTTAAGCTAGCAATGGAATAAACTTCTGATTTCTGATAAAATCACATCACATTTCTGTTATTAGTTCGCCATGTTATGCAGTTGTGCCTATAGCAGGGATCTTTTAAGTACACTCACTACAACCTTGACATGATTTGACATTAAGTCCAGAAAGGATACTTACTGCTTAAAGGCAATAAGTTTTGCTGCTTAAAATATTTGTCCACTCATGCTATATTCTATATACCCCTCATGCTATATTGGAGTCCCTTTGGCTTTCTTTAACATCAAAATGACCACATCTGTACTCACCGGGTACTTGTTAAAAATGAAAACCTTAGAATAGTCTGGTTCTCCGGTTCATAAGTCAACCTCATTTTACTGATCACATTTCAGTCATTGCCCATGAGCCGAAACCAAATAGAAGACATATATGTTAGATGTATATGTATTCTTGTAGATTCCCCATTGTATAAGGGGTTTTGTGCATATTTCCTAATACCTGTACCTGTATATATTTGGGCCTAGAGCCCCCATATTGAATACAAGTGCTATTCATAACAATATACTGGTCCAACCTCAAAAAGGAACACTGGCCGGCGCGGCAACGCCGCGCCCCTGATTTTCTAGTCCTTACCTGGGTTGGACCCTCCTCAACATACATGTCACGATCACCACAGTTAGCCTTTTAGCCTTTCATTTTCAATCTAAGTGGGACCATTTCTATTTGTGCCACCGGGCTGGTGTGGAAGAGACATATCGTTTCTTTTTCTTCGCTATTGGAGCCACTCTTTCAGCTGTGTTAATCTGCTCTTTCCTGTCCATTTCTATGATTTGGATTATGGTTGCCTTTCTATTTCTTCTCCTCCTTCTCCTTCTGTCTCTCCTGTATAGTTTGTTGAATTATTAATAACCTCTTCATTGCATGAGGTTCAAGTTAAATTCACATCAGTGTCCAATTTGTTGGTTGTCTAAACTCAAAGTAGAGCCTTTTACTCATATAGATGTGTTTACGACCTTATGCAGTTATGCAGGCTGGCCGTCTTGCCTCCTTACCTACTATTTCAGTTTTTTGGGCTCAGATGAAAGGTACTGAAAAAAGTGTACTGGAAAATAAATTGAAGTGCATCAATTTTGAATGGTGCTTCGAAGTATTAATGAGTTCAGCTTCCACCATATCTGCACGTTTTCCAATTTGCACCTCATACTATATTGATGAACTCTATGCTTGCAATGAATTAAATTAGTCCTCGCATCAAGCATTCCAGCATTTTGGCCTGACTGTTGTTGGCAAGGCACCATTGCAGCTCCCAGTATGGTATCCTTTTTGTTGCAGTTGCAGACATGGTTGTGCTTTTCTCAAATAAAGATAAGTTTAGCACACGCACTAAGCTTACTGGTGGGTGCTAACCAGAAGATAGCTTCAGGTGTATCTTTGCTTGCTGTGCACCATCTTATCTTTTGCTTGCTGTGCACCATCTTTACAGCCAATACACTTGGTATTCACTAGCTGCTTACTATTTGTTTACATGTTGCTTCCTCTGTATTAGCAACCAGGTTTGGTTGTGCACTTGTTTCCTTGTTTCCACGTTGATATGCACGGTAGTCTCTTCAAAGCCTCAAAGAGTACCTGACCAAGCACAATTGTGGCAACCAGGGCAGCAATGGGCGTAGAGAACTTTTGGCCGAATGTCATCTGGTAAGGGCTGAGATTGCTTATCAGCATGACTGTGCTCTGGCAATCCTGCGAGACCCATTTTCTTCCTCTCAGATCCTTTCTGTTTATCGTTTAATTTCATAGCACTCGCGCAGGGTTTTGAATCTTGGTGCTTTACCTCAAGGATATTGGTATTTCATCTGTTCCATTGTCTTAACTCATAAGTGCACTTTGAGCTAGTTTGGTCAGTTCCCTGATTTTGTGCCATGGTTGTTAGTGCCACCTGTTTCTTCTTGGTAGACATGCTGTTTCTTAGCTTACCTGAATTCCATTTATTTGTAAACCATGAATTGATTCAGATGATCATGATTGCAGTTAATTTGTTTCAAGTTGATGTCCTGATAATGTGCCTTTATATCCAACTTGAAGAAACTGAATGATATGCACACCAAGCTATCAAATGACGTTAGAACCAGATCTCGTGCATTTGAAGGGTTTTTGTGTGTGTGTCGATCGATGCCACCCGCGCCCACCCCAGGCAAGAAGCAACCAAGGCGCAGAGGGAATCATCGCCGGAAGATCTCGATGAGCAGGTCAGTCGGCGGCGACGCCCGCGAGTCCACGTCCATCGTGAGACTTTTGACGCGAACACTTTCACAGGAAAAGAAAGGCAGAAGGAAAGTAATGACATTCATGCGTGTTACTGTTTTTTTATAAAAATAGTGGATCTTTAATATGTATTGCTTGACTCTTGCGCTGCTGCGCCGGACAAGTAACGCGCTATTTTTTTTTTAATCTGTCTAACAAGTACGTAGCAGTTCATTAAATAGAAGAGTTTTACAGCACGCTACCTACTACTTCCTTTGATAAGTGAAATTCTATTAAATTCAAGGTTTTTACAGTACCTCCTACCTGGAGTTAAAAAAAAAACAATTACAACGATGTTGTGCTGGTGATTACTACTGATGGACTAGCAGCAAGCGCAGCGAAGGAAAGCTTCATAGCACGGCAACTCGGCAAGCACGGCCACAGATATCCTGCTCTGAACCGATTTGAGGCCCCCCGTGCGCTGGATGCCCTCGTGCGCTCGTCAGTGATCTGCCAAGAGGCATTGCGATCTGATCTTGTGCCACGGAAGAAATTTGCCACCAATGCATGGACCCGTTGATCTAGAAATTTACCATCAGTATGCATGGACTCTGGCACAAAGAAGTGCATTTGCTTCTTCGCAGCAACAAAACTAAATATACGTAAATCACTCTTGTTCGCCACTGCATCTGCATCACGATAACAGCTGAGAAACAAATAGTGCATAAAAGAAGCAAATGACAAAAGCCATTGAAAAATAATATAACATTTTGGACATCAAAATATTCTCACAAAGTTCACGTATGTGATAAAAGAGAAGCAAGCAGCATACTGTACTTTTTTTTATTCACATACTGTTCCACGAGACCAGAGCCAAAAAAAGGGGGACGGAAAAGATGTTGAGGAATAAGCGGTGCTTTGTTCTCCACCCCCACTAAAGATCAAACATATATATTTACATATGAAAATAGCATTCCCATGAATAATGATACAATTTCAGATGAATAATAATTACCACACCTATTTCTATTTTCTTTCAAAAGAAAAAAAAAAAACTACCTACTCGCTCATAGTAGAAAAGTTGAGAACAAATAAACAGGTGTTATGATTCCCTAAAGGACTCTGGGTGATGAGGGCATAAATCACTGGAGAAATGTCTGAACTGCTGTACCACAATCTTATTCTCACCTCCTAATCTCCTACTCAGATCCATCAAATGACAACCCAGGAAGAGAAGCTGGATCTTCCAAGTAGCCAGCGATGCATGATACAGCATCATCGTAATCTTAATACCAAAAGTGTCCCCGTGGTTAACCCACTGTACAAAATCCTCAGGTAACTTCTGAGCCTGAACTTCAACAACTTGGTTTTCCTGAAAAGAACCATCACAAAAAAAACGATACATTTAAAGTTTCCAGAAAAATTGTGAACAGATTCCAATGCACCAAAATGCTGAGAAGGGATTGTTTAATACACAGTATGGATTTTTGGGCCATATCCTCACCATGATTTCAGGAGTTATGCCACTAATTACATTCTCGGTAGACAGGTTTGCATCTGGCGTGCTAGTTGCAATAGACCTGTTCAAGTACAGTTGACCAAAGAACAGTGAGGAAAGAATAGTGTTCTGTTGATGTCTTCAAAGCAGCCGCAATAAGCGAATATTGGAGGAAAAAATGGAGAATGGAAACAAAACACGTCCAGTGTGGTTCTCAGGATATAAGATTTTATCAAATGATACTGAAAAAGATTGTACAGATCTGTGATTAGTAGTACAGGGCTAGCTATGTGATTGCAAGAACAAGGTTAACTTTATCCGCAAATGGAGCTAAACAATACATAAATAATAGCGCCGACAAGTTATAATTATCCTTCAGTTTTTTCCTCCTTTCCCCCAGTCAGTTTTCCTAACTCAATTCTCAAGAGAAAGAAAAGTACATAGAACATAACAAAGGAAACTTTCTGCGGAAGGCTAAAGCAAAAAAAGAGTTGACCTTTCATCACTTGAGTTGCCTGAAGTAGAGAGCCATTCAAGATCCAGGAAGTTTGAATCACCAGAATCATTGTAATACTCAGGTTCAGCTCTTGGGACATGAAGCATATCAGAGGCTGTGGGAGTATACCTAAAACAAATTTTAGAGACCAAAGAAGTTGCCATAAGTAATTAGGAAATCTCATTATATGGATTCTAAAAAACCACATTCTCACAATCTTGTGGCAAACTATTCTGCTATATGTAAAGAAAGTAAAAGCCTAAACGAGCATAAACCGACCTTAGGTGTGATACCCCACTTTCATAGCCTGATGAAACTTCTTTTTCATGAATTGAATCAGATTCCAAATTTGGAACTTGTAATCTACTCTGAACATCTCCACTCTGAACATCAGGCTGTGATGCACTCAATGGTTCATTAAGGCAATGACCAGAGCCAGATATAGAAGCGCCACTTTCATGAAGAATACTGCCATCTGATCTTATTCTTTTCAATGAACTGTGACATCAAACGAAATGGATAAGAAGGATGCTGCTAAGTTACAATGTGCATATGCTTCATTTAAAGGTTCAAACTTTGGGTTCTCTTCAAATGTGCTAAGAGTTCCTTGTGTCTCGTGGTGTTCATCAGAGTGTTCAATATAAATAGACACAGTGCTGCAAAATGAAAAAACATTCTGCAAGATGCTTTTTTAAAAGATGCACCTCAGCTGTACTGGAAAACGGTACTCTGTACCCTTAGTTACTGCTTGGTTGGTTGCATTAAAAGTTAAAATGCCCTTGTGTATTCTTTAGTAGCATAGCATATCATTGTCAGCTGAATAGCTAATTCAAATCAATACAGGAGGATACTGAATGTGCCATTGAAAAGATAGACTATTCAGTATATCAACTAAGCTTGCCAAAGGAAACCTTAATCTATCATTCTATCCTTACTGAGATAAAGATGATGGAGTCTCTCAGTCTGAAGTAGGATTAGCTGCAAAGGAAATGTCTTAGTAATATGGGTCCCCTGTACCTCTAGCTTCTATTCTATTTTATCTAGTCCAATTCACAAAAGGACTTTAATGTCATTTCTATTGATTAAGGACTGAGGCCAGCCTATTTCTCAAAAAGAAAAGTAACTTGGTAACAGAGCAACGACTGCAGACAATTTGTAATGTTTCTTTTCAAAAAACAAATAACATGAAGTTTTCAATGCCATATAATGAATTAACGAGGATATGATTTTTCTAATTTCATAATTAAAACAGAACACTGAAATTCTGCTTGTCAGTTACTTCACTTGTATATTCAGTACAACATTAAGAAATACTCCAACATCATTAAAAAAAACCCAGTAAAACCTGAAGAGAAAAAAAATATTGGATCTAGCTCATTCAATAATCAATACAGACGTCTCTAAAGAAACCTAGTTTTACTGGACATTAGTGTAGGCTTATATTCCAAAATGCTATAGGCAGCAAAACACGTGAAAATGCATTACCAGAACAATAGAACACAAATATGAACCACTTGTGTGCAGTCACTGTGCACCACTACACTTAAGGGCTTAAGAGGTATCATTAGACACTTTTAAGTGCACCAAATGCATACTGCTTAACGTATATCCTAGCAATTATCTCAAAGCATGATAAATTTAACACTGATGCATTATGTTGTTACATATATTCTTAATTTACCTTGTGTGGTCGACAAAAAGCTCATTGTTATGCTCCTCGGAAGATGATTCTAGCTCCCACAGTGCAGGTTTTCCCTGCTGCGGCTGGAAGTATCCCAAAAATCTACAAGAAGGGGAGCGCCAAGTGATAAATAAAATAAACCCATCAAAACACTGTTAAAGCCCGCAATATAACACGTCAATAAAAGGAAAGAAACTGCTCTTAACAAACATTGATACCCAGTAAAACATACAAATTTATGGCGGCCTGTTTGTTAGCATCTATACAGGTGTTGCTGTAGTGCCTTTGTAGTGTCCTGAAGAACTCTTGTGACTGAATAAAAAGCTTCAAGTGACCTCTCTTTGCAGAGAATATCTTCAGAAAGAACATATCAAAGAAAAAATTAGAGCTATGCTGAAATCAAACAGCTAAACATGATAGCCACAAAGCATTGCAGATACATTTTCACTAGAGGGAGAGTAGGTTTGCTAGTTGGAAATATGGGATTAAAATTAAATGGGCCCTTTTGTTTTAGCTTGATCATTGAACTGCTAGGTTATTAAGAGATTTGAAGCTGCCTTGGCCCACGAGAACAGTTTGTGCCTAGAATCTTGGAAGTCTGTCTAGTATATGCAGATTACAAATGTCCATTAAGTAGATAGGATCTAGTGTGACATGTTAATTTTCTTTCCTTACAGACGATAGTAGCTCGATTTTCAATAGAAACAATGGTACCAAAACAAGCAAAAACTGATCCATGATTGGTTCTAGTATGTGCTGGGAACAGTTTTCCATGGAAGATTAAAGAACAGAGCTAATAAATTAAGCTAATGAATTAATCAATTTTAAAAACTCCAAACCAGATGTTGTATCCCCTTCCTGACATCACAACCAAAGAACATGTCACGAAATTACCTTGTTATGAGCAGCCGAACCGCTATATTGTACAGCAAGTGTGTCACCCATCCTCTCATAAAAGTGCATCAGGTGATGGGCCAAGGGAGCCTCTAAACCTAGCTCTGGAGATTCTATAAAACCAAGAGCGTGCAGCTGATGTCCAAGAGCAGCTAAACCATACGCATACTGAGCAACATTTGTACGATCCAAGCAATCTATACAGTTTGTCCGCAGGACACCTTTTTGGAATTTTGGTGGGTTTAGTGGTGGCAGTTCACTATTCTCAACTTTGTCTTCTGCAGTTGCATTACCAGAGGAATCAGAGCTGCCAGAGATATCCTCTTGGGATATATCACCAACAATCTCAGAACATTCTGTGTTGTCACTATTGCTGTTGCCATCATCACATAAATATGAATCAAGACCACTCCTATAAAGCACGAATGAAACAAAAACAAATTAAATTTTCAAAAAACAGTAGTACCAATTCTTGAGGTAGCTCATAAACAGAGAGTGATCAAGTTAGTGCTGGGGAAAGATCTTACAATAGAGTGGGCCAGTGTGCAGTAGTCTCCGAACTTGGTGCAACTTGACAATAAAAGATCTCGGTTAAACTCAGAGCCCGAAATGCCACTTTCAACAGAACATCAAGCACATTTGTAGGTTTGCTGAAACAGAATACTTCAATAAAACACAACACAAGACAATGAAAGATAGAAAATGAATGAGAAATATAACAATGAATACCCTTGAGAGTTTTGATGAAGATCCCAATGTAAGAATCTCAGATGATTCTCCTCTGATAAGCTCTTGTTTATTATCTTGATTGCCTTATCAAATTCTCGGCGAAGTATAGACTCTCGCCTCTCACGTGTCTTCCAAGTAACAGCCATAACAGCAGTGTACATGAAATTATCATTCATGTGCAGATATAATGACAAGATGCTGCTACTACAGAAAAAGATGGTAAACTCACCTTAATCAAGTTTAAGATAATGATAGGGTTTCCATATCTTGCTCTAAGATTTTCAAAATGAAGCTTGGTAGCTTCATAATCCTTGTCCATCTCATGCACTGACAAAATGGGAAACTCTTACTCAAAAAGTTGATGAAAAAATACGGATGCATCATAGAAAGTTTTTGGAACTTACATATTATATTAGGTTTAAGATTCAATTTTGATGTCTCCTGTGACCAGAATAGTGGGATCGAACCCCTGTTCTGCACAACAGAACTTACTTCACTAGGTCCTGGCACAGCTTCATATACAATTTGCTCAGTTTCAACGTCATTTGCTACTCTGCCCTTTTCATTCACACCCCTTTTTAAATATCTGCTCATTATATTAAAGTAAGACCCATCATCAGGCCAAACTAGTAAGGGGTACAATTTATTCAAATAAGTTTTAAACACAAACCTGGTTCCAGCATAATGCCTCGAGCGTCTAGCAATGAGTGTGAGCATGATATCCTTCCCCGATATTGAGAATTTATCCTTAAAACATGACAACATGCCCTTTTTTTAGTATTCAGAGGTAGAATCTGAGAACAATATTTGAAATGATTGTGGTACAGAAACAGAAGGAAGAAACATATGTTTTGCAATGTGATTCTGTTAGACAGGATAGCCAGATGTAACCCAGTCACAGCTGACTATTGTAGCACCACTCTTTTGGAATAAAAGCATTTCCATTATCTTCTCGTTAAAAGTGACTGTTTGATTGAAAGGAAAACTAATTTATTAATCATGTATGGAGTACCTGCTTAAAGAAACCATGGACCAATGCAACGGTCCACAAAGTATTCCTGAGACAGTTACGGATCCGACGTGTCAGAAACTCGTTCCAGACAAACGTTGTCTCATATAAGGTCCATCCTTCATGATGTGGGTCACTCAAGTTCTTCTGAAGACTTCTCATGATGTGGTATGAATAACTGAAAAAGAAATCCTTCCTAAGATCAAGCGTGCTCAAGATCTTCTTGTATCTGCAGGATTGTGATATGGGCCATTATAAAGAAATACACTAATCCAGTGTGAGCGGAAGAAAACTGGAAAAGATTGTTCGCAATTTCTTTCATTTTGTTCAAAAATTAGTACTTTATATAGTACGCTTTAGATCTGGAGAAATTACACCAAAAAAGAATTAAGCTGCCTTTCCTGATGGCATGGATCCTTCAATTTGGTGCATTTAAGAGCATAGTATACAATGGAGCAATTGGAGCTCATAAAGTTCCCTTTTTTTGTGAAACATAAAGTTCTTAACAACACAAGACAATAACTGCAAGTTTTTTAGTGCCAAGTTGAGTTAACAAATGGTGTAAAATAAATAAACTTGCAAACTATGGTCTTTGCAGCTTTATTTTTGCACGTTGTCTTTTTCTCTATTGGTCCAGCCATTTTAAGTTAATGTAAAAATAGTTAGACAGCATCAATACTTTGATAGTAAAGTGAGGCAGCACAAACCTGTTCTCATCCTTGGAGCTTTGAAAGGTAGATCTTGTCTTAGAATTTGCTAATTCAACCATTGAAGTCCTAGTCACCTGGTACACTGGATGACCAAAGATTTCCCCAATTCTTTTCTGCTCAGTAATAATTAGCATGTAATATGGCCCAAGGAACTTGATGAAACCTGCGTACAAAATTTACCATCAAACATATGTATACAGATCAATTGCTTCACTGATTGTAAAGCAAACAAGGAAGATTTACCAATTATGCCGTAAAACTTTGTAACAAATTTTATTCCACCAGTAGGCCTGTGCTCTGCATCAAGACCTTTTAACAAGTCATGCTGTTCACTTTCAGTATATACAGTAGAACACTCATCGATCACAAGCTCTGATGGCTCTGATCTATCGATCTTGAGTAATCTCCAAAGTGTTTTGTCAGAGTTAGATCCAAGAATATAAAGTCTCTGCAAAGCAAAACAAAACATACTTAGCACTAGTGTCAAATGTGATAAGGAAGTGCATCAGTTGTTGAACGGATAAATTAATCAGTTCCATCAACAGCTCGAATACTGATTTGCAAACACGGTGACCAACAGGTGTGTTACAGGTGGAATGCTAAACAAAAGAAAAGGGAGAAGTTTTGCCAAACTCCTAAGCGTTAGAAGCTTTTCTCTTTCCCCACTTGATTCTATCCAGCGCTACTTAAACAGGTGTCCTTAGTGAAGTTATCGTAGTTTAGTACTCTGTACCTATTGTTATTAATGGGCTTACAAGGCATATATATGCAGATGTGATCAGAAGCAAAAACTAACCTGTTTTGCCCACAACTTTGAAAAGTGATGATCAATCATGCTAGCAGTAAGGTTATCAGGGAGTGGCAGGCAGATTCTAACATACTATGAAGCAGGGACAATTTTGTGTTACCTTCAAATAAATTGTTAAATCTAACGCTTTATATGTCAGCAGATCAGAGTACCATGTAATACATACACACAAGAAGAACAAGAACAAGCAAAGGTTCCGTGTGATGAACATTTCCACAACACGTTGCCATACGCCCATACCATGCGTAAGAATTAGCACTCAAAATTATTCACGAAGACTGAAGGTTGAAGATCTAATCCCAACGGCCGATGATACGAAATAGCATAGTTTTGCAGCGAAGCTGCAACACAATTTGACTCAAAAACACTAGGCCAGAATCGATGAGAAATAGCGATCCCCAAGTCTCAACGAACTTATCGAGAACTGATAACTACTGGACTCGAATGCGTACTCTGGGTCTCTGGTCCATCCCGAATCAACCGATCCGGAGGCACGAATACTTCCCTCAGCAGTCAGCACGCAACGGCAACGGTAAAGCAGCAGCTGCTGCAAACACGAGCTGAAGCAGCGCATTGGTAGGCTTACCGACTCGCTCTCGTAGAGCTCGAAGCTCTGCAAGCAGGTGGCCTCCGCCTCCTGCTCCATCGCGGCAGCCGCAGCCGCCATGGCCGGCCCCGGCCGGGTCACCCGCTCGCGCCACCTCAGGCCCCGCCACCGCCGGATCCCCGCCGCGCCGTCCCTGGACGGAAACCTAAATCCCCCGCCGGCAGCTTGAGGTAGAGCATTCCCCGCGGCGCCCCCCGGCGAATCAGAGCAGCTCCCGCGCCGGCTCTGAACCCACGCGCAACCGCGCCCCTGCCTCGGGGCCAAGGATCCGGGCCTCGGACCGCGTCCCGGGAAGCTTCTGACGCAGGGAAATTCGTGGGAGGATGAGGTGGTGGCGGAGGCGAGGAGAATTTCGCGAGGTGAAAGGAATCCGTAAGCCGTAGGCGGAAGGGTGGAAGGAGGAAGAGAGAGGAGGAGGTTGCGGCGAATACAGCTGCTGCACAGGTAGAGGTAGGCCTGTTACGGCGTTGCGTCTTGTTCCCCGTTTAAAATTTGGTTGGAATCCGTTTCCCCTTGTGCCCTGCTGGGACGGTAACACCAACCAGATAAGCACAGGCCAGATGGGTGAGGCATCTTTGGAAGGTGACATTTAGCATGGCAGGCTTCGCGATGATGACGAGAAATGTGATTCGGGGCAATTTGATGGTACAGGTCAATTCTCTGCTTGCAATTTTTCATGCAAAAAAACATTGTTTTTGCATGTCTCGTTATTTGCTCTATTCCGACCAGAAAAAGGTAAATCGTATTTGCTTTTACAGTGATATTTGAGGAAGGTGTAGTTATATACTGTATATGCTAATTAGCTAATGAAGGTTTGTATTTTGCTTATTCGTCTCCAAGAAAATGTCTTTGCTTAGGGATCACGTTTTGTGCTGTAGAGGAAGAAAAAATCTAGCAAATTAGGAATTCAAGGGGAGTTGCTTTGTTATTAATTGTTATTCAATAAAATAGTCCTAAGACTTGCATTGAGGAGCACACCAAGTCACCAATGCAATAAGGTTGCACGCACAAATGGTGTAATAGACACGACAATTGTGCTACTATGTTATGTCCTTCCTAACTATGACCAAAATCAGTTATCTTATTTTTTTCCTACTAAGCACTCGATGTTATTAACAAGAGTTTGAGTTACATGTAGTAGCCAGTGCCTGCAGTAGCGGACCCAGGATGAATTATCTGGGTAGCCACACAGTGCATGTACAGTAGCAAAGAGCACCTCTACAATGTATGAACTATGCATTCTGCTTTGGTCAACAGAAATTACCTCAACCCTGGCTGGGTCCGCCACTGAGTGCCTGGTCCTCGAATTAGCTTACCGGGCCCCTGACCAAAAGGAGTTCATGTTAACAAAATATACTCGGGCAACAGTGTTAGAAACTTCATATGAGATTGCTTGGATGATTCGTCCATGAGTCACGATAACTATCTTACATTGCTTCATCACATATCACACCAATGTATCACGGCAGAAAAAAAAAAGTGAAAAGATATGTATCATGCCAATGTCAGTGGGTGTGAGTTCAATAACATGCCACAAGCTACTATTCCTACTAGTCCTCCAGCCATGTACTTTTTTATTTTATTTTTTGCTACCGGTCACAATTCATATAGTACTATGACATTGACAACGCAGCAAAAACTCCGTGCGCGAAGGAAATCATGCTTGTGACAATACAAGTTGGCAAGACATTGCCGGGTCAACTTGGCGGGTAGAGGGAGGGAGCGAAGAAGGCCAGGTCGCGCACAGCCGACGTGGCACAATCCAGTTGGGCTCCTCGAGGTTTGCGTGTCGGGTGCCTCAATCATTGGGCCCTCAACGAGAGCACCCCGAGACGACGACGAGCCGCATGTTGTTCTGTTGAGCCACAAACTTTGGAGCCTTCTGTGGGGCCACCTCCTGCCTACAAAAAGGAGCGCAGCTTGACCAATGCAAACCCAAACGCCACATAGTGCCAGCTACTTCTTGTGCTTTTTTTTTTTTAAAGATTACTTCTTGTGCTTTTCGGGTGCTAGGATCGGAGGTAGAAGTGCGTACTATATATGATTAATTGGGTTACACTATGTAAGAAAGAACGTGAAATAGCAAATGTTTGTGGGGATTTAAATAAACAGATGGTAAACACACTCAGGGTGACGTCGACACGAAAATGCTCTTGGTAGCAATACGGATGCCAGCTGCCAATTGGTATATGTCATTATATCTTTGGAGAAATTATAAACACGCACTCTCGAGCTGTAGATGACTACATTATGCACATAAAGTTCAAGACATGTAGGGAGACAGAGATACATACTATAGTCAGCTAGATATAAAGATGGCTTGTATATTCCTTCGTACTATACTAGTATGAACACTACTCCATTAATTAAGACGACATATGCTTCTCAAATTTCACCCACCCATCAGTTCACCAACAATAATTTTGAAATGATCACGCGATCCCTGCAGTATCGCGTCACATAATTTTTTTTATTCACGAGTTGAACACACACATTCATTCGTGAACCGGTAAGAGTTAAGATTACATAAATATATAATTAACGCGTCGGTTTCGGCGTTGAGCGACCGAGTTGTAGACGACGAGAGATCAAGGACGACGAAAGGCAGGGCCGGCAACACCGGACGGGAACGATCGAGGCGTGCACGCGAAAGCGAGAGGAGCGAGGCGCGATAGAATACGCCGTTACTGATGGTTCACATGCATGCTAAGTAAACGCAAATTAAACCGAGCTCGCGACGGAAGAGCCACACGAGGGTACACGACGAACACGTAGTACAGTGCCGGTGACGTTGTGTAGTGATCGTACGTGACGGCGACGTGTGCATGTGCATGCATATATTAATTGGCGCATATGGGAGGCACGAAGAAGCTGTGATGGTGCAATGCGTTCGATTAGCTGACGGGTGGGCCGGGTGATTTTTCTTTTTCGCCGGTTTCAGACAGCGCTAGCTCTAGGTTTGCATGCATTTTTGGCGTGTGAGAATTGCTGTCCATGTCAGCGTTTCGTGATATTAATTATTAACTTAGGCATATGAGACAACAGCTAGGCCGCTGCTCATTAGTCGTCATCTCACGGTCATCGGCAACAACACGCGCGGTGCATGTCAATGCAACAACGTACAAGAATTTCGTTCGGAAAAAAAATAACAAATGATTCCTCTCAAAGATTCTCTCAAAGTCATCTGAGAAATTACGAATTGGCTTATAGTCTAATGATAGGATGGTCCAGTGGGACGCTATCCATCAGAGTTCAAATCATGATGCTCGCACCTTTTGGGATTTTTCAAGATTTACCGGCGCTATGCGCGTTAAGTGGTAAGCGGCGTTCCCATCGACAACGAGGCGCCAATGGTGATTCCGATGATCTCCAGATCTGCCGGGTGCTCAGTCCTTCGAAGGTGCTCATAAAAGCAGAGTTTGCGTACGTGTGTTCATAGGGGTGAGTGTGCGTGCGTGTTCATATGATGATTGTTCCTACATTGCCTGTCATAGAATTGTGCGCCAGCAAAAGTCAAACCAGCTTTACAACGGTAGTACATTGGGAATCCTAGAGAGTTCCATGAAGATCAAAAAATAAAAACGTCTAATTATTATAGAGTCCTGGGACGAAATTTCTTGATTCCTTTCATAAATCGTGCAGGAAAATTTCTAGATACTGGTAATGGAGCTATCTAAGTAAAGTGAAATGGGTTTGATATATACGGACTAGTTAAGTAAAGTGAAATAGGTAATGATCGCAAGTTTGGTGCACACATTGATATATTCAGAATTGTGATACGATAACTGTTCCAACACTCTGCCTTGGGAGAAGCCATCTCTGTCTATATAATGAATCTTTTGCTAGAAAATCACTGGAGAGTTCTACGAAGAATCGAAGATGGAAATTAAGACGACTAATCATACAAGTCCCATCGACGAAATTTCTAGATTTTTTTGACGAAATTATTGCTAGCTAATGGATTTTTATGAATTGACTTTTTCTTGTGTGTGCTTCAGAATAAAAAATCCCCTAGTGTGACAGCTGTTCGGCTGTTCCATTTTCTGATTATTATTAACAGTGTCACATCGCGTAATTGTTGCCCATATATCTCCGTTTCAAGGATCAGAAAGAAAAGATAGATAACATGAAACGATCAGCTCCAACAAAAATTCATCAATAGGTTTATCATTGTTACGTGCCCTGACCACGGCAACAAGACTGGCCGAAGGTATCATCACTGGCTAGGAACAGATGGGCGGCCATGGTGGAAAAAATTCATGACATGTCAAAAAGTAGCGATATTTCTAGCACATCCACATAACAGAGCGACAATTATATAGTGCAAATAAATACGGGCCTTGCTACGGTACTCCAGTTGCCTCCTATGAGGTAAGAGTTCAAAGAAATCACAAATATCAATTTCTGAGGTATATATAAAACAAAGATAATTAAGAAAATGGGAAAAATAAAAGGAAATCTGCCCCGATAATTCCGCATGGACGGAGAAAATCCCAGCTAGGCGGTTACCCTCTCCTTTTCCGTTTGACATCATGGCACTACCGGCACGCACCTGAATTTTGTTTGTGAATCTCATGAGACGCAAAGCTAAATCTAGCCTAGGCATTACGAACGTGACAAGCTAACGCAGGTGTACATGCATGTTCGTTTAAGTGTTCTCAAGAGCAGGTAGCTGAGATCGAAAACAGTGGAAACATAAATCAATGCAACAGCCATTATGAATTGCATTCCTGTACGGGTGTACGATAGAAGACAAGGTAGAGTACGTGCATGTTTGTGTACTTGAACGACCTCCAAAATTCGTATACGCGGCGTACATGAGTCGATGAACACAACACCTCATCTTTTAGCCCATCGATCAGCCAGCCAGAAAAGTAACAAAATATTATCATGTCACGTTGCATGTAACATCTACTGGCGTAAAAAAATGCAGCAACACGACATGTGAAAGATAGTTGGCGAGAAAAAAAAAAACAGATGACACGTTTGTCGTCAAAAAAATGGTTGGTGTGAATGAAAAAAAAAAAACATTGACACGTTTGCTGTCGAAAACCAAAAGGCAACGACACAATTTTTTTCTATATAACGTATGAAAAAAGAATGTACCGTACCGACACGTTTGTGTGATACGTGAGAGAAGGAACAAATAAATATCCGACACGTTCTTCTATTTTCTGTGTTACGTGAGAGAGAAGAGGAAGCTAGATCTGAATGCAGGGTAGGTAGATCCAAGAAAAAGGGATTTGCTAAGGTACTCCCAAATCGTTGTGGACCGTAGATCTAATCACATATTACATCTGGGGAACGAGCCATGCATCTCCGCGCTGCCAAATCCTTCATGATACGAAGTGATAGCGTTGCGCATGAGCACAAAATCTCTCTCAATCTGCAGAGAGGACGCCAAGATCGTGCAAATAATCATATTGGCATCGCAGCACGCCATTGGCACACCGCCGTCCATGCCATGCCGCGACAGTCAAAGAGACGACTCCAGACAGCGATTCCAGAGACCTGCAGTCTGCAGAGCAGCAGAGGTGGTAGTTGAAGGCGCGACACGTACATGCCGAATGGGACAGGCCGGGGGCCTCTCTCTCGGTGGGCCTGTTTAGATGAAACGCGAAATTTTTTTCGAATATGTCGGTACACATTTAAAGTATTAAATATAGACTAATTACAAAACTAATTACAGATTCTGTCAGTAAATCGCAAGACGAACCTAATGAGTCTAATTAATCCGTCATTAGCAAATGTTTACTGTAGCAATTTATTGTCTAATCACGACCTAACTAGGCTCATTAGATTCGTCTCGCGAAGTACACTCCATCCATATAATGGGTTATTTTTATCGACTACATTTAATATGCCATGTATGTGAGGGAACATACTCGAAAAAAATTTCACGAAAGATCTAAACAGCGCAGGCCATGAGAGGATATATCGGAGGAGTTGCAGAGATGGGACGCCTGGCCTGCAGAGAGACCGAAGCGGAAAATGATTCAAAAAAAAAAGAGACCGAAGCGGAAGGGCACCGCTGCTTTCGCTGCCGACGTTGGCGGCCGGGGGGAGGAGCGCCTGTCCTGCCTGGGGCGCAAGCAATCGGCGCCATGCCCTCGCGCGTCGTCGTCAGCCGGCCAGGGCGATCACGATCGGATATGATCGGATCGGTTATCTGCGAACTGTGATGTATGCATGGACGATCATCCGTTCATGTCCCTCTCAGCCGTTGGATTCCCAATCAAGCACCCCAGGAGTACGACTCTCAGCCAAGCAAAGAAGCGCCAGTTGCACGTCCACAGACCAGGCGTCCGGAGGGCAGAGCTGGACGTCCTTCTTAAAGCTTCATTATTTGATGAAATGCAGTTACCCCGGTTTTGTTTTGACTTTTGAATCAGCCAAATTCAATTTCTTGCCGAGTGTTGTTAGTAGTTATGCCCTTTATCTATGGCAACCACTTTATTTGATGAAATGCAAGGTGTGTTTAGGACGAGAAAAATGAGTGAAAAGTATGGAAAAGAAATGTTTCTATGAAAGCATGCATACGTTTTGCTAGGTGGATAATTTTTCGTAAAATGGTAACGATTTTACAGGATCTAAACACGAGTAGTGGTCGATCGGACTCAGACAAACCTTCCAGGGCCAAACTCTATTACCCACCAGTGCCTTTTCCTCCATGGAGGCATTACATCCAAGTTCCGGTCTGCAGCATCTCTTTCTCTGCCCAGAAGAGAACTTGGCACAGCTCAGGGACGACGAACTATGGCCCTACCACCAACTCCTTTACAATTTGCCGCAAAAAATTAAGTCCGCATCACAGGCGTCATCTGGAATACTTGGAAGAGCAGGAATCGAAGAACTTTTGATGGTATCATGGTTGACGACTGCCTCAAACCCTCAACCATTCGTGGACTGGCTGAAGATCTGTATCTTTGGTCCTACCGTGCTCGACTATCGTCGGACAAGGGTTTGCCATATTCTTGGGGCGAGAGCATTAGACATGTAATAGGTTCTTGATGATGTAACTCTCACCCCTCCCCAATTTCTCAAACCCTGTATGCTACCCCTGCATGCCTTAATATAATTTCAGGTTTGTAGTAAACTGATACCTCCCGATCCTAGAATGTAGTAAACTATATTCATGTTTGCAGATTTTTGTTTCCCGTCTACCAATACTCCTCTCTGCACAAGATGAACACTAGAAGCTACTTGTTTTTGTCGAGTCTCTGCTGGCTAGTTTCTTCCATTCGAAGGTGAATCCGGTTGGGTTCGGTGCGATATTATATATAGCCACGCCCATCTGAATATCTGATCAACCCTCATTTAATTTGTTCAGCAATCACTCCAAAGTATTCTAGAGGGACATAGAATCTTTGGCAATTATTTCTATGGTTATACGATCGATTTTTATTGCTAGTTTGCTGTGTGTTGCAATCCCTACGGATCAGCCTTGATATGATGTTACATCAAATGTAAGTATGTAACCATGCATACTCAGCATCATTACATCAATGTTGCTGCCTTTTCTTTCCGAGTTGGTTAATCTGTTTCATCTGTCTACTCACTTATTGCTAAATGGAACCATACTCTGTGTACCAATTTACTGTGCAATTTTCTAGAACAAGAGGCGAGGACCGGAGAGTATATACATGGAGACCATCTCGCGCAGAATCAGCTGGATCTCGCGAGGTATTCCAACTAAACATATGACAGGTCCATGCAGTCGATCAATCCTGCTGCCTCCACGTCACTGCAAGCCTTTTCGGCCGTAGGCCCGGGGGGTTGTTGCGCTCGACGAGAAATAGGCAATAGCAATTCACGTGAGGTGCGGCGGCCATTGCTACACTGCTACTGCAAAAAATGGTGTCCACTTTTTTTTTCTTTTTTTTCGAACGAACCAGCACGAGATTGTGCTAATTTTATTGAAAGAGAAGAGTTTTAATAATTACAACCGGCTAGCCGGTGGACAAACAGTCTACGCTGATGCTTTCGATTTGATCTTAGCGATGACTGCAATAGCAGAGCACTCTCTTTTTGTTGAAAGCTCTCGCGTTCCTTTCATTCCAAATTTCCCAGATGATTAGAAGCGCTAGACTTCGGACAGCTTTTTTCGGCATCGACCAGATTGCAGTGGTCATCGTCCACCACTCTTGTACGGATTGCGAAGGCATCCATAATGTCGGCTGGAGGTCGGGTTGGGCAAGCCAAGTAGCTATCGCGCTCCAAACCCTTCTGGTGAACCTGCATTCTACCAAGAGATGGTGGGCCGTCTCTTCCGCGCTCCTGCACAATTGGCATGTGGCCGTGTGTGGCCATCCACGTTTGGCTGGCCGGTCAGCAGTCCACACTCTATTCTGTGTGACGAGCCAAGCGAAGAATTTGCATTTCGCTGGTGCCCAAGTGAAAGGACCAACACTAGGCCTAGAGGGGGGTGAATAGGGCCTGTTAAAAATCCTGAAAAATTCTTCACGAAAATGTCAGATGGTCGGATGATCCGACGCAGTCTCGGATCTTCCGGCTCCCGAAAGATCTGACACTGTGTAGGATCTTCCGACACAGAGAGGAGACTAACTTCGAGATTCAAATACTAACAAGCTATTCAAGATTCTATTTGAATACAAAGCTGCTAGATGAAGTAACTGAGCACCTAAGTATGATCTCTAAGGTCGAACAACACCTAGCACATAGATCGGGCACAAATAAGGTGAAGAACAACAAGAACAATAGCAAAAACAAAGAGACACAAGATTTGTTCCCGAGGTTCACTACACAAAGGAGCTACGTCCCCGTTGAGGGGTTCACAAAGAACCGGGTTGTCACTAACCCCTTGCCTCCCTCAATCAACCACAAAGGAAGATTGAGTCACTTACTATTGCTCTCACAAAGAGAGGGGAAATACAAACTTTCCGGTGCTCAAACCACAAAGGAATAGCAGCTGCCGGCGACGCCTAACCGTCTAGGAGCAAAGCTCCAAGAGTAACAAACGTGGATCGACGAATCAAGCTTGCTTCAAGTGCTTCTTGAGATGAACGAATCAAAGCTCACAAGTGCTCAAAGCTCTCACACTCAATCTTTTCCTCTCACTCAAACCCTAGGTGAATCAATGCAAGAATCAAACTTTGGGTGCTCTTGGAGTGTGTTTGGTCGTGGAGGCAGCAAGCATTGAATGAGGGGGTGAGGGGGTATAAATACCCAACCCCCCAAAACTAGCCCTTATGTGTTCTGCGAAGGGGTACCGGATCTTCCGGCGTAGGGCCGGATCTTCTGAGATTTGAATTTCATAAGGCTGAAACACTGAAATATGGCTAAGTCTTGAAAGTTCCGACACAAGGGTCGGATGATCCGGTAGAAGTTCCGATGCAAGTTCCGACGCAAGGTTCGGATCATCCGATGGAAAAATATTAGAGACAGAGCCACCCGGAACTTTGGGTCGGATCTTCCGGTGGAAGTTCCGACGCCAGAGGGAGAGACACAGAAACATGAAATTTGGCTAAGTGTTTGAAGTTCCGAAGCAAGGGTCGGATCTTCCGACGGAAAAATAATTCCAGACAGAGCTGCCCGGAACTTTGGGTCGGATCTTCCGGCCTAAGTTCCGGCGCCTGAAGAGAAGACACAAAAATCTGTCTAAGTGTTGAAAGATCCGGTGCAAGGGTCGGATCTTCCGATGGAAAATTAATTCCAGGCAGAGCCGCCCGGAACTTTGGGTCGGATCTTCCGGCCTAAGTTCCGACGCACAGAAAACTTGTGAATGGAGGATTTTTGTGTGTTTGTGTCTCTCGTGTGTATATGTCATCTCAAGTATAAGCACTTTAACAACTTAAACTCATCAAGCACGTCCCCCTTGATAGTACGGTGATCCTATACTCAAATTCAAACTATAAAATAAATTTAAATCGTCCTATAGACTTCGTCACCATACGAATAAGAATTGGGGACATTCCTTTCACCTTTCTTTTCTTTTCTTTTGATTTTATTCTTGCACAACTCATGCAAAGCATTATATCCAAATTTACATTGTCATTAATTACCAAAACTAGATTAAGTGCCTAGATGCACTTTCACCAAGCGCCATAGCTTGGTGTTTTGGGGCCTGGATACTGAGTCGATAAATTGCGCCTTGTATGCGGATGCGGCCGTGTAGATGCCATTTACCGTAAGCTTTCAGGTGATGTTGTCCTCATCTCAGGCTGCAGCTGGACCTCGTTGACATGTCGCCATAATTTGACATACTCATGAAGCTGTCCTTGTGTGATCCCGCCGGAGATGTTAATGTCCCGGACCCACCCATTGGCTGAAACGGCTTCAGCGACCGACATCTTTTTATGCCTAGCGATGACGTATAGCAATGGGGCGATGTCCTTAGGTCTGCAACCTTGCAGCCAAGCCGAAGTCCAGAATCTTGCAGTTTTACCGTTGCCTAACGTGATCGTTGTGCAGGCCGCGAATAATTGTCGATCCGCCACGTCACAAGGCACTTCCGCCTTTTCCGGCGATTTCCATTCATGTCATAGCCACTAAATACGCAGAGCTCTTGCGAATTTTTCCAGATTGGGCACGCCTAGCCTCCCGTTCTGTTTAGGCAAGCAGCTTTTCGTCTAGTTCACTTTGCATTTGCCCCCGTCAGTGCTTTGTCGCCGGCCCAGAGGAATCTTCTTCACAGTTTGTCTAGCTCCTCGATCACAATGAGTATGTAGACTGCCTGAGAAGTTAACACAGTCTTGGTGAGGCACGTGCGGCCGGCCGCATTGAGGTTTCGTCCATGCCAATTTGAGAGTTTTTTACTGGGCTGGAAGTGGATTCGTCGCAGCACCGTAACTGTTAACGGTAATCCGAGATAGCGCAGTAGGAAACCTACTCTGGTCGCCGGGAGTGCCGCAAGAATTGTGTCGAGGTCGAGCCCCTCGCATCGTATCGGTGTGATGGTTGTCTTTCGCATGTTCGTGACAAGGCCCGTGGTTTCTCTGAAGAGGTGCAGAAGCCGCTGAATGTTGATTGCGTCTGGCAGCGTAGGCTTAATAAAAATCGCAGCATCGTCAGCATACAGTGACGCTTGTCTCGCGCGACTCCGCGCGCTGCTCTCGCCGGCGGGCGGCGGGCAACCCTCCACGTCCGTCAGGCCACGCGTGGTGGCGGTAGCAGGCCACATCAGATCATCGTAGTATCAGACGCAGTGCGATTGCTCGATCGATCGATCACTTGAGCACTAGACTAGCCTGTTTAGATGTTTCGGCGAAAAAATTTTCGAGTACGTTCCTTCATATGCATGACATATTAAATGTAGTCGAAAAAATAACACATTATATGGATGGAGTGTACTTCGCGAGACGAATCTAATGAGCCTAGTTAGGTCGTGATTAGATAATAAATTACTACAGTAAAAATGTGCTAATGACGGATTAATTAGACTCATTAGGTTCGTCTTGCGATTTACTGACAGAATCTGTAATTAGTTTTATAATTAGTCTATATTTAATACTTTATATGTGTGCCCGACATACTCGAAAAAAATTCGCGTTTCATCTAAACAAGACCCAAATTACGCCGTGACAGATTGACAGTTCCTTAATTTGAAGCCATCTACCAAAAAATCCTGCAACTGGCAACATTTTTCTCAACTTCCCATCGCACATCGAGTCCAGCACGGCGCCGTGCCGCGGGAGCCGGGACAGGTCCACTGAATTTACAGACAAGAAATTTTCTTTTTGACATGAACGTCTTCGTTTACTACTACGGAGTACTTCACTACTCGTGCTGAAAATGTGGTGGTCTTGACCGCGGAGACGCCCCATTTAGGCCCGAAGCTCGTGTTCGCCAAACATGCAGCTAAGGCAGAATCAAATCTGCTCCGCCTCGCTCGCTCTTATAGGCAAGATATTCTGATCGATGTCGAGAGGGGGGCACGGCCCTTATCCGGAGCGGAATTATTGGAGGCTTAACAGTGACGTCGAAGATAAAGCCAGCCAGCCTCCTCCACCAGGCCATAGCGGAGCGGTTAATGCTCGATTCCGACCTTGCCCGGGCAGCTGGCAATCGGGCATCGTCTGAAGCTTTCAGGTGTCGCCCTGCCTTCCCTGGAATCCTGGTCACAAGGTAACGCATCGCGCATCGGTGCTTTGTGCGCCAGCAATGTTTCTTTTCTGAAACATGCCGGAGGGACGCTGACGTTGTTGCCAATTGCCATGCGAGCACGGCACTTCGCTTCCTCTACCGTGCTAGCAAACGTTCTAAATTTCAATCTAAAAAACGACTGGAATCATCGTGATGAGAAAAAAAAAGGGGCCGGAACTGAATCTTCTGCAAGTTTATCGATAGCAACTGACATTCGGATACGTCGTTCCATTCCACATCGACATTCACAAAAGACGGAGACAGGCAGCCACACTCCCAACTCGGCAACGAACTCCTACTACCACAGAACAGAAACAGAGCATCCAACCCTGTTCTACGCAGTACAGTACACCCCTAATACTGCTAGACTGACACTTCCGACCGAATGCTCACTCCTTCAGTCCCTCGGCTTGGCCCTCAGGCAATGGTGACCTGCACAGACTTGGCCTTCTTCTCCGGCGGCGGCTGCTTCTTGACGGTGACGGTGAGCACGCCGTTCTCGCAGCGCGCCGCGATGCCGCCCGTGTCCGCGTCCTCCGGCAGCCGGAACTTGCGCACGAACGACCGCGGCGACGCGCGGCGCTCCAGGCGGATGTAGCGGCACCCCTCGCCTTCCTCCTCCTCCTCGCGCTTCCGCTTCCCGTTGCTGTTGTTGCCGCTGCCGCCCTTCATCACCAGCACCCGGTCCTCTTCCTCCAGCGTCACCTGCGCGCCCAAGCCCGAACAAACGAACACGATGTCAGATTGCTCCTGGTTCGGCACGAATCCAATCCAACGAAGCGGCGCGCGTGCGGTGTGCGTACCTGGATGTCGGACTTGGAGAAGCCGGGGACGTCGAGCAGGAAGCCGTACTCGCCGGGGGTCTCCACGATGTCCACCGGCGCGCCGCCGGCACCAGCGCCGCCGAGCCCGTGGAGGTGAGCGTGGCCGTGATGGTGCGAGCCGTGGTGGCCGCCCGAGCGGCGGTCGCCGTCCGCGGCGGCGAGGCGGTCGAGCACCTCCGGCAGGTGGAGGAGGCTGGTCACGGCCGTGTCGAACAGCTCCGTCATGGCTTCCTCCCTCTCGCGCTCAACGCTGCGACTGGAATGACTTGTGAGTGGCGAAATCTGCTGCTTCTCCTCTGGGCTGTGGTGTGCGTTCTGCGATGCGGCGAAGTGGATGGTGGAAGGGGATGGAGGTGTATAAAGTGAGAAGCGAAAGTTCGAGATGCTTCACAGAGGTGGTGTGCTGTTGCGTCCAGAAGGATCGGGACTCTGGGAGAGGACACTTGGAAGGACGCCCTGGCGCAGTACTCTGGGAGTCCAAGCATTTCAGCGGCAGAAACTCTTGGGCTGCGATTACGAAGATTTGTATAGCCCTGGTTGGGCTCTGGGCTACAAACTCGATTGAACGAAAAATTGGCTAGCCCGGCCCGATTAGAGGAACAGACTGGGCCCATTTTAGTTACAGTAGATCACGTAGGTTGTTGGTTGGGCTGGCCGGCCGGCCCGATTGAAGTATGGGCCATTTCGGTCTATGTAACGAAAATTTCTGCTGATCTCAAAAAGAAAAAAAAATCTGCTCGTTACTGTCATGTTTCGCCATCGGCGCGTCAGCAACTAGTACTACTGTACAAGCACATAGGGGCTGTGAAGAAAAGCACGGAGTAAGGACTAGCGTGCACTTTGTGGCTGTCATACCATTGTGACGTCCATGTATACTCTCACAGTCTCACACAGTAATTGTGCTGTAAAAAGAACGCCCGACATGGCAGGATCCTTTTTATTACCTGAGTTCTGGGATTGTGACATTGCCACTTACTACAAACAGTTGACTAATCACTTCGTCGCATGTTCCGCCAGAATGTCACAATGGTTCAAACAGGTACAACCGTCTACCGGTCGCACCTTTTAGAGCGGTCCACAACAGGTTTATATTATAATAATACTTTCTTTAGTACACCGATCAAACCGGATTTCATGATCCGCGCCGAGGTAACACGAGTCTCACGGGGACCGATTAGATTAGAGAGTGAGTGACCACTGCCGACTGATAATGACACGGCACCAGTACCAGGCTAGCATAAAGGTTCTGGGCGATTCCAAAAGCGCAGCGTCCCGTCCCGTCCAGCCCCTGCTCGCCTCGTCGCCGTCGTCGGCGCTTTACCGGGACAGGGAGAGAGCAGCGCTCCCCCGCCGTGCACCCGCTCCACGGTGAGCCGGTGCGTACCGAACTTTGTGGGCCACGCATCGCAGCATGACGCACCCCCCATCCGGTGACAGCCAGCCAGTGCCAGGGAGTCAGGGAGAGCGAGCGCTCTCGCCGCCGCCATGTCTCACGCACGCGCGCCTCCACGTCCGCAGCGTGATGCGTGAGCCAGGCTCACCGCTGGGTCGACACATGGGAGTGGCGTGGTCGTAGTTTCGCCAGCAAATCTGTGGGTCCAGCCCGAGGAGGGTCGCGGGCGGAGGGCGCGTGGGACCCACGAGCCACGACCGCGCCGCCCGAGACGCGGTCAGAAAAGCGCGCGGGCAGCCCGCAGCCGTGCGCACCGGGAACCTTCTGGAGGCGCGCCTCCGAAAATATCTCTGTCCCCACGGCCCATCGCGGCCGTCCGTCTCGCGTCATCCGCACCGGATGGCGCGGATCGCGCGCCGGCGCCTGGGCAGAACCGGTAGTTCGTACTAACTGCTGGCGCTGGGGCCCGCTGGCTTCTCGAGACTTCCTGTACGAAGTTGTTGCTGTGTGGTGCCCCCGTGCTTTCTGTTTGCTTGGCCCCAAGTTGCGTCAGTATTATGAGTAGCTTTGTTTTGGATTAGATGGCCTAGTCCCTTCGGATTTGCAGAACTGTATGGGAATTATGGCTCGGATCGTGTCTTTATTTTTGGAGAATCTTTGCGTTTCGCTTTCGGGAAAAGGCCACTGTAATTAGTACTGCAAACACAGACTGAAAATGATCGGCAGGTTTATCTGTTAGCACTATCATTGCCAAGCGATGATTCCAATCGAAGGAGCTTTTGGGTTGAGATCTCGTTCGTTCAGCTCGGAAGCTGCTCACCGTAGCAGCGGCTGATGGAACTACTACTAGGCCGTTATATTTTGGTAGTACACGGCTACACGCATACCTGGAACAAGAAGCATACGGCAAGGTTTCTTCAAACGAAAAGGTATCTAGAAAGCTTACCGACCGGAGGGAATAAATTTAAATTGCTACTCTACTCCGTATATTAAACAAAGCTAAGTCACTTCCATACAAAGTTTGTTGAAATTCGATGCTCAAAATTTAGCGCTGTGAACTGAAGGAATCGGGAGAAGACATCGACAAATTTGATTGTTTTATTTTTCTTTTCGGATATACAACTTAATATGATTTAAGATCACCAGTCCGGCAGTCCCACTGTTTGTAGCAAGATGTCTGTTCATTTAGTGAACTTTCTTAATGTAACGATTTTAATTTTCGCTTCATTTTAGAACGGCATTTTTTAAGGTTTTTTGTTTTTTTTATATATTTTTATTATTAATAACGGCGCAACCTACTCCCTCCGTCCCAGAAAGAATACATTTCTCGTCTCTCAAAAAACTTCAGAATCTTAAGTTTAACCAATTACAAATAAAAAATATAAATATTTACGATATGAAATATATACCATTAGATTCGTTTTAAAATGTAGTTTTTTAACAAATTTATTTAGAGTCATAAATATAAGTACAATTTGTTAGAAACTTGATCAAACGTGCACTCTTTAACTGACACGCATTTCAAACAAGCGTTCTTTTTGGGACGGAGTACGGTACTCTGCTGTACAGTACCATCTCGAAACAGGGCCCAGTTGGCTCGTACTGGCAGGTGGCAGTAACGTCCAACGGAGGTGAACGGAGCACGCAAAAAAAAAAAAAAAAAACTACGAGGAGAAATATTTAACAGGCAAGTGGGCATCATGGCCGTGTTTCTGGAGGCTTCCTGGGTGTGCGTGGAGACAGAGGGAGAGGGGGAAGAACGAAGAAGAACAAGCGTCATCCGCTTGCTTGCTTCCTTCCCCCCTCTCCCTCGCCGGCCATCGGCGCCTCTTCTCGCGTGCCGACAGGGCCTTGCGTCGCCGCGACGTGAGTGTCGGAGGAGTTAGACGTTTCCAAAACGCATGGACGCCGGGGGAGAGAAGTGCGGCGACGCTGCGGTGGCGCCCGGGGAGGCCGGCAGCGACCTCTATGCGGTCCTCGGGCTCAAGAAGGAGTGCTCCGACGCCGAGCTCAAGGTCGCCTACCGGAAGCTAGCCATGGTGAGCAATTGGATTCGTCTGGTTCCGCAGCGCCTTTCTGTCCTCGGTTGCTGGCTTGCTGCTGCATGTCGTTCTTGATTTGGCTATCTAGTTGTGTGTATTGCTTTCCCTGATGGTGTCACTGTAACCTGTCGAGAAAGGAAACGTTCTTCACGGGTAATTTTGAGTTTGCACTAAGATGGATTGGCGCCAAAGTTCATATTTGATCTATCCCATCTTACAAGCTATTTTCCTGTGCCAACAATTCGATGCCCTGCCCCGGTAGTATTTGTGTTTCGTAGATAATTATACATAGCCATAATGATGATGATTTTTATTTAGGAATTTCGGGTCTGAATTTATTGCCCGTACCAACTTAATTGTGCAAAAAAAAAAATGCATCAGTATTTCAAACTAGTCAGACACATCTGAATCCACATGCATGCCAGCACTTGCAGGCTGATATTCTGTTCCAATTCTAGAATATATATTCAACGAAAAAGATTCCTAATAATTATGTCCAAATGTCCAATTGCTTTGCAGAGGATGGCACCCGGACAAATGCTCCTCCTCCAGCAGCGTGAAGCACATGGAAGCCAAGGAGAAGTTCCAAGAGATCCAGAGCGCCTATTCCGGTCTCAATCTTCCTTCTCTTAGCACCCGCCACCCTGCTCTGTTCCATATTGGCAAACCACGCCGCTTCACCTGTTACAACGACTAACCAACAACTAATGAACTGAACACCAGCAAACAGACCAATATAGCCTGTTGGTAAACTTATTGCATGGAGCCCCTGGGCTCCCATCCCATTGTTCTTGTGCAGTCCTCTCTGATGCCAACAAGCGGTTTCTTTACGACGTGGGAGTGTATGACGATGAGGACGATGAGGACAGTGTAAGCATATAGTATGTTTTTCTCCTTGTAGGAAGGGTAGATTGCGTCTGCTGCTGTAAATTGATGATTTCTGCTGCTGTTGCAGCTGCAGGGGATGGGGGACTTCATTGGTGAGATGGCCCACATGATGAGCCATGCCCGGCCGACGGTAAGAGCCAACAGCACTATGGTCCTAGCTCACTGTGCTTTTTTGTAGCTACTATGGATGGTGATTGACTGCAAAAGTCATACTTGCTTACCTTTTATTGTCATTTGCATGAAATTCCAGCTAGCACATGTTGTCGCATGCTAACGTCATCTTGTAACAGACTTGTAATTAGTGATCAGAGTTCAGAACTATGGTTACAAATTACGAGTCTGAAAAAAAATGTTTTCTCAGCAAACTTCTTCTTGAGATGTTACTCTAAAGTCTAAACAAACTAACAATTAACAGCTGGTCCTATCTGTTTAACATGTACAATGTACCACCTTATCTCTGTTACGTCCCATATCCTTGTGTGTCCTGGTTGTTAATCTTTGTCAGAAACTGGTTTTACGTTGGTATATTCAAAGTTCTTTCATGAAGTCGCAAGGAAATAAGACGTTGAACCTTTTAACCATGGACATGACCTTTTATGTCCTAAATATGTTAGGATATGTTACCAATGTGTTCCCAAGGCTTTGCTTTGGTTAAAACTTGAATATCTTTATATAGTTTTTGCTGGAATTTGTATGTTTCATGTTCATGTCCACAGGCTTAAAAAAGAAGGAATTGTTATCAAAGCTCCGTGTCCTGCATGGTTTTTAGTGGATACTAAAAGCTGAATTTTTAGGTGATTTTTTTTCGGAACCTAGCTGGAAACTGACATCCTTTTCCTGGACCTGATGCATCAAAAAGAAAAACAGAGAATGGCAACACAATAACTGTTGACTGTTGGATATGCAGAGGCAGGAAAGCTTTGAGGAGCTGCAGCAGCTGTTCGTGGACATGTTCCAGTCTGACCTTGATTCAGGATTCTGCAATGGGCCTAGCAAGGGCCATCAGGTGCATGTTCAAGCCCAAAGTAGAGCATCCTCGACCTCGCCTTCATCATCACCATCTCCTCCGCCGCCTGCTATAGTAACGGAGGCAGAGGTGCCATCATGTAATGGCTTCAATAAGCGGGGTTCATCCGCAATGGACTCAGGGAAACCTCCAAGACCTGTTGATGCTGGGGTGGGTCAGACCCGCCAGGCTGGTTTTTGTTTTGGGGTAAGTGCACCTGTTGTTATCAAATTTACTCTGCTTGATAATGATGCAATGTGACAGGAATCATAGTTACTTACTGTAGTTAGTTCCAATTTTTTCTGTGAAGGTAATCATGCAATGGACCATTCATCTAAGGCATAATTGAATCTGATATAGGATATTGTTTATAAACGAAGACTTGTCCAACTGCTTTTACATTTCTTTTTATGTTTTTTTTGTGGAAAATGATTGTGGTGCTTTGTGTCTTTCTCAGCACAATTCCAGATGCTCAGATGCCTGTAGATTCGCTTGCAAAGTATGAAGTCTCTAGATGTCACAGAAAGAATTGGTGGCTATATTATCGCTAGCGACAGTGCTATGATCTGATGTCTCTTCAGTACGAGCATCGTATAGTACTATAGTTGCATGTCTTTTGTCTGCAGTCTTAGATGTTCTGCAGTTGTTGCTTCCTGTGTCATGGACAACAATTTTTTGCATGGATTTGGAATTTTTAAGGTATATGGAAGAAACAAAATATCAGCATGCTGCTCACTCTTTTAATAAGTTCTGTTTAGTCAATAACTTTCTTTTATTCATTTGCTAAAGGATGTAGATCCTGAGTCACTTAGTGGACCCTGTTACACGTTTGGACCTAAGCCCTTCAGGGTGTTCAGTAGTCATAACTCATAATGATCACATGATAGTCCAATAAACTGTGAGGACCCTGCTGAAACTTTTCACACTGATTGGGCCCTGTGAGGGGGCCACGACAAGCTCTACCACTAGATGTATCTTGGCATGATAACCTTTTCTTTAGATAATGATCTTGGCATAATAACTTGCTTAGCAGATATACTTTTCTGGATAAGGCATTTGGATGACAGATAGACCGTGGTCCGTGGCTGCTGCTGTTGTGGTCTGTATGGTAACAAACAGTCCACTGTCCGACGTGCCACTTTCCTCCATGTATAGCTGCTTTCAATTGGATTTTTCGTATCTTCATGATCTGGCATCTCATATTCTATCTCATTTTGGGTGGTAGCAAGATCTCGACTCCTGATTAGTTTTGTTACCTTCACGTTGAAATGGATACTTGGATCCCACATCTCATTTTCTGCTTTACACACATCTCTTTCTTGGACAATTGGATTGATACTCGTGTGCCTTTGCTTGACTTGTCTGTGTGCCTTTTCTGTTGGAATTCTGCCCGCGCTCCAAGTCATACCTTAAATTGTCAATTACTGGTGCTTTATGATAAGGCCGAATATATGCTCTGATGTTCAATATTTGTTCTTTTTCTTGAGAACCCATTTGAACTGCTGGCTTAGACTAGCTGAGCTTAGACTAGCTGTGGTGTACAAATGACATGTGACTGATGCACTGAAGCCCCTCAGCAGACTGATTCAGAGGAATCTTTAGCATTTGATGGCAACCTTGTCATTTCATCTTGTCTTATGCAGATGAGCGACACAGCGCAAACGCCGAAGACTAGAGGCCCGAACACCAGCAGGAGGAGGAACGGCCGGAAGCAGAAGCTGTCGTCGAAGCACGATGTTTCATCTGAAGATGGCACCGCAGCCTCCCAACACCAGCAGCATGTAGCAGTTTGAGCCGTGGTGTATTCATTCGTTGGTCCTTGGCCGTGTCAAGGACCCTAGTGCACTCCTGCCCTAGTGCTGACAGCTGCTGATAGGGCACAGCATGTTGCCTTTGCCAGCTGCTGTGATCTGAAAAGTGTAGCTCATTATAGACCTTACCCCGAGACCACCATGTGAAACTTGTCGAAGCAACCGCATTTTTTTTCTTTCTCCATTTGTGTTGCCTACGTTGTACCAAAACCGTGGCTTCCAATTGATCCAGTTCTTATTAACATGTAGCATAAGTTGCAGCTTGTCGGTTGAGTTAAGCCGTTACAATGGTCATCGTTGGGTGAGGAAGGGATTCTTGGCAGAACAATACACATCTCAGATAGCGATGAGGAAAAGTGAATGAAAGGGGACGTAGCTCATATGGTAGAGCGCTCGCTTCGCATGCGAGAGGCACGGGGTTCGATTCCCCGCGTCTCCATTAGTTCGTTCTGCGCTTAAATTTTTATTTGCCTGGTGATGAATGACAATACTGAGGGTTTGGAGCAGCTATTCTATACTGATTTTGAAAAATGATGTCTAAAATGAACTTTAAGGACATAGAGTTGAAAAAAAACTAGTTTCTCATGCTTCATTTCTCAATCGATGGAGCATGGGCATATGGTGGGCCGCGTCTCCAATAGTTCGTTCTGCGCTTTTTTGCCAACTTAAATTTTTATTTGCCTGGTGATGAATGGCAATATTGAGGGTTTGGAGCAGCTATTCTATACTGATTTTGAGAAATGATGTCTAAAATGAACTAAAGGACATAGAGTTGGAAAAAAACTAGTTTCTCATGATTCATTTCTCGCACAAGAAAAACTCATTAGTATAAGAGTTGGGGAATTAATGGAGCATGGGCATATGGTGGGCCGAAGTTGGGCAGCAGGAGTGATCGTAGTGGGGGTGTTTGGATTGGAGCTCGGCGTATTTTTCTCTCAATTCATGCCTCCATTTTGAGAACCTATTGAAGTAGGATGATGCTTATAATTAAGTCAACAAAATAAGACCCAATGGGCATTTTTTTAAATCAATAGTTTCAAACAACTACCTTTTGTAAATGCTGAACCAGCTATATGGTAGAGCGCTCGATTCGCATGCGAGAGGCACGGGGTTAGATTCCCCGCGTCTCCATTAGTTCGTTCTGTGCTTTTTTGCCACCTTAAATTTTTATTTGCCTGGTGATGAATGACAATACTGAGGGTTTGGAGCAGCTATTCTATACTGATTTTGAAAATGATGTCTAAAGTGAACTAAAGGACATAGAGTTGAAAAAAAACTAGTTTCTCATGATTCATTTCTCGCACAAGAAAAACTCATTAGTGTAAGAGTTGGGGAATCAATCGATGGAGCATGGGCATATGGTGGGGCCGCGTCTCCATTAGTTCGTTCTGCGCTTTTTTGCCAACTTAAATTTTTATTTGCCTGGTGATGAATGGCAATATTGAGGGTTTGGAGCAGCTATTCTATACTGATTTTGAGAAATGATGTCTAAAATGAACTAAAGGACATAGAGTTGGAAAAAAACTAGTTTCTCATGATTCATTTCTCGCACAAGAAAAACTCATTAGTATAAGAGTTGGGGAATTAATGGAGCATGGGCATATGGTGGGCCGAAGTTGGGCAGCAGGAGTGATCGTAGTGGGGGTGTTTGGATTGGAGCTCGGCGTATTTTTCTCTCAATTCATGCCTCCATTTTGAGAACCTATTGAAGTAGGATGATGCTTATAATTAAGTCAACAAAATAAGACCCAATGGGCATTTTTTTAAATCAATAGTTTCAAACAACTACCTTTTGTAAATGCTGAACCAACTATTTTTTAGAATGTTGACGTATATTCTGTAAAACTGGTGTTAGGTGTAAAGATAACCAGATTTTCCAATATTATCTCTTAACATCTGGAATTTCCCATTTTTAATATTAAAATTTCATCATTTAAAACATGAAACATTGAACGTATTTTTAAAATGAGAATGTCTATTTATCTATCGATAAATATTTGAGGTTAAAATCTGTCGAATTTTGTATTGTTGCAGATGTTATTCGCTAATGCTATATATATTAACCTCCCATGTTTTCATATGGTTGGAACATGAAGAACTATGCCATATGTGAGAACAATATTTGAAACATGTCAATAGCATATGCAACGTCTTATGATACAATTTCTTTCTTTTTTGAATAAAACTTATGATACGATTTCATGAAATTAGAAAACCTGTCATATTTCATCCCTAAAATTATGAAGCATCTTGCAACACAGTGTAATAATATTCACAACATCATAAGAGATCATGTGCAACATTGTAAAAAATTGAAAGATTGCTCTACAGGGAAATAGTAAACTTTTTAAAGATACAAAATAACTTCTACAAAATTTTCAACAAACATTTAAGAATTGTTTAAAGGCATGCGTGTATAAATTACTGGAATTATTAAAAGAACGGTGTCTAAGGAAAAATGGAATAAAAAAAGAAGAAATGAAAAAAGAGAAGACAACGGAAAATGAAACCAAGCTGGGCCTTAGCCAAACTAGGCAGGCCTTCTGATCCTCCTACTTTTGCCGCTGAACGCGGATAAGTTTGTGGGCCGTGGGCCCGTCAGGCGTTGAGACAAAACACACTTTCCCGTCCGGCTCTTTCGTTCTCTCCCCCCACGCCCTTCTCCTCCTCTTTCTCGGTCTCGGCCTTCTTTCCCTGCGGCGACGACAGGGCGAGTTGCGGTGCCAGCCAGTTCTTCATCGGGCGACTGGCGCTTCGCCGGTGACGAGCATCCAACAGGGGTATGCCCGCCCATCCCCCGATCCCCGTCCCTTCCCGTCCTGCTGCGCGAAATCGAACACCCGAACCCCAAACGTGTGGTATTTGTATTCGGATCTGAACCTGATTTTACCTACTAAATTCGATTTTTCTTGCAAAAATTATTCGGTGTACATGTCTACACCCATCCCCGCCCGTGTGTTATGTTGAAATTGGCGTGTTCGTACGTGCGGTGTTGAATCGAGGGAATGGGATATGAGATATCCTAGGGGTTCACTAGTTTCAGTGTCAACTGTTATGTGTTGTGTGCTGCTGTCATGTTGTGCTGATCAGGCTATTCTGAAATGCACTAGTCTGTCCCAGTGGTTTATGGCAGAAATCAGGCTTGTAAATCTTCTACCCACCTTGAGCTGTTAGAAAATTTGGCATGTTTTCATATTATGCTGACTTATGATGTGGTTTATATTGGAAGGGGTGTCTTGATCATTCTTGTACTGGGTTCGAAGTATAGTGATTTATTCTCAAGTGACTTCCCTACATCTACCCTTCCCTGACGTTTCAAGTGAGCCTTTTTATATTTTTATACAAGTTTCTCCTTTTTCTTGGAGGCTCATGTTGGATTTCATCTCTAGCCTTCCCCCACTTGCTTTGGGCTATTTTATCGTTGTTGTTGTTGTTGTGGGGTTTCAATTGAATGACAGGTGCTTAAGAACTGATTAGTGGCTTCTTACATTGTTGTACTTGCTATATGTTGTTTAACTTGCTTAAATATAACTATATAAATGATTTTCCTAGGCTCCCTTATTATGTTTGCTATACTTATAATTGTATCCTCTTATTGTTTCAGATTGGAAGAGCTTGCCACATGATGCATTTTTGGTGGATAATCTTCATTTGACCGAGTCTTGACTTCTTGTTGTTTTCAAAATGTCAGGCTTGCTGAATGTATGTACTTACACGATCATGCATGCCACTTTCATGCTATCATTATGTATTCGTGTTGTATTTTTCTATCTGTTTACTACCTTGGACTCAGAATAAATGCTATTCTTGAATGAGAAAGTCAAGCTTTCATAACAATTTTTGAAGAGATATCACAAAAGAGTTACATGAATGGAACGTCAACAAAAGTACATCAAAATGTCATAACAATTTTTTTTCCATGCTCAATAGACTATACTTGGTCATAGTAAAATTTGTGCATTGTAGACAGTATGAACAAGTAAATGATGACAGCGGAATCGTACAGTAAAATTTGTGCGTTGTAGACAGTATGAACAAGTAAATGATGACAGTGGAATCAATATGTCATGATTTGCTAGGTCATTGTCTTGTAGCTGCATTTTTTTTTGTAGACATCAGACAGCATATTTTATCTTTGATTACTATCTCCTACTCAAACATCTTTTGAGGGCTGCTTAACTCAATGCGGCTTCTCGCTTTTGCTGTTGAGGACTCAGTATCCATTTTTTTTCTCTTTATAACTTAATTCTTCTTCCGTGGCAGTCAAACCTTAATAGTTCTGCATCAAATCTTCCTGACTCTACTGGAAGACCATTTACATCAGCCTTTTCGGGCCAATCTGGATCAATTCCAGGTTTCCATCATTCTGGTGAGCATGTAGCACCAAAGTTTCGTTAGTCCATTTATATTACACAATATCAATGAAGTAAAAGCCTTCTTTTCCTGATATTTTCAAAGGTTTGCACAACATTCATGGAAGTTTTAACCTTCCAAATATGCCTGGATCACTTGCACAAAGGAATGCTGCAATGAGTGGCCTTCCATCCTCTGGGGTTCAACAACCTGGAGGGAGCATTTCTGGGAGATTCACTTCAAATAACCTTCCGGTTGGCATGTCTCAGGTTCCAATGCTCTCTTTTATTCATGTTACAGTTCCTTAAGCATATGCATTCATGTCAACGGCTTATTGAATCCAATGATCAAATTGTGGCAGTTGAAGTGGCAGTGTTCTATTTCTGTTGTGAACCAAGATTATTTACTGTTTGGTTCCTTTGCAGATTCCGCATGCACATTCAGGGGTCGGTGGTAGAGGGATGAATGTTGGCGCAGGTCCAGCATTTAGTAGCAGCATGAATATTGGTGGTAACATTCAAGGCCTATCCTCAAGCTTGGGCGCCGGTGGTAGCCGCAGTTCTGTTCCTGGGATGTCAGTATCTCCATCTTTAGGAAACTTGGGTCCACGGATCACAAGTTCAGTAGGAAATATTGTAGGTGGAAATAACATTGGAAGAAATATAAGCTCTGGTGGCTTGTCCGTGCCAAGTATTGCATCACGGATGAATTTGAGTGGCAACGCTGCGAGTGGTAGTCTAAATGTGCAAGGATCTAGCAGGATGATGAATGGCCTGCTTCAGCAAGGTAATTGATTATGCATACCTCATAAACATGTGGAGTATCCTATTTTTCATATATCTAAATTGTCTCCATGTTTCTTTGTCGCTTGCTTCTCATTTCTGTTTAATTGTACCCTACCTGAAAATATGTTCAATATGTTGGTTGTCCACTGGCTACATTTCTTTCTTCAAGGCAAACTGAATAAACTTTCAACTTTTTCTTGGCATGGGAGTTTGGGCAGATGAAATAAATGGCCAACACTCCCATAAGATACAGTTTCTTTTGGAGCCTTCTGTATCACCATGTAGCTATAGATATTTCTGCTTTGTGGAAATAGGTGGTGCTAGAGAGCAATCTGCCAGCTAGTTTTTGTAATCGTGACAATGAGCCAAAAAAAGGAGAGAGAAACAGAAAGTGCCTTATGAAAGTTTCCCTGAGTTAAACACTTGAACCAAGTTTTGAACATATCCAGTTTTCTCATTCTCATGCACTGGAGGACAACTCATGTAACATAGAATCATAGATGTATATGGCATGTAAGGATCGTGATAAAAGCTTATTTATTCTTTTACTTTGTATAATAGTGAAACACCTTGAGAAAATTTGTTTGGTTAACAACTAGTATTCATAGTACTTATTTGTTTATCAGAGCACATGTCTCATCCAGTCTACTTTTTCTTAATATCTGAAACCAGCATCCCCTCAGTTGTTAAATATGCTTGGAAGTTCATATCCAACATCTGGAGGTTCATTATCACAGAACCAAATTCAAGCAGGAAATAATTCTCTAAGTTCTATGGGGATGTTGCATGATGCCAATGATACTGCTCCATTTGACATAAGTGATTTTCCCCAATTGACTGGACGACCTAGTTCCGCTGGTGGTCCACAAGGACAATATGGTAAAAGTGCTGGAAACCAATACGTTTAATATTATGATTTGGAGGATGCTTTTGCCAATATCTTTAAATTGCAGGGTCACTACGCAAGCAGGGAGTTGGTGTTAATACCATTGTTCAACAAAACCAGGAATTCAGCATTCAAAATGAAGACTTCCCGGCTTTGCCTGGATTCAAAGGTTGTTACTATAAATTGTCTACTGATTTAGTGGGATTTTCTGATTTTGCATTCGGCAGTGCATTCTGTTTGATTGTGTTGCTATCAATATATACAACCTTGACCTTCATCAGCCGTGTGGCTTTTACAATTTGTTGTTAAACTGGCTCTTGCTACTTTGTAAACTGTTTAGTTCTCAACAATATGACCCTGACTTGTGTTGTGAGCTCCATATTTCGTTCACTATTTATGCGAGATCATTTTTACCATCTTGATGCAATTGATGTGTGATTACCATCTTGATGTGAGATCTTTTGTGGAATGCACGAGGACCCTAACTTTAGGTTCTGTTGTAGCTTACCTTGCTTCGAATAGAAAGACATGAGTGTTATCCAGATAAGGATTTGCATGCAGTGACAGCAAACCTGCCAAATGTATAACATGATGTCAAATGTTCTTAATGGCAAATTCGTCACCGTGCCACCCAAAAAACAGGCACTGCACGACTTATGGCTGTTCCTTCATGGATTTAGCCAAGTTTGGTAGCAAAACCCAACCCACCGTTTGACAGTTTGGTTTCACTGGTTTACACGGTTTAAACCAGTTCCGTACCACCCACGTACACATGCATTATGGTCGGCACTGTTGTCACCATGGCGTGCTGTCTCCACCTGCCTTGTCCCCTTCCTGCTGGTGCTATTCCCTCCATTTTCCTCCCTGATGTGTCCTCAGCCCTCCTACTTTAGAAGTTCCTCCCAATGGAGACTGCAATGTGATGATGGATGCGGGATGCCTACCGCAGGAAGAGTGCTTCTGAAAGGAAGGAGCAGAGCATTTGTTTTAGAAATTCCTCCCAATGGAGACTACAATTGTGAGGATGGATGGCTATGACAGGAAGAGTGCTTCAGAAAGAAAGAAGCAAGCATTTGTTTTAGAAATTCTGCCCAATGGAGACTGCAATCGTGAGGATCTCTGCTTGTTGAGGTCAGGCCCAATAACTTGCGGGCTTGAGGAGGAGCACATGCGCAAGGGAATTCCCAACATCATGTCTGCCAGCAAGCAAGAGTTTGCTGGGGCAGTGGCCTCCCGCATCAACCTCAGTTCTGCAGTTGCTGATTCGTCATGGCTCCTTTGGCATGCTATCTGTATCTCCCCCACTACTCTTGCATTGCATCTGCTTGCGGTAGCTATCACGTTGTGCTCGACTCGTTGAATACAGGCTGCCAATGGATTCGATAGGTGGCTTGATGTGTTCCTGCTGCCTAGATTAGAGAGGCTAGCTGGTTTAAACTGCGATCCAGCTCAACACCACTACAGTGAAACATGACAATAAGAAGGGGTCAATATTGGGATTATTCAACGACCAATGGTCAACTGTAATTACCACGGACCATCATCTTCTGATGGTCAATAAGGGAAATTCCTCAACAAACGTAAACAAAAGATCCAAATTATAACTTGCCTATTTGTGTGTACATGCCAGCCAGCCTGTTATCCTGCTGCCAGCGTTCGAGTAATAAAAACAAGTTCCCGATATGCTGGCTAACCACACTGTATATGCGAGATGTTGTTGGGCACTAGTTAGAGAACAAATTGAATACATAGCCCCTGAGCGTTTCTTAAATGATGTTGGGCAATCATTTTTAACAATTTGTCTAGAGAATATATTGTATGATCTTGTCATGTTGTGCTCGTACATGGAAACGACTGATTGCAGATTTGGAAGGTAAATCAGGCCATTATGAGGAGCACCTGAACCATCCCGAGGTGTTCTGTTCTCTTGAATTCTCATGAGACCTGGCTAAAAATGTCGCAGCCCTTTTAAATGTACATGCGTATCTTGAGCTCTGTACTGTATGAAGTGTCACAACCATTTTCGTTTCTTGCGTCTTTTGTGATGCACCAAAATGACAATACAGATAGGAAAAGAAAGTTACTTTTGGCCTAATTATTACCAGCTTTTGTCGTTTCTTTAGAAAAACATATGCGCTTTGGTCTATTGCGTATAATCTTCTCCTTTGAATATTGTTTTATACAAAGGTTTGTTGTTTTGGAACTTGTTATATCATAGGCCAATGCACATATTGACTCTCTTAATTGTGTTACCTATCTTGAATGGTTGTTATTTGAAACCCTGCCTTTTGAGCTGTTTCTTTGCTCATTTGGAGCATCAGTGCTTCATACACCTGCACAAATCAATATAATCTCTGTTATGTTATATTGATGATTGACATTCTTTTTTATGGGCATTGCACTATCTTAATGCAATCATCGTTTTTTAACGCTGTTTTAACAAGTTGAACAATATAATAACCTCTTGTGTTATCAGGTAACTCTTCAGATTATGCTATGGAGTTGCATCATAAGGAACAACTTCACGAGAATGTACCTGTAATGCAAACACAGCAGTATCCTGTGGGTTCTTGTTTCTGAAATTTGTATAATCTTTCTCTTGGATGTTTTTTTCTTTTGACATAACATACACATCTACACAGATGGCAAGGTCAGTTGGCTTTAATTTAGGAAGTAGCTACCCACCAAATCGTCAGCAACACCAGCAAGGTGCTAATTCAGTAAGTATATGCCATAAGTTTCCTAAAACAAACCATCTGATTAACCTCTGTATCACTGATGCATGATTGAACTTTGACGTTTATATTGCTTCTTTATTGAACCATTGTTATAATCTCAATTTTGCTCTATCAGGTCCAGAATGCTGTAACCCAAAATATCGGACTAAGACCACTCAGTCAAACTCCTAGTTTGGCATCATACGATCAACTTCTGCAGCAATACCAGCAGCATCAAACTCCAAATCCTTTCAGGATGCAGCAGATGCCTTCATCTGCACATTCATTTCGGGATCAAATTCAAAAGATTCAGGGGGGACCATCACCACCTGATCCATATGGCTTGTTAGGATTACTGGGAGTTATAAGGATGAATGATGGCGAATTAGCATCTCTTGCTTTAGGAATAGATTTAACAACATTGGGTCTGAACTTGAATTCACCTGATAATCTATACAAGACATTTGGTTCACCCTGGTCAAACGAACCAGCAAAAGGAGAGCCTGATTTTCGTATTCCAGCTTGCTACTGGTCCGAGCAAACTCCACCACTACAGGTAAACCCCCGGATTGTTATAGGCTTAAAACCACGTTGTCTGATATAACCCCTTGAATTTTCTTTTGGTGTTTCTGGTTCATATTATATCGAACATATTCTTTCTTGTTACTTTTTTTTTTCCAGAAGTTTCACATTTACACTTTTCTATATCGTCTAGATTTGCAGCCACGTTATCTGAGATAACCCCTTGACTTTTCTCTTGATGTGTCTGGTATTATGCTATAACAATTCTTTGTTGTTGCAGCCCATACTTTTTCAGAAGCTTCATATATTAATCCTGTTTTACATCTTCTATAGGTACTTATATACCATAAAATGCTCTATCTAATTAGTCCTGTGATTAGTCACTATATTTTAAGCTAATTATATTTTTTTCCCCTCTCAGCATGCCAAAGGACGAAGCTCAGCTGTATGCTGCCTATGAATTGTGAGTACATGTGCCATTTTTTCCACATTTCCTGGTATTTTAGTTATCTGAATTTGCATGCTTCTTTACAATATCGGTTTTGTTGATGGTTTGCTAGCAATCTATCATTCTCTCTTATATTGAATAACAGCAGTAGCATCCAACTATGTTTGCCGAAAGCTACCTTCTCACATATGCCATAATTGATAACCTGCACAGCTAACCAAACAGAGCAAAAACTAGTTTTTTATGTACCTTTAGTCTAAATGTATTTTGTCTTCTCAGATGTAATCGAGGATGGTTTTACCATAAAGAATTACGATCATGGCTCACAAGAATTTCAAATGTGGAACCTCTAGTCAAAACGCCTGTTTATGAACGTGGGTCTTATGGTTGTTTTGACCCACAGAACTGGGAGACAGTCCGTAAGGTTAGGTCTGTTGATTTATACTGGAAGAATGTGTAGCATCTCCTATGCGCTTGCAAATTAAAGTTTATGTCCTTATGCAGGACAACTTTGTTCTCCATTACGAACAGGTAGAGAAAAGACCAGCCCTGCCTTCTGTAGCACAAAATGTTAGATGAAAAAAATGTGGGTAAGACTCATTCCAGTTACCAAGTTTTTGTTGGTGTTCCTTCTATACTAGGCAATGATTCCTTTGTTATTTTCATCAGGTACCTCCTTAGTCCTGAGTCCTGACTCAAATTTTGTCCCTACTGGATGGGACAAAGAAGCTTTACGGCATCATTGCCTAACTCTTAAGGTATGTATTTTTCAGCAGAGAAGTATAATTGCCAATGCTCTGTTTTGGACTGCAATTTATTGCTTCAGGTTTGGTGAGATCTAAGATGACTTGGGTCATGTTTATCTCCCAGTCACCTAAATTTTTGGGGGAAAATAGTATTATTCAAAATGGGATGGATGGAAAAACTTTTTTGTCCAAGGATTGGGTATTTGTTAGGGTTTGTTTTGGGGATTTTGGGTCTTGGGATGAGGACTTGCCTAGTTCTGGTGGATTTCAAGGGGCACTGGGAAGGGAGGCTGCCGCTGCCTTGGCTATGGGAGTGGGTGCCATCCGAGGCCGAGGCATCTGCACGGGCAGCCTTGGGAATGAGGAATAAGGTTTAAAGGGGTTGATTGATGGAATCGGCATGATCTGGATGACCTCTAAATCCAACAGCTTAGAGGAGTGACCCTTTACACTAAAATGGGCTTCAACAGAACCTCTGCACCTCCCTTACTCCCTAGAAAAAACTCCGCACCTTGCTCTAGGCGTATCCCCATTTTTTTATCATAACATTCAATTTGATGTTTCCAGAAAATTGCAGCATCAGTTGGCATCTATATTTCTTAAACAAAATGGACCATAGCAACACTCAATTTGATGTTCCTTATAATAGTCAGTGCCAGGTGGCAACTTTTTATGTGAACACAAAAGGATAATGATTTTTTTTTTGTGTAAGCAAAATTGATCATGCATTTCAATGCATCTAGTCATGGTTTATGCTGTTGAATGTTAACGAAAAAAGTGAGTTGATTGCAGTTGATTTTTGGTGTAATTTGAGCATAACTTGTGCTTTGTTCGTTTCACCTGGACAGGTCGGGGAGAAACTCAGAAACTAATGTTTACTGATCTGCTGTGAGGGAGACTGCAGAACAGAAGTGGGGGATGTCCAGTTGACAGCCCTTGTAATTATACTAATCCAGTGGTAGCGAAGGTTGCATTTTCCCTTGAGACCGTGGCCTGTTGGGAGTGTGCAGTGCACTCCCTGTAAAACTTCCTGATGTTCAGGATTAGTTCTCCGCACAGTTGCCTTTGCAGCCTCAAATGACAAAACGTAGCTGGTCTGCACTAATGAACTCAGCGTCTTGTGTCGAACCAGACCGTCTATTCCTATTCCTAGTGTGCGAGTGGCTGGCCCAGTTCTATCGTCAGGTAAGGTAACAATCGGGAGAAAATGGGTTTCGGTGCTTGAAACAATCGTTACCCCCGGCTATTGTTTCTCCTTTTTGTCCCTCTGTTTTTCGTCTTAGTTTTGAAATTATGTACGAGGATCAGGCGATCAATGCACGCACACTAGGCGAGTCCCTCTGTATTCAGAATAAGCCTTTTTCCTTTACGTGTCCTTCGGTCTGGTCGACGTGGTCAAAATGCACGCACCGCCACCCGGTCACCGTGGTCGGGCGGGTCGCAGCCGGCTATGTTGTTCAAGGCGTCAATGCCGCCGCCGCGCCGCATGCTGCTGCAACGATTTCCTAGAGAGCTGGATTTTGTTTTGTTAATTTTTTTTTTTGAAAGAAAGAGCTGGATTCTTTCAGGGAGAGCTCTTTTGGCGGTAGGTGTTTACGTGGTCTGGGTTCTGGTCACCTGGTCCTATATTGGGAAGACGTTTCCGCGTCTGGCGTGTCACAACATCAAGACCCGACACGACGCATCTGATGTAAATGTCGTTCTTCCGAGCAAGGTTGGCATGGTAATGCACGCATATAAGAAAAGGGTGGATTGGCCAGTCTGGTATTTATCGTTTTTTACTCCCCGGAATGGTTTGTGACTTCCTGTCGTGCCAGATCCAGCAACCAAAGTTCACAAACCTTACAAAAGTAGCACTCCCTCCGTTTCAAAAATGTACTTTGACATTTTTTTATCCAATGTTTGACTGCTCGTCTTATTCAAAAATTTGTGCAAACGTAGTCAAATTGAAATCATTCTAGAAGAACTTTTATTAATAAAACAATCCACAATAAAAAAATGTGTTATTTTGCATAATTTTTGAATAAGATGTGTGATTAAACTTGGGGTCAAAAATGTCAAATGAACTACATTTTAAAACGGATAAAATAATATTTTTTTACTTTCATCGGCCACACACAAGACATAGTACTGTATTATTTGTGGAGCTGCTGAAACAACTTAAGACAAGAAAGACGTGCAGGAGTACTGCAATGATAATATTGGCTCAGAGATAACATGGCTTCTTCCACTTTCCAGTATCCACGGCTCATGAGTCATGCCGCAGAATTCCATGGGAGTAAGTCAAGGAGCACAGAATTCCGAGGAGCCGAAGCGGTTTCTTGAGGAGGCGAAACGGGAATGTCCTGGTCGTCCCAACCAGAATCCCAGCTGCTGCTGCCGGTTACGCTCCAAATGAAGGCCTTCAACATGTCATGGCAGGCGCTCACGGAGAGCAAGCTCGCCATCGTGCTGTTCGCCGGCGTCTTCGTCGGGGCAGTGATCTTGGTCTCCGTGCCGCCGCAGTTCCCAGTCCATGGTCCTAACGGTGAGCCGCTCTTGCGAATCGTCAAGCTTGTGAGTTATGGATGAGGCTCACGGCCTTGGTTCTCGCAATCTCGCTCACGGCCTTAGCCTTTTTGTGTTCGAAGTTCTCTTGCGGGGATCTCAGGGAAACGAAGGTGCAGGTTCGCCGGCGGGTGAGACGAACGGTCATGCACAGCCGCCGCTAGCGCTAGGTGAGGCTCACTCTAGGCAAATGTTTTCTTGCCCTCCAGTTCAGTTGAGTTCATCATCCGGCTGAGCAATTGTTACAGCCGACGTGTCAGCAGAATCTCCAGGTACCCTCAAAGCATTCGTCCGAAGGCAAAGAAACCGCACCGACCTCTGCTCCACCTCCACCTCCTCTGAAGCCAATCTGCGACCTCACCGACCGGCGTTACGACGGCTGCGAGATGTGGGGGGACGCGCGCACGGCGAGCGGCGCCAACAAGTCGTCGGTCTACTTCATCCCGCCGCCGTCGCAGCTCGCCGCCGCTGCGTCATCCACCTGGAGCATCCGCTCCCAGTCCCGCAAGATGATCGCCGTCCGCGAGGTCACCGTCAGGTCGCTCAACCTGTCGACCCTCCACGAGGCGCCCAGCTGCACGCTCCGCCGGAGCGTGCCGGCCGTGGTGTTCGCGCTCGGCGGCCTCACGTTCAACTACTGGCACGCCTTCAGCGACGTGCTGGTCCCGCTCTTCACCACGGCCCGAGCCTTCGGTGGCGAGGTCCAGCTCGTCGCCACCGGCTCCCAGTCCTGGTTCCTCCGCAAGTACGAGCGCGTTTTCGAGGCGCTCTCCCGGTACGAGGTGGTCGACCTCGACGCCTCCGGCGGCGAGGTGCGCTGCTACTCGCACCTTGTCGTCGGCCTCCGCGGCCACCGCGACTTCGACATCGACCCGGCGCGCGCCCCGAACAACTACTCCCTGCTCGCGTTCCGCCTCTTCGTCCGGGCCGCCTACTCCCTGCCGCAGCCGCCGGCCGCCGCGCTCCCTTGCAGATCTTCCAGTTCCGGCGGCGGCGGCGCGACGAGGCGGCCGCGGCTCATGATCATCCTCCGCGGCGCGACGCGGCGATTCGTGAACGCGGACGCCGTCGTCAGCGCGATCGAGCGGGCCGGGTTCGAGGTGGTGCGGATGGAGCCGGCGTCTGGCATGGGCATGGACGCGGTGTCGCGGGCGGTGGACGCGTGCGACGTGCTCGTGGGGGCGCACGGCGCGGGGCTTACGAACATGGTGTTCCTGCGCGCGGGCGCCGTAGTGGTGCAGGTGATCCCGTGGGGGAAGATGGAGCCCTACGGGGAAGGGTTCTTCGGCGCGCCCGCGGCGCACATGGGGATCCGGCACGTCCCGTACAGCATCGCCGCCGAGGAGAGCACGCTGTACGAAAAGTACGGCAGGGACCACCCGGTGATCACCGACCCCGACGTGTTCTACAGGAACGGTAGCAACGCGAGGTTCTACTGGCGGGAACAGAACATCCGGCTCAACACCACGAGGTTTGAGCCTACGCTCGAGGTGGTGAAGCGGATGCTGCGAGAGTGAACAGACTGCTGCCCTTGATGATGTACTGACATTGTTTTGCAATTAGCGGATGCGGAGGAATAATGTATTTCATTACATTTGCACCCATATTGTCTCAAGAAATGTATCAACTTTCCATGATCTTAATATATTTTAGATAAGGTTACAAGTTTGTAACTGTTTGTGTTTTCATTCAGTCACATGTTCAGCTAGGACCAGCGAGAAAAAATATGCAGTTCGTTTCCCGCAAAAGGGTCAATTTAAAAGTTTGGAAGCTTCGAACTCTTCTGGTGTACTTGGCATCACTGTCATAGCTGGTGTAATGACAGATGCAAGCCAGGAGCCAAGGGGTCTATATAGCGCCATTTTCTGAAAATGCATTGACGAGAAGGATTAGCACTACTGTTTTGGGTTCTCCTTTTCCATTACAGTGAATGATGAGGTGCCCCTTGCCGTCTGTCAGTGTTGAACTGTTCATGGAGCTTAGTTGGTGCCATGGCCGACACAACTGAATATCTGATGGAGTTTAGAATGGGGGAGATCAGTGGAGCTTGTGCTTTCAAAGGCAAAGCACATGATACTGATTACAAAAGTCAAGACTATGACTGCAAAAGTAGGCAGGAATGTACCGTAGGTTTACGGTTCTGCACGCAACGTTCTGCCATTGCACTTTGGGATGATCTAACAACAAGTTCTTCCATCTCAAAGAGAACGTTTCTACACACCATTTGGTTCAGCTGGTCAGTGTTCAGCCCAAGTGACTCGTTGACAGTCCTAAACTTCAACGAATAGTCACTGGTTAGAAATTAGTAGGCAGTGAGATTGGCCGTACGCATGAGAGCGCCAAACAAGGTGAAATCGTGGAGTTTGAGAAGGTTGCGTACCTGTTCTGTCCTGAGATAGATTGTTTGGCGAGCTATCAGAATTTGACGATGGCCCAGTTTGGCGAGGTAGATTTGGCAACATAGCTCCATTCATTATCCTGCGACGTCGCGCCCCGGGCCCGCAGCGGTGGAAACGCAGCCCGGCCCGCACGGACACCCGGCTGGACACGGCCGGTGGCCAGCCGGCCATTGCCAGCGTACCGGCACACTGACCGATCGGGTTAGCTATGCGAACTACAATAAGAGAGACGTGAGATCTTCGTTCGATGGCACAACAAAGAGGTGAAAACTTTTAACAAATAAACCCTCTCATCAATCACTTTCTAATCAGTTTTTTTTTCTGAACCCCCTCCGCTCCTCCCTGGAATCGATTCCAGGCGGCCGACGACAGCAACGGCACCGTCGACCGCGCCGAGCCCTTGGCCCGCCTTCCCACGGTGTGTCCGCACCCACGCTGCGATGCCGGCTCCGACAACCGTGCGCTCTTGACGGCGTACGTCCACTGCTTCGTGCGCACCCTGGACCTAGAGGCCGAGGGTCTGCCGGCCTGGTGCACCATGCCCCCCGCCGACCCCGCCGCCGTCTGCTACATCGAGCTGCACCGCATGAGCTACAGGAAGGGTACTACATCTGCTGCTCCGTCCGCGACGGTCACCACGTGTCAGTCCTCTGCTGGACGGAGTTCCCGCAGGACGTCATCGCTGCCGCCGTCTGAGGGCGCCGCAGGCTCACGCACCGTCTGGCCGCGGCTTGAGGGCCCGGAGTACCACGACGAACTCTGATCGCCGATGCCATCTTCAGATTTCTCATTGTCATTGGTAGTACTTGTCATGTGTCCCAAGATCAGTTTACTTTTTCAGTAGTTCTCCATCCTGAATCTCAATCCGGTTGGATGATAATGTTAGAGATTGGTGCTTGATTCGGTAGCTTAATCAGTCGGCTAGAGTAGTATTAATGCTCCTATTATCTCAGGTCAGTGTTCTTTTGGAGAGGGGTAGTGCCATTGTGGTATAATCGAGTAATTGCAGTACAAGATTTGGATGAATGCTCAGTTGTCAGATAAACAAGCCAAGTGAAATGTGCTGGGATGAGCATGTGTGTTTGATGCGGTCATATGTGGAGCACAAGTCATGCGGGGGCGTAACTATTTTTGGCGGCGGCTTCGGGAAGGAGTCCCAGGATGCCTGGAATCGATTCCATGGAGGAGCGGAGGGAGCTTAACGAAAAAACTGATTAAAAAGTAATTGATGAGAGGGTTTATTTGTTTAAAGTTTTCACAGTTTGCACGGGAAGTTAGTTTCCACCTGATACATTACCTTTACTAATACACATAAGGCCTTGTTCGTTTAATACCTTCCTCAGAGGTATTGGGAGGTATTTTGACTTGTTAGGGATTTAATACGTCCTAATACGATCCAATCCTCCTCAATACGACTCAAAACGAACAAGCCGAGCAAGCTACGTGGACGTGGGAAGAAGGATCGGCGCGCACAGCCGCAGGCACGGCAGGCTGCTGAAGAGTGAAGACACGGGAACCTGGGGGTGGACGGGATTTGAAATACCGTCCACCCCTTGCAGTGTCTTCTCATTTTCGTTTCTCTCTCCACGGATCACGTTAGGATCTGAAACTTTGCAAGACGGTGCTTCAATCCACGGGGCGTCTGCGTGATTTTTTTTTTTCAGGATTTTCGAGCTCCTGTGCCCCGGGGAAATCGGAGGACTCCACCCCATCGTCGTCATCTTCTAGTTTTGCTTCCTGTTTTTTCAGCCATGCCAGCGCCTGACGAACTTGCTAGCCACCGGCGGGCAGCGGCGCAGTCGCAGATAAAATAACAGTCGCTGCCGCTCGGCGGACGAAGTTGGCTGAACGTGGTCGAGCGAGCTGCAGCAGGCGAGGACGCTGGACGCCGGCGCCGGCCGCCAGGCTGTTTCTGTAATGGGACTCCATGCAAGGACTCCCCGGCGCGCAAGGACTCCCCGGCGCGGATGCTCCGCCAGTCCGCCGCTCCGGGGCAGACGTGGCGTCAAGGCAGCGCGGCGCCCCGCTACGACCGGGGAGGACGGCCCACCTCTGTGGCTCACTGGCTCTGTACCTTGCGGCCTCGGCCTGCCGTTCGCGCGCCTCGCCACTGGACACCTGTTGCCACGCCACGCCACGCCGATGGCCTCTCCGGCATGATGGACACGCCACACGCCGCCGGTGCCGGTGGGGTGAGCACGCACGGGCTGAACTGGGCCCGAGGCGTCCACGCCACGGCAAGGGCAAAAGCATCCCGATCCCGTCGTTCGAGCTGAGGCCACAGCCACTGGCAAAGTACTCCGCGGTGAGGCCGCCATGGCGCCATGCCTGGACTCCTAGTCCTACCGCAGGCGGCAGGCCACCCGACCCAGCACGCCCAGCCCCGTACACATTTGGCCATTTGGAGTCCAAATGCCAGTCGCGCCGTGCGCGCGCTCTCGCCGTCTCGCGGAGCACCCGGCCTGCGCGGGTTCATCTTCAACCCCTGCGCCTGCGGTCACGAACGCCGGCGGGAATGCGCGCAGCTAACCACCATCAGTGGCAGTGGGCAATCGCAAACGTTTGATGGGAGTGATGTTGCAGGCTTATAACAGCAAGCAAGCCATACGGGCACGGGGCACACGAAGATGCGGCACGGTACAGCCAGGCAAGCTGAAAAATCAGGGGACCTGGGGGTGGACGGTATTTGAAATACCGTCCGCCCCCGGTTTTTTCTTATTTTTCGTTTCTCGCTCCATGGATCACGTCACAGTCTGAAATTTTACCCCATGGCCCGGCCGGCGATCCGTTACCCGTCTTCTTGAATTGTTGCGTGATTTTTCCGCCCTTGTGCTGCCGGGAAACGGAGGACCACGAGTCGCAACGGCAGCAGACGATCGAGGACGCGCCCGGCGCGGACCGCTTCTGAGGGCCTCCGGCGCGGTCGGGGAAGTGTTCCCCAGGGCGGCGCCGTCGAAGCGGATTCCCTGTCGGAGCTCCGAGCCCCCAACGCTCCGGGCTCCGGCGAGACGCCGCGCAAAGGGCGCCCGGCGGCTACGACCAGGGCGGACGGTAAATCAAATACCGTCCACCCTGGGGTCGTTCCCGTACGCTGGATTCGATTTCTACGGCCGTGATCTAATCGCTGACCGGCTGGCCTCGCCTCCACCAATCTGAAGAGGGCCCGCCGTCCACGACCCGCTCGCGCGCGCTCCCATCGGCGTTCACCGCGCAGCCAAGGATCCGCTCGCAAGATCGCCGGCGTCCGCGAGGTCATCGTCAGGTCACTCGACCTGTAGAGTGAGGACGGTGGCTTCAGCGGCCGTCAAGCCCATTACCAATTGCTGACTGTCTGAAAACCCCCGGGAATTGCAAGCGGGCGGCAAAAGCAGAGGCGCTCCGGCGAGACAACGAAGTCGGCGAGGAGGGAATTTGGGCCGTCTCGGCCGCCGGGAAGCACAGTTGGGCAGCCGAAATTGACGGAATTTCGACATGGCAGAGAGCTAGAGACGGTGGAACGAGCTGCTGCAAATTGCTTAATTGGCCGTGAGTTGCGGCAGCGGCAGGCAGCTGGAGAGGACGGCGGCGGCGCCAGGCCGTGCTGCGAGGGGGCCGCCGCCACATCCTCACCCGTGTAGCGACCGGAGGGAAACTCCAGGAAGGATATCCTTCGACGCTGGAGGCGGCCGCGAACTGGCGACACGCCGTGCGAACCGCGTCCGGCTTGGGGTGGGGTGGACGGACGGTCCTTGGGTATTGGTACCTCGTGGTCGTGGTAGCTCATACAATCAGATTCGTATTGGTGGTGGCAAACCAGCAACAGTACCCCTCGAACTTTTTTTAGCATAGTTCCCCTCGAACTCGAACAAAGTCGATCGTGCGCCTCACTGGCTGGTTGTGCTTAAAATAACTGGCTGTTCATGTTACTTAACTTCGAATTTCAGTCACTTTGCAAATTGACCCAACTGTGGTAACACTAGTCGCACACATTGGCCTTCTTAAGTAGGCATTCAACGTGCCCTAAAAAAAATGCAACGAGTATCAAATAAACCAGTACAATTTGACTTAAAAATATATAAATAAACTAGTACAATCTTATTGAAATTTATAAACAAAGAATCAAGCTCCTAGAAGACTACCGAGATGGAAAAGATAAAAAAAAAATCTAAAACGAAGCGCTATTCAATATTCACTAACTACGGCGACGTAAGGTAATTCGACTGAGCCCATATAAAGCTTGCCACCTTTTCTCTCCACCACCTCAGTTGGCCTCACGCTTTTTGACCCTCTCATCGCCTCAACCACCTTTCCATCACCATTGATCCTCACGGCGAGCAGGTGGCTATCCGGACCAAGCGGTAGTTCCATCTTCTCCCGATGAAGTGCCACCCAAAAACCACCTCTCATGTCAGCCCTCACGTTGTCGGGATAGCCTGGTAGATCGGCGAAAGACTCTGACGTGCCAGCCTTGGGACCTTTGATCCAATATCTCATCAACTTGCACGGCCCGGTAAGTGCGACAACAAGGTGTGTCCGATCGGCACCTATAGCGAGCCCGTTAGGGTAAGTGATGCCGGATTGCAATAGTGTGACGCGGTTTGTGCTCGGATCGTACTTCATAAGGCGACGTGTTGAGTCTTTGGTGGCCGTGACTCTCTCGTGTTGCGAGCGTTGATAGTTCATGCTACTGTCTGTAAAAAAGACCTCTCCGGTGACCTGGTCAACGTCAACGCCATTGGTGAAGCGGAGCGGCACGCCATCGACCTTGGTGACCAGTACCTTCGCCTCGCCGCCGCCTGGCCCGACACGCATCAGGCCTTTGTAAGCGTCGGCGATGTAGAGGTTACCCGACGCGTAGTGGAAGCGCAGACCCAACGGGCGCCCACACTTGCTCTCTGTCACTTCTGCCGGCCGAGTCCTGGACGCGGTGCAAGCCTTGACGTCGTAACCTGGGCTGAAGGCGTATGTCGACCAGCCGTGCCCGGTTTATTCTGAGCGTCTGTAGTGTATTCGAGTTAGCTTGAATTTTGAGCGTCTGTAGTGTATGCTTTGGTTGGGGGACCTGAAACACCATCAGCATTGATGCTGAACTTGTATTAGCAAACCTGCTTTCAAGGGTCTCAACTGATTGTTGCTTTATTACCACGAATCTTTAATTTGCCGTACTGCCTACGACATTGATTTCTTCTATACTGATCTACTCTGGATTTGAAAGATGATGACACCAACGGGCCGGAGCAGATACATATATACACTTTTTTTTTGAAGGGACGGCAAGAGAGTTGCCGAATTTTTATTAGAAGGCCGGGATAAAACATATATACACATAAGTCACACAATCCACACAACACTGTACACAACACATATCCCTTGCACTGCACATGGACAAATTAAACAGCTGAAAACCATGACACAACGACTCGGACCTTACTTAGGTGCGAGCAGCGCCCACCATGCATGAAGCCTTACTTAGCTTATTCATGCAAGTACAGCATCGATCTGTTAGTTACTGCTCCTGGTTGATCATCACAACATCCTCCGGGAGTGATAAAGTAGCATCGGTGTTGGCTTTGTTGACCACCACAGTGGTTTTTTCTTTTGAATCTTCAGGGCAGTATACGTACCAGCAGCGATACTTTGTGTTTGGTGGATCCGCCGTGGTTTGCCCAATGGCCTGCAAGAGTTTGTTGTGGTCGAAGTTGCCTCTGAGCTCGATCTCCGTCAGGTTCTTGAGGTGGTCGATTCCAGAGATGATCCGCCGCTCCCCAGCGTGCACCATGCTTATGGACCAAACAATCTTCTCGAGCTTAGGAGCCGCGTCGGCGGTGTCGAAGGCGACGTTGGTGATGGTGTCGCCGTCGATGACGAGGAACCTCAGAGCGCCGAAACGGACGTCGTCGTGCCCGAAGATGAGCGCTCGCTCGACGAAGGAGAAGGACCTGCGGCTGAGCTTGAGGCAGCGCAAGCTCTGGACGTTGGCAAGCCTTCTCAGAGTCTCCCCTGCATTCATCTCGGTGTCGCGCAGAGAGATGTTGGCTAGTTTGCCGGCCTTCTCGACCCATGAAGGGAGGCCGCTGCCGGTCGTCCTTCCGTTGATGTGCAGGTTCTCAAGCATCAACAAGCTTGAGGTTCCCTCGTGGTCCAGTAGTACTATAGACGAAATGTCTAGGACCCCGCCCCGAGTGACCCAGATGGAGAGCGAGCGTAGGCTTGCAGCCAGCGCGTACATGACGCTGCGCAGTTGTTGGGCTTGGGCTTAGGCAGCACGATCATTGGCATGGCGGATGACCACACCCAGCTTCTTGAGCCGACGCAGCTTGGCAACTCCTCCCAGGTCGGTCGTGTCGGAGACCTGGACGTGGGACAGCGTCTCCATGCTCCTCATTTCGCCGATCCTGGCAGGGAGCTTCACGGTGACGAGCGACCCGTCCCTGCTGGTGCTGGTGCTGGCGGCCGTGGGGGCGTCGTCTTCACCGGCACCGCCGGTCAGGGTCAGCTGGCCGGCGAGCAGGTGCTTGAGGCTGTGCAGGTACATTTTCTTCACGTCGCTGGTGCGTAGGCGTGGTGTCTCCCGGATGTCCAGCGTCTCCAGCAGCTTGAGCTTCACCATGTGGCGCGGCGGCAGCCGGGTCACGTCTGACGTCTGTGTTGCGAAGGCACAGGTACTTGAGCCAAGCGACGGTGCAGATAGCCTCCACGTGGCCCAGCTTCAGGCCTTTGCAGCCTCCCAGATCCAGCACGTTGAGCCGGTACATCGCGGGGAGCTCTCTGAGGAAATTCACCAGCTCGTCCATGGGGTTGGGGACGGCACCGTCGTCCTTACTGGTGCTGCTGCAACTGCAACTCCAACGAGGAGCTGCTGCTTGGTGTGTCGGCGGCCGCTTATTACTATCCGTCGGATCTGAAGCTGGCGGTCGAGGTGAACCGGCAGCTCGTCGACGAAGTTCTCGGTTGTGGAGATGCTGGTCATGAACTCTCTGATGGGCCCATCCAGCGGCCCACAGCTCTTGACCGTGCCGGAATCGCCGACGCGAGCAGGGCGGATGAAGCCTCGGAAGAGCAGCTCGTTGAAGTAGCGCTCGCCTGCTTCTTCGAGACTCGCCGTGCCTCGTTCCTTGCGGACGAGCCCTTCGGCGACCCACCGCCTGACCAGGCTTGTCCTGCTGATGGCCGTTTCGTCGAGGAAGCACGTCAGGTAGTGCAGGCAGCTCTTCTGGTTGGTAGACAGCAAGCTGTAGCAGAAGACCATCACCTGCCTCTCGATCTCCTCCGCTCCTCCTCCGCCCTCCCCCAATTTCCTCTTGAGCTTCGGCAGCTCCAGGCCGAAGCTCAAGAGGAAATTGTAAGAGTAGACATCTAATTTCCCCTTCAGCTTTCGCAGCTCCAGGCTGTCGTCGATCGTCTTGTAAGGGTACACATACAGAGCTCAAAGAAGCATCTTGATGCATCTGAATGCCGCCGCCGCCGTCGTTCCATGAGGAGAAGACGAAGAACATTTCTTCCAAGTGTCACACACGACCGTGGCGGCTCCAGATCGTATGTGATCAGGAAGATGGCCTATGGCTTTGCTGATGATGAAATCGCTATCATTGCCTGCCTGTTCCGCCAGTTCCAGCTCGCGTAGAAACTCCATCTTTTGCTCTTGGGTGGGGCCGTCGTCCTCCGTCTTCTCCACATCGGCGGAGCCGCGCGGGACCTCGACGCCGTAGCGGTTGCGCCTCTCGCCGACGTCGTTGACGCGGACCTTGAGCTCCAGTATCTGCTTGGCGAGGCGGCGGCGGAGCATGTACTTCGTCGGGTGGCAGAGGAAGTAGGCCACGGTGCCCACGGTGGCGAGGATCCCTCCGCCGCCGCCGCCACCGCGATCGTGCGGCGCGATGTCGCGGACGTAGCGCTCCACGCAGTCCTCGGCGACTCAGGCGATCTCGTGGACCTGCTTCATCCAGGCGCGGATCTGATCATCGTGCTCCTTCTCCGTCTTGGTCAGGTACATCAGGAACCCGTTCATGCTGTCCATCTCGTCCTTGATGAACTGCATGTTGCTTGGCAACCCGCCCAGGAGCTGCGCCTCGTCGCCGATAGCCGTCGCCAGGACGCCCAGAAGCCTGTCAATGGCGCCATGGGTTGTGTCCGCCATCGATGATCACCGGCCGCCAACCTTGACGCCGATCACTTTCCGGTCATCCCGACGTTCCCTGAAAGCTTCCTGCTGATGTGCTCTTCCCAGGAAGCACGCGACAGAGCGCTCGGTGCCAGCCCGGTTCCGGCGGCGGCGACGTTCTTGTCGCTCCGGCCCTGGACACGCCTCTTTCGGGCAGACTCAACGATCCTCTACCACAAGGTCGGGATCACAACGCAACGGTTTGAACGCAACGGTTGCATCGCCACCACGTCCAGAGGACCAAGCAAAGCTAGGCCCCGCGAGCACCGACGAGGACGACGGCTCCCCACCAGGCTTTTCACGAGCCGGCCCAAAGCCCTGTTTATATGTTTCGCGAAATTTTTTTCGAGTATGTCGGCCACACATTTAAAGTAGAGGTCTTTTACGGTACACAATACTACCTTGTACTACCGTTTAGAAAGGACTCGTATGTAATAAAAAATGACCTATTTTGAAAGATCCGACGGCTGAAATTAATTTTGTACTACGGTAGTATGGATAGTATTCATAGGTAGTATAGGTAGTATAAGGGTATGATTGGGAAAAAAAAATTTGTAATAAATGAAATCAAATATATAAAATGTTTTATCTAACCTAATCTCACGTTATTCATGAATTCTAAATAATATATTTCTGTGCAAATTACCTTTTTATCCACAACAAAAAACCGGTTATACTACCATACTACCATTAGGTAGTATTGGGTACCGTAAAAGAGCTCTTAAAGTATTAAATATAGACTAATTACAAAACTAATTACAGATTCTGTCAGCAAATCGCAAGACGAACCTAATGAGTCTAATTAATCCGTCATTAGCACATGTTTACTGTAGCAATTTATTGTCTAATCACGACCTAACTAGGATCATTAGATTCGTCTCGCAAAGTACACTCCATCCATATAATGGGTTATTTTTTTCGACTACATTTAATATGCCATGCATGTGATGGAACATACGTGAAAAAATTTTCGCGAAACATCTAAACATAAACAGGGCCTTAGCAAGAAGGAAAGCTGCACGCGTTCACCGCCCAAGTACAACTAAAAATACGCTCTCCGCTGGCGCCACGACCAGCGAAAACCAAGCGCGCTGCACCAACGACTCCACGCCAGGAGCTACCCAAGCGCAGCTCGCGGTTGGCAACCCACCCGCTGGCGAACGTACCGTCGGCGAAGCGGGCCGAGGTGGTGCTTATGCATTGGTTCGGAATGATCCCGAAACCGACAGCACCGAACATGGAAGGGAAGAAGGCCTACGACCAACTGTACAAGTCGGGACTATTGGAGCATAACTTTGAAGCGATTCGAGACCTGTCACCGGCGCTCCAATGCGTCTCCCCCTTCCTGGGGACTCAAGCTTAAGCGCTTCGGTCAGGAGTTCACGTTTCCATGGATCAAGCAATCCTAATCTCATGGAATGTCCGCGGCCTCAACACCAGGGCTCGACGTGACGTAGTACGCGTTTTGGTGCAGACCACACGAGCTTCCATCGTGTGCTTGCAGGAGACCAAGTTGTGCGAAATCAACACCTTTGTAATCCTTTCTATGTTGGGCACTGAATTTAGCTATTTTGAGTATTTGCTGGCTTCGATTACTAGGGGAGGCGTGCTCGTGGCCTGTCGCCGAGACGTCGCTTCCCTCTCTGATGCGCATATTGGGTGCTTCTCTGTCACCGTCAAAGTCAGTCCCGTATCCGGCGAGCCACCCTGGTGGCTAACAACGGTGTACGGGCCTCAAGGTGACGCGGAGAAGGTGCTCTTCTTGGAGGAGCTCGAGGCAATCTGGAACGCCTGCACCGGGCCATGGGCAGTTGCGGGAGATTTTAATCTAATTCTAGACCCATCCGACAAAAGCAACGCAAGGATTAACAGGAGAAACATGGATAGGTTCCAGCTAACAGACAGTTTCAAGGCCATCAGAGAAGATATAATCCGAGAGAGGAGGGTCAACGACAGGGTAGTGGTCAATCAGGTATGAACAGGGCTGGAATTCAAAGGGAGGAAGATAAGAGGGGAGGAAGACAGGAAGTGATGAAAGAGAAGACAGTGAAGGTGGTCAGTTCAGAGCATAAACAAAAAGCTACAGCTTCAACTAAATGCTTTAGGTGCACTGAGTTGGGTTGTTGTACTGACGAATCGGTAGGAGTAGATCGAGTGGGTGTTCCTTTCCGTGGATGACATACCTTGGACCTTCTGCTGTGCATCGTGGTACGCCGATGGAGGCTGCACACATGCAGCGACGGTTGGTGTAGAGGCGACAACGATGACGGCCGCTGGTGGTGCTTCCCATCGCTAGCAGCCCCCCTCTCAGATCGGGTTAGGGTTAGAGGACGGTGGGGAGTGGCGACAGCAGTCAACCTCGTGTTTTGAGCCATAGCCCCCACCTCCTCTTTATAGGGCTGCGCGATGGGGGCCCACCAGCCTTCTATTGGGCTGGGCGTCCCCGATCAGGACGCGAGTCAAAAGCCCAGTTGGCCTTTTGGGCCAACTGGCTGGAGATCAACCTAACAATCTCCCCCTTGATCTCACCATAAGTTTTCTTACACTTCAGCTCTTCGCTTAGTATCCACTTCATTACAAACAAGCACATCGAGCATGGGTCACCATGATTGTCGTTTCAATCGGATTAACCAGCCACAATATACTTATTCGTTTTGAAGGATCATAACTTTGGGCCTTTATAGTCCGGAAGTCAATATGCAATACCTTGAACCCATGTCGACTCTGTGTCCTCTGCACACACTGGGTGGTAAGCCTTTAATAGACGGATCCGTAAGTACTTGATTGTTGCTTTCCAACATGATTCCAGACTTTCTCCTTTACAACGTATGCTTTTCTGTCAATGTGTTTGGCACCACACTTGACTCGTTGTCACAGGAGTGAAATACTTAGATGGTTGTTACTGTTGTCAACCATTATCAACTCCGGGCACTGGTGTTCTCAACCATTTTGCCTGTCCTTCAGCCTCATATCATGTTATATTATATCTTTACATCACATTGATGATAATTGTTCAACTCTTTGGAGATTTTCCACACAAAAAACCCCAAAATATGAAAGTTAGCGACAATTGTGGATTTCGCTACACATTTCACAAGTTCTACCCTGTACTCACAATCTTTTGAGAGCACTGGTTATTTCTTTCTTAATATAGCATGAGACCGATACACTTAACTCCAATCCACTGATCTATATCTGGACTGGTCATTGCCAAAAGCAACCCAAATACTTGAAATACGTCAAGGTAATGTTATTCTTTTGCATCTTTTGCATTAAGCTTCCAACAGCTGAAGCATATGGTACCATATTATTTTAATCTTCTCATTTTTGGTTCTTGGAACACTATAGTTCCCATAACCACTTCTTATTCATAATTGAAACACTAAAGTTTCCAAAAACATTACCCTTGACTTTAAGGACAGGCGTAGGCTTTCTCGCATGCACATTTTATTTCATCAGAAACATTTCTTAGCGTGTATATGCGATATTCCTAATACCCCTTTTTCTTTCATCTTGATGAATTTCACCGAGATTGAATCTTTGAGGACAAAGACTTCCTTGTTTTCATTAACAGACTGACATCACTGCTAGTAAGTGAAATGTCATCTACATGAACTTGAATTAGGAAAAAGATCTTCCCATTCCATACCTTTATATAAATACAATTATCCTTTCTTTTTCTCTAACCAAAAAATAACTTAGTCTTAACTTCAAATACTATTGTCTAGAGACTTGCTCTAGCCTATAAATAACTTCTTCAAGCAGCATTCCTTATGTTCTCCATGACAAAACCTTTGGGTTATGACACAAATCACATCTAAGGATGTTGACTTTACTTTCATCTGATGTAACTCAGATAATGATGTGCCATTACTTTGTGCAAAATCTTTCGATTTATGCAGACTTCACTTCTCTACAGGTTCCCTTTGGAGTCACAATTCGACTGTCAGACCCATCACGGCCTGATGTTTTGGCTCCATTAGGAAATGACTACTGAGTCCCAAAACACGTTGGAACTTATCGAGTTCAACTCATTTTCCATGGCCACGAGCCACTTTGATAAGTGAATGCCCTTCATGGCACAAACTCTTTCATGTGGGGCTGGTGACGTTCTTCCTTGTGAACAATAATGGGTTTCTATCGGCTCCTGAAGGACAGGTTCCAGATTTTTGCTCATTGTTGCCACGAGTATAACCGCCAAGACGGCTCCTGAATCATCGAAGTAGGTACCTCTCATCAAGATCAGTTTTTCGAGTCACCGTTCTCCCCCTTATCTTTTCACCCTTTTGATCTTGCAGGTTAGCCAATGAGATGGCAGCTTTTTAGGATCTGTATCCCAACATATCTTACTTTGTACTCTATTGAGAATATGAATAGGGTTGTAGCGCCTCCATTCACAATCCCAATGGTTACTTTCTTATATTAACTATGCTATCTTCCTTGAAACTTGACAGAATTCAGGATTTTAGCCATTTCTTTACTTTAGGGGTATCGTTATTGTGAATCGTCGTACTCCCCCTGACGATCACTTTCATTATTCATAGATCACTTTAAATGCATAATATGCATCACATTATCTAAAATACTGGGGTATTTAACTTTTCTCAATTAATTTCCAATTAATTTCATATTTCTCCCCCTCGAAATGTGGTTAGAAACTTTCTACCACAATTTCGAAAACTTTTAGAACTAATGTGAATGAGGAAACTTTAATTATCTTCTTCGTCTGCATGATGACATCATGCAAAACAGAATTATTACTTAGTTCGTACGGAAGTACTTTTTCCTCATCTTTCTTCAAGAACTCAACATAGTTCTTTATCCTTGGTTTCTTTCAAGTCACGCTCACATATCATTCATATCTTTAGGTTCGTCTGTGACTTTGTATTCTTCTTAAACTCATTGCTTGCTTGATGACCATGACACAATAAATTGCACGATCAACTCTAGGAATAGCATAAAAGCTACTCCAATATACTTTTCTCCCACTAGGGATATGCAAAAAAAACACATGAGTTATAGCAAATTTCTCCCGCCTTGCGGGATAAGTCTTTTATCAACCTTCTCCCGGCATGAGGGATTTGCTAATATAAGCATTATTTCAACTTTACCCCGCCATGCGGGTAATTTTCTCAAACTTTTGTATGCATATTCAATCATCAAATTCAGATATTTAAATCTGAATGTTCTTTAACACACATGCTTATTCGACTTTGGTCAAAAATAAACATGCATGTCAATTATTATTTCTCATCATGATAATTGAAATACATTCTTCTTTATAGAGTACATGAAAAAATACTTCTCAATGATCTATCTTTCTTCTTGGATCACTCTCCAAGAATGCTTTCTTTTGAAGGCGCTCTTTAAAGAGAGAACATTGTCCCTTGTGCTATGGCCTTCTTCTTTTGTCATCTTTTGAGTCACAAGCACCTAGATCTTTTCTGAGTCACAAGTACACAGATCTCTTCTCTTACTGCTTTCAAGAATGAAAGCATGAATATCTTTTGTCTGAGAAAATAATCAATAATAATGTTTGTTATACTTTAAAACATTTATGTTCTACTCTATATCACCTTTGGGCAGAAAATAGAATAGAACAACATCTCCTTACATTAATTCTACATCACCTTTGGGCAGAAAAAGAAATAACGTAAAACTTTAAACATTTCTCTACTGCAAGAGTACTTCTTAAACTTTATCTCTATATTAATTTCACATCACCTTTGGGCAGAAATGAAAATAACATAGAAAAATACTCAATTATCTTTAAAACTTTGCTCCTCAAATTAAATTATCCCTTTGGTATATGAATTTAATATGAGATTATCATCAATCGCAGCGGAAACTTTAAATATTGCTCTACTTTAAAAGCATTTCTTAATCTTTATCAATTCTCTGAAAAATTGATCACTTTAATAAAAAATTTATCAGAGATATGAACTATAAACTAATGAACTTATAGAATTATAATATTGTTATCATCAACTTTGGTCAGAAAAATAACAATACCATAAATTTAACTTAAATAAATAAATGTCTTTCTACTCCTCTAAATTGAACTTAATTTAGAGGATGGAACTTTACTTTGCAGCGGAAACATTAAAATTATTCAGAAGCAACATCTCGATTAAACTTTACTTCTCTCCAAAACAAACTATCCCCTTGGTTCAAGTTTGAAAGGAGATAAAACTACACAAAATCCAACACATTATTGTTTCTGAAAAGATCATATTAAAAGCAAAATGTCACTATTCGCAACTTTACTTTTGGTCCAGTTGCATAAACAGCCCACAGTCTGCTTACGCACATGTGGTCCATTTTCTCTCGGCGCGTCCACGCCTCTGCGTAGGTCGGCCCACGAGCTGACCAAAACGGCCAAGCTCGACTTGTTTGCTCGGTCGATCCGGTGTAGCCCGAAAGCCCGGCACACGACCCGTTCATGCTCTTAAAATTTAATTTTCTCGTTGCTTCCAATCAAAAAAGCAACAATTTTTAATAACATAAACTTTTCTATTATTCTATTCAGAAGCACTACTGTGAACTTTTCTACTCTCTAAACAACTATCCTTTTTGAATAGAGATGAAAACTATACAAAACTCTATAAGGAAAAACTTCTGAAAACGAATAAAATAGGAAAAAATGCATTTCTTCCTTTTTGGCCCGGTAGTAAAATCAGCCCGAAAGGCAAAAGTCTGATTTTGTTCCTTAAACTCTGTTACGAGTATAGCCCGGAAGTGAGAAAACGGCCTGCGGCCCACTCCAGCGCGGCCTGCTCGCGCCTCTGCGCGGCTCGACCTGCTCGGCTCGGCTGACTGGGCCGACTCCACCCAGTCGCCCGAGCGGGCACCTAGCGGCCCAGCTCGGCCTGCTCCGCCCAAGCGCCGCTGTCCGGCTGCCCGGTGTCCACGCGCTGCGGCCCATTTCGCCGCGAGGCCTAGCGCGAGCGCGCGGCCCGCATCCTCCCGCGGCCGCTCTCCACCGTCCGATGAATCGGACGGTTCCCCGTCCTGCACGCGGGATCAAAACCCGGCCACCGGCCGGTCTCCCCTTGAAACCCTAGAAGCATTTCTCCTTGCTCCCATTTCCTGAGCGCCGCAAAAACGGCGGCGGCGACGGAGCAGCGTCTGCCCGTAGCCGTCGGCGTGACGCGCTCTGGTGAGCCGGCGGTCCGGCCGTCGGCACCATGGCCGGCGACCCGAGTCCTCTTCTCCAACTTTTCCCTTTTTCCCTTAGTCTGAGCCGGAGCTCGAGCCGCCGCGCGATGGTGCACGCCAGCGCGTCATCTCCCCCGGCCACCGGCTCCATGGCCGGCGCCCCGAGCGTTTCTTTTCTCTACCTCTCCACCTCATCTTACTCAATGACGCGCGACGACGACGCAGAAGATGCGGCCGCTCTTTGCGGTCGGAGGAGGAATGGCGACGGCACCACCGCCGGTCCACTCGCCGGCGCGCGCGCTCGCCCTAGGGTGAGCGCGCCACCGTCAAGTAGTTCTGCGGCGGTGCCCTAAGCCCCGAGCTCGTGGCCCGATTTTTCCGGCGAGCGTGGCGTTCGAGCCGGTCTACCCGTGCGACATGTTGTCGGCGGTGATGACGGCAGTGGAAGGCCCTGGTAAGACCACCCCCTCCGTCCTTTCTTTCACTGGGTTCTAGGGTTAGGGTTTGACGTTTCGATTCGAGATCGAAAGAATCCTTTTCTATCTGGTTTCTATCGATTCGGGGTCAAAACGATTTTTCCCAGCTACGAAACTACTCACTAGGCCTGGCTCTTGATGCCATTGTTGTACTGACGAATCGGTAGGAGTAGATCGAGTGGGTGTTCCTTTCTGTGGATGACATACCTTGGACCTTCTGCTGTTCATCGTGGTACGCCGATGGAGGTTGCACACAGGCAGCGACGGTTGGTGTAGAGGCGACAACGATGACGGCCGCTGGTGGTGCTTCCCATCGCTAGCAGCCCCCCTCTCAGATCGGGTTAGGGTTAGAGGACGGTGGGGAGTGGCGACAGCAGTCAACCTCGTGTTTTGAGCCATAGCCCCCACCTCCTCTTTATAGGGCTGCGCGACGGGGGCCCACCAGCCTTCTATTGGGCTGGGCGTCCCCGATCAGGACGCGAGTCAAAAGCCCTGTTGGCCTTTTGGGCCAACTGGCTGGAGATCAACCTAACATGGGTCACCACCAGTTAGATTGCACTAATGATCCAGTCTGTTACAAGTGCAAAAAATCAGGTCATATGGCTATGGAATGTAACAGTATTCATCAAATTAAACTGAAGATGTTTGGCTTTGGGATGCCAGGGCAAGATTTTTATGCAATTGAAATCCCAGATGTCAAAGCTAGTGGGGAAGATAACAAAGCAACAATCACTGTGATAAGTGGGGATGCCACAGAAGCAAAATTGGATAAAGAACTCAAGAATCTCATCAATGAAAGCTGGGACTTTCAGGTAAAGCAGAGGGACAGTAAAGTCTTTAGTGCTACTTTCCCTGATAAGAGGTCCCTGGACACATTCAGTAAGCCTACCAGTGTTGCATTGGCACTATACAGCTTAACTATCAAAATACAACATGTTGCTTGTGATCCAGAGGCATCATCAGTGTTGCAGTCAGCTTGGATTAAGATTCATGGAATTCCGGAGTTTGCAAGGGAAGAGGAGATTGTGAAAGAGATTTCTTCAATTGTAGGTGAGCCAATCAAAGTAGATGAGTTTAGCCTTCTCAAGGATGAGCCAGCTCGAGTAAGAGTTAATTGTAGAGATCCTACCACTCTACGAGGTTATGTGGAGATTTTTTCAATGGTGTAGGGTATGAACTCAAGATTGAAGCTGAAGCTTTTCAAGGTAGGGGGAAAGGCAAAGGGGGAGGAGGTGGTCCTGGTACAGGGAAACCAGATGACAAGCCTGACAAGAGGAGAAGGGAGGATGAGGAAGATGACTTTGAGAGGGATAAGTACAGGGGTAGTGAGAAGCAACTCAAAACTTTCAAGGAAGTAGACACAGGAAATGAGTCAAGCCAAAAAGATTCACAGGACGAAGATGTGGAGCTGGTGGGGGATGGGTCCCCACCAGATCTGTCCCATGGGCTAGATGCTATGGAGATGAACATGTCTACTTCATTATCAGGGATGCAGGGGAAATTGACAGCTTTGGAGATGGAGATGAACATGTCTATTCATTCACCAAGTAGTCAGCCTGTGTCGCTGGATAGTCAACAGGGAGAAATGAATGTGTTGCATACTTCAGTGTCAGGGATGCAGAGAAATTTGACAGCTGCTGAAAGTGATAAATGGAAAGAGCCTATTCCTGAAGGGGAAGGTGTTTTAGAAAATGTACCTCAAGGGAAAATTTTAGTACACAATGAAGAAGGAGCTTATTGGTTGGATGCTGTGAAATGGCCTAATCTTACAACTCCAAATCAAGATGCAGAAGTAAGAGTGAATCCTCAAAGGGAAGAAGCTGATATGGAAGACATGTTAATCAGAGAGTCTGAAACAGTGGCTGAAGAAAGGTCAGAGGAGGAGAAGGAACAAGGATGGGAAGTTCCTGCAGTTAAGAAGAAGAACAAGACCTACAGAAAGAAGAAAGGTTTCATGGTGGCAACTAGAGCAAGTTCCAGAGTACCCAGGGATGGAGTACCAATTTTACTGAAGGCAACTAGAAGGGCACAACAGAAGGATTTAATGTTGGAAGGTATTGGTTCTACTAACCCTTTTACAATTCTTAATAATGTTGAGGCTTCTTGTTTAGAACATGTGATGTTAGATTTAGATTTAGAGGCAGATGATATAAGTGCACAGGTATCAATCTTTAAGGCTGAGGAATTAGTGATAGCTCAAATTGCTGAGGCCAATTACAAGATTTATCTGGAGAAACTGAAGGAGAAAACGGCTCCTCAAGGAGAGGAGGCCTACAGTGATTACAATTTGTCAGTGATCACTAATTCAGACAGACAGTTAGAAGGGTCTAACTATCAGATGGAAAAAGATAATACAAAGTTCATGTATTCTTCTGGCCAAGGGGGCCTTCAGAAGGATGGACACGGAATTATTTTAGATAGTTTTTCATGAAGATTCTTATATGGAATGTCAGAGGAATTGGCAAGTTAGCAAGAAGAAGGCAGATCAGAGAATATATAGTGGAGGAACGGTTGGACATAATTGGTTTACAGGAAACTATCAAGGAAGATTTTCAGGATGGAGAGTTGAAAGAACTGGCAGGAAACATGTCTTTTGTATGGTATTGGGTGCCAGCAAAAGGCAGATCAGGAGGCATTTTGGTAGGAGTGAACTCTGACACTATGGAGGTGGAAGAAGCTAATATGGGCATTTTCAGTGTAAGCTTATCTGTTAGGCATAGGAAAACTAATTTCAGATGGGTCTGGGTTACTGTTTACGGTCCTGCTCAACATGAGCTTTCTGGGGATTTTTTATCTGAATTGGATATAGTTTGTAGAGATAGTGTTTTACCTATCCTCTTGGGAGGGGATTTCAATCTTATTAGATCTGAGGAGGATAAAAGTTCTGACAATTATAATCATATGCTGATGCAGTTGTTTAACTCTTTCATTGGAGGTAATCATTTGAGAGAGCTGTCTAGAGTAGGATCAAGGTATACTTGGTCTAACAAGCAGGTAGATCCTATAATGGTCAATTTGGATAGATTTTTGATGTCACCAGAGTGGGAGGAAAGGTTCCCCTTATGTTTGGCAAGAAGCTTGACCAGAGTGGGTTCTGATCATGCTCCAGTGGTGTTGGACACAAATGATCAGGGGGATAAAAGGGTGAGATATTTCTTTTTTGAAAATCTTTGGCTTAAGGTTCCAGGTTTCAAGGAGTTGGTGTTGTCTAAATGGCAGGAGATCTTAAATAGATGTCCTGCTGACAGCTATTCTTTGGATGTGTGGCATGGGGGCCTGTCCTTTATCAGAAGTTTTCTTAAAGGTTGGAGTCTAAATTTAGTTGGAGAACAAAAGAGGTTAAAGAAGGATCTGTTAGATAAGTTACAGATTATGGACTCCTATGCCGAAAATTTTAATATGACATCAGAGGATTGGGCTAACAGATATAAGGTGGAAGCTGAGTTAGAATTGATTTATCAGAAAGAGGAAATTTACTGGAAGCAGAGGATTGGGAGAACTTGGCTGTTAGAAGGGGATTCTAATACCAGGTTCTTTCACCTTTTTGCTAATGGGAGAAGAAGGAAAAACACAATTCTTTCTCTGGAAACTGATGTTGGAGAGGTTAATTCTCAGGAACAGATTTCTGCACATATAGTGGAGTTTTACAAGTCTCTTTTTGGATCAAGTTCTAGGGGTGGCATTTATCTGTCTGAAGGTTTTTGGCCTGCAAACAGGAAATTATCAGAGAATGAGAAACTTTTGTTGATAGCTCCATTTACTAAAGAGGAAGTAAAGGGAGTAATTATGGAAATGAGAGAAGACTCGGCACCTGGCCCAAATGGTTTTAATGTATGCTTCTTTAAAAAGTTTTGGGAAACAATTGAAAGCACCTTCATGAAAATGGTGATTGACTTTCAAGAAGGGAACCTAGATATTAAAAGAATGAACTATGGGGTTATAACTTTGGTGCCTAAAGTACCAGGATCCACTAGCATTAAACAATATCGTCCCATTTGCTTGTTAAATGTGGACTTTAAGGTTTTTACCAAACTGATGAATAATAGATTTGCTCCTATGGCCAGGACTGTAATTGGGGAAGAACAGACGGGTTTTGTCAAAGGCAGAAATATTCTGGAAGGCATTGTGATTCTTCATGAAGTTTTACATGAGTTAAAATAGTCTAAACAAAAGGAGTTGATCCTTAAAATAGACTTTGAGAAAGCCTATGATAAAGTAAGGGTGGGAGTTTTTGTTTGAAGTGATGCAAGGAAAAGGTTTTCCTGAACAATGGATTAATTGGGTAAAGCAAACTGTGCAAGGGGGCAGGGTTTGTGTTAATGTGAATGGTCAGAGAAGTGCATACTTCAAAACTTATCAGGGCTTAAGGCAAGGAGATCCGGCTTCTCCTCTCTTGTTTAATCTAGCAGTTGATGCTCTCAGTGTGTTGTTTAATAAAGCAGTAGAAAAGGGTCACTTATTAGGGGTTCTTAGTGATCTAATTCCAGGGGGTATTTCTCATATTCAATATGCTGATGATACTGTTATTATGATTGATGGATCAGAGAAATCAATTCTAAATCTGAAATTGATTTTGTACTGTTTTGAGTGGATTTCAGGCTAAAAATAAATTTTCATAAAAGTTAGGTGTTTGTTTTTGGAGTACCGCAGTTGGAGAAGGAAAGATTGGCCAATATGCTCAATTGTAAACTTGGGGTGTTACCTATGAAGTATCTGGGTATACCAATTTCAAGTTCTCATGTTGGCATTTCAGTTTTCGCATACATTTATGAGAAAATGAGGAAAAAGATGGACCCATGGAAAGGAAAGATTTTGTCATCAGCAGGCAAATTGACTCTGACTAACTCTTGCCTTAGTAGCTTGCCTATTTATAGCATGGGTTTTTATCTTTTGGCTGCAGGGGCACATAAGATCATGAATACTATTAGAGGTGATTTCTTTTGGCAAGGAGCTGAAAGAAAATCCAAATATCATTTGGCTAAATGGGATATGGTCTCAAGTCCAAAGGAGTATGGAGGATTAGGAATAATCAATACAAAGGTCCTAAATGATTGTTTGCTAGTTAAGTGGATTTGGAAGCTGGTGCAGGGTTCTGATGATTTGTGGTACAAATTATTAGAGGCTAAATATTTGAAAGGATCCAGCTTCTTCCTATCAAAGAGCAAAGGAACTTCACAATTCTGGCAAGGATTGCATAAGGTCAAAAGTTTGTTTAAATGGGGCGCAATTTATAAGGCTAATGATGGACAAAGAGTGTTGTTTTGGGAAGATGCGTGGATAAATGGGGTACCTTTGAAGATTCAGTTTCCTAATCTGTTTGCTTTATGTGAGGATCCAAATATTTCAGTGGCAGATTGCTTTGAAAATGGGGAATGGGTTGTTCCTTTCAAGAGAACTTTTACTGTAAATGATGCAGGGGAGTGGCACAAGTTACTAGAGGTGTTACAGCTCAATCCTTTAATACTAGATCAGAGAGATGAGGTCAGTTGGGAATTGGATAAATCTAAGAGGTTCACGACTAAATCTCTATACAATTTTATTACCTTTGGAGGTATGAAGAAATGGGAGGATACTAGTATTTGGAAATGTAAAGGTCCTCTTAAGATTAGAATTTTTATGTGGCAAATGTGGCATAGCAAGCTTCCTTCTGCTGTAGCTTTGAAACACAGGGGGTGGAAAGGGAGCACCCTCTGTGGGTTGTGTGGAAAGATGGAAACCACAGAGCATATCTTTTTTGAATGTTCAATGGCTAAATTTGTTTGGGGCTGCTTAAGGGACACATTTGGATGGAATGGGGTGCCATCCTCGTGTGAAAACTTATGGTTAAGTTGGATCCCAAAGAAATTTAATAGTTCTCGATTTGCTTTATTCCTTTTTGCAGGCCTTAGTTGGGCTTTATGGACTACCAGGAACAAGATGGCGATTGAAAAGATTTTGGTCTTTTATCCTGCGGAAGTGGTGTTCCTGGGCATTTCTCATCTGCAAAAGTGGAAGCCTCTTCTCAAGACAAAGGAGCAGGACAAGCTGAGTAGGATTATAGGGAGGCTCTCTGAGTTTATGAGTGGTTTGAGGCCTGTGATAGGGAGTGCTTCTGATATAGGTGTGATATAAGCTATCGTGGTGAGTCCTTGGGTTCTTTAGTCCTTATGTTGGTAAGCTGTCTGGTGAGGTTTTGGAGGGTTCTTTGAAAGTTCTTTTGGTTAGTCTAAGGTCTGGTCATCGGTGCTTGATTGTAAGCTGGTTTGCCCAGCAGGAGGTTGTTTCAAACTTCTGTTGCTTTCAATAAAAGTAGGTTAATCCGTTTCAAAAAAAAAAAACCTCATGGAACTGCGGGACGTCCACCTGCACGGCCGTTCCTACACCTGGAGCAACGAACGACGACACCCCACCCTGGTAAAACTTGATCGCATCCTCGTCTCTGTGGACTGGGAAGACCTGTTCCCACGATGCTTCCTCCAAGCTCTAGCCTCTGACGACTCTGATCACTGCCCGCTAATGCTCCAAACCAACGGGTCGGTGAAGGCTAAATCAAGGTTTCACTTCGAACCGTACTGGCCAAAGCTCCCAGACTTTCTGGAAGCGGTCGCAAGGGGGTGGCACTGCCCGGATGACGTGACGAGCCCGTATCGGCGGCTAGACTGCAAGCTGCGATCGGTGGCGAGGGAACTGCAGAGCTGGTTAGCCAAAAAGATCGGCTCTATCAGGCAACAGCTCATGATCGCCAGAGAGGTGGTCTTACAGTTGGATCAGGCACAGGATCACCGGGAACTAACTGACGAAGAGCACGATTTAAGGAAGCAGCTCAAGCGCTTATCGCTCGGTCTATCGTCACTGGAAAGAACAATTGCAAGGCAAAGATCGCGGATCCTCTACCTTAGCGAAGGTGACGCCAACACACGTTTCTTCCACCTGCTTGCCAATGGAAGACAGAGAAAAAACCACATCATAAGGGTCTATGATGACGACGGTGCCATGTACACGGCCGGAGCGATGGAAGGACTGTTCTTCAAGTTCTTCGACGAGCTGATAGGTAACGAGCACACCAGATCCAGCTCACTGAATTTCAAAGCACTGGGCATCACGCCGCAAGACTTGTCCGCCCTGGAGGAGCCATTCACTGAAGAAGAAGTTCTGCAAACAATCAAGGCTCTACCAAGGGAGAAATCGCCGAGCCCCGATGGCATGACATCCGCCTTCTATCTAGCAGCATGGCCGGCGATTAGGCAAGACGTAATGTTCGCCGTGAACGCCTTCTACGCCATAGACAGGAGAGGCTTCAACAGCATCAATGGGGCACTACTCACCCTCATCCCAAAGAAACCAGATGCCTCGATGCCTAAAGACTACCGGCCTATAAGCCTGATACATAGCTTCCCGAAGCTAATGGCCAAGCTACTGTCCTTAAGGTTGAGCAAGTTCATCAACCCCCTGGTTCTGTGCAATCAGAGCGCATTCATCAGCAGACGTTCCATCCTCAATAACTTCAAGTACATTCAGAGGGCGGCTGTCACACTCAGGAAGCGGAAGATACCAAAGGTACCGCTGAAACTAGACATCTCGAAAGCCTTTGACACGCTGTCCTGGCAATTCTTGCTGGAAGCACTTCAAGCTTGGGGTTTTGGACGCCGTTGGCGAGACTGGATCGCGTTGCTACTGTCCACGGCCTCGACAAAGCTGCTCATCAATGGCCAACCAGGGCAGCCCATCACACACCGTCGGGGATTGCGGCAGGGAGACCCCCTTTCTCCGATGCTCTTCGTCATAGCAATGGACGCGCTGAACCGGCTGTTCCGCAAGGCGGCGCAAGACGAAGTCCTCGAACCGCTAGGCCTCCCTGGTGAAGGACACCACTGCAGCCTCTACGCGGACGACGCAATCGTCCTAGCAGCGCCGACAGGGGAGGAAGCCACAGCTATACAGTCTATCCTCAGCATCTTTGGGGAAGCGTCTGGCCTGCAAATCAATTAGGGAAAATGCTCTGTCACACCAATCTTCGACAACGAGGAAGGACTACAAGAGTTCCTCGACGTCATGCCCTGCAACATCGAGCAATTCCCGATAAAATACCTGGGGGGCGCCACTATCGACGAGGACGCTACCAAGATCGCAGTACCGGCCACTGATAGAAAAGACCGCGGCCAAGTTGCCGACATGGCAAGGTTCACTGCTGGCAAAGAGCGGGAGGCTCACACTTGTAAAGTCCACACTGTCCGCCATGCCAACCTTCCTGGCATTGTGTGACAGGCTGCCGCAGTGGGTCATCGAGGAGCTCGACGCAATCCGAAGAAACTTCCTGTGGAGCGGCAAGGACAAGGCGGTGAAGGGGAAGAATGCACTGGCCTGGCCGACGGTCTGCCGGCCGACTGCGTGGGGAGGACTGGGGATCATCGACCTCCGATTGAGTGGCATTGCACTGCGCACACTATGGTTATGGTTGCAAAAGAACACCACCGACCGAGCTTGGGCCGCGTTGGAGATCAAGGTGGAGCCGGAAACACGAGCGTTCTTCGACGCCTCAGTAACAATTCAAGTGGGCAACGGCCACAAGATACTGTTCTGGCAGGACAAATGGGTGAACGGGAATTCCATACAAGAGCTAGCGCCAAACCTGTTCGCTGCGGTGCCAACAAGAAGACGACGAACAAGAACGGTAGCGCAATGCCTCCCGGAGCGAAGATGGGTGCAAGACATACAAGGGGGACTGTCCGTCCAAACGGTCATCGAGTACATCCACCTTTGGCACCGCCTGGCAACTGAAAACATTAACCCGCAGCAAGAAGACTCCTTTCGGTGGAGATGGACAGCAGACGGACGATACACGGCGGCGTCTGCTTACCTCAAGCTGCATGAAGGTGGAACGCGGCTGCAAGGCAGCGCACGGATCTGGAAGCGGTGGGCTCCTCCAAAGGTGAAATTCTTCACCCTGGCTAGCAGCACGGGGCAAGCTATGGACTGCAGACCGGCGGCGGCGACACAACCTAGACGCCCACGATCAATGCTGGCTATGCGAACAGGAAAATGAAACCGCTGACCACCTCCTGGTTGGATGCGTCTACACAAGAGAGATTTGGTGGAACGCTCTCTCTGCGCTGGGATGCTCATGCTCCTTCCCGGCAGCGGCTCACACAATACACGACTGGTGGAGTCACATTCGACAACTGCAGCCGAGGGTGAAGAGAAAGGGAATTGACACACTAGCCATGCTTCTATTCTGGAGCATCTGGAAGGAACGGAACCGTCGCCTATTCGACAACGAACGAGCCAATATGCAACAGCTCCTGTTCACCATCCGGCAAGAAGCGCAGCTCTGGATACAAGCTGGCGCCAAGAAGTTGGAGGAACTAGTGCGACGAGTAGTAGGGTCAAAACGACAGAGGTGTCTTTTTTCTTACTGTGCTTTTCGCACCTTAAAGCGTACGAGAGCCACAAGCTCCGTGTTGTTGTAAATCAAATTCTCCATTTTCCTTCTTAATACAAAGTGCGCAGCTCTCCTGCGTTTCGGAGAAAAAAAAATGATCACCGGCCGGCAGGCCTCTCTGATATGATCTTTAGTTCCTTCTCAACGTACGGAGATGATCGATCGATCGACCTCAGCTCAGCTCGTCAGTGGAGAGGCCAGGAGGTGGCATTGCATGCAAATTGAGGTTGAGGTGTCATGTGATGGCCGGCCGGGAGGGGTAGTATCATTTATAGACAATATAAACCTAGCGGGAAGCTAAGCAAAACCTAGCGGGGGAGGCAAAGGGTCGAATATAATACCTTGTCATTTTCCTTTTCGCAAGGCCGGAATATAATACCTTACCCCATCTAACTTCACACTCCAACGTATAATTAAATACCATGCCATTTTAGCAAATCAGGAAACTGCGTTGCACATGGGCTAGCTTCACACTCCCATATACAATTTCCATTAATGAAAAAAAAATCCAAATTACTCCTCTCAAGTATAAGCAAAGTCCGGATAACCCTCTAAAGTATGTTTTGGTTCAATTTACCCCATAAACTATGACATTTGGTTCAACTTATCTCTTAATACAATTCGTCTTTTTTTGTTTCTCCATGTACAAGTAGAATTTTGAGTTCAAATTTTACGAGATGATAATAGACATCAAACACATATTAAAAATATATCATGAAATTTTTACCATTATTTTCATATGGTAGGATATTTGATAATAAATTAATCATTGAGATACAAAATAATGTGAAAAATAATGACAAAAAATTATAATATATTTTTTTGACATACATTGTGATGTCAACTACCATCCTGTAAATTTTGAACTCAAGATTTTAATTATGTATGGAGAAAAAAAATCATATTAGGGGGTAATTTGAATTAAATGTCATAGTTTATGGGGTAAACTGAACGAAAACATACTTTAGGAGGTTAACCGGACTTTGCTTATACTTGAAGGGAGTAATTTAAACTTTTTGCTTAATGTCTTGCCATTTTAGCAAATCGGGAAGGGTATGCATCGGTCCCAGAAAGAATGATACTACCTCTGTCCCAGAAAGAATGCTTGCTAAAATGATACTACCTCTGTCCCAGAAAGAATGCTTGTCTGGGAAGCATGCCCGTTAAAGTGGTTCATGTTTGACCAAATTTCTAGTGAATTGTATTCATATTTATGGCTCTAAATAAATTTGTTGAAAAACTACATTTAAAAATAAATCTAATGATATATATTTCATATCATAAATATTTATATTTTTTATTTATAATTGGTCAAACTTGAGATTCTGAAATTTCTTGAGAAGTGAGAAATGCATTCTTTTTGGGACGGAGGGAGTACTGAAAACATGTCATTAAAGTTCGTTGTATTAAGCTCCACCATGTCTGTAAACAAGATACCGTCCACCCTTTGGGGCTGTGCCAGGCTGACGGGCCATTGAATCAAACGTCTGCATATTGCAAAAGTCCATCAGACTGCTGGTTGTGATCTTCGTCTGATTGTGTGGGCCATAAACAATGTTGAGCCGGCATTGCCATCATACTGAACTTTCATGATGTTTCAGTGATCTGTTGGGCCAGCAGCAAGTAGCTGAACTTGTTTTAGCTTCAGGGTATGCAGATGGCCATGTATATGAATATATGATGATCTACGCGTGCAGTACTGAACTCACTGAATCTAGAATAATTCTGAAGATTATCTATGAAAACATTGGAAGTTAAAATAGGAGCCGAAAACTGACAACTGCAACAGCCAAAGGAAAATTTCTAGAGTACACTGTGCAAGCAAACTTCTGTACGAAAAAAATGTGCGCAATAACGAGATCTAAATGTAAAGGGAAAAAACAAACCTTTCTTTCATGGTTCAGTTTATAGTATCACTTGCTTGTTGTCAAATCATGGTTGCGGGCTTGTAGCCGCAGCAGGTCTGAAGCTTAAATTGTTCAGCAGATATATAAATGCTGTAACTGATCAGATACTGAATCCAAAATTCTCAAATTAATTTCACTAGTAGAACAAATCATATTTTGAATCATGCATAACGATTACTTTGAGATATCCATAATCTGATATTGAACATTGGATGTACTGGTCCTGTTACATATGATGGGTTTGAATAGAAATGCACTACGAATTTTATTCCCATACATTCTACCTTAATGTTGATCACCTTGGGGACATGTAAAACTCAGGAATATCATCAAAAGATTCCTTGGTGTCTTATACTATAATAGTACACCAGTTCTGAACATTCAGAATGAAAAAAAAAAAAAAACCTGCATCACAACAAAATCATTGCACAGACATGATGTAACCTGCATCCACATTGCAAAGAGTATGCAAAGGTGGACGATAGCAGACAATAATGCCTCAGCCAGGTCCAAGTCCAATACGGCAAGGAAGATCGAGACGAGCTGTTGCTCTTGATTTGCCGTCCGTTAGTTGTGTCGTCTGATGATCTGATCACGAACGAGCAGCTTGCCTGCAAACTAGTACATGCGCCACAAGACATGACGGCGCGCGGCCGTGTCGCCGTTCTGTCCGCCTATTCCTGACGTACGTCGCCCTCCGCCGCGCGGGCAGGCCGCGCCTCTGCAATGGGGACTCTTCCGAAGGGACCCGGTGATGCGGGTTGCGGACTTGCGGGCGAGCCGCCTGCGGGAGCCAGCCCGGATGCGGCGGACCTCCGGCCAGACATGTCGCGAAGCCGAAGCGTATGGCCAGGGCGCCCTGTCTGATGTCGTCGGACGCCGTCTTTGCTGCCGGCCTTTTTGTGCCGCGACTAGTGGCGCAGTCACGACCGCCGAACAGCAGAAGCCCTTTCTGCGGCACCCGTTCGAGCGCGGAACCATCGCCGTGGACGGCGCGTCGCCGCCATGAGCATAAGTCGCGACGGCAGGAGACGAGGACACGCCCCGCACCAGCGCTGATGCCTTTCAGAGGGGCTTCCGGCGCGGTCGTCGGAGAAGTATTCCCCACGGCGGAGCAGTCGAAGCCGAGCCCCAGTGGGCACTCAGGGTCCCCGACGCTCCGGCGAGACGCCGCGCAAAGGGCGTCCGGCAACGACCAGGGCGGACGGTGAATCAAATACCGTCCGGGTGGACGGTAAATGAAATACCGTCCACCCTGGGTCGTTTCCGTCCGCAGGATCCGATTTGTATGGACGCGATTTTATCAAATCCCTGGCCTCGCCTCCGCCTCTATTCTCTTCTGAAGAGGGCCGCGCCCGCGCCCACGACCCGCGCGCGTTCCCGTCGGCGCGACGCTCACGCCGGCAAGCGGCAAGCCAGCCTCCCTCCGAGATGCGGCCGCCCTCTTCCTGAGCATGGACGCACACGCCTCCGCACACAAGATCATTCGCCCGCATCAAATTAGCTCCCCCACCTATCCCAACGCCGTTCGGCGCAAGTTGCCACCACCGCGGCCGCCACCAGCGCACCTTGAAAATCCGCTTGTAGTCCAGCAAGATCGCCGGCGTCCGCGGTCAGCGACTTCATCGTCTGGTCACTCAACCTGTAGAACACACAACTGCATGTGGCTTCAGACTGATTAGTCCGGTCGTCGGTCTCCGTTCGCACTCGCACTCCGCAGCCTGATGGAGCCGTTCAAGCTTCACTGTTTGCAGACGGCCATGGGTCTGGACTCTGGACATCCTTGTCTCGGCCTCGCATCATCGCTCACGAGGGTGAGGACGGTTCCGGCCATCAGGCTCATTGTAATTGCTGACAGCATGACATCCCCGGGCGTGGAAAGCGAGTCGCAAAAGCAGAGGTGCTCTGGCGCGACAACGAAGTCAGCGACCGAATTGGGGCAATCCCCGGCCGCCAGCAAGCACGGCTGGGCTGCCCAGCCTGGGCAGACGAAATTTTAAAGGAATTTCAACACGGCAGAGAGCTAGACGCGATGGAACGAGCTGCGGCATTGCTTAATCGGGCGCGAGTCGCGACGGCGCGGCAGCCAGCTGGTAACGACGCCGGCGGAGCCAGGCCGTGCCGCCGCCACATTATCACCCGTGCAGAGGCCGGAAGGACACTCCAGGAAGGATAATTTGATGCAGGAGGCAGCCGCGATGCGGTGGCGAACCGGCGACATGCCGCGCGCCCTGGACCTTGGGGGCCTGGGGTGGACGGTAAATGAAATACCGTCCACCCTGGACGGTAGATGAGATACCGTCCCCCCCTTTGGGGCTATGGTGGCCGTTGGATCGAACGTGGAGATTGGTCTGAGCTTTCCGAGTCCGATGCTTTTGAAGTCCGACCACGCTAAATCCGAATTGACCGCCAGCCGGAGAGTTCCTTTCCGAGTCCAACGTGCTGCGAATACGGACTCGACCCGTCTACCGGCAGCCGGAGTTCCCACAATGGCGATATATGGACAGCTCATCCCCGGCTCAACTCCAGAACCAGCTCACCATGGACACGACCGAGGTCGCCACCCGGCTCGCCGCCGTCTGCGACCTGATAGAGGAGCACCGCAAATCGGGGGCACCCATCTGCGCTACGCGCGCCGCCGCCATCTCCGCCATGATCGACGACGTAGCCGCCGCCGCTGCTACCGGCGGCACGAGGATGGACAGCGGCGCCTGCTCGTACGAGGAGGTCGACGGCGATGACGAGCTCGGCGTGGGCTTGTCCGGCTTCGTCGTCAGGGCGCGCCTCCGCGCCACGGGCGAGGACGTCGCCGTGAAGTCCCTCCACGCCGATCCCGGCTGCGGCGGCGGCGGCATCGGAAGGCTCCTGAGGGAGGCCTGCTTCATGGTGGCCTGCGGCGGCCACCCCTCCCTCGTCGCGCTCCGCGGCGTCGCCATGGACGACGGTGGCCACTCCCTCGTCATGGACTACGTGGGGCCGAACCTCCTCGACGTCCTGCGCGCCCGCGGCCGCCGCCGGCCGTTCCCGGAGGCCGACGCCCGCCGCGTCATGCGGCAGCTGCTCGCCGGCGCCGTCGAGATGCACCGGCACGAGATCGTGCACCGGGACATCAAGCCCGAGAACGTCCTCGTCGCCGCCACCGGCTGCGGCGGCGTCGTCAAGATCTGCGACTTGGGGAGCGCCAAGTCGACGGTCGAGCGGAGCCCGCCGGCCGACATCGCCGGGACGATGGAGTACATGGCGCCGGAGGTGCTGGCGAGGAGCGCCTGCGGCCACGGCGTGCCCGCCGACGCGTGGTCGCTCGGCTGCGTCATGGCGGAGCTCCTCACCGGCGAGCCGCCGTTCAGAGGGGAGGACCAGGCGGACCAGCTGCGGGAGATCTTCGACGTGCTTGGCGCGCCGGAGGAATCGGTGTGGGAAGCCATGAGGCCACGGGTAAGCGCCGTCCTGGCCAGCGAGGTGAAGCAGTGGCGCGCGCGGCAGCGGCAGGTGCGTCATCGCAGCCGGCTGCGGGAGGTGATCCCCGGCGAGGTGCTCTCCGACGAGGGATTCGAGGTGTTGAAGGGGCTCCTGACGTGTGATCCCGAGAAGCGGATGACGGCGGCGGCGGCGCTCCGGTGTGCTTGGTTCACTGACGAGGTTGAGGATGCTCGTGTTCCTGCTGCTGCCACATCATCTGCTGGGTGTGCGATGAGCCTAGCTATCACTGCTTAGGCATTCTTCAAGTGGTTGCAGTTTCATCCCCGTGTAGCTTCACTGCATGGATTATTTGGTTTATTATCCTCGTGTAGCTTCACTTCAAGAAAGTAATACCAATTTATAGTGTACTTATAACCACAAACATGTCGATAATCATGAGGCCTCAATGAGATAAGATACCAATTCACTTATACTGTCCCATCTGGTATATGGAATCCTTGAGCTGCACAAACCGGCATTGCGGTCATGCTAAATTTTCATGACGTTTCAACAATCTTCAGTTGAAGCCGCAGCGAGCAGCTGGAACTTGTTTTGGCTTCATCGTCTGCAACGGCCACTGATACGTTTGAGCTACTCAGCACTGCTGTAGTGCTGTGCAATCCCTTCGCTGCCCTGTTCTCATCCCTATGACGACACTGCCCCCTGCTTCGACGGGACGGTGGCAGGACAGGATCATGCCGCTGCCGTTGGTACAGGATGCTGCCATTCTATTTCTAGTTATACAAATTAAACAGTTTCTTGAGAATTACAGATACGGTGAGTTCAGTCACTTCAAACACGGAAGGGAATCGATCAACCAAATACTCAGAACAAACTGAACAATCTCCTCACACTGCATTGGCGTCCGTGGTTCTTGTCACCGTGGGGGCAATTCTTAATCTTAACCTTGTGACAGGAACCAATGTCAATCGAAAATTTCAAACATTTTACTAGCCTATCAAGCACAACAATCTGATTCGATACAAACCCAGTGTCGAGCTTCAAAACACATTCGTGCTTCTGAATTCTGGCACTGTACAGATCAAAATTTTCCTCCGGCACGACCGGCCAGAGCTACTAATAAAACACAAAGCCACATCGCCTTGTCTCTTCGACACCTCTTATTTGTTCTTTTTGTGCTTCATCTTCCCTGTCCGCTTAGCAGATAGCACGGCACTCGCGCTCTTCCCTTCAAGCTTCTTGGTGACCTTCATGACACTAGCCATCCCTTTGCGCGCAGACACCTTGCGGTCCGACCTGCGGTTGAGCAGCTTACGATCCAGCGGCCAATATGCGTAAGGTTCCAACTTGTCTTTCTTCTTCAGATCACCGCCGGCCTTCTTGCTGGTGTACTCGTGGCCAGTGTAGGCCCAGCCAGAGCTGGACGTCTTCCTCTTCTTAACAGACTGGCTTCTGACCGAGCTCTTTCCATCAGCCTCCTCGTCATCACGAGAGACAGGCTTCTTTTTGCGTCTCTCCCGCTCTTCACGCACAATTATACGGCCTTCAGGATCCACCTCAAAGTCATCGTCATCTTCATCTGTTGCGGCCCTCTTTCTTCCTGATTTCAGGGCCAACCGCACTGTTTTCTGGTCAAGTAAATCCAAGGGTTCACCAGTCGATTGGTCAATCGACTTCTCCAATAAGCTCTTATCTGCTTGGCGCCTCCGACTCGACCTAGACAGGATCAACAAAAGAATATAACTTCAGCTTCTTACCAGAACTTACAAGCATGCCACTGTCATCTCACGTACCGTGTCGAAGCTTTTGATCCAGCACGAGAAGTAACAGTATGCTGGGTAGAGAAGGGACCATCAGATTCATCATCATCACTTCCAAAGTCTGAAAACATTTGTGTATGATTCCATCTACTTTGCCTGTAGGAAACAATAACCGGACACTTTAGAAAACAGAAGCTGTGGGTAGCATATGTTCCAAGATCAGATCAAACAACGTCAATTTTGCCCCAGAACTATCAACAAATTCTAGTTCCCAGGGTTTAAGAAACTTGACGGAACACTTGCCCTAAAAAAAATTGGCAGAATAGCTCCATCAAATAAATTAAGGCACAACTACCCCATAATACCTTGTAGCTCCTGAGGCCAAAGACATTGCATCCCCATCCTCAGAAGATTTGGCCTTCCGCATTTTTCTCTCATTAATCTGAATATAACATGTGCTCGATAGTAAGACATAAGGAAATAGAGAAGGAAATGTTCCTTCCTCCTTTGCAGTTTTAAAAGAGTGCAGCATAAACCAAACAACGTTACCTTCCGGATATTTGTGAGCAATTTCATATGCTCTTCAGGCATCACAGCCTTCACAGCATCTAAACCGCATTTCTTCACAAGAATTTCTATGAGTGACTTGACCTAACAATAGGATGTGGGGTCAACAGAAAGCTCCAAGGAAAAAAAAATTGCATATTTCCTTTATAAAGATTCTTGTAGCAACATGTACCTTCGCTTTGAAGGAATTCTTTGTATCACTTTGCCAACTCAACAAACCCTCAACAACTCCCTTCAAGTGCTCATGCAACACTTCAGCTTTAGATTTGGCCACTAGAGCTTTGACAAAACCTAAGTTTGCCTGACCACAACATTGATACCAGGGTAAGAGCTAACAGAAATAATAAAATGATAAAAAAAATGCAAGGAAATAAACTAGAATTGTGCTGTTCGCTTTACTTTGACAACTTCCCGATTGTCCCTCTGCATAAGCAAGAAAGTTTGAGGGAGGAGCTTGTACGCGACTTCAATAAGCTCTGAGAACTCATAAGTCAGCCGAGCTAATCCAGTAACAACAGCACTAATTGCATATGGAGTTTGACCAGACATGAGACCGCCAGCAACCTAAACATAATATCGACAGTTAAACTATAAATGTGTCTCATGTATATGATCAAAAAAAAGTAAAGTGATCTCGTAATTCATGGAACAACACAAATCAATTGAGTAATTGCTGGTACCATGCCAAAAAACTGGTGCAAGCTCTCCTTTCTCTCGCCATTTCCAGCATCTTCACATGCACGGGCAATTTCAATAATCAAATCATAAGCTCTGTTTCTGGTTTTCTTATTTGCCTGTCAATAAACATTAGTAAATAATTGTTAACCCATGGATGTTTATTGTGTGACACAAATGTAGTTGAGGAAGCTTTCCTCCCATCAGAACAAATGCTTGAGTAACCATTGCTAAGCTTCTTGATATAAAAAGTGTTAAGGAAACAAATAATTCAGTATTATTTTTCAGTAGGAAATTACTAAAATGACAACTACATATATCTTTCAAATCTATACTTCTAATTCAGGACAGTTTTAGTGTTGAGTGTTGGCGATACAAATAAAAGCTAACAGAGTTGAGTGTAAGACCCAATTTAACACGAATAATGCACAGCAAAATGGTCAGCCAGCATCCTGATCGAGCCATATAATTGAGAAATTGTGCAAAATAAAATGAAAGTAAAATTACCTCTTTCAACGCGAGAAGTATTTCAGTGATGAAAGAACTAATAATATCCCTCTTTCTGACCATAGATGAATCCTACAGGAAGACAAGTGTATAGTTTTTGTTACCGCTCTCACAGCTCAGCAAAGCATAGTTCTAAAAAACGATGTATTTAGTTTCTACCAACCTTCAAAATGTAAACGATAAGGTGATACAGGCATTCAAGCCTGTAGCGTTTCGAGGGAAATTGACAGGGCATCGATGAAATCATCAATTCCAACAGGACATCCAAATTCTTTTTAACAAACTCGGCATCCTGAAACAATCAGCATTCATTAAAAAATGGGACTGTTACTTTTGTTACACGCAATAGCTATACGAAGAACTAAAAACATTTTTTCATTAATATGCGAGAGGGCTGGGTATCATTTCGTTAAAGTAGAAGAAAAAAACTGAAAGCATCAACAAACCTTAAGTAGCATCGAAAGGGCCTTGTATGCTCTCTTTTGAATCAAAGAGTCACTGTCCTAAAACAGAAAATTACCAGGTACACCGAAATTAGATTCTTGAATACATGGAATAGGCAGTCATAATTTACATTAGACCATAGTATGTACCTTAATTGCAGGTTTCACATAACTGAATAGAACATTGATAGACTTGGCTGCCAAACCAGGCATCAATGAAGCTGCAAAGTCCAATAACAGAGCCCTGAAAATCAACACCTTTGATCAACATTAGGTTTCAGCTGGAATATACAAATACACCAGAAATTGCAAAGAACGTAAACTCATGCAAACCTTGTCATGCTATTTGTGTTGGAGTTGGTTTCAATTTGCATTGAACTATCATCCACTGGCTCTGCATTAACAGCTTTTGTGGCATCCAACAACTTTCTTACCGATTCAAGGAAGAACTTGCCAACAACATCTTTGTCTGATATGGAAGCTATCGCACTTATCGCAGGCTACAGGTTCAATCGAGAGGGGAAAATATGCAAGTTATTAATTTGAAGCAACATAGCTGAAATGCAGCAAATAATTTAACTAAGAGACATGCACAATGAGAATTGTAAATTTAGTCTGCAAAATAGTAGACCTTTATAGAAAAGATGATAGTTTGGCTCCAAAAAGAATAGTTTCAACAATCAGGGTACGCAAGGTTATAGATTTCACTCTTTATATGCTAACTTCAGAAGCCAAAACAATTCCAAATAAATATAGGTGCTTAAAGTTTCTTCAGCCAGGAAAATGCATCTCACGAGCACAGAAATATGGACAGCATTTCATTGTGTAGTTAAGTCTTTTCAAAGAAGAAAATAAAACAGAAGAGCACACAGCAATAATATACCTGCAATAACCCAATAGCATCATTTGAAGACGTCAAAAATATTGAACAAAGTACATCCAAAATATTTGATGAAAAAGCACGTATTGCTTTCAAATTTTCCTCTGCCAGATTTTTAGTATAACGTTCCTTTGCTCTTCTTTCGGATTTGCTTAGTTCATCCTCGGCAAGAGTATCTTCTCCAGAAACTGATAAGGCTTCTTTGTTTTGTTTAATCAAAACCTACAAAGACCACAAATTAGTAAAATATAGAAAGAATTAAGAAGGGAAAAACAAAAGTGTAGCATAAAGGAGACAATGCGGAGCACCTGAATACTGGAGCAAACAATACCACGCAATTCAGGCTGGTTTTGGAGAGTATCGCATAAAACACTTTGTAGAAATCTAAAGTTGCTTGAAGTATCACAAGGATAGTTGCAACAAGAGGGCAACAAAGACCACAGAGAATACACGTAACCTTCAGCTCTCTTGGCAGAGAAAAGCTTGTCGTCCTTCAAGAGCTGTTCAGTTGATGCATTCTTAACATAGTAAGAGTGCAGTTCAAAATAGAAAAACTTTTGTAAAGTACAGAATTTTCAATGCATGCATATTACCTTAGTGATGCTTTTCTCTATGGCTTTAACAATACCCAGAATATCTTTTAAGAAAAATTGTAAACTGGCACCAACAATATGCCTCGCTAGAATAGGAAGAATCCATTCATTTTCATCACATATCGACCGAATCTCAAGAATCTCAAGAACATTCTTTGGCCCCATTGCAGCAACCGCTGAACCAATACATGCATTGAGCTGCAGATAAAAGAAGATGAATGTGAACCGGGAGATTAACTAATCATACAGAGACCAAATAATTTTTTTATTTATTTTTTTTTTTTTGCTGAGACCACATAAAATTTTAGCAGAACAAAGGCCATGCAAGTGCACAGCCACAGATCCATTCTTTAAGAAAGATCTTAGGCAGCAAAAGATAGTAGATTAGGCTCAAGTATGAGTTGGACAATAACACTAGTCAATACTGCATAGCAGCCATGATCCCAAATAACATTTCGGCAAACCCGAAGTCCTTCACCAGCACACATGTATTCTAATCTGTTGCAACTGGACAAGGCAGATAAGCAAGCAGGATTGAAGTGTCTGTGTATACGGGAAAATGTACCTGCTTCCGGAAGGAGAAGTCGTCATCTGACATGTTTTGCATGTCTGACAGGTTCTTCAGTGCTTCAGGTAATAGGTCAGCTGAAAACTCTCCTGTTTTAAAATGGTACTAGGTGTCAGCTCAGAAACTCCATGACCCTTAAAAACATGCATCTAACTAAGAAAGGAGTAAACATACGATAATTCAATTTTTCAAAAAAGACTTTTGGACATAAATATTTATTTTATTTTGCAAGTAAGGGCCCAAGAATAAATACAATGGAAATTACAAAAACATGATGTCTTTGTGACAGATAAGACTGGGAACTTCAAATCATCGATATCAATAACGAAGACGGTGATCTTCCCATCATAACAGAAACAATAGCATGATGCAGTCTGAAGCATATTAACCAATCCGTATGAATGAGGGATGGCACTGAAATGCATACCTAACTTGTCAAATTTCACAGAAATTAATAGAAATGATCTGTCCCAAACGTCACTATAGCGGACATCTAGCAAGCCTTCTAGGATAGCACATATCTTCTCTATGACTGTGGGATCTGACTTTAACCCTTGACGTCTAGCCTTGATCTGAGATATGCCCTGAGACACCATGGTTTCATCAATGCAGTAATCTATTAAACCTTTAAAAGCCTCCACAGATGAAAACCTCGCCTCTTCAAATTCACTTGACAATATATCTGACAAGGAATTTTGAATGAAAAAGGTAAATGCACAGCAATGCCATGTAAGAATCATAGACCAACCAAGAAATGATATAGTTTATGAGAAGAACTACCTCCAAGTGAAGTAAAAACCAATGGAAGCTTTACAGCGCATATGTTCTTATTCTGATTGTAAATTTTCTTAGTACCAGCATGTAAAAGCCGTGCAATTGAAGCCATTTCGTCTCCTGATTTCCTTTCTGAAGACACTGACAACCCCAGCGAGCACATAAGGTCCAATAACACATCAGATTTGAGCTGTAGAGTTGGACTCTCACCAACAGCATTTAGAATCTCCAATATATTCCTTGTCAAAATTGGTTGATGCAGATCTAACAGTGCTTTAAAATATTTTAAGATAGTATTGGAAGGCTTTGATGCCATAAGAGGAAGGCAGCATTTCAGACCATTCAAGATATAGAGGACCTCCTTAGCCCCCTTAGGCCCTTCTTCTGCTACACCTGTATTCACAGCACTTGAGCCTCCAGCAAGCAGAAGAAACCGTTCAAAGCATCTTGTTATTCCTTCACTAGCTGGAACCAGAATTGCTTGTCTTTGAAAACTTTGGAGAACATCTCTCAAGCATGAATGAGCTTGCTTTCTCACCTACAACCCATCAAAGCAAGCTATGATTTAGTTTCTGAATGATTATGCATTAATATGTTTCCGCAAAAACTCAAACATATTGGTGAGTATTGAGTCATGAAAGATCCTCGTTTATAGTCATTTACCAGAAATTATAGAAGTGAGCACCAAACTTCCCACTAGAATTGAACAGCACATTTTGTCATAATTGTGTAACACCCCTCACCAGGAAAAATGAGGGCCACAACAAGACTATCCTACATACTAATGAATCCGAATGAGCCAGTACTACAAGTTACACAGGCAGCACACAATGGTAGGAATGTCAATTTTTAATTTGTACTAACGGAACATAACAAAACTTTTCAGAGCAAAAGTTTGAGAGCACTTCGATGTACCTTCGGCCGGTGATCGGTAGCGAGCCTCAGAATCACTGTGTAGAGAGGCTCCACTGTCTCCCAGTTCCCCCTGTCCCCCATAGATATCAAATGCGCCAGGCACCTCAACCCCGCCCTCACTCCTGAGTCGGGCGTCGAAGGGAATTCGAGCACACGTACCACGTCATTGGCGACCTCACGCCCACGTGAGCGCACCACCGCGGAGGGGAGGGCCGGCAGAGCAGCGGAGAGGAACGCGAGGAGCGCGCCGGCGACGTGGCGGTCGCCGCCCTCGGGCCCCGCGAGCGCCAGCGGGGCGAGCGCCGCGGCGGCCGCGGCGAAGTACGCGACGGGCGTGGCGTCGACGCCCCGCTCCCTGACGGCCTGCGACATGGCGGCGGCGGTGGCGCAGAGGTGCTGGTAGTCCTCCCGCTGCGAGCCGCCAAGCCGCTCGAGGATGGCCGCGGCGAGATCGGCCTCGCCGTCCAGCAAGGAGAGGTCATCGTCGCCGGCGATGGAGCGCGGGGTCTGTGGGAGCTCAGCCATGTCGACGTCGGCCATGGCGGGCGGGCGGGTGTGTGGGGAGCCGCACGCCGCCGGCCGAATGCACTGGGAGTTCGGAAGCCGACGTGCTAGGGTTTTGGAGAAGTTAGGAGACGGGCTGTCTAGCTAGTGTTTTGCTTGGCGCGAGTAGGTATGGGCCTTTACATGGGCTAGGGCGAATTTAAGTGTGGTGGATATTTTGGGCCTAGTATTTTGTTTTGGACTTTGGGCTGGAGGGAATTTACGAAAATACGGAAGCTGCTTTACAGATTTTTTTCAGTTTCATTCGAACGAGCACTTTTGCATCTTGGTCATCTTGCATTTCTTGCTTGCCCTCCTTGGAGTGGAAAGACCAACTGAAGTAGAAATTGGCTGCTTGCTTTAACGAACCAACTCATTTAGAATGAAGTTGTCCCATGGACTCATCATTCTATAAAAATCTGGTAGATTGAGATCACTGCCCGTTAGTAAGCTAACAATGTGCTTATGAAGGATGATTGAGGTAAAGTGGTGGTGGATCAAACTATCCTATTTTGCAAGCTAAACTCTCTGCAAGAATCTCGATCCTCTTGAAAGACCAACTGAGATAGAAGATCTGAATCCTCTCAAAAGGAAGCTGAGAATATGGAAGAACCACAGGAATGGAAACAAAATTACAAAACACACAAATCAGATTACTGTAGGTGTTTGGTTGTTGGAGACAGTAGCCAGACAGACCATCCTCAAACCTCATCAGACAATTAGGTCAGGTTGGGCTAGCTATGGGAGAAAATTGTTCTAGACAGAAAACGAACCCATCTGATATTCTGATATGCAGGCATTGACCCCTGTCCAACCCATCAACACCAAAACTGACGGCCGCGGCGGGGGCGCCCAACCCACGACAACAACCGGGCGCGCGCGTGCATTTGTTTAGGATTCCCGTCGCTGTCCCCGCGCGCGTCAAGCTCGCGCATGCCACGCCGTGCCACCGGCTCTGGAAGGCCTTTTGTCCGCGGCCGCGCTGTCCGCACCCGGCGGCACTCGCGTGGCTAGACGGTAGCGCGACCACACGGATGCGCCAATTGTTGCACACACACCATCAAGCAGAGAGGGCGTCGGGTAGTAGCTGCATCATCACTAGCTTAATTCCTGATTAATTAAGGTCTTATTTGAACATGCGGCGCAGAGCATATGCTCCTAGCTGATGACATCAACATGACGGGCGTCGCGACGACGGCAGCGTCGCGCGTGCCCTGGTTTAGCGGTAGCCCAAGCCACTGTGGTTTGGGCTCTGAAACTTTGTCTGCGACTCATCGTCATCTTCCGGCAGCATTTTGAGTTAGTTGTTCAGTTGTTAAAAGTTGGCAGTCCGTAGTTGGCACGAACACGATGACCGGCGGACCAGTGGACGAACATGAAAGCACCAGCTAGCAGCAGTCAGACCACCAGTGGCGCCACCCATGGTTTATCTCGTTATCTGGCCGGCGGCGTCCGGCCTGTGCGGTGACAAGATAAGAGCTGCAGGTAAGTACGTGTGTGTCGATTAGGTTAAAGATGTGGTAGCAATTAAGAAACCTAGTGGTGATCTGAACCTGCTAACTTGTGTCGTGGAGGAGCTAGGCGCCCCTGCCAAGCTGACGGTCCCCGTCGCACGGCCGGCCCGACCAGCCAGTTAAACTAGCATTACTGCCGTCGTCACCGAGTAAAAGGAGCATTCTTTTTCACTTAAACAAGCGTAAAAGCAGCAATCGAAGTAAAAACATGGGCCCGGTTAAAGAATCCGGTTCAGACAGCGACTAACTGCAGCCGGACCTTCTTAAACTAACCCCTGTTACAGCTGGCCGCTGGGAGGACAATAGGAGATGGCGCCGCGGATGGACATCGATCCCTACCCAGAGAGGGCCAGAGAGGTTTGGTGGTCTGCCAATTCGTTCCTCCATTTCATCCATGGAAAGCAAGGCATCCGAGGCGGCAGCAGGTGTGGCCTCCCTTTCACCAGAAAGCTTTTCGCGATAGATTTTAGCCATGCCTCGCCAGTCGCCACCACACACCACTCGCCCTTGCTGCCTATATATACACACATGCCTGCCACACTGCTGGTATAGCCTCTGCCCATCTATAGCTCATCTAGCATTCCATTTTTGCCTCAGTTCGCAGTCGCTCTGGGCTCTGGCCCGTATGAGGAGGGGCGAGCAAACCCTGCTGGAGAAGCAGGGCACGTGCTCGGTCGATCGGCTGGCCGGCCGGGCGCAGCCGCTGCATGGCCGCAGCACGTGCGCTCCTTCTCCATCATGGATTCTCGCCCCGTCGGTTGGCCGTCTATGGGAGACGGTCTCGTCGGCCGGCGGCCGCCGGGGATCGATCGACGGATGCGTTGGCCGTCGGGTAAGAAAACACGGCAGTTGGCTCCATTTCTTGTGTTGGTCAGGCAGGAGTTGTTAGATGAGACGAGAGCTGGAAATTGAAGGTTTGGTCAGTAGCAAGTCGTAGATGGTGCTCGACGAATCCTTGACCTATAGACATTTTTATCATTGGGAGGTCATGGGAGCTCGCTCGTTGAAATTTTCATGAAATCTTTAATTCTTATGTGTGGTCAATGTTCATAATCTTTTTTGCTAGCACTTCATCATCGATCGGTCGTCGAAAGTAACACTAAAGATGCATCGATTTGAACTGCTTCGCCTGAAACTGACAAATGGCGCTGTATCCAAACTTTCCTCCTATCAAAGTTGAATTCCCCATCTCTCCAATTAGACACCTTTTTTTAGTTTGCAATAAAGAAATGGTTATTTTTCTCTGTTTGCTGTCACTGTTCCAATGCAAAATGACTCCCCATGCAACGTTCAATCCGTGGTCAATATATATGGTGTGCGAAGCTGGCCATAGGGAGTAGAATTAGGGCAGTAGGACTATATATATGGTTGTTAGGTAGCTCTCGCAGCATTGCTCAGCTTGGATGCTTAAAGATTTCGAGTGACTTATATACAATACTATCTCCGTTCCAAATTACAGGTCGTTTTGACTTTTCTAAGTTCATAATCTTTGATATGCGTCTAGATAAACGCTATGTTTAGATTCATAGGAAAATCTATGAACCTAGAAAAGCCAAAATGACCTATAATTTGGAAGGGTGGGAGTACTACTGTAGTAAGCACAAAGGTATTTTAGACCCTCTTTGGACAAGGAAGCCATATAATTTGTTTAATTTATTAGGATTGCAATTATACAGGGAAATTTTCCCACGTGCTCTAACAAAGGGTTGAATCCTAGCTATGACATTCCTTTGGGATGCATGACACCACAGAATTTTGGAGGAAAACATATACAAATTGTTGAACCTTGTGGAAATTTATTTTGTTGTCTGTTTGAATTATTGTGTTGCATCTAAAGCCATGGTTAAAAACTTTAATACATAGGGATTGAAGTTCTTCCCAGCCCCATATACTGTTCCAACTGAAAGTTATAGCATCTGGTCAAAATCACGCGGCAGTGTATGTACTCGAGATTGATCATGATCGACATGCATGCTCTATGTTTCCTTTTACACAAAGCGGTGTGTGTGAGACCTACACTGCACGTACCACACGGCGAATCAGTAGACGATGCTTCTACGTGCAAGCAGAAGGCACCAATCGATGACCAGTGTTTTAGTACATCCCAGGGTGTCCAATCGATTGGATGCTGGAGCTAGACCTGGATCTGTTCCTCCACAAATAATGGTGTACGTCTTCCTTTGTTTCTAAAACAGTGCTAGCACCAATGTGCATCATCATATCGAAATGCGTCAGTCATCCATTTCGTGACACTGTTCCAAAGTTTTATTCCCCATTGAGTATAGTGAAAGCTGCTTGTACTAATTTCAGCACCTCATATTTAAGAGCATTGGTGTGAAATGCATTCCCCCTAAGTTCCTAACCAGCACGACATATACTGTACACAAAGTGATTTTTCACTGTCACGGAGCTGCTGTAAACAAACAGATGATAAAACTGATCGAGACAATTCATGAACTACATGATAAGAAGAGAACACCAGAACAAACTGGACAAGATTCAGAAGTTTCTCCGTCGCCTTTAGCTCTTCACGCCTGATATGGATGGATCATCTATACAGACCACAGTAATTCTACTATTAACGCATGCATGTATACCACATCTGGTCGGATATATAACTGATTATTCCACAAACTCATACAGACAAAAACAAGGAAACATCGCGTGAAACACAGGAATACAGAAAGATTTCAGACAGCATATCCTAATTTCGAAACTTTTATTTCTAAAATTTACAATAACTACACCCCCGACGACGCCTTGAATCAGCCCCTCCCACAGTTGAGTGATCGAAATGAGAAGAATGATCGATGAGCTGCAATAGCAAAATCAGAAACATAAATTCAGTGGAAAGAAACACAACAATAATAATGATCTAAAATCTATACAGAATGCGCTGGGCAGCACAAAGCATCATGTTTACCTTTTGGTGTTTTCTCTTGCGGAACTATCTCAGCAAGTTCAGACTTTGCAGGAGAAGCAGCTACAAGGCTTTGCAAAGAACAAGCTGCTCAAAAATATACAGCGAATATATGTTTAGCATATTTCAGTACTAAGTGTAAGTGTGTAACTTAAATCTTTTTTGATGAGCGCAAACTCTGAAATGGGCATGTTTTTTTTTTACAAATTTTAGGGATATATACATACTTCTTATAAAAAATGGCGATATATATATTTAATAAAGAGCTTAAAAATCAGAAGAAATCATCATGACATGAACATTGATTACCTCGCGGAGATGCCGGATAGCCATGGTCCGTATCGTCAGAGGCAGCATCCGAGGAACCCATCCTGGGCTTGATCGAACCACCTGAATGCCACCCGCCGCTGGCGCTGTCGTCGTCGGCCAGCGACGGCACCGACGGCGACGTGCAGTCGACGACGACGGTGACCTCCCGGCCTCTGTTCTTCTTCCCGAAGCTCAGAAACTTCTTGATTCCCCTCACCGTCGTCTCTCTCGGCGACCGCGCCGCGCCGGAGACCCTGCTGCCTGCGCTGCCCGGCGTCTTTGGTGTTGGTGTTGTGCTCTTCTCGGCGCGTTGCTCCTCGCGCTTCTTCCGCAGAAGAACGGCGTCTGCTTCCAGTAGCCTCTCAATGGACTGGTCCCGAGAGCTGCACGATGGCCGCGCGCTCAGCCCTGACCTGACAGAGAACGAAGACTCGTCGGCCGAGCTCTCCCTCGCCGGCGCTTCCTCCGCATTCGTCGTCGCGATTTCTGCGGCGGCGGCGGCAGCGGCTGGTGGCGGCATCGCTTCGGTAACATCTTCATTTGTCTTCGCGTTGAAGTCATCATCCGAACCAGCTGCCAGTTTCAAAGGTTCAGAAACCGTCGTCATGGCTTGTTCCTCGATGACGTCCTTGTTAATGTAGACGTAGCTCGGCTCGGTCTCCGAGTCACTAGCAGTGATCTCTCCATTGGGATTGCCGAACTTGTCAGGTGAGGCGGCGTCGACCTTCTCTTCGCAGCGTTCCTCCACGTCGGCGTTTTCCGCTTCAGGTTCGTCGTCCGGCACAGCTTCGACCACCTTGCCGTGATCTGACTCCGGCGAGCCCACCCGCGCGTTCGCTTCACAGGTGACGTCGCTTCTGTCATCGTTGGGCGCAGCCGAATCGGCCTTCTGCGGCAGAACAACCTCTCTGCCGAGAGCCTCGAGGGCGCCTGAGCTAGCCCGCCGGGGCAGGGAGCGGGGCAGCTTGGGCCCCACCAGCTTCGCGGATCCGTGCCCTTTCACGGAGCTCTTGCGACGCAACGATGTCTTCGGCCTCGCCGTCGTCGCTGTGGTTGTCGCCGCGCCGCCGGAGCCGGGCGGGCGGCGCACTTGGTTTTCCGTGCTGGGTTCGGCAGAGGCGTGTGGCTCCGACGGTAGCGGTTCTTGCGACAGCGCCCGCCGCATCCCGGCGTCGGATGAGCGGCTCCTGCTCATGCTCGTGGTCATGGACGACGAGAAGCTCCTGGTCCGCGCGTGCTTCTTGCCGGTGATCCTCCTCGGAGCAAGAGCAGTGTCCGAGCTTCGTCTCTTGTCATCGTCGCTCCGCTCAGTTTTGCTCTGCACGCGCCACGACGGCGCGGCCAGTTAAACAAAATAACAAAAATTTGTTATATATATGTCTCTTTTTTCTTATGCCTCTGCATTCCAGGTAAAGATCTGAATTTCAGCTAGCATATGCCTCTTTTTTTTTATCAATGCAATGAGAAAAGGTCAACTTAGCCGGCCCATAAGTAGTCACGACAACGACGCAACGTGTTTAAATGAGAATGACAACAAGCGCGAATTCATTACGGTCTTCAACTTTCGGCAGCCGACACGGACGAGTTCATGACAAAAAAAATTGTTGACTCTTCCACATGGCAGCACAAGCAGGTAGTACATGTACTCTCTTCTCTGAACGATCAATCCCGTTCTTGAGGACAGGGTACCACGGAACAGCTGACGTAGTTGAACACCACAACGAGCAGGACATTCGCTCGCACGCGCGTTCAGTCATTCGCATCTCGTACGATGTGTTATAATGACGAGCTGCTGTCGAGAGATAACGAAGTCTGAACATGGTGCTGCCTGATCCCAAGGGCATCGGCAGAGGGGATGATGGAGGAGAACGGCTTCACAAGGGAAGGGGGGCGTGGGGGCATTTAGGAACCTGAGGGTCTAAGCGTGAAGTGCTTTTACTGTTTGCACGAAATATACATGCATGCTGCTTGCCAGGTCCTGCTCCCAAACTAATTGTCTTGCCCCACACGTTCTATTGTTTTTTTTTCAGACTCATTGGAACAATTATCGAAGAGTATTTGGACATATCGAAACAACAGAGAAAACATATGACTACGTGGAGCAAAATCGCAGCAGAGCATGTCCAAGTAAGGAAGCCCGGGAATGTACTCTTTGCCGGAGGTTGAGAACGCACGGGAATGTGTCACATCGGCGTGTCGCCAACCCTATACTCGTAGCTCGATCATCACAAGGATCAAGATGAATCTTTATGAAGACCAGCTCCATACGCCTCTCCGAAGAACGAACCATCAAGTTGGGGGACGGTTGCCAAGTGGAAAAAGCGGAAGGAGCTAGGAATCCACTTTATCCGCGAGAAGCTGGCAAATGAAAAAAAAAACACCGAGATGGAAAAGGCGCTGCAGCTCTTCCTTCTTCTAAAAACGAGATGGAAGTCATGGAACCGTTAAAAAACGACCCGTGTTTAGGGAAGGAAGCCAGAGAAATGCATGGCAACGTGTCGTGACAGCAACCGCGAACCCAGAAACGTGCGGTTTCGAATGGCAGTAGCAGTAGGTAATAACAGGATTACCTACCTCGTCTCCGGCCGCCGCCGTCGGGTCACCACCGCCGCCGGGCGCCCTCTCCGCGCCAGCGCCAGCGCGGCCGGCGGTGAGCTCGAGCTGCGCCCAGAGCGCCTTGACCTCGGCCTCCTTGCGCTCCATGCGCACGCGCCACCCTTCCCGCAGCCGCTCGTCCCTCCGCCGCACGTACGCCTCGTACATCCTCCCCCTCACGTCGCAGCCGCTTCGACCTCCCGCCTCCTCCTCCTCGTACACGCATCCCTCGGCGGCGCCGCCGCCCGTGTCGTCGTCATCGTCGTGGTCACGCGCCGGCGTGACGTCGTCCCGGTCGGCGAGCCGCTGCTTGTACCCCGCGAACTGCCGCTCCAGGTCGGCGGCCATCGCCCACAGGTCCACCACCGCCTCATCGCCGCCGGGGCCGAAGCCGCGCGGCATGATCGGTCGGTCGCCGCTCGCCGCGGCGGGGCGCGCGGCCGGGGAGCTGGCCGGCCTCGTTCGCGCTCGCTCGCTCGCGGGGTTGTCTGGTCGTCACGTCGGCCGGCTCCTGCGCACGCACACGCTGGCACGCGCGCGCGGGAAGAAATGGGACGTGGGCGGAGGCTCTCGGGTTTGGATTTCACGTCCGGTCTTTTTTGACTTTGTGGTGTGGGGAAGGCGGCCGGCCGGGAGGAGAGGCGATGCCGAGACGGCCGGGGCCGGTGGCTGGCGTCGTGGGGCGCACGCGCGGCGGCTGTGGGGGGTCGCGGAAAGACGGGCGAGGTGGGATTATTTGGGGAAGCCTCGCCTCGGGGGTCGCAGGTTGGCTTTCGGCTTGGCGTCTCGCGCGGGGTGGGGACGGTTGGGCCGACACCGCGCGGACTCGGCGTGGGCCAGGACGACCAAGGATTGTGCACGGCGGTGGCGTGTGGCTGTTAAATATGCTGGCCCAGTTGTTTGTCCCCGGTATTCTAAAAAAAAATGTTGTTTGTCCCCGGCGAACATGCCTGAAAATCAAGTGGCATGCAGCTGTATGCTTAACGCAAACAGGAGTGGCATAGCAATAGGCGCATAGCACGCAGCTAATAAATCACACAGTGACACAGACACATGAGTGTATATAGCTGCATAGTACACGCCTACGAGTTCAGTTCCTGATCCTGAGTCCTCACATCGGTCCATTAAACCAACGACATTAGTACTACGCAAGCCGTGCACATAACACCAAGGGGGTCAGGTCAGGTCACATCTCGCATGGGGCACGTAACATGGCGCGCTGCCGCCTCCGCGAGAGCAAGCAGCGGGGGCACGGTAGCGTGCGCGGCGCCGGGTCCGGGCGCCATACCTTCTGCTGCGGCCGGCGCGTCGTCGTCCCAGACAAAGATCCGGTTCTTTTGCTCTCGGGCCGGTGCGCTCTGTCCGAGAGAATGTGAGAGCCGCTGGTTGCCTCTGCTCCTCCTGATGATGCTCATTTACACCCGGTGGCCGCGATCGTGTCAGTGGCACCCGATGCAGGGGCTACGAGCCACACTTGTACGTGCCGCATTTATGCAGTGCTGCCGGGCGCGTCTCACTGACAAGCCTTCTGCTTGTGTCTGGTTATCTGAATGGCTGAACCCCTCCGTGAAGAGTTTTATACTTTTGGCTATGTTTAGTTCCCACCCGAAATATTTTCATCCATCACATCAAAGGAGAATATTTGATGCATAAAGCATTAAATGTAAACGAAAAAGGTAAAAGTTATATGGATAGACTGTAAATCACGAGACGAATCTAATGAATCTACTTAATCCATGATTTGCAACAGTAGTGCTACAGTAATCATCCGCTAATTATGGATTAATTACTCTCTAATTACCATCGTTAGATTCGTCTCGAGATTTCCAACCTATCCATATAACTTTTCATATTTTTTGTCTACATTTACTACTTCTAAATTGATAAAATAAAAACCCGAAATCTTTTCACGAAATGTTTTCGCGAACTAAACACGGGCTTTATTCCGGGGATGTATAGCCTGTGCATAGGCTGCTCCTCGCTTTTATGCTGTTAATATTAGCAGCGTCACGGGAATGTAGTGGTACGACAACGTACTGGAAGTTCCCATACTGGTGCGTTGTCAGACGCCGTTTTTTCGTGCGGCCCGGCACGTGATTTTTTTATCGTCGGGGACGCATGCAGTGGTTTCCTGAACATGAATGGATGATGAACCGGGGACGAGTTCAGGACTCAGAGAGCAAGAAAAGCTGCTGTGTTACACTCCTACTGCCTTTCACGCCAGCGCTGAAAGGTTAATGCAGGTACTGTATGGAGGAAGATTAATGCTAGAACTAGGCGCGTTACACCAAAAGCTTTTGGGTCGCCCACTTTTTTTTTTTTTTGGAGAAATTCCACTGTTTTCTGGCTGAGATCAATGATGTTACACCAAAATCAAGCGGCATGCAGCTTATGCTTAACGCAAACAGGAGTAAGCACCGAAAAAGCAGAATGAGTCTGGAAAGCCATCTATTTTCAAAAAGATATTGTGTGATGCATCTTCAAACACTTGCCCTACATGAACCAAATTGCCACAAAATTAATATATCTCCATCTAGATATTGTTGTGATGCTCGATCTGCACCAAACCATCGCCTGATAACTATGCCCAAGGCACACGCCCAAGGTTGCTCACACGTATATATCATGTGCTTGCTAACAATGCTAGATGCACGTTGCGTATCAGCTTTGTCCCCAACTAAACTCATCCATCGCATGCAGGCATACCATGTTTCCAAGTAGTTTCCATCAGTTACATGGCGAGCCTAGTTCTCGAGATAGAGTTATATCTAATGACGGGCAATGACGGGTTTAGAGGAGTGATGGTGGCAACGGCGATGCAATGAAGAAGCCGGCCGTGGGTGAGAAAAACAAACGAATGACCAATGGTGGTTCAGCGTATCCTCGCATCCAATTGATGAAGTAGGTGCTTTGATTGGATTTTGTTTTGACTAAATACACTTTTTTTGTAGCGATTTACGTTTCATAACAAAACATTTTTGAAAGTATAATTTAGGAATAAGTCCAACTCCCTAAAATACAGTCAAAGTATGAATAATCCCTATAGACTATAGCTTGGTTTGGTTTACCCCCATAAACTGTCTCATTTGGTTCAATTTACCACATAATATAATTTGTCTTTTTTCATTCTCCATACACAAGTTAAATATTAATTTCATTTTTACAGCGTAGTACTGGATATCACAATACATGTCAAAAAGAATATATTATATTTTCTCATCTTTATTTATCGTATAATTTTATAGTCCAATGATTAATTTATTATTAAATGTCCCGACCTATCAAAATAGTGATGCACGCATTTTCTCTAACATGTGTTGTATCATCATCTTGCAAAAATTTCAATTTTAAACTTCATTATGCATGGAGAAATAAGAAAATACAAATTGTATTATGTGATAAATTGAACCAAATGATTATAGAGGATAAAGTGAACCAAACAATGTTTTGGAGGGTTATCCAAACTTTAACTACATTCATAAATTTATTAGTTATACATGCTGTCACAAGAAATTGACGCCGAGTATCCATAGGCTTTAAATTTCCATAAATTTATGCATTGAATGAAAATTACAGCCGTACTATAAAACGAAATACAAGTTGTACTTTAATTTTTTTCCTTTGATGCGAAAGAATCGCCGAGGTCCTGAGTCGTGTCATGTCTTGACTCTTTGGTATACTGAGCCATGCCGTACACTGCAGGCCCAGCTGTAGGCACTAACCCCTGTCTCGCCGTTCGTAACCCCACGTCGTCGTCCTCACCTCCCTCGCCACGCTCTTTGCTCCCCACCTCCCATGGCGCTTCCGTGCCCAAAACCCTAGCTCAGAATTCTCCCCTCCCGCTCCCCCCACGCCCGCCATCACACCACCGGCTCCTCCACTTCTCCCTGCGGGGGCAAGGGGCAGGCCATGGAGCACCACCACAAGCCCGGCCTGCGCTTGCGCCTCCGCATCACCGCCGCGCGGCGCCGCGCGTGGCTCTCCGCCGGCCTGCGCTCCACGTGCCGCAAGCCGCCGCGCCGCGATCCCTCGGACTCCGTCCACAAGGTCGCGAGCCGCGAGATCGGCGGCGGCCACCGACGGCCGCCGCGGCCCGCGGCGCCCTCCTCCTCCGCGTTCTCATGCCCCGAGAAATTCCGCAACTTCCAGCTCCAGGTCTGTTCTCGGCGCACCCCTCCTCGTAGCTGTAGGTTCCTGCTATTGTCTTAAAGTATCTAGTGGCACCCTATAAGCTCCTTTGGCTAGCTGATCCGGGAGCACTAGGGATTTGTTAATTCAGGAGTTTACGGTATGTCCTGTTCGACTTGATCCTTAAATGTATGAAATGGCCGTACTTGTGGAGGTGCTAGTATAATTTTTAGAAACTGAATAACTGATGGTCGATGAACAGAAGTTGATTCTGACAAGATGTGGGTGTGGTTAGATCTGGAACTCCCAACTGTAATAGGAATATCGATTCCTAATGTCCTACCCCAGTTTAGAGTGCTTATAACTTGAGACACGACTTCATGACATAACCTACCATTACATTTTGTTGTCAGTTTGCTAGACAACATGTGCTTGGAATTAATATAGCCTAGAATTTTTAAACCTTTGTTTCTCCTTTTTTTTCCTTTACATTTTTTTTTCAGCTGTGAAACATTTGAGTGCACCTAACTTTTTGTACAGTTATCCATGGGACTTATGAAACTGTTGTTTCTGAGGAATCTGGAAGACTAAGTAAATGTCAGTTAAAATGCAACTTGTGGGCTTTCATCCTTGTGACTAGGTGGATATCAAGACTTTTATACTGTTCAAAGAATTTTGGAATAACCAAACCACTGCTATAGAACATTTGAGAGCATGGGGTTACCAACATCAACATGTGAGCAAATAGTAACCCTGACATGTTGCATTTCTGTTTTTGCATATTATGTGGTCAACATACTGGGGTGTGACAACCTTGTACGATACGTATTTTGTCAACCCCCACCCCACCCCACTCCAAATATGGTGTGGTTGATTGAGTTGCGGGGGCATGGAGAAGACACTGAGTGTACTATGCTGATTTTGAAGTGTTGCTTTTCATTTTTCCTGTCTCAAATTCAAGTCAATATTGTTTGCAACTATAGATAGAATGAACAGAGAAGATACACAATTTTCAGTCTGATATCTTGTGAGATATGGATGTTCTTATATAGGTCATCCAAAACAGCAAAACCTAACGTATAGAAAATTTCAAGTGGTTAGTACATGCGCACAAGATCAGAGTAAATAACTAATGTCACATATGAATGAAAAGGACTTCACTGTGTACTATCTGTTGTGTTGCCATGTACGGTTTATTTATTGCACTGTAGTTTATGCCTTTGATTGAAATTGTCTGTGCAGGAAGAATATGACACCTATGATGATGAAGTCCATTTTCTTGTCCAGTTGCCATTTCTGTGGACCAGAACCAAAATCATTGAAATTGTTGCAGCAAAGGATGTTATATTTGCACTTGCCCAATCAGGTTTATGTGCTGCATTTAATCGAAGTAAGTTTCATGCTTTGCAGTATTTGCTTATGATTTCTCTCTGTTTATGTTCCTGATAAACCTTCATATTGTTTGACAGCAACAAACAAGCGCATATGCTACTTGAATATAAGCCCTGATGAAGTTATTAGGAGCTTGTTTTATAATAAGAACAATGAATCCCTTATCACTGTTTCAGTTTATGAATCGGATCGTTTCAGTTCGTTGAAGTGCAGAACAACTCCAATAGAGTAAGATGCCTCATTCATTTCTTCTTGATCTAGTCCATGTATGTTTGAATTTTTATTGCTAAGCTGTTGTTATTCTTGGTGTCTGCAAAATTATGTGTATTAATTTCATTGTTTGTCATAATTGGTGTGCCTTTTCAAAAAATATGAGTAGGGCTGTCATGATCAGTTTGGTAGCAATTTTGAAAGCAGCAATTTTTTTTTAAATTTTAGACTTATTTTTCTTCTCTTGTTGCAATTGCTTTTTAGGTATATCAGAAGAGGCCAATTGAACGATGGATTTCCTTTATTTGAAAGTGAATCATTGAAATATCCTGGCTTTGTTGAGTTTGATGATGTTAATGGCAAAGTATTGACCTTTTCGGCCCAGGATAGGTTGGTGACATTTTTGCTCAGCAGTATGACACCAAGCATATGCATTGTTTAACACTTCTTTCTTTGCAGTACTTACAAAGTTTTTGATCTAAAGAACTACAACTTTTTGTATTCCATATGCGATAAGAACATCCAGGAGATAAAAATAAGGTTCGCTGTCACTGGTCACTGATAAATTCATATTTGATTTAGGTAGTTCATATCCCATTCTTACCCATATTCTCTTCCATCAGTCCTGGAATCATGCTTGTGATATATCAGAAGACAAACTTGTCATGTTCCACTGACGATATTGTCAATTGAGGATGGAACTCCGCTGAAAACCTTCAGTCAGTTGCTGCATCGAAGTAGAAAGGTTGATTTCATCGAGCAGTTTAATGAAAAGCTACTCGTGAAGCAAGACAAAGAAAATCTCCAGATTATCGATGTAAGCTGCTATATTTTTGCCTGTTACTTCTTTCTTTCATTGTGAGAGCTGCAATTTGCATTTCATTTTTGAACTGACTTCAGTTCCTGAACAGGTTAGAAACTCCGATCTGATTGAAGTCAACAAAACTGAGTTCATGACCCCCTCAGCATTCATCTTTCTCTACGAGAACAATCTATTCCTGACATTTTGCAATAGGACAGTTGCAGCCTGGAATTTCCGTGGAGAGCTAGTTACATCATTTGAGGATCATGAATTATGGCATCCTAACTGCAATACAAATAATATATACATCACTGCTGACCAGGACTTGATTATCTCATATTGCAAAGTTTCAAAGAAGGCCACGGATTGTGTTGACAGCGAGGCTGGAGAAGGTATTGCAAAATTCCAGTCGAACTTGCAATTCTTGATACTTCTGTTACTAACTCAAATATTCTTGCTGATTTTTCAGTTCCGTCCATGGGATCAATTAACATGAGTAACATCTTTACGGGAAAGTGCGTTGCGAAGATCTCCCCCAGTGATCCTACTCTCACAATTGCTCCTCGAAAGAGAGGTGATAAAAGCAGATCTACTATACATAGCACTGTTCCAGAAGCTCTCGAGGACATCACTGCTCTCTTTTATGATGAGGACCGCAATGAAATTTACACTGGAAACAGCAAAGGCCTGGTGCATGTCTGGTCAAATTAACCTTGACATCCACCCCCATCCTTGTACATACCTCTTGTATCTTGTTTTTCCTTATAGAACGAAAAAAATGTAATGCTCATCCTGTCTGATTATAGCGGGACTGTAACTTCTTAGACATGATATCATTGGTAGAATAATCTGAGTGTATAGTATGTTTTCGGGTAATGTATTTTAGGGAAAAGGTTCTTCACATATGGAGGTTTATTCCAATCTACTCGAGTTATTAAGTATCGTTGGAAAAAAATACGGAGTTTTTCTCTGATAGATGTACTGTTATTTTTTTCCCCGTATTGCTGCATCCGGTTCCTGCACGAGTGGCACTGACTAGTGAATTTTAGCACTTTTAACTGTTGGCGGCAGTTATCATCGCGTCAGCCCAAAAGATGTATTCCAAGAATATGATTAGCATATTCGACATTTTCTATGAGCAGTTTCACCGTCTAAAAAAGAAAAAGATGTTCACAAATTACTTGCTCTAAGGGCAGTCCCAACCCATAGTGTCTATGGGTAGTTTCTATGTTGCCACAATAAGCAAGAAATCACTATAGAAACTACACTCTACAACCCATGATTTCTTGATATGGATTGTTAATAAATGCATCATCTCTTCTCTCTACCAATCATATTTACCCTTTATCTATCATGAAGAAACCATCACCCCCTCAATGCAAAGTTTGGTAGTGTCTAGTGCATAGGTTCTCGTGTAGACATTAGGTCTCATGCAAGACCCAGTTTCTTCCTCTCTCTCTACTCTCTTCCTTATCTAATAGAGTGCCACCTAATCTAAAAGTCCTACGTGGCAATCTAATTAATGCTATGGAAACTATCCTAGGTAGAGGGTTGAGACTGCCCTATGCTGCTCCTCTCCAACTCCATTGACTTGCTACCATTAATGTTTGTTATGGCAGATTAACAAATCCCGGGCTCACTCCCCGACAGTAACAATTTCCCTCCAAGCTTTAACTACGGCCTCTCCACAAACTCACAGCACTAACGAGTCCCTGACATGTGGGACTCCAGATCCTTATCCCCACCTCTCAGTAGCACGCACCTTCAAGCATGCGTCAGCACGGCGTGAGGGCAACACCATCGCCCGTGTAGCCTCGCAACGACACTACCGGCCGTAGCTTATCTCCATCAAGCCACCAAAACAACACGCGCGGACGCAGTAACAAGTCCGCCACGGATACAGCACGCGCACGTCTCCGCCCTCTCCTTCCTCTCTTCGCCGTTCGGGTTTGGCCGTTGCGGAGCGATACAAGCCACCGGCCCGCTCCGCCCCTTCGCCGCACGCCTAGGGTTTCGATGGAGCCCGCTTCCCCCTCGACCGCGTCTCCTCCGGCGGAGGAGGCGGCGGCGATGCGGAGGTTGCCGGAGGAGCTGAAGCTCCGGCGGAGGACGCTGGAGACGGTGCTGGAGCAGTGCCAGCGCGCGCTCGAGATGATACGCGAGGCCGATCTGGGGGAGCTTGAGGAGGGGGGCAATTCCAAGGAGGAGGTCCAGGAGGAGGGGGGCAGCGCGACGGACGGCCACGCCGGCGGTGAAGAAGGGGCGCAGCCGCCGCCGCCCTCTGACGCCGACTACGAGACAGACGAGGTAAGGGGAGATCTCGCTGTGCGCCTCTTAATTTTGTGGTCTGAAAGTTCTTAGGAGTGTAGGAATTGGGTTCGAATGTTAGGCCGCGGCATTTAGGCGTTTCGTAATTTAGCTGTATTGGAGGTTGCTGCCTGCTGGAATCAGACCAGATTTACTCGGAATTGCTAAAATTTAAGCGATCACACCTCAATATCACCTTACTGTTTTTGTGCCGTCGTGCTGAGTCAGCAAAATTGTGATGGTTTGCTAGACATACACGGTCAAATCTGGATGTAAAGCAGAGAAAGGTCACTGTGCAGATCAATAGGAGATCGCACAACAAACGAGGCCATGGATTTTTGGAGTAGTTGATAAGCGATGTAGTATTTTGTTTCACAGTTCTCAACTTATGAATTCGGCAAATTCAACAGCAGACGATGCCATGGATTTTGGAATAGTTGATATTATGGTGAAATTCTTGTGAACCACTTTGGGCTATGTTTCTGGTAATTGTGGCCTAAACTGTTTTATGACACATATACATGTTACTTATTGGGGGTGGCATGAATTAAATTATGCTTTAATGGTACTTATTGCCTGCTGTTCTGAAGCTGCCCTAAGGTCAAAACATCTTCATTCACTTTGCAGCTGTGTGATCTTCTCCAATCAAGGGTTCAATCACCTGAATTTCTCGAGAAGCTAGATAGCATTCAGAAGTCGGTATATCAACATGGTGCAGGTGCGCATTTGCCAAGTGAACTTTTCCACTATTTATAACTTCCCAGTTATTTACTCCTTTCAATCAAACCTGGCAACTGAGCAGTTCTACAATTATTCATGTAGCCGTAGATGAAACTGTATCATGGGATATTGTAAGTGCGGCAGATATATGGGATGATAAGAGTATGAACGTTAGTGATGATTCAGAGGATGGATATGTTCTTGTTAAGCAAGAGGACATAGTTGACGGAATTGCATGCTTCATGGCTGCATACTTGCTGTCACTGAAGCAAACTAAGGTATACAAGGTCACTTTACATTTCCCTAGTGTTAGAAGTTGGATTATGTGACTATCAGGTATCAATAGTTAACAATCCAAAATAGTCTGTGATCCTTATTCTAGGTTTCGTGTAATTTCTCCATTCTGCTGTTTGTATCAATCCGTGAAGGCCTGTATCTGTTATTATGTTTTCATGCTTTCATGCATTGACTGCTAGATTATCATCATTGAAGCGGGTACCATATTGGTTTCTTAATTTTGGAGTTGTCATGATAATGATGGCCTATTCATGTTATGCAGGATTTGACGCCGGATCAACTTCAACAAGGTTAGCAGTAGCATTGTGTTCCCTTATTTGAGATGAATTTGGTTACTACGGGGGAAAAGTATCCTATGTTAAGACAGCCACTTTACATTTTTGTCAGCCCTTAGCAAAACATTTTCTGCTAAAAAGAGGAAAGGCAAGCTTCGGAAGGCATGGGATGGAACAAAAGTTATTTACAATGTAGCATCTTGGAGTGCGACAGCTATTGGGTAAGTTACCTTTACTACATACTTACGAATTTACCCTCCATGGCATTCTAAGGTGATCCCAAATCGAGTGGATGAATGTTGAACCCCTTAAGGTTTAGAAAAGTTGTAACATCCATTGACTAAACTCTTCTGTGGTATAGCAGAAGGTAGGATCATCAGCTAAAATTTTGTTTCTATAAAAGCACAAGATAGCTAGCGGCACAGGTTCTATGTAAGTTTTTCAATATAACTATACAAAACAGAGTCTTCAGACTCCGTCAAAAGCTATCTTAAACACAATTTTTTTTCCAGTAGACTGCTGGGCAGGCCTCACTAGGCTCCTTGTGAGTTGTGACAATGATTAAAGGAACAATATGCTGGAATAGCTTTGTCTTTCCATTGAAAAATAATAAGTGAAGCTCAGAAAAACTATATATGGTCTTAAACTTTATGCATTAGACTAGGACAGCTGGCCGTTATCACTATATGCCTGCCGCTCTGCCGATTTTAAAGGTAGATTTTAGATTGTTTTTCTCGGTTATTATTGAGGTAGATTTGATTCCCAAAGGTTTTCAGTACGTATTTTTTTCTGCAAGCAATTTAAATCGTATCTTCCGCAAATATCATTTTGCAAGCACTCACACAAAGCTACAGTGTCTTGGGTCTGGGGATAGATGCGGCATTATGTAGTGAAAGTTTCAAATGAACTTGCAGGTTTTAAATGTTCCTGTAGGCTGTAGCTGTATAGCTGGCGCATACTGATTCTCTATTGCCTTTGTGTAGTATCTACCAGAATCCAGCGATTGTACAAGCAGCAACAGCAGCCTTCTGGACATCCTGCCGTGTAATATCCAAATTTCTGTGAGTGGTCCATATGGCTGGAGTGCTGGACGGTGCAAACCTGCAAACCCTGTGTCCAAACTCCAAAGGCAATGCTAAAGACCAACCTTTGTGTACGTTTACACTGATGTAAATATTCCTGACCTGCAAGTTCGTTGATTGCTTATAACAGTGAAATAATATGCCAAAAGATATCTGCTCGAAGCTTCAAACCACATCAGGGACTGGTGATGACACGTGGGGTTGGCATCTCACGTGATAGGTCAAACACACCTCGCGTTTATCAGTACCATTTGTATCATACCTCCAACCATTAATGTACATAAGCCCATGGGTTGCATATCAGCCCCTACTCAACATTGGTGTATCAGTGTGACTGTAAATATCTCAATTCGTTCGAATAAAGTCATTTGTGCCTGTTTCACCTCATTGGAAACGAGTTCATTGTGGAAGTATGAAACATCCACTATCAGAAGATGTTATTCTTAGCAGATGATACTGGTGTTGCCACACCCAGATTCCATCTGTTCACGCGTCGTAAGTCTGGTCCGATTCCGCGAGTGGAGAACTTGCAGGGTCAACCTAGAGGAGACCTCCTTTGAGAGCTGGTGGAACAGAAACGACAGGTCACGAGAAGGAAAAGAACATCCATGGCTGCAACTCTTATGTATACTGTTTGGCATATATGGAACGAAAGAAATAGGAGTTTTTTTTTTTTGGTCGCTGCCAGGTCAAGTCCTACGAGTCTAGGACTGATCAAGGACGACGGCATTCCGGAGCTTGAGATTATCGACTTCAATCGACCAAGACAAGGTTCAATAATGTCACTTTCATGTGCCACATTCACCATTCAGGCCGGGGAGAAGAACAAGTTGACATTCATGGGCGATTGCCTAAGTCACGAATATTATCCAAGCAATCTAAAGAAAAGCATAGCAGGCACCAGTGGTCTAGTGGTAGAATAGTACCCTGCCACGGTACAGACCCGGGTTCGATTCCCGGCTGGTGCAATCCTTTTTTTTTATTTGCATTTTTCAGATGCTGCACATGTTTATTTCGTACGTACTCCTACCTTTCCCATCCAGACTTCTTGGGCACTAGCAGCTCGGTAAAGTTTTTTTGGAATAATATTCTCGGTTTTTTTGGAGTACTAACGGACGCCGGCACGCCGCCGAAGCAAGCAACAATAATCGTACCGGTCCCTGTTGCGCTCTAGGGGTACCATGCCTTGCATGCAGCAGGTCTCTAGCTTGGTCCCGGATCGAGCCATCGAGGGCGCTGTACTGTCGCGATCTACAGTTGATCTGTTCTTCAATTTAACTAGAAAAACCGTAGAGCATACGATAGAATGGAGATCTGACAACCATACCCCAGTTGTGTCACTAACATCTTACACGGCAAACGAGTTAGGTAGGAATATAGCACATAGATATCGCGTTTGGCTTGAAACGAATTCGCCTACAGCAGACAAGACCATATTTAAGCATCAATATGCAAACTTCACTACACAGCAGAACGTCTTTAATCACATAGGCAAACCCTGATATACGAGAGCGAGGAAGAAAGATCCATTTGAAAGGGCTGAGATTCAGAAACAACCTCGTCCATGTAGTAAAGTATTCATGTGTACGGTGCAACATGGTTAGGGCTACACGACTGCCATCCGTGTGGCAGGGATTGTTATCTCAGTACAACCGCTGCATTTCTCAAGGCCAGATACCTTTGGACGTATTCATCGGGAAGCATCCTGATCTGCTTGAACACCTCTGGATCGGCGTAGCGCAGCTTTGTCCTCGGATCAACATATGGTGCCTGCATTGAGATATTTAGTTCACTTGCCAAACAGTAGGGAATGTATAAGTTCGAAATAAAATAGCAACACAAATAAGTCTGTCCAGAGTCTTCTTTCTAAACTTCTATTTTCTTTCATGCCAATCATGCAGATACTAAACTAAGCAAAAAGGCAGGTCTAGTTTCATTAGGCATTCTCGCACTATGGCTCAACAAGAAGATGATAGGCCATTCCTCATTGGCTAAGCTTCAGACAAAATATTAACATACTACATGTTAGCTGAGGATGTCCAGTGCACAGACTATTACTATCAAGGAACTGAAATGAAGTTTCTACACGACAGGAGTCAGGAGGTGAGTTCATACATTATCACACTACCAGTACTGAGTTGATGCAAAAAAGTAGGTAAAAGGATCTAGAAAAATGGGCAAAACCTTGCCATTAACCAAAGAGCCCTTAGAAATGATGCTGATAGATTTAACAGCTAATTGCAAAATGTTAGAATTCAGATATTATCCAAGCAAAATCAGCAATCAATTGTCACTTTCAATTTGAAGACACATAAAATATGCACAAAATCTTGTTTCCGAATTGTTTCAACACAGACAGTCACAAAGAGATACAAGTGGTTCACTTGTATGAAGTGACTGCTGGGAACCTATAACCGCATAGGGGTTTCTAATATAGCGCTACAATGTACTCAAGGTTTTCTTTCTCATGGCTTCCAGGCACACACAAAAAGAAAATGCAGGGAAAAACTGTTTGAAACGGTCCTAATCAGGAGTTTCAGCAGGGTAGAAATCAAACTCGAATGAGTACCATGAGTCCATGATAACCACATCCTCGAAACACAATCATCTTCACACGACATGCACTTCCAAGAAACAAAAAGACATGCAATGTTCTTTACATAATAGCCCACTATTCAAAAGGCGCCAGAATTGAAAAGCGTACTACAAATGGTCCTTTTTTTTTTCTCTCTTGGCCTATTCTCTTTATAAGTTACCAATTGCCCTTTCTTCTAAACCAGCTAATAGCACATACTCTAAAGAACCATCAGCTTTTTTTATGTCCTACAGACACAAGTATTAAGCAGGTCCTACATGGATGATACAATTACAAATCAAGTCATGTATTAATTAGCACAGCAACAATATTGTGGTAGTAAGGAAAGAGTATGACTAGTATAGCTGTAGTCAGGAAACAATGTGACCTTTTCTTCTGCTTCCAATTTGACCTTTCGACGCAAAATATAACCATTTATAATGAACTAAAAGAAGGAATTAACATAGAAGTAAACATACCTCAAAGCCTGTTATGTCACAGTATCTCTTTGTTGGGTAAATGGAAGGGGGCGATTGGATATTCAGATCTGCATAAAACAAAATAGTGTCAACATCAGATGCTTGTCTCAAATCTCAACAAATTAAAACACATATGCAGCATACTAAAGATAACATGTTGACAATGTAACGCTCTCAGTTTCAAGCCATGTTCTTAATTTTCCAATGACCCAACTGGAATGTTTTGACGGATAAAAATCTCATACAGGACTACCAGAGATCATATTCTTCTGATTGTGTTTCAGTACATGAATATCCAAAAAAACAAAAAGTAACAATACAAACCTGTGAATTTTCTAGCAGCAGTGTTTATTAAGCATAAGCAAAATATAACTCAAGGATACTATATAAACTCTCTTCCAATCTAAATGTTAATGCCATAGGTGGTGTTTGCGGGTAGGGTGCTCTCAACTTATGACAGTACATTGTTGATTTTCATGTCACGGGCTTTCTTAGAAAAACGATGAGGTAACAATCCAAATTTGTTCTCAGCATCATGAAGTGACAATCTAAAAATTTTATATCAGTTTATATCAAAGATTTCCACAACAGATTTGTATTGACATTCATCTGAGTATACATTCTTTGCAAAAGGAATTGTATAATGATGACATTAACCATTTCTGTGTGAACAGTCAAACTGCTACACTGTAAAAGACAAATTTCAATATGACATGATACTTTGCATGTCCAAAAATGTATGACTCCAGTTATGAAGCCCCTTTTCTTCACCAAAATACACTGCGCCAGTAGTCTTCAAGAATGTTCACTCTACTCCAATCAATTGCCAATGTTCAAAAATTCTAAACCTGAACAAACTAAAACCCATCAGGAGCAAGAGTCACCTCTATTTATCAGCATCAACACACTTTCACATCCCTAATAACAAAAATCGGTCAATATAAATATGGAAAGGAGGCAGCAAAACCTAAGCACCGCCACAGCGCACAATAATTGAGCAATAATCATCTAGCAGAACTCAGATGGAGTATCCAATCTGAGAAGAAGGGTGGACTGGATGGTGCTTGCTTACAGTTGGGGCGGTCAGGGGGCATGGAGAAGGCATCTGCGGCATGGAGGAGGTGGCGAAGGTGCTTCCACTGGCGGCCCCGGGACTGGCCCTTGGGGTACTTGTCCGCCGTCTGCACCTTCTTGAACGGCAGCGTCGGCGCCAGCACCATCTCCGCCTTCACCACCTCCAGCTCCATGCTGCTGTACTCTCCTATGCTGCACGGATACAAATATGTGTATCAGTATCGAACGGATACGGATACGGGGATACGTCATTTTCTAAAATAGCCCGATAACGTGGATACGTTTTGGTATTTAAAATAAATAAATAATAATACATATTAAAAATATAAAAATAGTAGCAGCCTCAAAGGAACACAAAAATCACCTTGCAACGTTGTGCTAATGAATTTGCCCATTTGACAATACTTAATTTGAGAAAAATGTTGCCTGATTATGAAGTCTCTAAAATGTTGGTGTCGACACTAGCACTACTTGAGGCTATGTTCGGTTCAGTTGTATCAAATCCCCTGGTGGAAATTTTACACGCCGGGATTGAGTGAATACCTGTGGTGCCACTTGATCCACGTGAGGGTTTAATCCCTCTTGAGGTTAATACATGTCACTAAAAGTATGTTCGGTACAACCACGTGGATCAGGGTAAAAAAGAGATCGGCTCATACATGCTCTAAAACACATACAGATACAAGCTCTTTACGGCAAGGAATCATCCATTCATTACCTCAGGCATGGCAAGGCGTTATCTGTAACAAAACATTATCTAATTCTATGTCCTATCATTCCCAGCAGCTTACCATTTTATTTTTGGAATTACAGCAGTTTACCATCTGGTCAGCATTCCCAACCGTAGGGTAATTGCATATGATTGTCTCACATATCTGAACAAGCAACTGGATATACAGAACACAAGTAAAACTCAACTAGTTCACATATGCTCACTGCATCACGCTTAACCACTTTGAGAATTTGTCAAACTTGGTGTTGCCGATGTCTGAGATCATGGTCTTGTACCACGTTGTACCAGTAGCCTTGACTTTGGAAAGCCTCCTACAACCACCGGGTAATATTCAATACATTCCTATACCAACTAGATCAATTGTTCCTGGAAGCCCCACAAACATGCGTGCCTAAAAATGCAGATACAGGATATGAACAATGGAGATCATGCCTAGGCGAACCTAGAAGTCTTTTATTGATCTTTATCCAGGGGGTGTTTCGTAAACACCACTTAAAGAATTAAGTGCTCTACATAATCTGCATATGCTAACTGATACACAATACGCTGCAGGTATGTCAGATAACCATGTGAAAGAAGGGAAATAATAATTTCTAACATGCTCTGCAGTTCTCAGGACCACCATGTACTCTTGTTCTTGGACAGAACTACAAGAGGAAGTTTATTAGAGCTCTAACACCATCTCGTTAGAAAATTGCATAATTCAGTGGTACATTGAGTGCATTATCCTAGTATGGCTAAATCCCATTTTGATCACTAATACCGCATTAAACTCAAAAGCACTACCACTATGATTTCATATATTTCGTCAAATATCTTTACACGAACTTGAAGAAATATAAGTACTTCCTAGCATCCAGGGAAGATCTCTTATGCTACCATTTTCTGGTCTCAGGGTCGGAGATGACATATGACGCAACAAGAGTTATCATGAGTTCAATCAATTAGCTTAGGCTGTTCTCTTAACTTCATTATCTGAAAGAGTACTGCTACACTGGGCAAAAGGAAATAACTTGGTGCAAACACTACAGTTGCAAACACTGCAGTTGAAGACTCTAAAACAAATAAAAAACTGTTGCAGTTGCATAAGATGGCCACTGAGCAGTTTCAAAAAATCCTGCAATTTCATCTAAGATGCCCACTGATCTAAACTGAACAGAGGGGTAGTACTACATACGGCAGGCAGTATTGAACATGATATAAGTAATCCTAGGACATGGGAAAGGAGAGGGGAAGGAAAAGACCATACCTGCTATGCCATTTCATTTCTTAATCAAACCAGTGCAGACTCGGCATCATCGTCACAGGCACTCAGAAAAATTTGCCTGTTGTCGATGTCCTCCATCAATTCATGATAAACTTTTCAGGATAATCTATGACTAACTGAGAGAGACAAGATTTGGTTTCAGGATTGATTGTTTCATCTATTTAAAGTTTATCATGTAATTGATGGAGGATGACTACAACCAAAAGCGAACTTGCTCAAGTTACCTAAATTAAATTTTGCTGAAAAAACACAAACTTGGAGGTTTGAATTATGCATATCGAATAGAAAAACAAAAGCATATAGGACAAGAGTTCATGGCCCTTCCTTTCCTGAAGCACTTAATTCTCTAACCCCTCCCCTACGTCGGCTCCTCTGAAGCACAACTCTTGAGAAGTAAATCAACAACTTACTGAAAACATAAGTCTAGTCTAGATGCTCAAGCAGCTAATCAAATCCACTTGGCCATGCAGTAGTACGACATACACTTTGTTCTTTTAAAGATGGTAGGTGCCTATTAGATAGTATCAATCAACAGTTGCAAACTCTAATCATATGTTCAATGACCAAATCTACAGATTTTGTCACTCAAGAAAATATCCAAAAGACTCAAGTTACATGCCATGCCCTACCACACAGCAGTGGAGCACGACCATCACACATGCTGAAGCTGCGATCTGATCCAACACAAGGGCATTTGAATGTTCGGTTTAGCAATAGCAAACAAGGTCAGGGGCAAGTAGCGTGTGGTGTGGCCGGGTTGGATTGGAGCCCAGGCGGCCGGCCGGCAGAGCAGATCAACACACGGGCGGGGCCGTCGGCTGGGGGAACAACGTGCCGGGCAGAGCAGACACAGAGAAGGACGAAGCCCCGCCTCCCGAGCGGCACCTCCGAGTCGGCCGCACGCCTTGGCACGGATGCGTGGGTTGCCACCTCCGCGCGGCCGCGGCCATCGCAGGCGAGAACCCAAGAATCCAAACCCTAAGACACCGGACACCGGAGAGGAGCAGGGAAGGAAGGGAAGGACGAGCTCACCAGAGAAAAGTTGTCGATGAAGAGGGCGGCCGGCGGCGGAAGGAGCCTTGCGTCGCCGTCTTCACCGCCTCTCAATCGCGCCGCCGCCGCCGTCGCCTCCACACCCGAGCACCTGGCGATCTGTTTGGTCGGGATGAGTTCCACGGCTGTGGACTCGTGGGTCGATTCCAGGCCGGGATTGAGGGTTTCTGCCGGGATTGGGCTTGGGCTGAATACACGCGTGGGCTAAACGAACAGCATTTCCATCGCAGGCCGGTATTTGACACACGCCGGGGTGGTACCCGTGGATCGGGCCGTGATCCGGCCAATCCCGGCCCAACCGAACAAGGCCTGAATGTGAGGTCGTCTACTCGTGGCTGGGAAAATTAAGGAAGGAGAAAAATACAAGATCAGGAGGGAACAAGCAAGAACAGCATTGGATCGGAAGGGGAGAGAGAAACCAAGAACAAGATATCATCGGATCAAATAATAACAGGAAGAAAGAAATCAAGAAAGACAAGCACTTGACGTCTCAAATCTAGAAAGGGGAATCTAGGAACCGACCAAGTTCGTCGCCGCTATTGGAGGTTGTCGCCCGGGAGCATGCAGGCACACAGGTTAACGAGTAACGACAGGGGCTAGCGGCGAGGTGAGTTATGCTGCACGAAGAAAGCGAACTAGGGAAGCGAAGGGCCGGCCGACCGGCCAAACAACGAAGGAGATTAGTGCAGGGGAAAGAACACACCGTTAGCGGTGGAGTCCGTCGCCAGTGAGCGGTGGCGCTAGTGTTGGCGCCGTGTGGGAGAGCGGCGGCGGCGGCTGCGGCGTGATGCGTCAGGAGACTCGAGTGGAGGCGGAAACCCTAACCCAGCCACCACCATGCCTCAATCCGAGAGAGGAATAAGGAGCAGGAGGAGGAGGAGGACCCACCTCTTCGCCAGCCTTCTACCACCACCACCAGAGTTGGACGAGCACGAATCGGCGGCGGCGGCGCGGCGGCGGGGGAGTGGGGGGCGAAAGCCGTTGAACACGGCCTGAGAAGGCTCGACTCTGGGCTCTGGCTGTAGAGAATTTGCTGGACGGGATTACGGGAACGTGGGTGTGCGCGATGAGCCGGCGCCCTACGGAGACGTAAACATGGACATTAACAATTTACGTTTTTCCACACAGGGAAGGAAAATGAAATTATTTGTAACGTAGGTACTCTTCCGCGGCGGCGCGTGAAGCAGCTCCTTCGTTTGGAGCTTGCTTAGGACTCGAGGCGTGGTTGACGGCGAGGGAGGGTTCTCAGCATTAACAATCCAAATTTGTTCTTAGCATCATGAAGTGACAATCTAAAAATTTTATATCAGTTTATATAAAGATTTCCACAACAAATTTATATTGACATTCATCTGAGTATACATTCTTCGCAAAAGAAATTGTATAATGATGACATTAACCTAATGCTTTCCGTGTGAACAGTCAAACTGCTACACTGTAAAAGACAAATTTCTATATGACATGACACTTTCCTTGTCCAAAAATGTATATGACTCCAGTTCTGAACCCCTTTCTCTTCACCAAAATACATGGTGCCAATAGTCTTCAAGAATGTTCACTCTACTCCAATCAATTCCTAAATGTTCAAAAATGCAAAACCTGAACAACCTAAAACCCATTAGGAGCAAGAGTCACCTCTGTTTATCAGCATCAACACACTTTCACATCCCGAATAACAAAAATCAGTCAATATAAGTATGGAAACGAGGCAGCAAAACCTAAGCACGGCCACAACGCACAATAATTAAGCAATAATCATCTAGCAGAACTTAGATGGAGTATCGAATCTGAGAAGAAGGGCAGACCGGATGGTGCCTGCTTACAGTTGGGGCGGTCAGGGGGCATGGAGGAGGCATCTGCTGCCTGGAGGAGGTAGCGGAGGTGCTTCCACTGGCGGCCCCGGGACTGGCCCTGGGGTACTTGTCCGCCGTCTGCACCTTCTTGAACAACAGCGTCGGCGCCAGCACCATCTCCGCCTTCACCACCTCCGGCTCCATGCTGTTGTACTCTCCCGCGGCGGCGCGCGAAGCGGCTCCTCCGTTTGGAGCTTAGCGTTGGGGAGAAGAGGTGGCGGTGAGCCAGATAGGGTGAGGGAAGAGGCGGCACAGGCGGCGACAGAGGTGGAGGAGAGCAGAGCGCCGGGGCCGAATCGGCCGATGGAGATGGGCGTAGAAAGTTCGCGAGTTCGGGTTGTAGTGAAACGGGCGGAGACCCAATCCAACCCGGATCGAACGGTTCGTGTTGTGAGCTTGGCCGATCCAACGGATAGCAGGCTAACGAGCGACGTGGACCCGCAACCCGTCCGCAGAATAACCCGGCTTTCAATAATTAAAGATACGTTTGTTTGTTGAGTGAGTGTTTCTATTTTTTTTAATAAGAACTTCACGGTCTGTACCATTCTGGAGAGGGATCCGAGAGCTTGAGACGCACTAGAAGATTATGAAATATGCTCCGAGTACCAGTTCGTACTGTACAATATAAGCCTGTATTGAGTATGAAAGTTACAAGTTACAACGCAGCCTTGTCGGTAGCATACCAGAACAAATCTACTGCCAGAAGGAAAATTACAAGTGGCCCTTGCAGAAGGTTGCATGATCTGGAAACATGGAGGTTACAAAGAAACAACTGTATTCCATGAAGGAACCATAGGCTGCTACTCCTTTGAGAGTTTTGATAAAATGTCTACTAATCGGAACAACAACAATAATCAATAATCTGGTCAATGAGATGTATCCCTGTAGCTTCTCGCACGGAATGAAAAAACAGCACAATTGTAGGCCGCAGTCATAGCAATGACAAATACACCAACATATGTGCATACTGTTGCTGCGCAGACATATAGGTACCTGTTGGTATTTAGGAAAGAGTGGTCAGATAACAGTGAAACCCCATTAGAATACAAAACTGTAGATGTATATTTGATCCTGTAACAGGATTATTATGCATGATAGCACAACAAGTGAAAATATTCTGGTCACTGCTACTGTTTTTCTATCGTGGAATACAACAGTGAAACCATATCATACATTTGGTATACTAAATGACTGAACATACTTTGCTCTATGTATAATGGAGTAGTGACTAGACGTTTATTTGTAATAAGACTTTAATTGAACACTTACTTTGGTGAAAAGACGCTCCAAACAAACAAGTGATTCCTCATGAGTAGCAAAACAATGGTGTATGAAGTCAAAGCAACAGAATTAACGAGCAAAGGAAGCAAACATGGCAATGTAACCATTTTGTCCAGAATATATCTCTGTTTCAACTGCCATCGAGTAGAGATATCATCACAGCCATTCACCGATATATAAATCACCATCCCAAGGTATAACATCAAAGGTGATCCATATGTAATAATGAACATCAGTATACCAGAAATAACTGTGGAGTAACTTGAAATGCCCTGTGAAAATTCATTAGTCAAATAAGGACATGGAGAAAAGGACACTTGAGTGAGGCATGGGTTAAACTCACAATGAATGCTCCAGCAACATCAATGCTGGCAAGGCTGTTTGTATTACCAAGACCAAAATGACCAGCCATTCCCAAGAATTGCAATGCAATACCCTAGACAGTTTATTGCCAACAGTTAGCCAATAAAAAGAAACCACTTGCATGATGCCATGAGCTTGAAAAACAAAAACATCGTGCTCACCAAGTAAAGATTACAAAAATATTTGAATAAACTAACCTGTACCCATTGCTTATGCAATGTTTTATCCAAAGAAAAATGAGCTACACTCGAGACTGTTTGCAAGAAAATGAGCAAAAGAGGAATTGCATTGATGGGTTGTTGCAGAAGCAACTGCAGAAGACACCAGAACACTGTATATGTTATTCCAGTGAGGAAAACTGAATTACTGATGCCATGGGAATCTGCATGCTTTACAGGATTAGAATCAGAGGATGCAGGTTTTGCTTCCGTAGAATATATTGGAAATATCCAAGGTGAAGCAAGAAGAGTGGCAGATATTGAAACACTAGCAGTGGCATAGAACAATCTAGCTATTGATGTACTATGGTTGACTGGTAACACAGTATTGATCTGATTTTCCCAGATATGCATCAGGACCAAAATTCCGCAAGAAACGTGGCTCAACCATACTCCTATAACAAACTTTGACCTCGCTCTGAGTAACATGAGTGAAACTGAATACAATGCCACAACTGCAAGAACTGAGATAGTCTGAAGAGACTTTACAATAGAAGAGTCAGCTTGGGCTAGTAACTTCGAAATGTCAGGAAAGTGAACCCAGTTGATCCCACCTTGATGCCAAGCTCTTATAACTCTCCCAGAAACAAGAACAGTAAGCACAGTACATAACTTGTAACCATCTTGCTTGCCTGGAGTTAATTCATAACTGACAGCATAGGAAAAATTATTTCTGTCAGAGCTCTTTCCTTTCACTCTATGAACTAGCGTTGAATTTGATCCTTTTAGCATTGACTGAACTGTCTTGATGAGAAATATTAAATATAAAGTAGAAGTAAGAAAGTTCCATGTATACTGCTCTTCTTCCACAAAAGAACTTGAGCCAAGGCTGATGACATAGAGAAAGATTCCAGTAAGAATGAAAACCTCATCAAGGTGCCAGCGTTGATCCAAATAGGAATCTGAGTGGCGATCAGCTTGACTCAGAGCCTGTCCCTTAAATAGGTGAGACATAGTGCCCATGAGACAAAGGCATGACATTGCCATCATCAAGATCGCAGAGATGAGTAAATAGAATGGTTTCTGCAAGCATAAGTATCAAAAGGAGACAAGTCATTCAGAAGAAAGGAAAACCTAGCAAAAAACTACTTGAAACTAAGGTACAAGTCTGCAAAGATAGTAAAATTACATCGGTTGCTCTGTGAGACAACCACCCACTCGCATATCTTAAGAAGCCATAGTAGTTGTCCGCAGCAGTCGCAACGTACCGAGCTTCATCAGACCTGGAGCAACAAATTCTTTTGAGCAGTGATGGATGGTAATACTGATAACAGTTTAAGGATATCATCAGCAGAAGCTCACTTGAAATCAGAACCTTGATGAAGACGTGAGGATCGATGAGAAGCAAAAGCATTATAAAGCAAATGGCAGAACTTTTTCTCAATAGATTCATGACGGACATCAATTCCTAAACCGTCCTCCGAATTAATACAATCTTCAAGGCAGAAAGCAGGTATTTGTGCTTGCAGCAATCTTGAGATTTGCCATGAGTTAAGCTCTAAAGTATGCAGTTTCTGTTCATCTGAAACAAGATGCATTCATCATCTCCGAACAGAAAGCTAAGAGTATTTAACCATATAATTTGTAAATAATTAAATCCTGGTGTGATCAAGAATATGAAAGGACATATATATAAAAAAAGGGCGTACCCAGTGCCGTAGGCTCCCGCACTATGCGGGGTCTGGGGGCAGGTTGTTTAGCGCACAGCCTTTCCCACACATAAATGTGTAGAGGCTGGGGCTTGAACCCTGGACCTTCCGGTCACAGGCGGTGAAGCTCTACCACTGCACCAAAGGCCGCCCTTTTATGAAAGGACATATAAATAACTTATTGAAATAATTTGAAGCTCAAGCACAAATTATCTATTTCTTCTGATTCATAATGAACCTTCATGCAATTAAAATGGAAGGTAAACATAAAATCACCTGTCAAAGAATTAAAAAGCTCCGGAAGCAAGACACCTATATTGTTCTTCGGAATTGGTACACCAAATAGAAGAGCGAGAGTTGGTGCAAGATCCACCTGACATAGGAGGAGGTCAGAGTTGTGTCTTGCTTAGATCTCTTGGAACTATCCCTATACTGCTGTAATTATCTTTTCAGCTTAATGTGGAGAACATAAAGCTACTGATTATAAAATGTATCACATACAGCAACGATGGTTTCTATACCAATATAATATGCAAAAGTTAAGTAGAGCAGCACAAACATCCAAATATAAAAGAGAAGGTACACAGAACCTCAATAAATAAAATAAATACATGTCACTAATAAGGCGTAGGCTTTACTTGAAGTGCTTCATTCTGGTCATAGGGTGAACAATGTGGTCTCTCAACACTGTGTCCTATAAAAAGGGCAAGTGAGTCAGTTTCTTCATATGAAGATCCTCCATGATTACCACCTTCAGTCATGCCATGATCACTAACCACAACCTGAAAGAAAGGAGCACAGCAACCAGAAACTACGTTGGATACATTTTAGGAAGAACATCCATATAGCCAAGTGTATATAATGCAACCCAGAAGGTAGAATAGATGCAAATTTTGGTCTGTTTAACTCTACATGTGGCAATTCAATAGATATCACGACAGATACACATTGAGAAAGACTTTATCAAGCATACACATGTATGAATTAACAATATAAATCCACCACTTGCCACTGGATTCTCAAAATAATCTACCATATATGTTGGAATTCTTTTTTTACATAGCATGTATGTGCTAGAAAAAGATTTATCTGTAGAAACAAGAAAGTATAACATACCAAAAGTGTTCTCTCCAGATTATCCTGAAGGCTCGCAGCATGCACCTGTCTAATGACATCATCCATCTCCTTCATCTTTTGGGCCATCAAAACACTATCATTTAAAGTTTTAACTCAAAATTAATCATCACTCGAACCCAAAAGGCATGGAAGATGATGCGATGTTTACCTCCGGCGGCCACCCATATGGCCAACATGATCTAAGCCTAAATAGTGAAGAACCTGGGATTATCAACAGAAAAGGAATTACTCGCTACTCATCAAGAAGACATTGCAAAATAACTATATCAAAAGGCACTAGAAAACAAGTGCCTTCCCAGTTGCCACAATAAAATTAGTCATACACTTGAACTTCATGGTTGTTGTTCAAAGAATTAGATATACTATTATCAGTTCACAGGGAATAAGACACATGACATGCACCAAGGTAAGAGCAAAATTTTACCAAGACACTCCAGTCCTTTGCAGCAAGCTCAAATTCTAGATGACGTGAAACATTGAAATCAACCTCAACTGTATCTCTCACCTGTCAATATTAAAAAATGATTGAACAATTTTTCATTGATAAAATTACTAAACCGCACAGAAAATATAGCAGTGTCACTAGCACGAGCATCCGTGTGTACGCTACGCTTAAGTGCTGAATATGCAAATATCTGCAAGCATCACCCAAAGTAGCAAACACTCTCCTAAAAGAATATTGGGTGGCCGCGAGAACTTTGAAGTTTCGAAATTCATTAAAGAAAAGTATGCCTAATAGATGGTATGAAGAGACCGGTTAGAGCAAATTCTAAAATAAACACCCACGTTTAGTGATTTCCGTACTTTTCCCATATTTATTTAAACAACACAGCAAAGCATTAATGCCTTTTGGAAAGTAACTGGTAGGTTGGAGTTTCAGGTGACATACGTCATTATCTTATCCTTCAGTCATATTCCAGTGTAAAAAAGCATGTGATGCATAAAAGGACTTACATAAAAACTGCTCACTCCATCTTGTCTAGCGAATAATGTTGGGAACAATTTGATCCATGTCTCATCTCCCAGCATCACTAATTTACATCCAATCCTATGAAGCTGACCTGCATAGGTGTGCATTAGTGCAACGCGATAAATATAGATTATAAGCAACTTTGAGTCTATGAGAATGTGAGAGATATTGGTGGGTGATGCATACAGGTAGGAAGGTGCAGAGAGGTTCTAACCAAGAAGATTATCCTCTAAGAAGGCTTGAGTATTGAAATTAAATGCCACATCTAGAAAACCTCCAATTGCTCCCGATACCATAGCCTGAAAAAGAGTACAGCTAGAATTATGTTACACTGGAACAAAATGGTATCTATAGATAAAACAGTCTTACTTTTAGTCGAGGCATTGTGACGGTCGGAGGAGCAGCTTTAGCATGATAACCTGCTGCTTTGCAACCAGCTAACAAAGACTGGGTGTACGGCATAGACTCCATCATTTCTTTGCTTGGAGGTTTTCCGCCTCTCCCAAGTACAAATTCAGCAGGTAGGCCATCTATTACCTAAATTGACATCCATCAAATCAAAAGGCGAAAAAATAAAACTAACAGGTAAGACGGATTTCATCGAAATGTATTGGATTACGGTGTTTATTGTTGAACCAAACAAACAGGCATAACAATTCAGAACATACCATCAACATTAAGCGGTCGTACACAGGAGGGACCCCAGAGAGTTCCTGGCGTACACAAATTAACAAGGGTGACCGTCATAATCGACAATGCACAGAATTGTCATTTCAGAGGAAAAGCATAGTATCCACAGCACATTTATCAGCTAGCTCGACATTCCAAAGCTTTGTTCTCGTAGTATAACAGTGGCTCATAAGTCATAACAATGCAATACATAGTTGTATGAGGAGAACCTAGACGAGGAATAGAAACAGTAGCAACGCCTTACTCTGTATAGAGATCTGAGCTGATTCGGAGGAAGCGCCGTCTCCTGCTCTCCAGCACCGACCGGACTGCAGGACGGCATTCCGTAGCTCTCCGTTCCACTGCACCAAAACCAAGCACAGCGCAAACGTAAATTCCACAGACGCGGAGGAATCAGAGCAGAGCAGAAGCACAGAGAGTCGCCGACCTGAAGCCGCTCAGCGTGGGCTTCACTGGGAAGAACCCGTAGAGGAAGAGCGAGAGACCGGCGACTTGAAGCAGCACCGCCGCCACGGTCCACCGCGCGACGGCGGCGCCCATGGCCTCTCTACGCGGCGGCGATCGCCGCGAACGGCGGAAGCCGGCACGGCGAGGAGACTAACCGGCAAAGCGCTGGGGGACAACTGGGCTGCTAAGCTGGCCATCTCAGCCCACATTTTAATGGGCCAGAAAAGGCACATCAAAAGGATACGACGCCACCCCGCGGGCCCACCAGAAGCGTGGCCTCCCCTTCTGGGGATAATAAAGCGCTTTCGCGTCCGGCTTTGCTGCGCCTTCGCCGCTCTCTTCTCCGCTGCTCTTGCTCTTCTCTGTGCTATCCGCTAGGGTTTATCTACTCGAAGAATGGCGTCGATGCAGCTCTCCGGTGCGGGGGTCGGCGCCGCGGCCTTCGCTGCGAAGGGGAATGCCTCCCTCGAAGCGCGCCGGCTTCCGGCGACAGTAACCGTCGGCGGAGTCCGCCCCGCGCGGCGGGCGTTTCGCGGCCTCGTCGTCAGGGCCGCCACCGTCGTCGCACCCAAGGTGCGTGCCCGGGCAATGTATTGCCGCCGTTCTCATGGGAAATGGGGTAGTGAGATTGGTTATTGGTTATCGTTCTGTTTCATATGCTTGCCAAGGCAGAAGAGAGAGATGAGGTGAAGTCGATGATGACTTAGATAGTTAGATGAGGGTGATGGTGGATGCTCAGGTGCTGACTATGTTCCCTGGGGTTTTATTGTGACTGGGTAGCGACAAATTGTTAGAATTTTGAAATGCTGGTCTACAAGTGTTAGGTGATGTAAATTGATTTCGAAATTCAATGTCGTGAACTGAACTACACTAATGCCTGGTTGTGGTTTGCTAAATGCTTATGTGGTGAAATGCACCAGATTGAATGGTCTGCACAGGAGTTTTTTTTTTTTTTGAATCAAATCACAAACACGCACACACACTCACTCCTACGAACATACGCATGCAACCCTACCCCTATGAGCACCTGATTGAATGGTCTGTACTTGAGTGAATTTTTGTTATGGAGAGAATTGTAAATGTGGATTCAATCAGCATGTTAAAAAAAGAATGTAAAGAAAATATGTTTAGTCTGTGATTGGTTACCATTTGAGTTCAACATCTAGTCCAACCACTCATGTGTAGTACTTAACATTTGTTGGTTGGATTATATCTTGCAGCCTGCTCACTTGGTGTGGATCATCTCATTTGTTTTCCAGAAAGTGTCCTTTTATGCTATGCATGATGAATCACAGTGTCTTGTTATTCCATTGCAGTATACATCCCTTAAGCCCTTGGCTGATAGAGTGCTTGTAAAGATTAAGTCTTCTGAGGAGAAGACAACTGGTGGAATTTTGCTCCCTACGACTGCTCAGTCCAGACCTCAGGGTGGTGAGGTAGTTGCCATTGGAGAAGGAAGAATCATTGGGGATAAGAAAGTTGATGTCGGCATTCAGGTATATTGTTCTTTGCAAATGTTTAAGATCGCACATGTCTGTAGTTTCCAATAAAGCTTTATTATAGATATAGATATTCCCATGCGTGGAGGTGTAGCTATCCTCCTATTCCAGTCGTTGGACACAGAAATGATGCCTCCTTTCTGCGCTTTGCATCCACCTAAGATTTACCCTCGTGCTTTACATGGCACTGTTTTCAATTGGCTACAATAGTAAAGAAAAAGGTTTTGCTTGAAAGTCATGTGCTGGCACTTTATCTCTTGTGCTTTCCATCCGGCTAAGATTTACACCCTCCGTCCCATAAAAAGTGCAATTCTAGCGTTTGAAAAAAAATCCTACAAAGAATGCAATCCTAGAAATTGGATCACAACTACCTTCTTAATTAGGTGGCCAGATTTGATTTGCATGCCAAAACTAACCACTTTAGGTAAAAAACCGAGGGCAGGGGAGCCTTTTCGCACCACCACTATTCTGTCTGAAAAAAAAAGGAATTGCACTTTTTATGGGACGGAGGGAGTACCCTTGCGCTTTACATGGCAGTGTTTTCATTTGACTGCAATAGTAAAAGATGAAGCTGTCAAAGCACTTGTACTGCCTGTTTGGCTCTTAATTCTACATGTTTCATTTCTGTTTCCATCTCAATTCTTTGTACATGTGTACTGCTGTTACAATTCTGGATACAAATAAGCTTTGCCCTCTTGTTGGCAAGAAAAGAATACATGCTAACATGTTCATTTGTTACGCTTTAGGTTGGAGCTCAAGTTGTATATTCGAAGTATGCTGGAACTGAGGTTGAATTGAATGATTACAACCATCTAGTTCTAAAAGAGGATGACATTATAGGTATCTTAGAAACTGATGATGTGAAAGACATGAAGCCTCTGAATGACCGTGTTCTGATCAAGGTAGTGATCTTTTATTTGTTTGATATTAACATCTGGTTGCACAGTGTATTGGTGCTTGCTTCAATTTTTCCAGAGTTCAGTGCTTACTTCAATTTTTCCAGAGTTCAGTGCTTACTTCAATTTTTCCAGAGTTCAGTGTTCAGTATGTGTAGCCATTCACCTGGCTCACCCTTTTGTTTAACCGTCACCTGATTTGCTTCCTATTTCTCTTCTTATAGGTTGCTGAAGCTGAAGATAAAACTCCAGGTGGTCTATTGCTTACCGAAACTACCAAGGAGAAGCCATCTATTGGAACGGTCAGTTACCCAATTCTTTAGCAATAAAGCCTGTACGAGTCTATTGTCATTAATGCAATTCCTCATGGGTTCGGACTTAGAACTTTAACTATGACTTTGCATCTAGTACAAATCAGAATCATGTGATGAACGACGCTGTTTCTTGGTCGGCGACAGGTCGTAGCTGTTGGCCCAGGTCCCCTGGACGAGGAAGGCAACAGGAGCCCGTTGTCTGTCTCTGCAGGAAGCACAGTCCTCTACTCGAAGTATGCCGGCAGCGAGTTCAAAGGCGCCGATGGCACCAACTACATCGTACTGAGGGTGTCGGATCTGATGGCCGTCCTCTCCTGAGCTGCAGGCTTTGAACGGTTACCTCCATAGCTTCCTTTCCGTTCTGTTGTAGCATCGCCATTTTGTGGGAGCAAGGTTCCCTGGCAAATCACTAGATTTTCCCGCGGCTTCCCCATTCTCTTTGGTCGCAGTATCTTACTCTCGTTGAGGAATAAAGATTCAAAATTGGGTCGCACAAAAGGATTTTCTTGTAGTGGCATGCGTATGATCGCTGCGATACCGTTCAGACTCCCTCCGTACTGTTGGGGGTTACTCCGTTTACACTCCCAACTCCAACAGCAGCGCAGCGTGCCGGCTTGGTCAACCGGATAAGACAATGAGAGGCGGACGCATCAAGGCTTTCACTTTCAGAGACTTGCCCCTGCGCGAGCAACACAAGCTTGTCGTGTCCTGGCGCCACACGCAACGCCCGCACAGCCGGCCACGCCGGAGGCCAGAGCTGCGCGTCACATCGGAGGGTCAGTCCATGGTTCGACTTCGACCGGTTCCGCATTGACCATGGAGCGGATGAGCCAGAGCCACCACTGCTTCTAGCGGATACGGCTGTTCTCGCGCTGCCAGCCAGCCGACCTGCCACAAAAGGAAAAGCGAAGGGTTTACCGGCCTGGCTGGTGATCATCTGACACACAGCACCAAGACGATCACTCTCGCCTGTTTCCGTCGCCATCTATCGCAGGACGCTGCCGAGCTCGGCCAAATGGCCAATCGCCGCGCCGGTGCAGTGTGGGAAAGTGCAGGCAACAGCGGCTCCGACCTGCTGCGCTTTCCCTCCATGGTTGCTTTCTAGTGGATTGTATGAAAAATAAAGGGGTGCTCTCCCTCTCCGGTCGTTTCTGCGACCGGCGAAGCGCTGAATACCGACCGCGCCGTTACTCCCCGGCGGCGACAGCGATTGTCCTGTCTCATCTCATCTCGTCTCTCCGGCCAGAACATCGTCGCCACCAATGAAGTAGTGACCACAACCGGACGACTGAACATAAACATAGCAGCGGGAAGGTTTGTGTGCTCAATTGTTTGTGTACCACCACGATACGCAAACGCTCTTGCTAAATACTAACTCCGTCCAAACTGATTTACGATATGTGTTTCAACAATCAAGCTTTGCAAGAAATGCACGAGGCCTGTAATGTCTTTCAGGACGGCGTCTCCTACGGACATGCTGAGAAGATAAAGGACATGTTCCCCTTTAGGAAGGTGAACATGGGTAGGCGCAGCGCAGGCGTGATCATCGATCGATCCTTCCCGCGCCTCTCCCCGGTTGATACTTGACATGGATAATTTAAATATTATGTCATGGAATTTGAGGGGGCTCAACACGAGGGCTCGCCAAATCAAGAGGGAAGGGGATAACTGGATTGCGGGTGGGGCTACGAATTTGGGTTGCTTCTTTTGCGAGTAGTAGTCCAGTAGCGCTAGTGTTCACCTCGGTTGCTTCTTTATGTAATAGCTCATGAGCAGGGCGGTGCGAGAGCCACGTATATGTGTGAATGTCTAAAACCACTCAATAAATAAGGACAGAGTCCAGAAGGGATCAAAATTCTAGCAAATTAATGAAAGAAAGCAACATAACCAATCATGCACAGTTAAGAGCATAAACCAACAAAAAAAAAAGTTTCCCAAATAGGACAAGATAGCACCCTCCTCTTTCAAGACCACAGCCGACGCGGCCCCACCGCCCCCGCACAGCGGACGCGCAGCGGACGCACTGCCGGACCGCCTGCAATGTGGCTGGGCAGGCTGGCACAACGGGACGTCGCCGTCCGACGCGCCATTCGCGAGTTGAATCTCGGGTCAACGCGCCCCGCGCGCGAGACCTCTCCCGCGGTGACGTATAAGTAGCCGAGCCACCGAGCCCACCAAGATCCACCATGCCTCTGATCGACGACGTCGTTGGCAGCAAAATCGTCATCATCATCTTCAGCTCTCACCAGCGGCGGCGGGTGGTGGAATGTCATCGTCGTCGCCGGAGATGGAGGCGGGGAGCGGCGGCGGCAAGAAGTTCAAGGGCGTGCGGAAGCGCAAGTGGGGCAAGTGGGTGTCGGAGATCCGGCTGCCCAACAGCCGCGAGCGCATCTGGCTGGGCTCCTACGACGCCCCCGAGAAGGCCGCGCGCGCCTTCGACGCTGCCTTCGTCTGCCTCCGGGGCCCCGGCGCCGCCGGCGCCGACCTCAACTTCCCGGACTCCCCGCCGCCATGCCGCGCCGGCGGGTGCAGCAGCGACCCGCAGGAAGTGCAGGCGGCCGCGCTCTCCCACGCCAACCGCGCCGCCGTCACGGCCCAGCAGGCGGCCGCCGCGCTCTTGGACGTCGACAGCCCGGCGCTGCCGTGGGAGTGGGAGTCCGTGGCGCACGACGCGGCGGTGGGAGTTCTTGCTGGCGCTGGTGGCAGCGCTGATGAGGTGGTGGCGCCCGTGCGCGCCGACGGGAGCATCGACTGGCGGCCCGTCATGGCGCACCCGCCGCCGCTCTTCTCACCTACCGGGTGGGGCAGCAATGCGTATGACTTCCTGCAGGTGCCGCCGCCGCCGCCGGATGCGGCGGACGAGGACATGATGGAGGACTACAGCATCCATGGCGCAAGCGCTTCTCTCTGGAGCTTCGACTTGAGAGATTCCTACTTCAGATACTAGCTAGCAAGCAGGCTACTGCGCTACAGTACAGGATGGCGCGCGCCATGGCTTTGGCGGCGCCTCTGTACAGCTAGCTCGCTGCATCCATCCTGCATTGACACGAGGCATCAGTTACATGCATGCTCATCACTGCTATGAGTATGTGATCAAGCAATAACCTTTCTTAACATCATTTTGGTGATAATGATAGGGCGTGGTGACTGGAATTCAAATCGAGAAAGACCGTACAGAAAAATTTGATTGGGTGTAATAACAATAATGTGCAGCTCCCCTTTCCTTAACTTTGTTTTAGGGGCGCTAGAGAAAAGGTTGTAATTTTGTGGCATTCCACCTACTGATGAGGGTGAGGGCTGCTTGCATGTCCAACTCATGCGCATGCTTTCAGTTAAAGCCTATAGGCTATGCATATTTATCACATATATATACTACTGTTATCTAAATGCTGGAATATTTTTCATGCATCGGTCATGCATATGCATCCGCAACTTGCAACATGGATCAGAAACACATCATTTTCAAGCATGTGTGTTATAGTACACACCGAATAGCATATTATCCATCATGTCATGATGCCGCTGTCTATTTCTCTCTGTGGTGGATTCTATGCTGTAATACAATCTTGCAAGTCCCTGCTACTAGCTAAATGTTGTAGTTTTGAATATTGACGCGGCCCCTAAACACAACTTCGACAAAAAAAAATAATTTAGCTGAGATATTAGCTGCTTCAGATACTCATAAAAAAGACGGTTTGGGTAAATATTTCATTTTGAAAAACGAGGCAAGAGCTCTGCCAAAGCTAGAGAAGACGCCCATGACAAGCTACAACCAAGCTCATGACAAGCTACAACCAAGGTACTAAATAGCGTTTAACGGTATCATAGTGGATTAGTGTCGGTGTAGCAGATTGCGGATAGCAGGTGCTATAGCGGGCGCTCAGTCCAAATAGCATAATTCAAAAAATAGTCAAAATTTTAGTATAAGTTTACTTAAAATAATATAAAAGTTTTTAGTTAGCTATTAAATTTCACTTAAAATCACAAAAAAGTATAAATAAATTTTATTTGTCATTCAACCATTCATCATCATCGCCTAAACAATCATTTTAACACTCTTATTGGCATTTGATCTATTTTGATATATTACTTTAACTATAAATTTGGTGAAATAGCGGCATGCCGTTAGCGATAGCGGTGAAATATGAGAAATAGCAGTCGTAATAGCAGGAAATAGCGGTGCTAAGTCCGAGTTTGCTATCTTGGGTCCGCTACCTTGTAGCGATAGCGGTAGAGGATCGCTACCGCTATAGCGGCCGCTATTTAGTACCTTGGCTACAATGACAGAAAGAACTTTTGTCAAGGTAATGGAACTCTGTACCTTTCAATAAATTCTGTAGAGGGCTGAGTGTGTAAACCCAATTAAAAGTAATCCATAAATAAATATTTAATTATTACATTAACGGATACTAAATTGTAGCTAACTTTGTTCATCAGTATGCACGTTGTCATTGCCGACTAGTACCACACGCAGAAAGCAAACGCAACAAATTATTTAAACTTTCGAAACAATTATAATTGCATTATTCCTTTTTGAATATTGCATTTCAACTCGTGAAAATTATATGATTTTTTCTAGGACAACACAATGCTAACTATTTCTATGTTTATAATACACACTAAGTACGGTGATGAGAGAGACTTTTACCCGGAGGAGTAGCAGCAGCATGACCTAGATCAACACCAACTCAATCTTAAACGACACAAAGGTGGCCAACAAAAAAAAAAGTTCACGAACTCTAGCTTTCTTATAAACAAAGCGCTACACGGTTGCCTTTAATCTCTTATTCTCTTAGTCCGGATTTAAGCACGCGAGCTGAAGTTAAATTTATTATACTAATGTTGATCGATATATCTAGAAGCTGCTGTGGCGAAACGACATGGACCTAATACGAGTCGATCGCTAGCTAGCTGGTAGTCTCTTCTCTGTGCGCCTTCTCGCTGTCAACCAAATGCACTTTGGCTTTGGCTTTTCGCGCTTGACACTGCCGTTTAATTTCTCTCGATCATCCACGTGACTTGCGTGCGAATAATTTGATTGGGTGGGGTTCTCCGCCGAGTCACGCGCGCCCACCTGAACAAGTACTAGCAGCATACTGCAGGTCTGCGCAGCTACTCCCTGTTGAATTGTATAGGGATTCCAATTGTGCTTGATCGCTAGCTAGCTGGTCGTGCTTGATATTGTTACTCCCTCCGGTTTAGTAAAGGAAGTCGTTTTGGACAAGATTTGAGTCAAACATTGGGAATATAAATCGTGAATAACTTTTAAGTGGTTGAGTTTGGAAATGTGAAAACTATATGAATAGATTCGTCTTGCAAAATAATTTCATAAAAGTATACATATGTTAGTTTTTAATAAATATCTTTATAAAAATAAGAAGTCAAAGTTGTACTTTAGAGACCATGTCGCTGTCCTAAACGACTTCTTTTACTAAACCGGAGGGAGTATACTGGTATTATCTGTGCACAGTGTACGTGTCCCGCCCCTTCCTTTTCTCGATCAGCGTTTGCTATCACATCATCATAAAAAAACACTAGTATTTCACTAGAAGAGAATGAGGCATCCGCGGACCACATAAACAGGGGTCATTTTTGGACCCGGTGCTGATGGGGCTTTATCACCGGGTCTATAAAAACCCGGTGTTAATATAACCTTTAGCACCGGGTCTAAAAGTTATGAGGCTGAAAGGAGAGACGGAGAGGCTTTAGCATCGGTCGATAGCAAAATCCGGTGCTAAAACCTACCTATAAGCACCGGTGCTGCCCATCAACCGGTGCTAAAGGTGCGGGCCGAGCAGCACAAGAATAGCAGACTCTGTCTTTTCTTCCTATCTTTTTCTCTCTTCTCTTCTTCCCCAACCTTATCTCTTTCTCTTTTCTCATCTCTTCCTCTCTCTCATCTCTCAGGTGAGCCCATCGGCTGGCGCACGGGGAGGGCGCGGCCCAGCGGCGCTGGGGTCGCACACGGCAGAGGCATCACGCGGCGGCGGCGGCGCATCCTGGATCTGTGTACAGATGAATGTTCTTTTTTTTCTGAATTTACATTACAATGATATCATGTTGGATCTGTGTACTTAGATTGAATCACTTTTCTTGAATCTTGGTCTTTGTAATTTTAGATTAACTTTCTCTCTGATTTTTCTACCCACCCATTTTCTTTTCTGTTCTCGATGAAGAACAAGTTCATGAAGAACAGAGGAGAAAAATGGTGGCAGAAAGAAAAGAGGAGAGAAGGGATGAGAAGTAGAATGAACAATTTTATTTTTTTTTGGTGTAATTTCTTTAGCACCGGTTGGTGTTGGTACCCGGTGCTAAATGTTACTTCTAGCACCGGGTATTTGACCCGGTGCTAAAGGATACCCCTTTAGCACCGGAACATTAGCACCGGTTGAGAAACCGATGCTAAATGGGGTTTCCAACCGGTGCAGATGCGTCTTTCTCTGCTGGTGTTTGTTTCTAGAACAAAGATATATGAAGATGAGTATGCTCATCATAGAGCTTAGACTTCAAAGTGACAGAAAGAAACACATCCCGTGTTGAATGAAGTCGCCGTTACTCATTCTGAATCTACCCTAGACTATAGCTCGGGCGTGTTGACATCCAACACTCAAGAATATACGTGGACTTGGAACAAACAAAAGCGACAATTAATTAACCATAATAAAATTTTTGCCTACTGAGCACTGCGTGATTAGGCCAGTCTCAGTGGGAGTGTCATGGAGGGTTTCATTGGCATTAATTGCTATACCACATCAGCAAAAATGCTTACTTGGCAGGGTCATTTATGAGGGGAGTGTCATGGTGATGACACTCTTCCGGCACGGTACACAAGGTTCCACTCTTGGCAACCGTGCAATGACACCCTCTACTGAGACTGGCCTTAATAAGAAAAAAATCAGTGTGGCAGTTAGGTGACACGTGAGAGCAAAGAGAACTAGCTAGAAGTATATATAGCTAGAAGTAGATAATCTGTTTTTCCAATAATGGAATAGAAGTACATCCCCAGCCTCCACCATGAGCTTGAATTCATCTTTACTTCCATGAGCTAAGAACACCCGGACGCCAACGCAGCATGTGTCACATTATATTGAAGCAGTGCAAGGCCGATGATGAGCCAGAAAAGAAAGTTTATAGATTAGTATGGCTAGCTAGTTTAAAAGCTCAGGGATGAAACTGAGACGACTCAGGGGAAAGCTAAAGGGACAAAGTTGTCTATGCGGCCAAAATTAATATGAGGTCACATGCTAGTTGGTGCATGCATCATGCACGCATGGCTATCAATGTCTCCGCCGACTCCGCGTGTGAGACTAGCGGTCCAGTTAGAGAAGCAATCAGAGACCAGTCTCAAATAAACGTCTCTCCTTTTATACCATTGGGCACAATAGGATGCTTGTGTTACTTGTTAAGAATGTGTTTGTTCTGCTCAACATGACCAACATACCGTAATCATTGTGGAAAAACTTCTCGATCGTCCTAGCAAAATCACCTATTGCTTCTTTGTGTTGAGAACATTGGTCGTCGTCATGGCTGATCTATTTCAATGCCGGAAAATTGATCAACATGTGTCCTCTGTGTTGGGCACTCGGAAGCCAGCTAGAAGCCAGCGAGCGAGGCATTGTTTCACTCTGGCCTGCGTGCCCTGGGCTGATCAAACTACCGAAGGAGCTAACTAGCATCTGAGAAGTTGTCTAGCTAGGCTGTTTGACGAAGCTGGAGGAAACCCAGAGGCAAGACTTTTCTGCGAAGTGCAGTAGCAGTGTTGAGCAGAACTAATCGACAGCGAAACTATCACGAGCAGGAAAGGGACGCCTATGGAAGGCGATGTTTCAGTAGCTGCGTCTCTAAAGAGTTCCCGATCAACCTTTAAAAAAAACTACTACCCGTAATCATCAAATTTTTACAAGTTACATGGTACATAATTAAACTATTTTTTTTTTTGAACGAACCGCACAAGACAGTGCGTGTTTCATTGATATAGCAGAAAAAATACAAGACTACAGCCCTGGTAGGCCATAGGCAGGAAAAGAAAAAGAAATAGAAAATAAACAAGTTCCGACCGGTTGGATTTGCACATCAACACAGTCAAACCACTCCACTGTACAACGGAGGCAAAGAAACGCAACTTGAAAGCGGCGGTCATCAATCATCTTGTAACAAAGTAGTCGCCATCCAGAGCCTGACCCCGTTAGGGGTGGGCAAAAATTCACCGAAACCGATTTAACCGACCGAACCGAACCGATTTAACCGAAAATGTCGGTTAACCGAATTTTTTATGATCTATTCGGTTAAGACTTTGGCACTATTAGGTTAACCGAAATTTATTCGGTTATGAATTGGCGTTAACCGAATTAACCGATTAACCGAAATTCTTTCTAACTTATTATATTAAACACTAAAAGTGTGACCATTTACATATTCAAATGTATTTTTAGGAGACTTTATTTCTTAGAAGCATTATTTGTTGTTTTCCCCTTTTGTTTTATTGCATGACCATGTCTAGTTAGGTGCTTTCCAATATGATTATGTTGTAGCATTATCTTCTATACAAGTATAATATGTATTACGGTTAACCGATTAACCGAACCGATTTAACCGAAACCGAATTGGGTCGGTTAATCAATTTTGATGGATAAATTCGGTTAACAGTTTGTCATAACCGAAATATATTAAAACCGAATTAACCGAACCGAATTAACCGATTTAACCGAATGCCCAGGCCTAGACCCCGTGCCGATAGGGAAACTAGAGAAACGGACAGCACCACACCGAGTAGACACCGCCATGCGAGGCCCATCACCGAAGTGCCGCCGCAAGAACACATACCGTCTGACAGGGTGAAAACCACCAGATCCTGACCTCTCGCAGGCTACCTCGCAGTCGCCACCACGAAAGCACAAACGCGCGGGGGCCTCGCCACGCCCGCCGTTGGACTCCTCCTCGTCGCCTCGAGAACATGCGGGGGCATCGCCACATCCGCCACTCCAGGCCACGAATCTATTTATTAAGTCACCATCAGCGAGGTAAGCATTGTTGCCCCATCTCCCATGATCCCCATCCCGCACCAGAGCCGCCTCCACATGTCAACATCGTCTCGTTGCTTCCCCCACGCATCAGGTCGCCGCCGCGACGTCGGTAAGCCAAGTTGTCGCCTGCGCCATCTTTCGACGATGAACCACACCGGAGTTGTTGAGCAGAGCTAAGCAACCCGCCATAGTTCGCTGCAAGCCTAGCCGCCGCACAATGTTGTTGCTGCAAGCGCCGTCTTCTGACGTTGTCCCACGCCGTACTGATAGTTGCCAAGCAATACCGGACGCCGCGATCCGCTGCAAGCAGCCCAAGCCAACATCTATGCGGCAACCCCTGGCCACCACCATAACTTTGGTAACCTTAACGTGAGTTCGACAACCCCTTTCTTCATGCCATCTGCACCAAGCCACATTGTCGCACCGCAACAGCCATTGGCAATGCCATAGGAGATAGGCCTCTAGCAGCGACGCCTCCAAGCAGGTGACGACGCAGTAGCGCCGCCGTCGCTCGTCCAGAATGGACTGGGATTTCGCCCAGAGAGCCCCGTGCAGTCAGAGTGGGCTCCACGACGACGCCCCCAACGGGGAGAACGACGCCCTCAGGCGCCGTCGTCATCGCCACCAGCAGGTCGCTGGTGAAGGCTTACGCCTGGAGAGTCCAATCCAAAACTGCACGTTCCCAAAAATGGCAGTCCAAGCGCAGCCATGACAGTAACGGTGCGGCTCCACAGCTGTGCCCCTCGTGCCGTCGCATCGCCATCGCGCTCCACCTCCGCAACCTCCTTCCACCACCGCGTGAGTCGTCGGGCATCTTTGCCTGGCCGCTGGCCTTGCTCCAGGCCGCCTCCACCCCAACAGCCGCTCTTGGCTGTTGGGCAGCAACAGGGCCACAGTGGGCCACACCGACCACCGCAGCCCGTCACCGTTGCGCCGCTGGCCGCCGACCTTGGGTCCAGGGGGAGCCGCGCCGTCGTGGGGAGGCCGCGCCGCCGGCCGCCGACCGCCGACCCCAGGCTGAGGGGAAGCCGTGTTCGCCGGGAGGAGGCCGCGCCACCGAAGGGATGCCGCGCCGCCGACCCAAGGCGGGGGGGAAGCCGCGCCGCCGGCCCAGATCTGGGGAGGCTGCGCCGCCGTCCCAGATCCAGCCTTCCCGTCGCGGCTGCAGCAGGCCCCGCCCCTCCTGGCCACCGGGGCCTCTCCAGCCGCGGTGCCGCCGCCGTCCGGCCGCCGTGGCGTAGATCCGCTGGAGCGCCATCGCCATGCGCCGTCCCCGCCCAGATCCAGCGCAAGGAGCCCTGTTGCACGACGAGAGACCCCGCCGTCGCCATCCTAGGGACCCGCACGGGCTTCCGGCCGGTCCCTCCGACGACGGCGAGGAGGAGAGACGGGTGGTGGTGGGGCGGCGGCGGCGGCGGGTTGTTTCGCCACCCGAGTCGCCCGGGCGGGTGGGCGACGCGGGGGCCGGGTTTTCTGTACTCCGTAGTAATGAATTGCTTATAATTAAACTATATGACTGACTGTATTATTAACCAGTTGACTAGTAATGTTTTTAACGGTAATTAGCAATTGCTAGTACCTATCACTCATATTATTTGATTTTGTAGAACAGGTCAATCTGCTGCGGGAACAAGCAATATTGGAGCAGTGCAGCTGTCAACATGACAAGCTCAACGATTGACACAGCAGTAAGAAATAGAGCACGTGGGCGATTAAAATTGTGGCGGATATGGTTGCTGATGCGTGGCATCCAGCAACAGTGACGGCGCGTGCAGGATCTTATCTGTTCTAGACTTCTAGGGCAAAAGATTCGCTGGTTCTCGCGGGACACCACTCGATCGCCCGGCTAAATCAAGTTGTGTTGGCACGGGCTACAGAGGCATGTGTCCTCTCGGAGCCACAGAAACGCCTGCGTGTATCTCTCTGGACTGGACGCACACACCTCCCTTTTCATGAATTGATCATATACTTGGAGTTACAACCAAAAGAGGCCGGGAGTGAGTGAGATCAAACAAAAAAGAAAGAAAGAAAGAAACTAAGAAAGAGGCCGGGATCCATGGATCTATGGAATGGCTAGGAGATGGTGATGAGGACGATTTAGCTGGTCGTGATCGATCTCTGTCCAATTCATAGCTTTTGATTATCGCCTAGCATTCCTCTGTGTTGTGCAATTCGTTCCATGCAGCAATTTTGTTGCGCTTCACTATCAAAAACGCTGGCAGAAAAAGAAACTATGCAATGACCATTCTTGGTAGTTGCTTTCAAGTGCAACTTTGGAACAGTACTAATCTACTAACTTTCCACCGCGTGAAGAAAGGTGAAAGTGAAACAAAAGGAAGTTTGAATGTGTCATAATGAAACTTCGTACCGTACTGTGGATCTGAACTATCTCCAAGTCCCACTCATCTGATTGTGCAAGTAGTAACGTTTTGCAGTTGGGGCCAGGAGAGTGTACTAACCAAACCATTCATCACCAAATGTAAATCCCAGCCAAACAGAGATCTGAAATTAAATGCTATATATAGCCGTGTGAGAGACGACACGGTTCTTCTTTTCTTCTTTAAGATTGAGTGATTGATATATATATACTACAGAGTCTTCATGCGTAAACTACATTGATTCGACATAGATTTGTCTCCAGGAGGTCCTGGCAATGCAAAATGTTGATGGCCAAATCACTGGTGAGATACAATCAGCCCCTGTAAGCAGCAAACCTATCACGAGGAGAATCTCCTCTGTATTTGGTATTTACAATTCTAGAGCAAAAACGTGGAAAATTAGAAAGCGGGAGAAAAGTGATTTCAGAGGGTTGATTGCACCCATTTCCACTACTCCCTATCATGATGTAGTATGGGCCTCAGATATCATAGTCAAGCTCTGTGCTGTTCAGGGATACTGCCCGCTTCACAAGCTGTCCCTGCTCATTATAGAGGTCCAGGTTCTCACATGGTTTTGGGAACACGGACCCGATGATACGCCCCTCGACGTAGGAGCACTGGAAGATGTGCTTCTTCTTGTAGCTGATGCCTACTGACATGTCCTGGAAGCTGATATCCTTTATGGGGATGACATCGCTGCCATGAGCACGGACAGGCACCCGAACACCCCGCCCATGGATTCCTGTGAATGATATGCTCATGATGTCGGGGAAGGCAGTCCGATCGTATCCATCATCAGCATGCTCGTTGTAGTCAACCTTTATTACAATCCCAGCACGGACATTGTCAAAGGTTATGTTGTGGTAGGAGATATTACGGATGTAGCCGCCTCTTCCTGTAGCAGTCTTTATCCTCACACCTCTCCTTGATTCCCAGATGCGGACATTCTCTACAGTAACATTTGCAACTCCGCCAGACATCTCACTGCCAATTGAAATTCCAGCACTGCACACAAAACGAATAAATGGTGTAAGCCTCAACTGGAACGCCCCATGTTCTGTGAACCCCAAAGAAGAAAATGCTAGTCTGAAGGTTTGACGTCAAAGTTCAGATGATTAGGCACACAAACGAATATCGTAAACAGATAAATGCAGCCCAAAATATCTCAATTCTCACCTCACAAGAGAACGGGCTGTAACATTGCGTATTAAAATGTTTGAAGACGGGCGTCCGTATGCAATCCCATACTGATCCCAACCGCTCTTTACAGCTATTGCATCATCGCCAACAGATATATAGCAATTCTCAATGAGCACATCCTGACAAGAATCTGCATAAACATATAGGGTGTCAGCATCAATAAATCTAGAGATGGGCTGTAGTCAGCATGGTGGTCCATGTGCTTTGCTACAATGCTTAAATGTTACAGAAGTGCAGTATGTACTGAAGCCGTTGAAGATAGATATGAATACCTGGATCTATGCCATCTGTGTTTGGAGCGCCAGAAACAGGAGATAAGATAGTAACATTTGAAACGGTTACATTTGTGCAATCATATGGATGAAAGTGCCAGAAAGGCGAATTCCGCAATGTTATGTTTGCAACAACAATGTCCTTGGACCACATCAGCTGCACAAGAGGAGGTCTCGTGTTATTCAGCATTCTTCTGCGATGCTTCATCCACCAAACTTCACCTTGGCCATTTATGCTACCATTGTGTCCTATTTAATAGACAGAATAAGAAAACATATGAAGGTCACATAACTACCATTCAATAAGGCGGTGAAATATAAAGAACTCCATTATTCTGTTAGTGTAAGATTGGGGAACAAACAAACTTGATCAGTTATAACTACAGCAGGGAATTTGCAATTTAGAAGTGCAGTTGTTGCACCTAAATGGATTTGCCTGCTTAGGCGGTAAGACATCATTGAAAAATATGACAAATCAAGTTGTAAATGTTAGATTATATTTTAACAGAAGTGCAGGACGTTCAAATATTCATACAGGAGACACTAAGTACATTTGAACTTGGGGGATCCATAGGGGTCAAGTAGTTGGCTTATGTTACTAACACATGATGCTACATGGTTGCAACCACTATGTTTTTTAACATGCACGTGATGGCACCCTATTACTGATGTTGCTTAATTCAGAATTATGTAAGGTGTTCTATATTGGATAGCTTAAATAGTAGCCTATTCAAAGAAATAACAAACCCGTAATGACAACATCTTTCAAGTTCTGTCCATGAATGAGACTTCCAAAGCGAGGTCCTTTGCGCTCCCGCCCATACCCATAAGATGGCAACGCTGGCATCAATGGCCAGTACTTCTCATCCTGTGTAGATAAAAACTGAAAGTCAGTAAAATAAACTAGCCTTTAGTAGGGACTCTGAATGCACACCATTCTAGTTCTTTAAGCACTATAGCATTGCCATTGCACCAATGAAATAGTGTACTCAACAGAATATTAGTAGGGACCACATTAGCGATCAGATAACAAACATTCTTATGTACATAGCAAGCATTATATTTTATCCATCAAGTCAACTAGGCAAGCCAAAGTTATTGATCATTGTACTAAACGTTAACCAATGACCACTCAAGAATCGCACAACATGAAAGTAGTACTAGTGTACTACTCCCTCCGTTGGAAATTATAGGTTCTTTTGATATTTCGAGATTCATAGCTTTTATTATGCACCTAGATATACACGTGTCTAGGTGCTTAGCAAAAATTATGAACCTAGAAATGCCAAAACGGCTTATAATTTTGAACGGATGGAGTACTAATTAACTATTGGAGCTTACAAAAATGCACTTGAAGATCTATCCAATTACTAGTTTACTATTCGGATTCCACAGCTAAGCTCATAGAAATGCGACTTTTCCTTACCGGAATGCCCAGGATCTCAGCGCCCTCAGCAAGAAACAGCGTCATGTGGCTGGTCAGGTTGAACGGCGCCGTGAGCCACCTCCCGGGAGGCACATTGAGCTGGCCCCCACCGCGCTCCGCGAGCGCCGCGATGGCCTCAACGGCGCGCTCGAACGCCTCGGTGTTGAGCGCCCGCCCGTCCCCGACGCCGCCGAAGTCCGTCAGGTTGTAGGCCGTGGGGCGAAGCCGCGGCGCGGGGCGCGACGGCGGGAGCGGCGCCGACAGGAGCCTGAGGAACACGCCCCCGCTGCCGCCCCCGCCAGCGCCACCGCGGGATATCGAGGCGCTCTGCCACAGGAACACCAGCGTGAACCCGACGACCCACGCGGCGGCGAGCAGCGTCTTGTTGGCCGCGACGAAGGCGGCCACGCCCCGCCGCTGGTGGAGCCTCCCGCCGGCCGTCTCCACCATCGCGCGGCGGTTCCCCTTTCCAGGAAGCGGCGGGGCCTCGCTCCCCGAGATCTCACGACCTAGGGCACGACGCGGGGCGTGGCTGGATTCAATCGGTGGCGCAGGACGCGGGGGGCTCGGGTTCCGCGGGGGCGGGGAAGGGCGCGGGAGAAGGGGGAAGGTGAGGGAGGGCGAGAATTTCCGCCATGGGAGTTGTTGCGGAGGTTTATAGGATGGAATGCAAGAGCCGTTTGAGTGAAGCGGACGCGACGGGACGCGATGCGTACTGATCGTCGGGGCGGGGGCTGTGCGCCTGTGCCGCTGTGCTTGTGCAGTGGAAGAAGATGGCAAGAATTACTATGCTGCCACTATAAGTGCTGTGGCCCTCGGGAGCCCATATGGCCCCTTGGATTGGGATCTGACAGCTAAAGATACATACGTCCTTTTTTTTTTGGTTGTTGCTGATGAGGATTAGCCTACCTGTGTTGGTGCGGTGCAGCTTTGGTAAACCTTGTGAAGTCAGTCACCACGTCTGATAACTTGGCTCAGAAAGCTCAAGGAAAATTTGGGGAGAGCAAAAGAAATCATGGTAGCCAATATTTACGGCTTGTTCGTTTCACTGACTGATTCAATAATGTTTTGTGAGTACGTTGGTGATGACACTGACGCTGATAAGCGAAACGAACAAAGCATTAGTCGATTGTGAAACAAGAAGGTACAACAGATCTCGTTGTAGTTGGACAACAAGGCATGGCATGCAAAGAGGTGTCTGATCTATCACTCTCGCTTTTGTTCAGATGGCACGCGGCTGTTAGCTAGGCTACTCATTCTACTGCCGTTTTCTTTTTCTTGCCTTCCCGCGCGGCTTTAATTACTACCACGGCAGAAGGGTATGGAGGCAAATGGCAATGGTTAGGTGTCGTCTGGTGGGCATTTCACCGTCTCTTCCCGGAGTTGGGTTTGACGTAGCAGGCACTCGATCTTTTTTGCAGCAGCATTTGGTGACGGATGAGGCATGCCTGTCGTTAGGCGAATAAAGCTCGTCACCGATCGGCATCAGTCAATCACGGAAAATATAATGCTCCTCCTTCGGATCATCTGACGCACCTACCTGATGAGATCGCTGTCTGCCGTACATCGATGCACCGGCGATGTCGATGGCGATAATTAGATAGACTCAAGGAAAGTGTGCACTATAGTACACTTTCGTTCACGCGTACGGTGCATTTGCATATCACGCAGACGATTAGAACGGAAAAATGAGCTTCAAAACTCTACATCTTAGAGCAGGTATTATAAAAGGCTAGAAGCGGGCTTATGTCCTACGTGGACAAGGAGAGAGGCTAAAGCGGACGTGTGACCACGCGCTCGCTCGGCGCCGGCGCGGAGCGCTCGCTCAGCTGTGATTGGCCAAACGGGCTATGGAGCAATAAATTCTCGCGAGCTCCACCAAAACGAGAGCCACTACGCCGGGCGTTCCAGCTAGGAGCCAGCGACGTTATAAAACTTGCCCTTAGGCCGTATTTAGTTCCCTTAAAAGGGTGAAAAGTTCTCATTTAAAAAACCGTGTTAGTTTGTTTTTCTCTTTGTGCATGCGGTCGACGATTAGAACGGAAAAATGAGCTCCAAAACTCTACATCTTAGAGCATGTATTATAAAAAGGCTAGAAGCGGGCATATGTCCTACGTGGACGAGGAGAGGGGCTGAAGCGGACGTGTGACCACGCGCTCGCTCGGCACCAGCACGGAGCGCTCGCTCAGCTGCGATTGGCCAAACGGACTGTGGAGCAATAAATTTTCGCGAGCTCCACCACAAACGAGAGCCAATACGCCGGACGTTCCAGCTAGGAGCTAGCGACGTTATAAAACTTGCCCTTAGGCCGTATTTAGTTCCTTAAAAGGGTGAAAAGTTCTCATTTAAAAAACCGTGTTAGTTCGTTTTTTCTCTTTGTGCATGCGGTCCAATGCAAAAAGTAAAAGGGAAAGAACTGTCTTTTGCGTGTGTGCCTCCTTTGGGCCTAACTAAGGTCGGACCTAGACGGGCTCAATCAAGTCTAGCTAGCTCATCGATGTGTCACGCAAAAGGCTCAAAATGAGGCCCGGCCCAGAGCCTCCCAGACGCTGACATCGTCGTCGTCCTCCAAGCGCCGCCGGTCAGGCTCCCGCCTCACGGCAGCGCCTCGTAGTCGCCATCCTCCGCCCCCCTCCCCTTCCATTGCTATTGGCTAGCAGAGGACTGGAAATCCATACTTCGAGACCTCGCATTGATTTCTTCTGTTCGTAAGGAACCCTAATCTGCTCGGATTCTGTGAGCGAGTTCTGTTCTGGGCCATCTTTGAACTGCTGTGAGCAATTAAATCAAAATCTTCATTGCTCTCCTCCATCCACCAGCGGTTTCTTTGCTGCGTTGTGTCGTACTGATCTGGAAACATCCATATATGGTTCTGTCCGATTAGTTTCTTCCTCCTCTTTGCCCCTTCCGTTTTGATGTTCTTCCCCAGCGCGCGAAAGATCGGCCTTAGTTGATGCAGTAGGAATTGGAACACACAAGGAGGGGGCTGGGCAGTTTGTTTTCAGGGGATTGGGATTCAGCTGAACCCCCTTGCCGCCCTGCGGTAAGTTAGTAAGTATGTGCCTGTTGTGTTACAATTTTTCAATGTGTTCGTGGCGTTGTCTCATTCCTCCTTACACATTGTGTTGTTTAGCTCAAAATGAAGGGAGTACTTCCCGTTAAGGGTGCATCGGTGGCCTCAGGGTGTGAAAAGAAAGCTCCCAGGGAGCTTGAGAATGTCTTGAACCAATATTTTGGATATTCGGGATTTCGAGGAAAACAACTTGATGCTATAGAAGCTGTTTTATCAGGTCTACTCCCTTGCTTGCCCGTCCGTTCTTATCTTCATTTTGACTGATACCTTTGTGCTGAGAACCTGAGATGTTTTCAACGTTACGGGCTTTATTTAATGTACTAAACAATTTATCTGCAGGACGAGATTGCTTTTGTTTGATGCCAACTGGAGGTGGAAAGTCAATGTGTTACCAGATCCCAGCTCTAGTGAGGACAGGCATCGTTCTTGTTATTTCACCCTTGATAGGTGAATTGATCCATCAATTTTCCATAATGCGATAACATTTGTTACTTGAATAACATACTGACAGTTCCTTGATTTGATTGAAAAATCAAACCAGCACTAATGGTAAGATTTATTAACCTTAGATATCCTTTTTCATGTTATTCCTCATATGCCATGGAACATCATGTGCTCTTCATATGAAATCAGGAGAACCAGGTTGCTAGCTTGAAAAAGAAAGGAATTCGAGCTGAATTTCTCTCTTCGACACAGACATCTCACACAAAACAAACGGTAAGGTCTCCACATAGTGCGAAGTAATTCTCTAGTAGGATATGCTCAATCAATGTGCTAAATTTGGACCCTCCTATAATCATTTCAATTGACACGGTGACCTCAGATTCGTATACTGAACTAGACTCTAGACACCCCATAAAATGCAACTATGTCATGTAGTACATAGCTTACTTCCCGAGAATCGGAATGCATATTATTTTTGTTGAACTAGGCCACTGTATTAGTAGTGAAATGATAAAGATCTCTTGCATAGCTGCTCTTGTTTTTTGGAATTTTCAATTTGTCGTATCTATGCTCCTTTCCTCAGATACATGAAGACCTTGATTCTGGTAAACCTTCTTTAAAGTTGCTATATGTCACTCCTGAGCTTGTTGCAACACCTGGTTTCATGGCAAAGCTAAAGAAGCTCTACAACAGAGGTCTTCTTGGTCTTGTTGCTATTGATGAGGTCTGAACTAAGCAACGCTTTTATTAACACTTTGTTATTCTTTTATCTGTTATAAATGGCATCTGTCGCTTATTTCTGCCATTTTTTCCTATAGGCTCACTGTATTTCAACTTGGGGCCATGATTTCAGGTATGCAGCAGTTTGTTTGTTTTTATTTGAATACTCATCGTCAATCTTCAAATTAGCAAATTTTCACCTAGAAAATGATGTCTTAATAAAATGCAGACCTAGTTACCGCAAGCTTTCATCATTGAGGAAACAGTTCCCAGATATTCCTTTGTTAGCTCTGACAGCAACTGCTGTCCCAAAGTACTGTAACCTGCCAACCTCAATTTTGCTATCTCTACACTTTCTCTCATATTTTTATGGTGTCATCTACTCATTCTTTTCCTCTGGCAGGGTCCAGAAAGATGTCATATCATCATTGTGCCTGCAAAATCCAGTAATTCTTAGAGCATCATTTAACCGACCTAATATATTCTATGAAGGTATTTTTTTTTACTTTGTTGATTATCTATTTGCATGGGGGTGCAAGAGTTGTAAACAAGTCTTGAGTTGCTTTGCTAACTGTTTTCCCAAATAGATTAGGGTACTTATTTTGCTAAATTTATATATCGTTATATTATATTTACTTTATGTAGACCAATAAATCATGATTGCTGAGTAAAGTATTTATCAGCCTGACATTCTGTTCTCCTTAATTTACAAATTACATGTTATGAAACTAAATTTGCAGTTCGTTACAAGGATCTTCTTGACGATGTTTATTCTGATATATCAAATTTACTGAAGTCAAGCGGAAACGTTTGCTCGATAATATATTGTCTTGAACGGGCAGCTTGTGATGATCTAAGCATGCATTTATCACAGCAGGGTGTCTCTTGCGCTGGTATGCTTATTTAATGTCGTAATTAACACCTAACAAGTTCAAACCGTACTAGGATTGAGGCACTGGGAATTCTTCTGATGCTTCTGTGTCCTCCTTACTAGCTTATCATGCTGGCCTAAATAGCAAGGTGCGAAGTTCTGTTCTTGATGACTGGCTTTCATCGAGAACTCAAGTTGTTGTTGCAACTGTAGCATTTGGGTATTGCTTCTCTTTATTCCTTTTATGTCATTTCAGCCATTTGATAAGCTGATTCCTGGTTCACAAGTTTCAGAGTACACATACAATCATCTGACAGCAATTAACTACACTCATTCGACCTGTAGTTCATAATTTGTTTTTTTCTTGTCATTACTTACTTAATTCTTAATACTAATGCCGTTCCATATTTCATGTATATTGCCACTTCATTATGGGTCTTTGACTTGATTTGTGGATATTGCTCCCACAGAATGGTACATAATACTACCATTCCATCCTATCTCATTCCTATTTTGCAGAAGTGCTTGGTATTTGGTAATAAATTGGCCCTGTTGTCTTTTTCAGGGCATTGATAGACAAGATGTCCGTATTGTATGCCACTTCAACTTGCCTAAGTCAATGGAATCCTTCTATCAGGAGTCAGGGCGAGCTGGTCGTGATCAACAGCCTTCTAGGAGTGTTTTGTATTACGGATTAGATGACCGGAGGAGAATGGTAACTAGTTTTCAAACAATATATTTTACCATTTTTGAACAGTAGAACTGACATGTGCGGTTTGACAGGAATTTATTTTGAGAAACGCAAAAACTAAGAAATCACAATCACCTTCCTCTTCAAATGAGCTTTCGGAGAAGGCCCTAGTTGACTTCAGTCAGGTTCTTACTACCAAACATATTTATTGGTGTACTTACTAGAATCATGCAGATAATCTTAATCCTATTATATTTGCCTCTCTTGATGCAGATTGTTGAATACTGTGAAAGTTCGAGCTGCCGGCGAAAAAAGATCATTGAGAGCTTTGGAGAGAAGGTATGTGAACAATCCTGGACTCGTTAGTATGTTTTCTGCTTCGTTATTGCACAATATCCTTAAAATGGTGTAGGTAGAACCAACTTTATGCCAACGCTCATGCGATGCTTGCAAGCACCCAAATCTAGTGTCCTCACGTCTGGAGGAACTTCGTCGGGCGCCCAACTGCCACTTTAATAAGATCTCACCAGTGTTTCAAAGGTATGCAAGGCTTTTTTTTTTTTTTTATGATTCTTAGTGGGTTCATCTCTCACACTGGCATTTTTGGTGTCTTGTATTTTTGTCATCTTCATGACAGCTCACTAGTTAAACCAGCACACTTGGACACAGAATTCTGGAACCGTGAAGATGAGGCAAGCATATCAGCCGAAGACATATCAGATTCTGATGGTAGAAGTGTTTTTCATTTTATTTGTAGAAGATACCTCTGATTGTTACTTGCATAGACTCGAGTGCACTAATATCTACAGCTTTGAGGGCAGATGGGAATGAAGTAGCCAGCAATATGGCCATTTCAAAGCTTCCATCAAAATCTGGCTTGGATGCAAATTTAAAGCCCTTGAGCGTGCTGAAAATGCTTATTATCAAGGGAAAGGTCAGACCAAGCAGCAGGTGATTCAGATGTTGCCCTTTTGTTGTTGTTCCTTGAAGATAGGATGCGTTAAAGCTGCTTGTTATTTTTATTAAATCACAATCCGTACTCAAGCTTTTGTACCATACTTTCTAGATCTAAACTTCAATGTTGATATAACAGTGCAGCGGCCTTGTTGACAAGAAAAGCATCTCTCAGGCTTTAAGGGATGCATGCCGGAAAAGATTGTTGGGTGCCCTTGGACAAACAAAGCTGCGACTTGGGACTCTACCGTAAGTCTGCTCCAGTTTGGCACTGTTAGAAATGCGGTTTCATTATTTGTCATTTTAAATTCTATTTGTTTACATGGTGACGAACCAAGGTTACCAAACATCTAGATTTAACCAAGACATTATGTTCTGAACACGTTTTTCTCTTGCACTGTATGACTTGATATTTACATGCCCATGCTTTCAGGTGCGATGAAGAGGCTTCTGCTACACACCTTGAAATAGAGTGCTTCAAAAAGTATGAGAAAGTGGGCAAGACGTTTTACAACTCACAGATAGCTGCTACAGTTCGGTGGTTGACATCCGCAACATCCAGCCAGATGCACGACCGCCTCCATGCTCTTATCGACCAAGCTAAAGATCATGGTGCGTCAAGCTCCCCTGACATTGTCCCAGAGTCGCCTCAAGCAGCTCCTGAAGTCATCGGCACGAGGCCAGGAGACGCCAGTAACTACAAAGCTAACGACGAACCACAGAATATTCAAGAGTTGGAAAAGAGGAAGCATTCCGATGAGTCTGGAAAGACTGCTGCGGCTTCAGCTGGAGACGTTGAGCTTCCTGCAATACCATCATTCAGAGAGTTCTTGAGCCAAAAAGGAAGGGATCGCACAAAGACTTCAAACTCTAATGCGGGAAGCCAGACACATGGCGTTCGTAGGAAGCCTAATGGTCTGGTAGAGAAGCAAGAAGCCAGCAAGAAGACAAAATCGTGAACCCGATTTGCCCGTTGCACTTCTCCTGTCCCTGAATGGATACTTGCAGCACGAATCTGACTAGAATTTTCCTCTTTGCTGATCTGTTCGCTATCAAATAATACAAATTTACATTGTAGCGAATCATTCCTGAATCCAAATGATAATTATTCAATCCCCATCAATTAATTTGTTCAGTAAGGGTGTTTTTAGCTTCTCGTACGGATGCAAGACACAACGAACCGAGCGCAGTAGAGTTGTGGCGAACAGTGATAAATTTCGAATATCGTTAGATACATTTATCGTAACTAGCATCTACTCATCAGCTTTTACAACGGCTAACAACTACACTGGAGTCTATTGAACTACGAAGATGTATTGTTAATGTTATCACCCATCGGATCAGAAGAATCCTTCTCAAGCTCAGAGATCAGCTGTTCGATGTTTCTTCTATATATAGGCATGTAATGATCATTGATCATCATTTTCGAAAGCCTCAGCTTGCCATACAGAGATCTTGGCGTCAAGAAGATCCCCATGCTGCTCTGTGACTCCCCATTCATCACATCATCCTGATGAACATCAGGCTCCTCTTCATGAGCTGTTTCTTCTATGCTGGAAGTTAATATGTGCATGATTTTTCCAGGAGGGTAAAACCTATGCACTTCCTTCGTCTCACTGAGCACATCTTCAGCTACACCACCTACCTCCTCAGCAATTGTACTTTCAGTCATCTCTTCCACTATGTCATCTTCTTCTCCCTCCCTCTTCCTGTACAACTCACTTTCGAGTTGCTGCCACAGCTCCACATCAGTCATCCTGTCCTCGTCCACATGGTGATTGTCGATGTCTTCATCGCTGTCTACCTTGTCCACCAAGCCAATCGCATCGACTGCCACAGCAACAGAACTCTGAACCTCTTCTGATGCTGTGCACTGGATATCTTCTGATGCAACTGTCTCTGAGGTTTCTACAGTTGTTTCAGTCAACAGCGAAGTGGATTCCGATCCACCATTTGTAGCTCTTATTTCCTCTGTTGTGACAGTTGAGGTAGAAGAAACATTATTTCGCCGTCTTGGTCCAATACAAGTCCATGAGGATAGTTGCAGTGCTGGTCTTGTCCATGCTGCCTGCGCTACACTGCGAGCTCTCCTCATTACAACCTGGCCATAAGAATTAAGAATATTATCACTTAAGATGTATCAAACTCAAAGCAAAAAGCATGCTTCTTGAAGATGGTGTAATATATGTGAAGCTTTCAAGGTAACCTGTGTCCCAGTTGATACAGGTCTTAAGATGGCACCAGCACCAGCTACTCTTGCTTTAGCATTTGCCATAGAAGGGAGTCGAGATCCCAAGGCTGATGCAGAACGATAAAAAGTGCTTAGGATTCTGGTTTGTTCAATCTGGTGACGGAGATCATTTAGCCAAGCAGATGCTGTCACCTGTTACGAAGGAATATTGGCATCATTTCAGGTTTTCATGAAAGAATTAAAATCTATGTGTGTGCTCTAATAAATTTCTGTGTATGGTATTGAGAAAGTCAGGAATATCAATAAACCTCTGAACGAAGATCATCTACTGAAGCGGCTGAAAATGTTGGAACCAAATCAGCTCCATTGATGACGGTAGTAATAAAATGCACTCCTGACTCTGCCAGTTCCCAGGTCATACATGCAGCTGTAAAACAGAACATCATCTAAGAAACACGTATATTTCCTTAAGATCTCATTTCTTAGTCTAATGGAGTTTGAGCTTTATCTAAGATTCTAGTACGATAGTAACATCAAATTTAGGATACAAGATTTATGAATGTTACAATCACAATATCAGTGAAGGACTTATCTATAGCTTACTTCTAGTTCTAGCATTTGGATTTTATCAATAGAGTTACAACAGCAACCACAAATTGAAACCAGTCGGTGTATTATCTACTATACCAACTGCCTCTGTGAGTATAAAACATAACAGAAACAAGCAAGTATACAGTAACAAAAAGGGAGACGGTGACCCAAAAAATGGAAGGGATGCAATGCATTGTTTTCATGGTTTGATTGACAAATTACTCTTTAAAGGGAAAAAAGAATCGTAAAAACCTGGAGCAAATGCCAGACAGGTAGTAGAGGCAAACTCCTTCTGCTCCCTCAGGATGTATGTTAAAAGAGCAGCTGTACCACCCCCAAGTGAATGTCCAACAACCTACATAGATTTGCCGTGAACACCAGCCAATTAAACAGTTTAAGTGACACATGTATACTTAGTCATGATGCATCATGAGCCATAAAATGGTCATGGTGCAGTACTGTAGTGTTCACATCTCTAGCATCAGAGATAGGAAAATGAGATATAAAACAAAGAATACCTTTATTTTAAAGTCTGGATGCGTGTGTAATGCTTGTGCTAAACAAGGTGCTGCGAGCTTTGCAATCCACCTAGCAGCTGCAACCATCCCAAAATGAGCATATCCCAGTACCAAATCGCTAACACCACCTTCCTGTACAATTGTATGGTGAAATGGAACCACAGCACCAGTGGCAGCTGTTAATGTATCTCTGATGCTATGAGTTCCCCTAATTAATAAAAGTATGCACTGTTTGTCTCTATCAAGCAAAATGGTGAAAGCTGGCTTCAAAATCTGCAAGTAAACCACAGAAGTTCCTGAATCAATTCAAAGTAGACAGTGTTCTTGCTCATAACTATCAGAATACAAAATCAGCAAAAGAATGGTTACCCATAATAAAACAATAGGTAGTTTTCACTCACTCCTGCTTTAGGTTCTTGCATAAGAACATCCTCCGTGGAGTAGCCAGTCGCCTCCAAAAACAACGGGAATGGCTTTTTGGAGAAATGCCAGCAAAGTGTCAACAAATTCAGAAGATATTTTAAGCCAGCAATTACTTCAGCTCCTTTGAGCTCCACACTATCATTTCCAGCGTATATGCTTGCCACAGATAAGTTTCCCTGAAACACATTTCAGAATCAGAGCTATCAGAAACTTGTAGGAGTATTGGTAACCAAAGTGCACCCTGCAATTTTTGGTTCAAACAATAACAGAACTAATCAAATTTTATGATGGACAGCACCGTGCTGGTAATCTATTGGAAGAGAGAATGACATGTACAAGATAGAAGCGAAACGTGAAAGACAAAGCTATATCCACTGCCAGACTTCTAATGTAAAGCACTCCAAATTGATTTTCAACCTTCAAGAATCAGAATTAGATCAAATGGAACAAATTACCAAGAGTATCAGTCACCAACCTGCCTCTTGAGGAGGAAGCTGATCCCAAAAGCAAGGTCGCCGATGGGCCACTTCCCAAGGGTCTCTGAATACGTGAACCGCAGGGTCTCTGACAGAGTCGAGATAGTCTCTAGCCAAGTGGCAGGGGCACGCACATCCCTCCGTGACACCCGGCTCCTGCTGGGAGAATCCGGCACGCCTTTGGCCCCCACATCCCTGCTATTGCTGCATTCCCCTTCCTGATTCAGTCTCTCTGTATGCAGGCGTCGGTTCAGCGTGTAGTAAAGCAGCGCGGCAGCCCCTGCGGCGGTTGCCATTGTTGCGGTCGCCATACCACGGGGCAACGGCCTACAGGCCTTGCACCCCTGACTTCCTCAGTTGAGATGTACAGGGTGGTCGGTCACAGCCTCCGCCGCAGTGCTAAACCAAGGTTTTAATGACGCAGTCAGACAGCGTTATTTAATCCCCGAGCCTTCCACAGGAGATGCGATCTTGATCCTTGGGGGCAGTACAAGTCAAACCTGGTACCACACACAGAAAAATCGAGTTTTTATTTCAACAAGCCATGGATTGGGCACGGAGGTGGACACTGACCAGTGATGACCACTACCCTAATTTTTCCAGCGGTATGAATAGTAGCAGCACCCCCATAACATCCCATCAAACACCACAGCAATTCAAACAATCAACCGATATGTCCAAGTCCACCACAAGTGAACTAAGATATATTCATCATCTACGATTTCTGGAAGAACTGAACAACGAAAGCTATCGAGAAAACAACAAGCCCGGTTACAAAATCAGCCAGGGAAAGACGCCCGATTGGAGATGGTACCTCAACGAATGCGCGCGGCAGCTCGGGCGCGCTCGATCGGATTGGCCTTGCGGGCCGGCCGGAACCCGCTAGGGTTTTGGGAGGGGAGCGGGATTCCGGATGCGGTCGCCTACCGGTGCGAAATTTGTGGGAGGGGAGAGAGAGATAGGGACTAGGGAGGCTGGGGAGGGTGGCCTAATTCGCGTCGAATCTTGCGGGCGGCGACTGGCTCCCGTCCCGGACGAGGCGCGTCTCTTTTTGCCTTTTCCGGGAAGAAGCGGTTGCGCTCGTGCACTCTCGGCACGCCGTGTTGAACTGCTGGTGGGATGCTGATGGCTGCGATGGCTGCAGGCTGCAGCGGTGGGGCGTGGGTTTGTGCTTTGCGGTGCGGCGAGGCAAAGCAGAGCAGGCAGGACACGGATACACCTACGCGAACCGCGTTGCAGGTTGCTTCCAGGCCAAGCGGGTTCTGGGGCAGTTTGGATTGGACCCAATCCGAGGTCTACTCAGGAGCGAGCAAGCATCATGGTTTCGGAGATACTAACCTCCTTTCACAAATAATTGACAACTTTAATTTTAGTATTCAAAATTTGACTTTCGATTTTCTCAAATATTCACTATCAAGTGCTTTCAAACATATATGTTACTTAAAGTATACTTGACATAAAATACAGTGATACTTTTAGTATTCAAGTCAGCTACATACTTTTTAAATAATTAACTGTCAAAGTCAAAAGTATTTGTGAACGGAGGTTGGTAGTAATTTTTAGAACTGCGTCACAAATAAAATAAAAAGTAGCTGCTGGCTGATACTCCCTCCGTCCCAGAAAAAAAATGCATTTTTTGTTTCTTGAAAAACTTCAGCGTCTTAAGTTTGACCAATTATTAATATTTATAATCTTAAATATATAAATATATATCACTAGATTAGTTACAAAATATACTTGCATAATAAATTTAATTAAAGTCATGAATATAGAAACTTAGTCAAACGTGAACTATTTTAATTGACACGCATTTCTTTTTGGGACGAATGGAGTAGTTATGTCTCCGTTCGTACCGCGGGTTTAGTAGTGGGTTGGGCCGGCGTGAAGGCAAACACAAGCTAACGGTCCGTGCGAGTACATTCTCGTGTCTTTTCAGTCAGTTTTTAGGCCCGTCTAACAAATCACTGTACAAAACAGCACGATTAAAAGGCCCACTGAGGATACGATAAATCAAACAGGGAAAAAAACTAAAGAAAGGAAGGAGAGAAAAATGACTGCAAAGGAGGTGGAAAATCGGCCCTGTTCCTGTAAAAATGCGTCCGCGAGCTGCGTCTGGTATATCGCTTTAAAAATCAGTAGCATCCTGAAAAGCACATAGTGTAATTTTTCAACAGTCCATTCCATATGAAACTCACGACTCCACTCTACAGCTTTGCAAGGTAATAACTCCAAGTGGAACAACTGAATAAATCCATATACGAGTAGCAATAGTTACTGCTCTGTGCTCTGTAAATAATCCCTTGAGGCCTTGACTGCGTAAAGCACATTCTATTTCATCAGTACAAATACAACCTGGCCACCATCTCATCTGGATAAAATACATAACAGCCTGCGTCACTTTAATATCTCCCAACCAACCGTGAGAATGTGAGATATTCAGATCCCTCAAAGAAGAGTTTACCACCACGGCACCACCTGAATACCACGACAGTTGTGGTTGCTTGATACAGGTCAACTAACTAGCCTCAGGTCCATGCTTTAACAAGTGGCATTTATGCCTGACATTAGCTTGAATAAATTTCTGATTCTCCACGAGGCCAAAAGCTAAGGTTCCTACTGTTTCAAAAAAAAAAACGCTAAGCTTCCTTGAAAGATCTCATGAACTGTCATGTCATCCCATCGGTGTGAAACTCAGTCTGCCACTTCAGCTGATGAATGCCAACATCTTGGTCAACTTCACTGAATGAAACCCAATTCAGAGCCATGATGTGAATGTTGCACATTGTAAGTGAATAAGTTTTCATCATGGAAGCTAAAATCTCAGGAGCTGTGTAAGCCACTTTGGTGATAGCATTACTGACTGCATATATTGAGACTTGAGAGGAATGCCAAACGGCCAGTCAGACAAGAAAGTACACATCTGAACAATCGTATGCATCAGCTGAACACTCGTATGAGTATTTCCTGCATTTTAGCATGATAGCAGTTTAAAGAAGTCCAAGGTTTTGGCCATAGCTTGATTTCACAATTCATGATATCTAGCTGCATAGGCGCACTCGCTTGAATGAGTGCTGAGACACCATACCTCCTGAAGAACATTTGATTCTGGCAAACAAGTGACACCCAGCATAGTCCTTATTTGCAGAACCAAAAGCTTTCAGAGCCTTGAAATGGCTTCATAATCGATGTTGCTTTATGCTTGTTTGGCAGTGACACGGCACACAATCATACGCCAAACTCTCGCCACCTGCTCCTCGGCGTCGGTGTGCAGAGAGCGGCCTCTCCGCCTCTGATGGAGAGCAAGCGACGGCGGTGGTGTCAGCTTCGGGCGAGCACGGCAAGGCCATCGCCGGCGTGCTACAGACGGCGCGTGCGTTGTGGTCTGTGGAGTGTGGACATGCCAGCCAGAGGCGATCGAGGTGCACAGTCAAAGCATCCTCATGTGCGCGCGGCGGGACGGGACGACCGGGTCCAATCAGAGCCAACACCGCTCCAGGTGGCGTTACCTATGCGCGAGAACGCGCCGGCGCGGCGAGGCCATCACACGGCGCGGCGCGGCATTGCCGGCGGGAGGCGTTCGAGGCGCACACCTCGAGTGACCCTGATGTGCGCGCGGCGAGACGAAGACTACGGGGTCCCATCACCCAGCGCCCCGCTCGACAACCGGTGGAAGGCGCGACAGGAGGCCGGTGACCGCGGCGGCGACGGGGAACACGGGTGGACGGTATGTGGTTTACCGACCGGGGGTGGACGGTATTTCATTTACCGTCCACCCCCAGAGGCCACGGAAGCCGTCGGATCGAGAACGAGAGGTAGGATCCGAGCCGGCGGAGATGTGCTTGTTCATCGCGTGGGCCGATAAGAATCGGCTCGGCCCAGTTTATGCCGAGGCCCAGAAAATGAATCGCCTCCACGCTCCGTCATCCCCGTGCAACGTGGAGTCGCCGTGCTGGAGCTGCAGAATGAAGGTCTGAGGAGATGGTGGTCATGGAGAAATTGCCTTTCACTGGAGGCGTTGTTTGATGCCGATGCTTCAAGATTGGGGAAAGGAGATCAGTGGCAGCATCATGCCGCTGACGTGGACTTGGGCACTTGGCGATCTGTACGAGGCTCGTCACGCCCAATGCTGATCTGCTCAAAACGGGCCTCGGCATTTTCGTCTTGAAGACAGCGGCCGCTGGCCGAGCTTAAAATGGGATAAAGACTATGAATGGCTGACACTGCTAATCGCTGATATCCCTGATAAAGACTATGAACAAGAGAGTCACGGGCCGGGTGCCGGGTGCCGGCTGATCATGGAACAGGGAAAGTGTGGTAAATAAGTTTGAGTTGATCAGGAACTAAGGAGCAAGGACAACACGAAAGAAATGTTTTGCTGCTTTCTTTCTCAGAATCGGATACTGACATAGTTTTTTTTTTTCACTTGCTCATTTAGTCTGTCACTAACACGGAACTATTCTCTAAAATAGAGCTTTATATCCTCGGCAACCCCAATGACGACCCATACATTATGAGGTATTCTTCGGTGCTCCATACCACCTTATACTGGTATTTGAAGAGGACTAGTATAAAAGGATCCGACGGTCCAGAAAAGTTGTACACCACCCTATACCACTGCAAACTTCATTTGTAGTATAGGTAATATAGGTAGAGTAGTACAGTGGTATAGGGGTGTTATAGGAAACATAACTAATGGCGTATTGTAATATGTTTATAACATTTATTCTAATTATATATTTTCGTTTTTATGTTGATTTCGTATGATTTCATTTTCACATCTTCATTCAGTTCGTCTAGGTTCACTTTGTCACTCCCGTTCATATCGCTGACCATCGGCGGCGGGCGGCGCGCTGGTCTGAGCGGGCGGATCCGGGGCAGCCGGACGGACCTGCCTCCTCCGGCTCGAGGCGGCGAACGGCGCTGGTAGGAGCGGTTGGGTCCGAAGGGCGAGACCCGCCTTCCCCGACTCGAGGCGGCAGGCGTGCTTGTCGGAGCGGGCCGGGCGGCCGGACTTGCCTCCCTCAGCTGGAGCCCGCCAGGCGCGACCTTCGGTAGGCGAAGCGAGGGACGGCTGGAGGGTGCTTGCGGTTGTGACTTGTGAGATCCGGCGTGCTGTGGTCTGAGATTGGCGGCGGCGGTAGGCCAGCACGGTGGCGTGCTCCGTCCCTCCGAGGGTGTTATCGGCGCGCACGTGGGTAGGAGGTGTGGAGGCTGGTGCCATGGGCGTTGCGCATGAAGCTCGGCGCAAAGGACGACCCGCTGAATCAGAGCGATGGCCGATCAGGCGTGTTGTTGTGTTGAAGAGTTGATACAAAAGATGCAAGAAAAATTCAGTAAAACTTAAGTCCTATACGGATTGATGATCATTTAACTCGTAACTATTTGTCATGGCATATATAGGTGAAACGATATGCGAAAGGAACCCCAAGAAGCTTATCATTGTTAATTCAACTAACAGAAATGTTTCCTTACATCCATTTGTCGTACTGTCAGAATGGGATGTTACCTGTTTACCATACGAGCGCTTGACCATAATCAATTGAGTTGAGCATCATTCATATTTAGGAACTAGAACTTTGGCCCTGTTTGTTGAATACAAATTTGAAAACAACTTGACAGAATTGGAACAGTCGTTTATGGTTGAAAGGAAACTAAACACGACAAGAGAAGGAATTAATGCACAAGAGAATGCCCCAGCTTATTCATAAACAGCAAGGACCAACAGTTACATCATCCAGACACAGGCGTATGGAACTGATTGGTAACAAGCTGTTACAATCTAAAGGGAAAGATCAGCTAAGTAGAATGATCTTGACACCGCCTTGTACCACGAATCTGCTCGCTTCTTCCTGTGGGCCTCGTCCAGTTCTGGGTGGAAGACCGTCGTGTTTGTTGGGATCGGGAATCCCAGACATCAAGGAGACGAGAGTGAAGGAGGGAGAAACAAGCCACACAGAAGAGAGCAAATGAACCAAAAGGCCAAAAGTCCTCTCCTCCAAGCCCTTGGGCTCTATTTATAGGGAGGATGAGGTGGCTGTTTATGTTTATTCCATTGGTGGGTTTGGGTATTACAAATAGGTCCTCAGATTTTACATCGACGCCCCCGGATGCCACAAACGAGTCCCTATGCATCTAATTTGGCCTCTTTTACACATGGAATGTGCCTGCAAGGCGCATCCCCAACACAAGCCCCTCAGCTATTTGACCTTGGCTGGAACAACAAGGCCTAATAGCTACTCTAATGAAAGTGGCCAAATATCTTCATATACCCTGGTTGCAAGGAGTGTCCTTAGCAACCAACCCGTGTGCGCCTCACTAAAAACTCCATCCCAAAAACCCAGTGAGAAAAAAGGGCATGGAGAAAAGAGTACGCACACTATTAAGGATACACAAGTGCTAACTCTAGACTTCGTCCTCGAATGCTTTCATGGTGAGCTTTTATTCTGCAGGCTGCTTTGCTTGAAGTAGTCGAGGCAGTTGTGGTCTGGGTTCATTGCGACTTTGCCAAGCCTTCTCTCACAGCACCAGGCAAACTTCTGTATTCACGGATGGACGGGTCCTCAGTACACCCCCAGCCCCTCTTGCCTGGTGCTCGTGGGGAAGTCTTGCACGTGGTGACAACAGTCGAGGTAGATGATGTAGTAGTTGACGCAGTTGTAGTAGTGGTTGCCGAACGCGCGCTGCAAGCGTCGGGCTTCCCGGACCGAATGCGATGGCACTGACGATGTTGATGTCGCAGGTACCCTGCCTGGTTCATGCAATAATTGAAAATGCCCAAGTGCGAGCGTTCAGATGTAACTAGGCCCCGAGCCCACGTTCGTGTGGTTGGGATCGAGATTAAGTTAGATCAACACAAAATTGCAATATACGAGTATTATAGTATTGAGCAATGAGTAACGCTTTTGTCAAGGATACAACCTGCAGACACAGAGGTTAATGTCTCCAGAGGTTAATGTCTCCTGAGCCATACTTTAACCAGTGAAAGAGCAATACAATATGGTAGGATCATCTTAAGAATACGTGATTGATGTGTGTTAGTCTCGCTAATAACCCACAAAAGGTAAGAAGACTTTCTTTAATTAATTTCTTGAAGCGAGACTAAAGGAGAGAAAGGATAGCTAGTTTCGGTATTTAAGTGTTTTGCGGAGCAATTTTTGCTCACGGAAAGAAAGTTAACAAGAGTTTGTCCATGTAAAGTCCGAAGGCATGCGGCTGGAATAATGAAAGGTTTCTGACTTGTAAATGCACTTATCTGGTTCTTGGACGTTCCTGGCTTTCGGAAGTGCAAGTTGGTGCTGAAGATGTCGAAAGCGATGGTGAGCCCCCGGAGCCATATAGTGGTGGAGGTGTAGTCGATGCCGATGGCGAGGCTCTTTAGCCGATGTTGCTAGAGGCAGAGTCGATGCCAAGACCGAAAATGACGGCGAGCCCCTCGAGCCGGTGTAGCGGAGGCAGAGTTGATGCCAAGACCGAAAATGACGGCGAGCCCCTCGAGCCGGTGTAGCGGAGGCAGAGTAGATGCCAAGCTGAAAACGGCGGCAAGCCCTTCGAGCCGATGTAGTGGCCGAGGTGAAGTTGATGTCGAGGGTCCTCAGGCTGTTGTAGTGACCATTGCATTTCTGAAAACAAACTGTACAAGTTGCACAAGTAATGTTGGATTGAATGCATAATTATTCGATTTCTTTATCTATGATTGATAGAGAACCGAATCTCTTGGCAACGATAAAAGAAAGTAATCTCCAAGGAGGTGTTAATGAATGAGCTTCATTACAACTAAACTGGCATGATTAGAAGAGGACTAAGAGCTCAAAGAAGATTTGATAGGACGCAAAAACTAGCAAAGCCGTGTATTTAGTGTTTTTAAAGGATACGCTTCCTGAAAACAGAAATGGTTAATTCGAAGAGACTGGCTATTTGAATAACATGCGAATGTGAGAAACCAATTTGTTAACACCCCTTGCTGCAAACACACCGAAGGTGTCTCAGTATATTTGTTGGAGCAGCTCGTGCTGCCAAACGTGTTGGATGAGAGCGCTAGTGCACTAGACACGGGCTCTATGCTCTGAGTAGTGTAAGGGCATCAGCAGTGGTGATCCGGTGTATCAAATAAAATATAAGCCATGTAAACTTAGATTCCTTTAGCTCCAAATTATTTTATCTTGTACAGTGACATGGGACCCACTCGAACCATCCTTTTCCTTTTTCTATCTCACTGCTCCTCTCACATGGTAGTTCTCTCTCATCATGCACCGGTGCAAGAAAATGATCCAATTTTTTTCTCTCTGCTCATGAGTCGACGTGCTCCAGTAGAAAGAATCGATACATGAGCTGCCAGCTCGTTTTATGATTCGCTTTGTTTCTCCCACTGGAGAAGGCCTAATTTGACTCGTCGACGGCTGACTCGGCGACACACAGGCTTGCGCCAGACAAGCATGCACTGGCCTCCACCCATGCACCTGGAAATCCTGATCCGTTTGCTGCCTCTGACTTGCGACATGTTCAAAGGCCTGACTCGCGTTTCAGCTTCGATGGTCAGTTGGTCTGGTGGCTAGTCTGGCAAGGATACGAAGCTGTTCGTACAGCCTCGGGGAGGCGGAGGGAGCCTCTTTGACTGAGGCGAGAGAAAAGAAGGATAGAATGAGACTCGCACGAAGTGAAAGCAATGCCGGCTGTTGTAATTTACTGGAGTATTATATTCCAGCTCGTTGGAGGCCTCAAGCTGATTCGGAGTAACGGCTTTCAGGTTCCTGAGCTCAACCTGTAGGTGACTGGGCAACACGCTGGACTCGGAAGCTGCAAGACAATGCAGAGTAGCCGCCAAACGAGCATGGACCAGTATCCATACGCATGCACAGCTAGATTATGATTGAAGAAAGCATACATAGCTTCGCATTTGAAAATTGATTGTTGGCTTCAACTTGGGAAGCAAATATGATACAGGGTAGTTGGCTCGGTAGCTGGCTTACTTGTGACCTGCAATATGTACAAAAGCAACAGTACGAGAGCTGTTGTACGAGTGAATACATACGAGTCAGCATATACGAGTCAGCACATACGAGTCAGCATGTGTGAAGGCGGGATGTCAATGTGAGATGGTCATTATTAAACGAAGGCCAATATACCAAAGTCTCCGAATCTCCATAGCGTTACTTTCCTTGTGTTTCTTGTGCATCTGGATGCTCCGCTGGACGCCGGGACGCTCATGAGACTCTGTTTCAGAGTCCAGGTCCAGCATTTGACTCAGAGGATCGGGAGCCGGGGCCGGCAGAAACATCCGAGCTCGCCCCTTGTAGGTCCGAGCCAAGAGGATACGAGTCACCGGCAAGGAGATGCCTAGGTGTGATCCGAGTCCCCCCAAGAAGGGTCGAGGCCAGACTCGCTCGAGCGCCGAGTTTGCCTGCACTTTTGTTTGTAGCTTCCTGATAGCTTCGTTGGTTGGTTTCTTGTGCTAGGCTCTAGTTAGCATAAAGGCTAAAAATATTCGTTGGTTAACTAGTTTCGTAAGGTGATTGGGTTCAGAAGAGCCCACGATGCTTTGGCTTTGCTCCTGCACTGAGTGTTATACGCAGACAGTTCTGTGCCTCCTTGGATGTAGCAGCTTTCCGAGAGCAGACAGGTGCATCAGGCATTACGGCCTGCTGCTAGCTGGTTGGCTTCGTAGCTACTAGCTAGAGTGGTGACCATCCACGTATGAAAGCAAAACACGTATGAGGGTTAGATATACAAGAGCAGATATACGAGTTATATGCAAGCAGACTTACGAGTCATACGAAAGCAAACTCTTTTTTTTTTTTTTTGAGCATCATACGGAAGCAAACTTATGAGCAGCATGTATGAAAGTTGGCCTTCCGAATTGAAAATGATGCATTCATGCCATGTGATGCTCTTGATGGATGTTTTTGAACCATGCCCTGATGCGTATGTATAATATGAGTGCATATGTATAGATACGTCAAAGGGTTAAGCATATCAGAACATTCGAGTGACTCGCGATCTCTTTCATTGATCGGGTTGCCCACCTGTTAGAACATAGCTGACAGGATTTAGGTTTTGATTCGACTGGCTCGCGGTCACCTTCATCTGACCGGGCCACCCGCCTGTTAGAACATAGCTGACAGGATTTTGGTTATGATTCGAATGGCTCGCGGTCATCTGACCGGTCCACCCGCCTGTTAGAACATAGCTGACAGGATTTTGGTTATGATTCGAATGGCTCGCGGTCATCTGACCGGTCCACCCGCCTGTTAGAACATAGCTGACAGGATTTTGGTAAAGTAAATTGCAAGACGGGGCCTACGAATGTGATGGGGATTGCCATCACATTCGTAGTGCCATTATAACCGTGTCGAATTAGCAAACTGCCCTGCAGTTGCTTTCGAGCTTCTGATATGCCCTTGTCAGCTACCAAGGTGGAAGTCAATTGCCGAAACGAAAACCAATAGCTTGCTCAATACCAGTAGAGATTTTTTTTTTTTCGAACAACTTCGGGGGGGAAGATCCCCACCTACATTTTCATTGATCGAAGTGCTTTGTTACAGCAAATACCCCAGGCATACCAGGGGGAGATTACAGTGAACGGCAAACGGGAAAACTCAGGAATTAGAGGATGAGAATACAAATTCTTTCCAGACATGGAGTTGAGGGAGCAACTTCTTGTAGCGGCAGCTCCATTGTTCAAGATCATCAGCAGCCTTGCGCAAAACCACCGAGGGTGAAATGTCTTGGTGGTCGAAGATCTTCGCGTTTCTTGCTTTCCAGATGTGCCAGAGGATCAGTAGCATAACATCGGTCTGTACATGCTCGGGTAGTTGCAGGGAGTAGCCTATCATCCACGGAGCTCTTTGCCCACCCGGGGCCACAGTGATACCGAGCCGTGTCCAGATCGCTGCTGCCCGCGGGCAGAGTGCAAAGATATGATCGTCCGTCTCCAGAATGTCGTGGCAGTGTTCACAATAGGATTCTTCTAGTTTTCTGATGTTTTTGTGGTGCAGGTTAGCTCGAGTGTTCAGTCGACCAAAGTAGAGAAGCCAACCAAAGAATTTCACTTTTACTGGTAACTTGGTCTTCCAAATGCGAGCTGCATCTGGTTCTTCCGCATCACCCGCATGAGTTGCAATGTAGGCACCGCTGGTGGAGAATTCAGCATTCCTTTGGTTGAACAAGAAACGATGATCACAATTATCATTCAGGGAGACCATCTGGAGGCAGTTTTGCAGAACCTCCTTTTCTGTCCTAGCGGCGTGAGTCAGGCGTGGTTGAAGGTGTCCAGAGAGAGATGCAGAAATGACAGAATGGACAGAAATCACGGCCTTAGTGCTGTGGGAGAAGAGAGCCGGAAAGGTAGCGGCGAGAGAGGTACTGAACAACCAGCGATCATGCCAAAATGAGGTATGCTTGCCATTGCCGATCTGAACGGCAGTGAGGGATTGGTAACGACCGAGTTCTGTATGAACCACCCGACCCAAGAAGGAGTCTTCATCAGAGTGCTGCCCATGGAACCAATCCTTCCAAGGAAGAGAGGACGGGTCGTGGAGCTTGTGAACAAACTTCATGAGTAAGCAGTGGTTCTGATCTTCCAGGTTCTTTATCCCTAAACCTCCACATTCCTTGGCCACACAGATTCTTTCCCACTTGATAAGGCATTGAGAACCGGAGCACTTTTCCTCCCCCGTCCAGAGAAACGCTCGTCGTTTTGCATCGAGTATGTCACGAACAGTTTTTGGGAGGAGCAGCGAGGACATGTAATAGATCGTCAGGCCCCCAAGAACTGCATTGACTAGTATCAGACGGCCCCCAGAACTTAGCAGCTTAGCTTTCCAGCCCGAGAGATACTTGTCAAAGCTTTGGATCAGAGGCCGATAATCAGATACACGTAACTTGTGAGGCGAGAGTGGCAAGCCCAGATACGTCTGTGGAAAGGTGGAGATCGGGCACCCAAGAATGGACGCCATGTTGGTGGCATCATCCGGAGAAACATTCATGGGAACAAAGGTAGACTTGTGGAAGTTTATGGTGAGGCCCGTCGCCGCGGAGAAATCGTCCAGGATGTTTTTGAGCACTGCCATGGAACTAGCATCGCCCCTGGTGATGACCAAAGTATCGTCTGCATATTGTAGAACGGGGCAAGGAAGCAGCGGATCAATTGGGTGACAAAGCTCGCCGTTGACAGAAGCACGCTTGATGAGGCGTTGTAGCACATCTGCAACAATTATAAAAAGGTACGGAGAGATAGGGTCGCCTTGTCGAAGTCCACGTCGACAAGTGATCCAGCGCCCGGGAACCCCGTTGAGCATCACGGCGGTGCGTCCAGTGGAGAGGACTCTCTCAACCCATCCACACCAGCGTTCATCAAATCCGCGCGCACGAAGTATGGTGTCCAAGCTCTTCCATTCCACAGAGTCAAAAGCTTTTTTGAAGTCAAGTTTGAGGACAGCAGTAGCAACTTTGCGCTTGTGGCAACAACTTAGAACATCAGCTGCATAGACAAAATTCTCTGCGATGCTACGGCCATGGACGAACCCGGTTTGATCGGCATCAATGATCATTGGAATAGCAGAGCGAAGGCGGTTTGTCATGACTTTAGTAAAGAGTTTCATCGGACAGTTTTGAAGGGAGATAGGTCTAAAAGCATCTGCAGTTCTAGCACCTTGCTTTTTTGGAAGCAGCACAAGGTGAGCACGATTCAATCCATCGAGGTCCAAAGTGCCAGCATGGAAGCGATCAAAGAGTCGAATAACATCCTCCCGCAGCGTGGGCCAGAAGTGTTTGTAGAAGGAAGGCCCAAACCCGTCCGGCCCAGGGCTGGCATTCATATCCATAGCAAAAAGGGCTTGCGAAATTTCTCCATCGGCGAAAGGTCTGGAGAGATCCAGCCCACTCACAGCTAACGTAGGGTAGAGCTCATTAAGCTGGAAACGCCAAATAACCTCCTGGTGTGTACCCAAGAGTTCAGAATAAAAATCATGTAGAATAGAACTCTTGGCGTCGTGGGACAGATAGCTTTGCCCATCACGTTCAAGGCAGTGAATCAAATTCTTACGACGTCTCCCAGAAGCGGCGGAGTGAAAAAATCGAGAGTTCTCATCCCATTCCATTGCTAGCCTGAGCTTGAACCGCTGTCGCCAGAAGGCAAGTTTCTCAGCACTGATAGCCTGAAGGGATTGGGTGGCCTTGTTGCGAAGTGTATTCTCCTCGTGCCCCAAGGGACGGAATTCTTCCAGCAGGTCAAGTGCATTGATCAGAACCCTGGTGTCATGCTCACGTTGTTCCACTGGCCGCAAGCGACGTGCCCAAGCTCGGCATTCCCTGCGGCAGTTTTTCAGGCGCTGGATGAAAGCTTTAGCGCCATCACTGCTCGTCGGCTGGGCGAGGGCAGCGGCAACGACAGATCGGAAAGATGGGTGCTTGAGCCAAGCATTCTCAAAACGAAAGCAGGAGCTTCTTGGAATCCGGGTTGAAGCAGAGAGTAACAGAGGGACATGATCGGAAGCAATCCTAGTTCGAGATGCAAGGGATGTGTTAGGAAAAGCATCGTCCCAGGACGTGTTAACAAAACATCGATCCAGACGGACCAGCGTTGGCTCTTCTCTGCGATTGCTCCAGGTGTACGCCCTATCAACGAGAGGAATTTCTATGAGGCCAAGCTCATTAATCGTATCATTGAACATCTGAGCCTCCGAGTTGTTGAAGTGATCAGAGCTTTTATCTTCGGGAGATCTAGTGAGGTTAAAGTCACCAATGAGAATCCAAGGGCCATCAATCTGCTCGGCAATCTCGGCTAAACAAGCCAAGAAAATTGGTTTATCATCCCTTGTAGTAGGCGCATAAACATTGGTGATGGAGAAATCAGTCGCATCAGCATCCAGGCGGAAGTTGGTAGTGAGCGTGAACGCAGTTTCAGAGTGACTAAGCAATGAACAAGCGTTACCATCCCACGCAGTTAAAATCCCCCCAGAAGCACCACTGGATGCGCGAGCGACACAGGAAGAGAGGCGTGTCGGGAGAAAGCTCTTTTGCTTAGAGTCAGTCAAAATCGGTAGCTTTGTTTCTTGAAGACAAGCAAAGGTAGGTCTGGCCGCTATAAGCTCTGCTAGAGAATCATCACAGCGACAACTCTGTCCAAGGCCTCGGACGTTCCATGAGAAAACAGAAATAGTTTTGTTCAGCATAAAGAAATGAGACACGCCAAAACATGAGACAAGCATGCGGGAAGATCGTCATTGTCTCGGCTGACGCCACGCAAGAGCCGTCGCACACCACAGCACGTGCAGCAACTAAGCATCAACACGGACAGACACCTCCTCCTCCTCCGTGAGGGTGGACAGGCCGCAGACATGACCGAGGAGCGCCAGCTTCTTGGGGGAGATGCGTGCTGGCGGTGGGCGCTCGGTGATGCCGGAGCGGGCCAGAGCAGCCTTCATGCGCTCCGAGGCCTTGGAGAGATCCAGCTGGGCTGCCTTGACACGGGACGCTTTTGAAGTAGCATCGACGTAGAAGGGATCCTCCTTGGCCGCAAGACGGCGGCTACGCCGGATCTTCAAGGTGCTGTCAGCTGTACGCTTGCGTCGTACCCGACGGCGCCGGATGTTCACTTCATGCTCCTCCTCAGCAATGAGCTCAATGGGGGAGGGCATCCGGGAGCGGCCACAGCTGCGCGCGTGCACGATGCCGTCAGAGTCGCGAAGAACGAGCGACGGCGCCGAGGCAGGAGGAGGAGTGCACGGCCGAGCCGGCGTCGACAGGTCCGGAATAACTACATGTGCTGGGCGGGAGTTGGATTCCAGCCCCATCATGGACCTGCCTTCTGTTGGCGTGGGCGTGTAGTGACCCGCCTGTGGTGCACTGTCATTGTCGTCGATGTGGAAGGGCGGGGAGCGCGTCGCGGCGCATGGCGGCGACGTTGAGTCTTCATTGGCCGAAGACCGGCTGATGGCCCTCGACCAAAGCGAGCGCGGGAACGAGCCCGCCATTGGGCAGGTTGCGCTACGGTGGCCGTTGCGACGGCACGAGCAACACCGCTCAGGCTCCCTGCATTCTGCAACGCGGTGGTCACTAGCTAAGCACCTGAAGCACAGGTTGTGGAAGGAAGGCAAGGAGCGGGCGCGGCAAAGTTTGAGCCCGCCTGCCGTTTTGATAGGTGCAGGCCCTGCGGCCGAGAGGAGTGCATGGAGGTATGGCCGCGCCGCAAATATATGGGATGTCTGAAAGGATGTTGCGACGGAAGGCGCGTTCCTCTGCTCGAGCCGACTTCCATTCGGCGCGGGAGTAGACAAGGCTGTACTGAATGTTGAATGCGCCTGGGCTCCGCACGTCTCCCTGCATTCCTGGTTGTTAACCAGCCGGTCAGGGAGCTGGCTGCCTTTCGGTGTGGGAAAAGGCACGGTGTCACTGAGGGGTGAATGCACTTGTGCATCGCTCAACACTTTAGTTTGCAGGTTGCAATCCGGCCGGTCAAAGAGCTGATGGGTCCCGTGGGTACGGTCGCCATGAATTTTCTCTGACGAAGGCGTCGGGGTAGCTGGGGTAGGGGATGGGGAGTTACTGCAGAGCAGTGGGAAATCATCCGGGAAGGCCGCCGAAGGAGTGGAGGACGGCTCAGCGTCTGCTGCAGGCCCGTCCCAACTGGCGCTCCCTCCTGTTTGAAATTTGGACTCGCTCCCGACTGCGTCATTGATGACGTCATCTCTAGCAGCCCTCGTCTCGCCGGCGGCAATGGCGGATTGGAGCGTGGGGAAGAAAAGGAGAGAAACTCTACCAACCGTGCAACGACCTTGGGCAACGAGGAACCTAGCGATGTTGCCATTAGAGGCCGCTGTCGAGAAAACACCAGTTTGATGCTGGTGAACTTTGAAACGGAAGGGAGGGATGGAGAAACGGAAATTTAGCGCATTCTTAACCTCGCAAACAGAAGGATGGTGGGCACCAGCTGCTTGCCGGATCCAGAGAACCGTTTCCGGAGCCGGAGTTGCCGCTCCGATGGCCGGCACAACGAGCACATGGAAGTTCAGAAGAGCCGCATGGCAGAAGGACACACCTGTTGTGAATGTTGCAGACGACGGCCGCGGAGGCGTAGGCCTACGCCCCGCGGCGGAGGACGGCGCAGGTCTTGGATGTGCTTTACTCCCCGGTTCGTCGCCCCGAGGAACCCGCTGTGACTGGCCAGCTTGTGGTCTCCGAACGGAGCTCTTCAGCTTGGTGTGTCTATGCCGTCGTGGGAGCGGCACTGTGGCTCCGAGCGGCGTGAAGTAAGGCTGGATGTTGCTGGGTTGGGGAAGGAGCGGAGGGAGCGTAGAGAAGAGACGTGGGTACGCTGCCACCGAGACGGCGGCCGCGCGAGACTCGCCGGAGGTGGGAGAGGGTTCACCGGTCACGCAGGAGGCGCTCGCGGTGCCAGGAGCGCAGGGTGCGCTCATGTCGCCGAGCCCCCAATACCAGTAGAGATCAATTCAATAGTTGGTGAAATCCGAGGCTCAATGTGAGATGATTATCGATGTCGGCCAACATAATATGAAAAACAATGTGCCTGCAATAAGGAGTGGAGGTCTGATGCCATAGGGTTAGATTTGTAAGAGAGAGAGAAAAAAATCGCATAAGTAGCCCCGCGGGCCAAAAATGCAAGTGCGAATTGAAATGCAAGTTGAACGGTTAAAGCATAGCTAGCATTGGCGAGACTAGAACGGATCACTAACTTGCCCCTTGATCTTGAAGGAAGAAACCAGAGAGGAAGGCCAGTACCAAGGGTGACTCGAACGTGAGTACGAGTCGCAGCTGTTGAATGGCTTCATTTGTTGCTACGAGGGTGACGCTACTAAACTGATTTGGATTTAGCAAAAAGAATCAAACCGAATGATCGCAGCCCAAACCTGACTCAGTATGCGAGTCCTGCTAACAATATTTCCACCATGAGTTTTATGTGACCAGGTGATTCGCAGGATTCGAGGCCCCACTTTTTGGTGACTCAGGAAGTCGCTCGGACGGTGGGACTCGGAGCCCGAAGCCCATGGGCGGACCCCTCGAAGAAGGAAGCATGGCTCTGGCGACGAGAGTGTCGGATCAACGGAAGCGTCGCCGTCGCCTGCATGATGCTGGTACCACAGGCAAAATTGTCGAGTGACTCACGACGAGCAGTCAGCTTCATATATAGTAAGCGGAGGTGATAAGAGACAACACGCATGCGAAACCAAATCTTGGCTTGGCCGAGTCACAATATTTTGGCTGGTTGACGTACTGGTGGTGTGGAGTACCGAAATTTGCTAGCTGCGTATGCTCTGATTCGTATCGAGGCGATCGAATCAACTTTTTTTTTTTTTTTTTTTTTTTTTGGAGAAAGGAGTTGATTTGGTTTGGCGAGTGAAAATATTGGGCTTTCGTTAGGATGGTCGGCAGCAGGGGTGGTGATTGCGGTCTTGTCTGATACATGTTTGTGGATGACAGATGCTTGGTGGTTTCGCGAAAGAGCAAAAGTAGTGGAGGTTTCACTCCACATATCACGGAAAAGCTTATTAGCTTGGTCGACTCATGCATGCGGATGTAGCTGAGATGGTACTGATTTCTCTGTTTGCTTTCTCTCGTTGTAGCTGACTCATGCATTGTATTCTCTGGCTGCCGCGGGAACAACTTTGCTTGCCGTCTCGTGCTTTCTGGTTGCCTGCTAGCTTTGCGAAGTGATTGCTTCCACACTAGCTAGTGCTAAGGTGATGACCTGCATGTGTTTCTTGACTCGTGCGCATTGCTAGTGCGAGTGCGTGTATGGACTTCTGCTAAGGTGAGATTCGGCTGCCTCCATGCGTTTCTTGACTCGTGGCAAGGTGAGATTCGAAGTCTTAGCTGGGCCCCTTTTTTTTGTGGACTCGGATATTCGGAGGGTGGAAAGGAGACTCGGAGACTCGGCTGGCCTGATGAGACTCAAGGAGTTAGACTCGGAGAACGAGGCGCCCGCCGTATGTGACTATTGGGACGCGCAACGCATAACTCCACCATTGCTTGTTGGACTAACCTCGGCTCGGCGCCTAGACCGAATCAGCCCGTGATTCGGTCCATTGCGCGAAGCAAAAGGAAAGGTGATTCGGCTCGACGCCTAGACCGAATCAGCCCGAGATTCGGTTCATCGTGTGAAGCAAGAGAAAAAGCGATTCGACTTGTTGCCCGAACCGAATCAGCCCATGATTCGGACTGATGTGCGAGGGAGGAGACGATGCGACTCGATCAGGCTGGCAGATCGAATCAGCCTGTGATTCGGTCCGCCGCGTGCGGCGAAAGAAAACTTGTTTCGGCCCTCGATGCGAGCCGGATTTTGATGTTGGCGCTGATTTCGTTCGGCACCGGCAGCATTGGAAGTCGCAGCTGCATGCTAGTATTTGTGTATTGCCCGATGGAAGTGTGCCCTCTTCATTTGTATTGTACTTGCGAAGGTGATACTGTGTGATGCCTCACAGAGGTGACGGATTCGATTGCGGCTTCGATCTGCAGCTCGTTGGAAGGGACCCTGGCCACTCTCGGATGATGTTGATGGGTCGTCATAGGTTCACTCGAGCATGCTGCATGTACGAGTCCCAGGTTGCGAACCAGCATGATGCTGCAGACACGAGTCGGCTTGGTGCTCCGAATACGAGTCAGCCTGGTGCTCCGAATACGAGTCACCGGGTACGAGTCAGCATGGTGCTCCAATACGAGTCGGCTTGGTGCTCCGAATACGAGTCAGCCTGGTGCTCCGGATACGAGTCACCGGGTACGAGTCAGCATGGTGCTCCAGATACGAGTCAGCGCGCGCCGGCTTCGTTCGGTGCCGGCGGCATCAGAATCGCTGTTACGAGAGCAACGAGAACGAGGGTGGTAGACCGTTGCTCTTCGAGTCTGAGTAAGCGATGAAAGAACCCGGAGCTCGAATTATTTTGTATGGAGGAAATGGGATTGGTTTTTGCTTGTTGCTGCTTGTGTGTCTTGTCAGTGACTCGCAAAATTTGCTGGCTGCGTATGCTTCGATTCGTACAAAAAAGATGGAATCAACTTTTTAGAGAAAGAAATTGGTTTGGTTTGGTTTGGTTTGATGAGACTCGGAGAGTGGAAAGGAGCTCTCATATATGTGAGCATGCAGCTTGTTTTGCCGGAGTGCTGCTTAAACTGTTCTCGGTAGAGGGCTGTTTCGTCGGCCTGCTTCGTATTCAGATTTGGGACTCGGAAGTGAGGATCGATGGACCAGCGAATGCATGACGGCGGCAGCTGTCCTTTCGTATACGGAAGGTGACGAGAAAAGTACCGGTTTGTCCCGACCAGCGCTTTTCTAGAGCTTGAGGATATGAAGTCCGAGTCAGCCCATTGATGCTTTCGTCCAGGCTGGTTGCCTTATACTGTAATTGGTTTTGAAATTACACCCAAGAGAGCTCGCGCTTCACTTGCGGCTATAGTCGGCTGCGACCGAAATCCCGCTCTTGGTCGTTCTGACTCGGACTTCCCGCACTTGGCAAAAGTGACTCCGAGCTCCCGCTCTTGTATTGGTGGTTCTGACTCGGAGTGTTCAGCAGACTCGGAGGGTTATCTGGCCTGATGAGAGACTCGGAGCGTTAGCTTGGGGTGAACGGCTTCTATGCAAGCAAGCGGTGGTGAATGCTTGGTGTTGAATGCGTGCATTTTCTGACTCGTATGCATCGCTGGAGCACTGAAATCCAAATGGATGCATCGCTGGAGCAATCAGGCTTTCATTCGGATGCTTGGCCTGATGAGACTCGGAGGAGAGTTTATTCCGGATACTCTCGGCACTGGATCCTTTCGCAAGGGGCCGCAAGCGCACGGCTGCGCGCATGCGGGCCGAGACTCGGAATTCGAACGCCTGGCAGCCTCGTGCTGGCAGTTTCGGTGGCCTGATGATAGACTCCGATAAGTTGCTGGGTGGTGATTCATTTTTCCATCTCAAGAATAGCTTCGCTTGGTGATTGGATTGGGATTTTGATGCATGCTTGGGTAGCACATGTTGCTTGGCTTATGCGCTCGAAGCTCCGTGCTCTGTACTGACTCGTTGTTAGCTTCTTTTGGACAGTTAAATGGGCTTCGGCATGAGAGAGTCCATCGCATGAGAATAGACTCGTGTTCTGAGCTGACTCGTATGTGTTTTGGTTTTGCACACCTCTAGCACTCTCAGTTGTTTGATGTGTTGGAAAATGCATGAGAGTGGTACATGGGCAAGAGCGGATGTGACGAATGATGCTGTATGGATGGCTGATCGCTCAAGGGTAGATGCGCTCTCTCTCTTTTGTATCATCGAGGGCTTTTATTTCGAGCGACAAACACGGTGGGCGCCAATGTTGGGATCGGGAATCCCAGACATCAAGGAGACGAGAGTGAAGGAGGGAGAAACAAGCCACATAGAAGAAAGCAAATGAACCAAAAGGCCAAAAGTCCTCTCCTCCAAGCCCTTGGGCTCTATTTATAGGGAGGATGAGGTGGCTGTTTATGTTTATTCCATTGGTGGGTTTGGGTATTACAAATAGGTCCTCAGATTTTACATCGACGCCCCCGGATGCCACAAACGAGTCCCTATGCATCTAATTTGGCCTCTTTTACACATGGAATGTGCCTGCAAGGCGCATCCCCAACAGTGTTCTTGTGCAAACCTGTGAATACATGGTCCCCCGTCCTTTTTATTTTCTAGCCCTTTTTGGAAAACAAGTTCATAAATGGACCCTTGACGGAAAGATTTGCAAAAATGGACCCTGACCTCGGCGCCAAAGATCACGGCGCCGAGGTAACACATCTCGGCGCCATGACCTTTGGCGCCGAGGTCCATCCCCGTGACATCACGTTTAGCAGACGTGGCGCTGACATGGCGTCTGGAGCTCGGCGCCGTAGTCTACGGCGCCGAGCTCGGCGCCATAGCCTTTGGCGCCGAGCTCCGTGGCCTTTGACACCACAATAGATGGATGCGAAATTTTTTCTGATCAAAAAACATATATAATTTGTCCAAATCGGAGTTCGTATGTGAAAATTACGACTGTTTGAAAAATACTTCGCTAGTTCGCAGTCCATTCTTTAAATAGTCATAATTTTCACATACGAACTCCGATTTGGACAAATTATATATGTTTTTTGATCAGAAAAAAATTTCGCATCCATCCGTCCTAGTGCCAAAGGCCACGAAGCTCGGCGCCAAAAGCTACGGCGCCGAGCTCGGCGCCGTAAACTACGGCGCCGAGCTCCAGACGCCATGTCAGCGCCACGTCTGGCAAACGTGATGTCACGGGGATGGACCTCGGCGCCAAAGGTCATGGCGCCGAGACGTGTTACCTCGGCGCCATGATCTTTGGCGCCGAGATCAGGGTCCATTTTTGCAAATATTTCTGTCAAGGGTCCATTTGTAAACTTCTTTCGCAAAATGGGCCATAAAACAAAAAAGACGGCATGGTCCCCCCTCCATCCAGACTCCAGCAGCTAAGTCAGAGGAACATGCGGCCCCAAGGACCGTTGTCTCTATACGAGCTGGATGGACAACAGGGCTATCCAACAAATCAGCCTGCAAAAGGTTGCAACAACATTTTGTTAGTGCTGGCTTAAAAAAAAGACATTTTGCTAGTGCTCCAATGAAAACTATAAGAATTTTACACTTGCAGGAAAGAAATATAAGAAAGGTCAGCTCGCAATGAAATAGCTTTCTGCACTGAATAACAACCACAAATTTAGCTGCTTCTCAAGAATTCCATGCCTTTTTTTAGCAGTCAAGAATTCCATGCCTTGATTTTCCCTCATAAAGAAAAAGAAAGCTCATGTGCATTTACAAGCTGCTTCCAGAAAGACCAACTTGTATATTCACACATAAAAGATGATTGACGATGCGAGCTGTTGACACCAATTTTGGCTCAACCCAAAATGTGTGAAATATCCAAGCCATATTAGATTAAATAATATTATAGCTAAACTCCATGAGGATGAGTAATAAATCAATAAAGAGAAAAATAACGATGCTATATGTATAATAACATAAATGGATATGGTATTGGCGGGCCAAAATCAATACGCCCATGAGATAAATGTACACAAAGGTATTTGCGTGCAAATATGGCGTCTAAATGAATACGCGGCCAGCCGGCCCATTGTCTGTAAATACGGATAACACGTGAAAACAAAATTTTGACTAATCAAATAATTAGTCAGATCAACGTGAAAGGTGTATCCAAAATAACAACACGTTCAAGTGCATATTTACTTGCTTGTATGTTCGTGCTAATGAGAGCCCTCGGCTAATTAGTTTGGCAAGTAAAATGATTCACGTGCACCTTAGAAGTGTATGCGTACTTGTACGTGCCAATAAAACGGCCATGCATGTTCTAGTGTTGCCAAGCAAACAACTCGTTACAAAAGCAATGCACACGTATGGCTTTGCACCGGCCGGGGGATAATATTAAACATTTCCTTAATCATGTACTCCGTAATTATTAAAAGGAAAAAGCCCGGAGGCCCAACTGCCATGCAGACGTACTCCTCCCGCTGCCCGCGCGTGTGACTTTCAAACAGAGACGACCAAGGCGCCGGCGACCAAAACCGCTGCGTAATGCACGATCGGCACTAGCGCGCGTCTTGACTCAAACCACCGCGCGCCGGCGTCATTAGCAAATACAAAAATCAAACAAAAGGAGCGCCAATGCTTCAAAGCCAACTGCCGTGTTCCTGGCTTATAAATACATGGCCATCGGCAGAGGAAAGGCCCCCAGAAAAACGCATAAGTGCATCGCCGCCAGGCTGCTGATAGTCCTGACATCATCAACACCACGCCGCCAGGCTGCTGCAATCCCTTGACGGATAGCACAGCCGGCAAACCACTCTACAGCCTTCCCTGATCAAAAGGCCAGTGAGGAAGAGGAAAGCAAGAGAGCGACTCGTCCGGCAAGAAGCTGCTGCGTGTGTCAAGAGGTCGGGCAAGGTGAGGAGCATGATGGCGTTTCTCTGATCATCTTCTTGCATCCTCTGTCTCTCTCTCTTCTTGCTTTTCCATGGCGCAAATCAAAGAAAGATTCAAGGCCCCATGTGTCGGTTTGGTCTTTTGATACAAATCACGGTGGGATGAGCCCTTGTTCCTCCTTTCGGTCGGTTGATACGAATTCAGGAACAAGTGCTGAAGCCATGTTGGGAGCAATCAAAACGTGTCCATTGCTGCACTCCGCGCACGGGTTCTATCATCATGAACTCCTGCTATAAACTGCAGTAGCAAGAACGTCCATAAACTCATCTGCATGTCAATCATATACGGTTGCCACACACTGCACATACAAGCTCTGTATATTCGAGCGTACTGTTGTGTTAGCAACTAACCAGATCATATATCCCAAACAAGTGATCATTTCTGCCTAAATCTTATGGCATCCAAAGAAACAGTCACGTACTGCATCATACGCATATCATTTCAGTCTAGTAATCCCCTATCCATATATCCGGGCACTAACTAGCTAGCATGTACCTGCATTATAAAATGGGCCATGTCAATTCCGTGGCCGCATACCCAACAATGTCCTGACTAAGTAATTAGCAGACATCAGGAAATCATGCCTGAATACACATAGGCATAAATGCACCAGATGCTTAAATGCTAATGCAAACTTAGTCAAATTAACAAGACTCTATCATATGCATGAGCGTCTCTACATTTTGGCCTGATCAACAACCAGGATAAGATAAACAAATGAATAGCTTCACGCATGCCATATACCACGTGTGAGGTTATCACCAATTACTATATGCCTATTAGTGATGATATCACTTATCAAATAATCGGCAAACAAATGTTATTTATATGCATGGCACTATACACATATGCACCATGCCGTCGTCACGAGCATCCAGTTAACACAAACAACTGGTTATTATATAGTCCGGTCATAATGCATTTGCCTTAGGGAATCATTTTGACATCGAAATTCTCAAGCAGCTCACCCATACAAGCTAGCCGTGTCTAGTTAAGTTAAAAGCGTACATCTCAAAGGATGTATACAAAATACTTGTCCATGCTTCAATCCTGCGACACAACTGATCAAAGATAATCAGCTCAAGTAGGTACATATGCGCGTGCCTGGTTTGATAGAAGTGCCATGGCACATTACAAACCAAAGAAATAGAAATATCATGAACCACAAAACACCCTCTGCATCCCATGATTGCTAGGCAATTAAACAAGCTAGCAGCATGATGGTTGCACTTATATGTCGCATCATGCCTGAAAATCAAACAAGTGTGTCGGCGTGAATGCATATCACATATTCATATTCACCAAGTTCTATTCTACGGCAAGCATCCATCACTACGGCAAGAAGACATAGGCTTCTTTTATTTTGTAGTCATGTAATAGGCTAGCCATATGATGTAATCTATATTTTCATGTACTCATGTTGGAACTCTTAATCAGGGGTGTTCTATACGGAGATGTAATTAACATAATTTTTATGGAAATATAAGAATTATGGAAGTATGGACTCGCATTACCTGTATTTCTTTACTTTATCCCATTAAATTATACCACAATTAAATTTGTCTCTGCTGGCGCGGAGGCGGGCCTTCACCCGCCCGTTTTCCCGGCATCACGAGCTTTTTTCATAGCAAATGATGATGCAAGTAATAAGCCAAAACTTCATTTACAAATGAAGCGGGACAGATCTTAAACATTGAACAAATGTTATCTGCTGTTTTATCTACAGATACTAGTTCAGAATTTGCACCGAGAGTTTACAACATAGTGCTGTCATGTTATTCTGCATTCTGAATGTCAAGTATTCTTTGGAGAAGTAGTCAATTTGTCACAATATAAACATTGGTGTTCTGAATACTCATCTGGATCTCAAATGGAAATAGGGACACTAATGAGTCAATATCATGTAGTTGTTCATGACCGTGGCAAAAGGGCACTTAGATTTGAATCACAAAATCACAATGATTAGTAGCACGGCTCATTTTAGATTCTTCCCATTTGAATTTATCAGGAAATATTATTAGGATCCTCCAACTGCAAATACACCATTAATGTACATAGGGAAATCACCTACCAGCTACCATTGATCTGCCTGGTGGTGTTACATAATAGAAGTTTAAGCACGAATCAGCATGAGACCATGATGTCACCAGTAACAATATCTGGCAAGTGCCAGAATTCATAACAGGAACCTACACTGAACTTGGTTCTGGCAAGTTTCTAACTTGTAAATGCTACAGCTGAATAACCATCTCAAATTCCAATTGCATCTGGTGCCTGCAATTTCATACATCCATGAGCCCTTTTTATAATTTCTCAAACAAAACTCTGTCACAAATGATCTCAGCACCACTCAAGTTCACATATTCACGAAGTCCATGGCTTACTGGCACTGGCTGGGCGCCTGGGCGGGGGAGGCACAGGGACGAGCACCCTGCTCCGGCGGCCGGGCAAGGCCAGCGGCACCACGTGTCCGAGGTGGCGGTGGCCGGCCAACGGAGGCCGGGGGACGAGTCGCCCCGGCAGCCGGGCAGGGCCACGACGGAGAGGAGGAGGTGTGCCTGAGAATGGGGAGAGGAGGTGGCGGCGACCTGGAGAGGCTCGGCAAAGGGAGGGGAGGCGGAGTGCGGCTGGGAGTTCGGGAGCGGCAGCGGGCGGCGGCGGCGAAAAGCTCTCGAGAAAAACCAGGGGAGAGGAGGCCGCGTGCGGCTGGACTGCTGGAGTTGGAAACAAATGGATTAGATTAGCGGCTAATTACTAAATTACCCATACTAATTAGAGGGTCTATACCCCATACTACCAAGTAGTAGTATGGAGCACTGTAGAAGAGCTCTACATTATTTAGCGTAGCCAGCTTGTGAAGGTGCGATGGGAATCGGCGCTCGGCGGCAAACCAACATCGGCCACGGCACCATGCATGCCTTCAAGCTGGCACAAGATGAGCCCCATGCCCCATCTTCGATCAGCCGGTTGTTGCCTTCTGCACCAGCAAGCAAGAGACCTTATACAAGCTCCACCACGTTGGCGTCCTCCCACAGCCTCTCGTGCAGCAGGCTGACGGCTGGACCTGCACACACGGCGGAGCAAGTGAGCAACCGCCTGCGTCCTCCGACGAGGCGGGTGTTCCAGCGGCCGGAGACGACCACGAACCGCACCAGGCCGAAGCTATTGACATTGCGCCTTGGTAATTACCGCGCGGCACCTGCGAGCCTCTCTGCGAGCGTAAACAGAATTATCTGTCATTATTATATTGGATCTGATTCTTGAACCCAGCATAGTCCTTATTTGCAGAACCAAAAGCTTCCAGAGCCTTGAAATGGCTTCATAATCGATGTTGCTTTATGCTTGTTTGGCAGTGACACGGCACACAATCATAGGCCAAACTCTCGCCACCTGCTCCTCGGCGTCGGTGTGCAGAGAGCGGCCTCTCCGCCTCTGATGGAGAGCAAGCGACGGCGGTGGTGTCAGCTTCGGGCGAGCACGGCAAGGCCATCGCCGGCGTGCTACAGACGGCGCGTGCGTTGTGGTCTGTGGAGTGTGGACATGCCAGCCAGAGGCGATCGAGGTGCACAGTCAAAGCATCCTCATGTGCGCGCGGCGGGACGGGACGACCGGGTCCAATCAGAGCCAACACCGCTCCAGGTGGCGTTACCTATGCGCGAGAACGCGCCGGCGCGGCGAGGCCATCACACGGCGCGGCGCGGCATTGCCAGCGGGAGGCGTTCGAGGCGCACACCTCGAGTGACCTGATGTGCGCGCAGAGAGATAAAGACGAAGGGGTCCCATCACCCAGCTCCCAACACCCCGCTCGACAACCGGTGGAAGGCGGCAGGAGGCCGGTGACCGCGGCGGCGACGGGGAACAGGGGTGGACGGTAACCGATCGGGGGTGGACGGTATTTCATTTACCGTCCACCTCCAGAGCCACGGAAGCCGTCAGATCGTCAACCAGAGGCAGGATCCGAGCCGGCAGAGCCGCGCGGGCGCGTCGCGTGGGCCGATAGGAATCAGGCCGGCCCAGTTTACTGTGTAGGCCCAGAAAATGAATCGCCAATCAGACTCCGTCGCCGTGCTGAAGCTGCAGAAATGCAGAATGGAGGTGAGGTGAGCGCGATGCCGGAGAGTGAGGAGATGATTTTTTTCGATAATGGAAATTTTCAGCCTCTACGGTGAGGAGATGATGGTCACGGAGAAACTGGCCTTCACTGGAGGCGCTGCTTGATGCTGATGCTTCAAGTTTGGTTTGGGGAAAGGAGCAGATCAGTCGCGTGGGCTTGGCACATCTCTACGAGGGGGGTCGTCATGCCCAATGCTGATCCGCTCAAAACGGGCCTAGGCATTTTCGTCTTGAAGACAGCGGACGCCGGCCGGGCTTAAAATGGGACACTGGACTGGACTGGATAGTGGATAGTACTCAATGCTGAATGGCTGACACTGCTAATCGAGTGATGTCTCTGATAAAGAGTATGAACAAGAGAGCTGCGATAACCACGGACGGGCCGGCTTCCAGCTGATCATTGATCAGGGAAAGTGTGATAAGTTGATCATGAACTTAAGGAACAAGGACAACACGAAACAAACGTTGCTGCTTTCTTTCTTGCTCAGAATCGGATACTGACGTAGTTTTTCCACTTGCTCACTTCGTCTGTCAGTAATGCAGAACTACTCTCTAAACAGAGCTTATCCTCGGCAACCCCAGTGATCCATACATTTAGCATAGCCAGCTTATGAAGGTTGCGATGGGATCGCCGGCAAACCAACAACGACCACGCCTTCAAGCTGCCACAACCACAAGATGAGCCCCATGCCCCATCTTCGATCAGCCGGTTGTTGCCTTCTGCACCAGCAAGCAAGAGACCTTACGACAGAGCCTTTCGATCCCCACCACGTTGGCGTCCTCCCACGCACCACGCAGGCCACAGCCTCTCGTGCAGCAGGCTGACCTGCATACACGGCGGAGCAAGTGAGCAACCGCCTGCCTCCTCCGACGAGGCGGTGTTCCGGCGGCGGGAGACGACCTCGAACTGCACTAGGCCAAAGCTATTGACGTTGCGCCTTTGTCTATTACCGGGGCACCCGCGAGCCTCTCTGCGAGCGTAAACGCTCCGGCGCGGTGAGGCCATCGTCGGAAGGCATGCAGGCATGCTCTACACAGTCTACAGACACCGAATCGCGGCAATGCCAGCTGGAGCCACTCAAGGCGCACAGCTCGAGGGATCCTGATCTGCACAGGGCGGAACGACCGGCTCCCATATATCGCCACCCAGCGTCCAGGCGGCCAGCGCCACTCAACAGCCGGCGGAAGGCCGGTGACCGCGGCGGCGACGAGGAAGCGGGCCGAGGCGAGCGGGAGCGTCGCGTGGGCCGATAGGAATCAGGCCGGCCCAGTTTACTACTGAGGCCCAGAAAATTAACACAGCACCACACACTCCTCGTCATCTCACGCAACGTGGACAGAAGATAGCTAAGCAGCAACGACGACGGCCGTTGGGAGACTTCTGTTGGGCCTGTGTAGCTGGACCAGGACCTATTTCGGATTTGAACAACTAGTAGGAGGATTTGGCGACTAATTGGTGGTCAAATCCAAATATCAACAATTATTATATTGGATCTGATTCTAACAGAATCAATAAAATCATGCAGTTTGTTGGGATATGTTGGACTCCATACTGATTGCTAGAATCTGTGTCACGTCACCTGATGATGAGCGAGGGGTCACTATTTTCCCGGTAAGGCCGCTGGCCGGTTTGATCAACAAATTCTAGTTATGGTGGCCGTAGCTGACAACGTATCCTATGAGAACTTAATTCCTGTGAGAACTATGAGAACTCACATCTGAACCATATGATCTTGATCCAAGGGAGGGGTGGTAGGGGATTTGCAAAAGTATGATTAGCATGCATGGAAGGGGGTGGTGATTTTGCAAATCCCCCTCACACCTCTCCCCTTGGATTAAGATCATGTGGTTCATATTTGAGTTCTCATAGTTCTCACAGAAATTGAGTTCTCATAGGATACAGCAATGTAGTAGCGGAGTAAGGCACAACATCTTTGAAAGGAAAGATGTGAAGCCATCAAAGAAATGTAGCTGCTGTCGTTCCCGGATGAGAAAAGCAACAAAAATATCTTTTCTGAAATTTATGAACATTTGAGCAACACCAACTAATATTGTAAGTCCAGTGAGATGACATGAACTGGAGCTTGAAACTGTATCTACACTATACAGCCAACATGAATAATTAATTAATCAACTGCTTAACTTAAATACCTTTGTCACCTCTGAAGTCTTAAGCATCACCTGCATTTAAGTGTTTGTCACCTCTGAAGTAGCAATGCATTCGACCTTGATAGCACCGCTCAAGGTCACCTCCAAGTCTACAACAAGATGTGACCTTTGTGGTTGCTTGATACAGTCAAGTAACTAGCCTCAGGTCCATGCTTTAAAAAAAGGTATTTATGCCTAACAATAGCTTGAATAAAGTTCTGATTCTCCCCAAGACCAAAAGCTAAGCTTCCTATTGTTTTTTTTTAAAAAAAACATCTAAGCTTCCTTGAAAGATGAAAGATCTCATGAACTGTCATCCAATCGGTGTGAAACTCAGTCTGCCACTTCGCCTGATGAATGCCAATATCTTGGTCAACTTCACTGAACGAAACCCAATTCAGAGCCATGATGTGAATGCTGCAAGGTGTAAGTGAATAAGTTTTCATCATGGCAGCTAGAATCAGGAGCCGTGAAGACCACTTAGCATTACGGATTGCATATACTGACAAGAGAGTACACATCTGAACTTGAATGACAAGGTTTTGGCCATAGCTTGACTTCGCAATTCATGATCGCTAGCTGCACAGGCAAACGCTTGAATGAGAGCTGACGCACAATACCTTCTGAAGAACATTAATTCTGGCAAACAAGTGACATCCAGCATAGCCCTTCCTGCTCAATTTTTGGAACTGGTCCTTCTTTGCAGAACCAAAAGCTTCCAGAGCATTGAAATGTTGATTGTTTGGCAATGACACTGCACACAATTAGGCGAAACTCGCGCCACCTGCTCCGCGGTGTCGGTGTGCAGAGGGCGGCCTCTGATGGATAGCAACTGACGGCAGTGGTGTTACCTTTGGGCGAGAACGCACCGGCGCGGCGAGGCCATCGCCGGCATGCTACAGACGGCGCACGCGTTGCAGACACGCCAGCCGGAGCCGATCGAGGTGCACAGTCAAAGGATCCTGATGTGCGCGCGGCGAGACAGGGCGACCTGGTCCAATCAATGCCAGCGCCGTTCGACAGACGACGGCACAGGTGGCGTTACCTATGCGCGAGAACGCGCCGGCGCGGCAAGACCATCACACGGCGCGGCGCGGCAATGCCAGCGGGAGGAGTTCGAGGGGCACACCTCGAGTGACGCTGATGTGCGCGCGGCGAGACGAAGACGAATGGTTCCCATCATCCAGTGCCCCGATCGACAACCGGCGGAAGACAGCAGGAGGCCGGTGACCGCGGCGGCGACGGGGAACCGCCGAACCGGGTGTGGACGGTATGTGGTTTACCGACCCGGGGTTGGACGGTATTTCATTTACCGTCCACCCCAAAAGCCACGGAAGCCGTCGGATCGACAACGAGAGGCAGGATCCGAGCCGGCGGAGGGTTGCGGGTTCGTCGCGTGGGCCGATAAGAATCAACTCGGCCCAGTTTACTGCCGAGGCCCAGGAAATGAATCGCTTGACCTCCGTCGTCGTCATTAGGACAGGGTAGTCGTCATCGAGAAAGGTTCACGCTCACGCGAGCAAGCTGTGCAGAATGTTGGTGACCAGGCGAGTTGAGTGCACTGCCGGAGAGGGACGAGATGATGGTCATGGAGAAACTATTCTTCGCTGGAGGCGCTGTTTGATGCCGATGCTTCAAGTTTGGGGGAAATGAACAGATCAGTGGCGGCCACGCCGCCGGCGTGGACTTGGGCACTTGGCGATCTCTACGATGGCGAGGCAAGGAGGCGACCAGGCTATTCATCGCCAGGCTGGCAGATGCCAGGCCGCCGGCCGCTGTCTTCACGCCATTTTAAGCGGCCGCATCTCACCATCCACTGAACAGAGACATCAGCGATATTCAGAATAGGATACTGACATAGTTTTTCACTTGCGCACTTCGTCTGTGAGCAATGTGCAACTATTCTCTAAATAGAGCTTATCCTCGGCAACCCCAGCCCAGTGACCCATGACCCATCCATTCAGCATAGCCATCATGTGAAGCTGCGATGGGATCGGCGGCAAACCGACATCGGCCACGCTGCCTTTAAGCTGCCGCAAGATGAGCCCCATGGCCCCATCGCCGGGCAGTTGCTTTCTGCACGAGCAAGAGACCGTACAGAGCCCCTCAAGCTCCACTGCGTTGGCGTCCTCACATAGCCTCTCGTCCAGCAGGCTGACCAGCGTGGACCCACGGCAGAGGTAGTGTTCCGGTGGCCCGAGAAGAGCTCGGATTGCACCAGACCGAAGATGTAGGCGACTCAGCATGCGGGGCACCCCGCTCCGCACCATTTGCAGGACTAGTAGGCGTCGGCCTTGGGCCAACGTTTACCGGGGCGCCCGCCGCCCGCGGCCCTCTCTGCGGTCGAGATCGCGCTGGCTCGGCGAGGGCATCGTCGGCATGCATGCTATACAGACGGCGCGTCGCGACAGCTGGCAATGCCAACCGGAGCACACGGCGGGACGACCGTGCTTCCTTATCACCCCGCAATGCCGTTCAACGTCCGGCGGAACGCGGCGGCGACGGGGAACCAACCGGGTGGTCGCTACCGACCGGTTGTGGACCGTCCACCCCAGAAGCCACAGAAGCCGTCGGATCGAGAACTAGAGGCAGGATCCGAGCCGGCGGAGGTGTGAGGGAGCATCGCGTGGGCTGATAGGAAACAGGCCGGCCCAGTTTACGGCCAAGGCCCAGAAAATGTACGGCAGGCGCACACACAGACACGCTCCTCCCGTCGTCATCGCGCACAACGTGGACATGCACGCCATTTTCTTTTTTTTTAAAGGGCGTTGTTACATGCACGCCAGTTATTAATCGCTGTGCCGGAGCTGCAGAGTGTGCAGAATGGAGTTGTGGAGGAGAGGCGAGCGCGTTGCCGGAGTGGGAGGAAATGATAGCCATGGATGATTTGTGGGCTGTCCCTTCAATTCTGACGGCAGGAGCAGGCTGGACTGGACGAGCCAATGTTCCATTTGAGATCTTTCTGCTGAATGACGATAGATGCTCAAGTCTGTGGAACTGTGGAAGGGAGCTGCTCGGTGGCGACCACGCCGGCGTGGACTTGACAACGTGTTGGACGACGTCACGAGGAGCACAAGCTCGCCGCGGCCGTTCGGCGTGAATCGAGGACACCGACGGGCAACGGTTAAGGGCTTGTTCGGTTTTAGTGGAACCGTCCCACCCGGATGAGATTAATATAGCACAAATTTTATGATAGTTACAGTAAGAGACCGGGATTTATTTCGGGTGGGGAACCAATTTACTCATGATAGGGACAACAAAAAGACCCGGATTGGTTCCCCACCTCTTGATCAGTGGATTGATTCCCGGTCTTTTGTTGTCCCTATCATGAGTAAATCGGTTGTTCACCTGGAATAAATCCGGTCTTTCATTGTAACTAACATAAAGTTTGTACTATATTGATCTCAATCCAGGTGGAACCATTCCAATGAAAGCGAACGAGCCCTAGTTAAGGAACGGACGCTCCCGGTTCGCCACCCAGACGACCGTTTACATGGAGATATGTTCTTGAAGAGTCGCAGTGCAGATTTCCTATATACCGCATATGCGGTGGGACAACGGTCCCCGCACCCTGGAGCGCGCTGCATGTGGAGAGGTCGCTGTCATCTGTCAGTTTGATGGGCCAGTACGCGCGCACGCATGTGAGAGAGAGGCCGCGCGCCAGCCATTCCTTTTGTGTTTTTTCTTTCTATTTTTTCTTTTGTTTCTCCTATTTGTTTTTTCTTTTTCATTTTTTATTTCTCCTGCTTTTTTAGCAATGTTTTCCTTTTCTTTTTCACCGTAATTTTCTTTTTTTACTTATTTTTCATTAATGATTCTTTTTATTTGAAGACTTGAGTGGTATAACGTGTCTCATATATGGACGGTTCCTACAGTGTTAATGAGATGTTCCTTGATGTTGTTTAGACTGGTCCCACAGTGTTAATATGATGTTCTTTGGTGTTGTTCGAATTGTTCTCACAATATCAATGGGATGTTCTTTGATGTTGTTTGAATGTTTCCACAGTGTCGATAAGATGTTCCGTGATGTTATTTGATTACTCTCGCATTATTCATGAGATGTTTCACAGTGTCAATAATTTTGTTCCAAATGTTAAGATTTATGTTCCTTTCATACGATATTTTGTTCCTCAAGTTACATAATTTGCACTTTGTAACTTCTATATGATAATATTGTGTCCTATAAGATGATTTTTGTTCCACCTGTTAAAATTTATGTTCCTTCGATATGATATTTTTATTTCGTTAGGTCAGATGATTTGTTCTCGGTGCTAAAATTGGACGAATTGTTCCTCCTATCTAAAAAAATGTTTCAATCTTTTAACTCCAAATATAATCGAGTGTGGTCTAGTTTTGAAACACTTATCATAAGAAGTCTGGTGGTGTAATCAGAGTTTGATTTGGATACTCCATTTAAGAGGTATGAATTTTTTTCAAAAGCCGTTCTCGTAGGCAGGGACGGAGCCAGCAGTGGGGCGGGAGGGGCTCCAGCCCCCCTACTGCAGTGATCCCCCTGAAGCCCCCTCTAAGCCTCCCCTAAGAATTTGAGGAGGAGGAAGAAGGAGAGGAGGGGCTGAAGGAGGAAGAAGAGGAATCAGCCCCTCCTGCCCCAAATCCTGGCTTCGTCCCTGCTCGTAGGACCCACGTATGTCAGCTAGAAGAGTTACCGTGTTTGTTTGCCAGGAGGAAAAGGTAGGCTGCTGCCTGCTGCAGTGCTGCGCTGCGCGGCCTGCGCATGCCTTGGGAGGTGTACGGCGACTACTGGCGCACCGCATGTGCGCCAGCGAGTCGTCCCCCTCGGACACAACCAGTACTGTTGTTCCATGGCAGATACGGAGTATTGGCCGAAGATACGGTGAGGGTGTCAAACAAACTGTCAAGGTTTAGGCTGAAGAAAGAGCTAGCAGCAACAGCAAGCTTTCAAATCAGTTTGGCCCGCCCTGGTTGGGACTTCTGCTGGGCCTGTGTAGCTGGACCAGGCCTATTTCGGAGTTGAAGAAGGCGTACGCGGTTTAACGAGGATTTGGCGACTAAAGACTGGGATGCGATGTGGTCAGATCCAAATGTCATTATTATATTGGATCTGATTCTAACAGAAATACAGAATCAATAAAATCGTGCAGTTTGTTGGGATATGTTGGACTCCATACTGATTGCTAGAATCTCTTTTCCTCTCTCTCGCGGTCTCGCCCGATTCCGTTTTACAACAGTCGTCCAAATCGTAAAATTGCAGTGTTTGTTCCTTACTGCTTGGCGTTCATTCCTTGGTGGATTGTTGTTGTTAATGTAACTACAACTCTTTCCCACTCCCTACCACATGTTTTAGACAGAAATTTCTACTGTCCTGTACTTCCTGTCGGAGCAAAGTGAGGGTCACTATTTTCCCGGTAAGGACGCTGGCCGGTTTGATCAACAAGTTCTAGTTATGTGGCCGTATGTAGTTATAAAACAAGGCAAATTATTAACCTACGCTTGGTAGTTGCAACGCTTATTCTTTCTATCTAGTAGTAGCGACGTGAGGCACAGCATCTTTGAAAGGAAAGATGCGAAGCCATCAAGAAATGTAGCTGTTGTCGTTCCCGGATGAGAAAAGACAATGTAGCATTTTTTTGCGAGGAAAAATACACTGTAACATGCTTTGCTTAGCTAAAAGTATGGTGCATCGTGTGCAGTGTGGCGTATACAAGCTCCACTTTGTACAGGAGTTACTCGTAGCTTATTTTAATCACTTTCCTAAGTAACAGCTAAAGTACTATTTATTTTGATTTACCCAAAAAAACCTTGCTTCCTTTGTCCCAAATAGAAAACAGCTATGTGTATTAATGTATATTATATCGCATCAATCCTCCTTTTCTGTTGTTTGTGGTGTGAATTTATCAAAAATACCATGAGACGGAAATATTTTTATAGCTACAAATTCAAAACCTGTAATGTAATTAACCAGTCATGTGCGTCATTGTAATAAGGACAATAAGAAAAAGAGAACGTGTGTGGTGCTGTACGTACGGTGTACAATGTGTGTGTGTTTGAAAAATTGCCATGTAATTAGTGCACGTATTGTAGGACAAGAAGAAAAAAGAGAGCATCCATCTAGTACCTACATAGCGTAAGATATTTTTAAAGTTATAAAATTACTAATTGTACCGGCAAGCAAATCTGAAACGAAGAACTAGTATTGAACCTTTGTTTCTTTACAATCTGATTCTCGAGATCAAGGAAAGTATAGCCATACAGTAGAGATAGATAAGAATTAACATGCTTTTTTAGGGCTATGAATTAACATGCTAGATTTGCTAGCAAAGAACACAGCAGATCAAGGAGGAAGAGAGAGAGAGCAAAAGAAAACAGGGTCGAGAGGAGGAGGAGAGAGAGCAAAAGAAATCACAGGGAGAAAGAACTGCACGCGTCCACAGTCCACAGCACGCGTGCACGCGTGCTCGTATGCATCCGGCCGTTGGGAACTTAGAAACCGACGGTGACCACCGGCGCGAACGCGGTGCCGAAGGAGCAGTCGGCGCCGGCGGGCCCGCGGAGGGAGCTGACGACCGCGGCGCCCTCGAGGAGGTCATTGATCGCCGTGGCGTAGTAAGCGCGCAGCCGCCGCAGCGTCCGCCGGTACAGCACCGCCAGCCACCGTATCCGCAGCCGCCGGATCGCGCCGAACAGCCTCCTCTTCCCGCCGAGCCTCGCCACCGCCATCTTCTTCTTCTTTCCCCCCGTCGGCACCGGCGGCGCCGCCGCCCCCGCCCCCGCGCCCGCGGCCCTTGCCACCGGCCTCCGTGGCACCCGGAACAGCATCGGCCGCCGGGGGACGCGGACTGCCGCGATCTGCAGGTCCCCCATCTCTCGCCTCTGGATCTTCCCCTGTGCTGCTGCTTGCCCTGGCAAGGAGGAGGATAGCTATCAGAGCTAGTGCCAATGATGTGGATACGGTGATAAGCCCGTGGTTTGTGTAAGCGTATGTGTAGTTTAGGATACGGTTAAGCTTGCGGCATTGTTTATAGCGTGGGAGGTGGATGGGTAGCTCTTGGGAAATGGTGAGGTCAGAGAAAGCCGACGTGAGATGTACACATGTGGCCTGCAAGTCTGCAACCCTCTGCATGAATGGCTCGTTCTGCTACTATTACCAGCTTAATACGCAAGAAAACTATGAAAGCATCTTGCTAGCAGGACAGCAAGAGTGAGCTAATTTAATTACTACCTATCAGTAACTACATAGGTAAATATGTGAATTGACTAGCATCAGGTTGTGGTTTGGAATTTGGATGCACTATGCCCCCCGAGCTTTCAGTTGTATGCTGCGTGTGCGAGAGGGAAGGAGAACTTTGTCCTATTCAAGAAGTGTACGTTGACAGACAGCGACCGCTTGTGGACTAGAAAAATTAAAACTCCATGCACGGAACTGCATGGGTTGCCAATTAATTTTGGTTCGATATATATCAGCCACTCACAAACCGCTCCACAGTCGACAGTGACATATATGAATTCTGAATTGTGATGTGGTATGAATGGTGAGCAGTAGACTGAACTTTCCTCGATCAGCTTGTCATTCGGTTCCGATTTAGACACATCCTTCACAGATTTATCATCACAATTATTCACAAGTATCGTATTCGCACATGTTGCACAATCAGCGAGAAACAGACAAGAATCATACAAAAAAAAAGTTCAAACTCATATCAAACTAGGTAGGATCAACAAGCCAACTGAAAATGTGATTCTATTACATTTGGATCATTGTCTTCTTGTGATGAGTCATGGCAGCATAACTTGTGGAGTAAGCATGCATCGGAGATGATGGATATTAAAGAAATGGGTAGAATGCGTCAGAGCTTACATCAGTCGGCATGCATGGACGTATCGGTACAGTTCATCTGTTGGCATGTTGATGCAATCATATGCAGTACCAGCTGTTGTTTATGGTATCAGCTAACCACTCGTCTCTCTCAAGATGGTCAAAGCTTCATGTATACATAAAGAAACACATGCATGGCCTCATCGATCACACGCACAACGAGGATTTGCTACTTACTCCCTGTTTTAAATATTTAGTGGTGTGTGTGCTTGCTGAGGGAACATAAGCAATATTTTAAATGATGATGCGGGATTAGCTGATTTTCACGATATCCGGTTGCTGTGGCTCGCGATCGCGAATCTCTGATGTGGTGGATGCCAAACAGCCAAGGCGTCAGAGGACGGACCCCAGCGGGGGTGATGTTTCTCCAGAGAATGAATACGGCCCAGATGGGATCGATTATTTAGAAGCCCACACGACTACACGAGGCATACGCGCATTGCTACGGCCCAAAAAACGAGGAGCAAGGAACGGCCCACAAAACGAGAACCCACGGCCCCTGAGTGCAGAGATTTGCAACGGGGGTTCAGCAGCCCACACATGAGGACGAATTTTGTTTTCTACCCTACAGAAGCATTTGTGATACCAATCCCGGAGAAACAAGGCAATATATGGTTTATATATATATTAAAAAAACGGAAGCCGGGAGCTCTGCTGTTCAATTGATGAAGAAGCAGAAAGACTCGATCGCCAGCCAGACCAACCACGAAAAAAAAATGCAGCAGTTATGCCCATCTTGTGATCTTATTTTGCTCATCTTTTGCAAGATTCTTGGGGTATGTTCTTCCTTAGATTCCACACAGTTACAGATGTCTTTGCATTGTCATCATGCCCATATTATTTCTACTGATGCTGACATGGCAGCCCTCTTGTTTCTTCGATATGTCTTGAACTTTTTCGTCCAATCTGTGCCCTCTTGTTTTTTTCTTTTCGTCCAATTTTGTTTCTTGGCATTCCTTTGCACCTTGCTGTATTCTACCCCATGCAAACATACGTATTCGCATGGCATGATGTCTTGCCGCCTTTGCCGGCCGGCCCAGATGACAGTCGTGGCACAGCAACACTCACAAGCATCCCACTCTGGCCCCACCGTCCGCCGTCAGTTTCTCCTCTTGTCACTTTGACACCCGCTTTGTTGGGCGACGTGGAATCACTTTCTCACCCGTCATTGTTACGAACACCCACTGATCACTGGATCCGCTCCACCCACCTGCCCGTCCACCAGCGTGCCTCCTTTTCGCCGTGATCCCGTCCACATTCTAAGTTTTTATGGCACGCATATTTCAAGTTTTCAACTGGAGCCTGTGCGTGCAGTGAATGCACGTTGTTGCTTGCGCGCGGCCGCCCGTCCTGAGCGTGCCATCAATTATTGGCACTCTACACGTCCACTGTTTCTTCTACACAACACCTAGAGGAGGTACGCCTTTATGTTACCTGTAGCTAATTAACACAGCCATGGTCATAGGCTCGTTCTCGTAGAAGCAAAGCTTACACCTGGTACAAGAAAAAGAAATCACTGTCCCTGTCGCAAAGCTTAGGCTGTCTGCACCAATGAAACTCTACCTCCAACCTTTAAAAGGAATATTCTGTCCTGGTCAGCGAGATTCTCTACTTTAAATTAATTTCTTCCGCACCCGTCAACCTTTACCCTTAACCTCTGTACCAACTACCATCACGCGGGGCCCACAAACCTAATTTTTTTAACCCACACCGCCCCCTCTCTCCTGCGGGCCCCACCCTCTCCCCTCCATCTCTCCCGCATTCTCTCCTCTCCTCCAGAACCTTCGCCTGTCTTCCTCCTCGGGCCTCTCCGCCCCCCTTCTTCTCCCCACTCCAGACGGCGGTCAGACGCGGGTGCGGGCGCGGGCTCACCCATGGAGGCGGCGGTCGGCGCTGCTCCCTCTCCTCCCCATCCCTCGCCGCGCCCCATCCTCCTCCCGCGTCGTGCGCCGGTGGCCGCGCCGCGCCCTCCTCCCCGTGCGCCGGCCAGCCACGCCATCCCCCATCTCCTGCGCCCTCCTCCGCGAGCTGCCGGGCCTCCGTGGCGGAAGGACGGCCCGACCTCCCTTCCTCGAGCTCTCTCCCTCTTCCTCCTCTCCGGTGCGATTGGGGAGAAGGGGAGTCCGGCGGCGCCCCTCCTTCACCTCCAGCGGCCGGCTCGATTCGGCCGGCGTGGTGCCGGCGGTGCCCCTCCTTCCCTCCCCACGCCGGCCAGAGGAGGAGGAGGACGTGGCCGGAGCTCAATCCGTGGCCACCTCTCCTCACCGCGCAGGCAGAGGCCATGAGCGCGCGGAGCTCCGGCGACCGGCGTGGACAAGCGCCGCCTCGGCTCCTCCGCCCGTGCGTCATCTTCTCCCCTGCCTCGACGCCTCCAATCGAGCTTTGCTGCCACGAAATCGTGCGGCGGAGGAGGAGCAGGGCCTCGGCTCCTCCGCCCGTGACTCATCTGCTCCGGCCGGCCTCGCGGGGAACCTCCCACCGGCACGCGACGGGGGAGGAGAGGCGCGGAGGAGCAGGGGAGGCCGCTGCTCCCTCTCCTCCCCATCCCTCGCCGCTCCCCCTCCTCCTCACGACGCGGCCGGCGACGAGCGGGCCCGGCGGTGGATCTCCGCCCTCTCCCTCCACTGCTCTGCTTTCCCTCTCTCCCTGCCTGGTGGTTGCTCGCGCGCGCGATGCGCGGTCCCCGCGCCGACGTGGCCTCTCCCAGGTCCTCTTTCTCTCTCTGGGAGTACCGCGCGAGCGCGCGACCTGGGAGGTACCGAGCCGCTCCAGGTCGCCGCTGCAGCCCCAAAAACGGGACCCCGCACGGCATACACGCCAGGTGGCGCATACCGTGCGGGCTCCCGGGTCCCGGTGCAGACAGCCTTACACCTGGTACAAGAAAAAAAAAAATCATTGTCTCTGTCGCAAAGCTTGCTTAACTAATGATCGATCTGTGTGAGAATTCGTTAGAGGTGCATACTGGTAAAGTGTTGTGTAACAAAATATTGACGAGGCACGTACATATGCTCAAGTTGTCCAATTCAATTTCTGATTTATAAAACTGGACGGGGACGGCCATGCTAACTAAAGGCAGCTTCTGCCGACTTTTAGGTACATATAATAGCTCATAGAAAGAGTTCTAGTTTTTCATTTTTGGAGCTTTCAAATTTTCGCATATATGCAAAGTTATTCACGTTAAACTTGCTAGAAGCTGAAGCAAGGCTCTAGCTAGGTGCTCGACTCAAGTAGCAGCCGGGTACTGAATTGACTCCGATCACGCGTCCGACAGGACAACGAACGCCACAACAACCGTAATGTCGTCGGGCTTCCCCCTGCACTCTTTCCTGTCCAACTCTTCCCTCGATCTCTCGTAAGCGACGCCGGCGATGATGTCCGCCATGTTCTTGGGCGAGAAGCCTAGCCTCGAGCCCACGCGCACCACTCCCTCGAGCTGCTCCAGGAGCACGTTGTGGAACAGCCCGTCCGTCCCGACCACCACGACGTCACCTGCCCTGACCGGAATCGCGGCGCGGCCCGCTGTCTTGTAGGTCTTCGCGTCGGCGACGCGGTCGCCGCCCTTGGCGCTGAGCTGGAGCGGCGGGTCGTCGAACGAGAAGAGGAGCTTATACCGCGCGCGGGGGCAGCCGCGGAGTTTCTTGTCGTGGCGAGACTGCAGCAGTTTCTGTCTCGATTCCTTGGATAGATCATGCTGCGGCTCGGAGAGGAACACGGCCCTGCCGTCCCGGACCACGGCGAAGGAGCTGTCGCCGATGCACGCCCACTTGAGGGTGTTGCCGGCGAGCGATACGATGACCGCCGTGGACGCCCCCTGCGCGCGCGACGCCTTCGTCTTCTCGTACGCCCGCTCCAGCAGCGCGCGGGGGCAGACGGGCGGCGCCATGACCGCGACCTCCGCAGCGGCGCTCCGCATGAGGCCGCGGGAGAACGCGCCGGCGTCGACGCCGTCCTTCATGTACGAGCCGACGCCGTCCGCCACGGCGAGGACGCCGGCGTCCGCGTTCCCGAAGTGCGCGTCGTGGTCGTACCGCGGGCGCGGCACGTAGCATGATGCCCAGTCAAGCCTCAGGGCCGGCGCCGGCGCCGCGACACCGCGTTTTTTGGGGTCGTCATCGTCATCGTCGGTCGTCGCCAGCGGCTGCAGCAGGGAGGCGGCAAAGTCGGCGACGTCATCGTCCTCACCGGGAGCTGGCGCGGGAGACGCTCGGTTGCCGAAGCGCAACCCGACGCGCAAGGCGTCCGGGACGCGGCCGTCGATTTCGCTGAGCGTTTGCCGGATCTGCGGCAGCATCTCCATCGTCATCGTCATCTTGGCCTCTCCCTTTTCTTTTCTAGAATCCGTGATGGCTATAATAAAGACACCCAAGGCACATAATCTGTATTGGAGTAGGAGTGTAGGATTCGACCTGGACTTGGATGTGATTTCGAATACGGAGAAATTTTCCTTTACGGGAAACTCTACCAAACGAGAAAAAGTCCGCGAAAGGAGCCCGGGGGACTCTGGACTCTATCTTCCATAACGATCAACAAGCCTTCCACAGCCGGTGGCTGGGGTTCTGTGGATTTGATGGCTGTGGCGGTGGGCCGGTGAGGAACGGAGTCAGGATTCAGGACAGACACTCTTGAGCTCTGTATCTGCGATTTCTTGCACGCTACGAGTGAAGCATCATTACTAATAGCATAAAACGTGAACAATAAAATGAAAAGATCACTGTCCCTGTCGAAAAAGCTTGGACGCATCACGCAAATGCTCGAGGCATCTATTGCAGCATTGTACACTACAATTGATCTTCCATGCGAATCTGCTGACAAAGCGCGCGAATCTGCTGTGCTGTCAGTCAGTGCAAGCAACACTGAAAGATGATTGTCGCGACAAGTTCAACAGGACAACACCATGGTTAATTAGTGCGTTTAAAGTTGATCCTACAACACGGCCATTTGATATGATGACTATTCGATCTCATGCAGCAAATATCCTGCCTTTATCTGAAAAAATGCAGCAAATATCCTGCGTGGGAACCCAATAACCTGCAGTAATTTATAGTAGATTTACCATCCGGTGCGGAGTCTAGCGTTTAAAAAAAATAAATGGCAAAACCCCTTGGTAGAGTTTTACCAACTTTGCACTAGTAGATTGCCGGTGCACGTAGACGTAGCAAGAGCAACTACGCATCAATGGTGAAAAGGAACAGACAATCGAATAAGCAGAGAAAAGAGACCCGAGCGATTACTACATCCGGCGTCACCAATCACCATCACCTCGCCGCCAAGCTCCGTGACTGGACGAAGGCAATCCAAACTCGGTGAAGAATTCCAGAGCCTGGGGAAACCAGACGGCAAAGCTCCAACCAGTAGATCCAGCAACCACACGGCAGCCTGGCGCCCTGGCGAACCCAAGGTCCACACATCGCACTGGGCCCACCCTCGTTATATTATCCCCAACAACCAACCCCCGCAGCACTCAACAGCAGCCTTGACCAACCCCCGCGCGGCCGTGTTTAGATGCTCTCCGAAAAATTTTTCGGAGGCATTAAATGCAAAGAATCTTGTATGCATGAAGCACTAAATGAAGTTTATTTGTAAAACCTTTTCACAGATGGGTGTAACTTTGCGCGACGAATCTAATGAGCATAATTAATCTATGATTTGGTACAGTAACTCTACAGTAACCATCTTCTAATTGTGTGGTCAAAAACCTCATTAGATTCGTCTCGAGAATTTACCTAGGATTGTGGAGATAGTTTTGTAAACTGCCTTTAATTAATACCCCTAATTATTGGTCAAAAGTGCATTTATTACCCTCAAAAACTTTTCAATACCTATCTAAACACGGCCATTGGCGAGGATCAGTCTCGCCGTCCTCCTCGCTCTCGCTGCCGCCCTCGCCGCCGTCGCGGCGGCGGCCGCGGTGGGCGAGCCGCGCGCGCAGTCCACGTACATCATCCACCTCGCGCCCGACCACCCTGCGCTGTCCGCGGCGCGCGCCAACGGCGGCGGCGGCGGCGCAGCGGTCCTCGGCCGGCTCCTCCCCCGCCGCCTGCGCTCGCCCCGGCCGCGCGTGCTCTACACCTACGCGCACGCGGCGATGGGGATCGCGGCGCGCCTGACGGCAGAGCAGGCGGCGCACGCCGCGGCCGGGGAGGGCGTCCTGGCCGTGTACCTGGACCAGGCGCGGCAGCTGCACACCACCCACACCCCGGCGTTCCTCCACCTGACCGAGGCCGCGGGGCTGCTGCCGGCCGCGACGGGTGCCGCGTCGTCGTCGGCCGTCGTGGGCGTGCTCGACACCGGGCTCTACCCCATCGGCCGGGGCTCCTTCGCGGCACCTGCTGGGCTCGGCCCGGCGCCCGCGTCCTTCTCCGGTGGATGCGTCTCCACGGCATCCTTCAACGCCTCCGCCTACTGCAACGGCAAGCTCATAGGGGCCAAGTTCTTCTACCAGGGGTACGAGGCTGCGCTCGGGCACCCCATCGATGAGACCAAGGAGTCCAAGTCGCCGCTGGACACCGAGGGCCACGGCACGCACACCGCCTCCACGGCGGCGGGGTCGCCGGTGGCCGGCGCGGGATTCTTCGACTACGCCAAGGGGCAGGCCGTGGGCATGGATGCCGGCGCCCGCATCGCGGCGTACAAGATCTGCTGGAAGTCCGGCTGCTACGACTCCGACATCCTCGCCGCCATGGACGAGGCCGTCGCCGACGGCGTCGACGTCATCTCCCTCTCCGTCGGCTCCAGCGGGTACGCCCCCAGCTTCTTCCAAGATTCCATCGCCATCGGCGCCTTCCACGCGGTGAGCAAGGGAATCGTCGTCTCCTGCTCCGCCGGGAACTCCGGCCCCGGCGAGTACACCGCCACCAACATCGCGCCGTGGATACTCACCGTCGGCGCATCTAGTATCGACCGCGAGTTCCCTGCCGATGTGGTTCTCGGCGACGGCCGCGTCTTTGGCGGCGTGTCTCTGTACTCCGGTGAACCCCTGGGCTCCACCCAGCTGCCGCTGGTGTTCGCCGGGGACTGTGGTTCCCGCCTGTGCCTACTGGGCGAGCTTGACCCGAAGAAGGTGGCCGGCAAGATCGTGGTCTGTGAGCGTGGCAACAACGCCCGTGTCGAGAAAGGCGCGGCGGTGAAGCTCGCCGGTGGGGTCGGCATGATCCTCGCCAACACAGAGGATAGCGGCGAGGAACTCATTGCCGACTCCCACCTCGTGCCGGCGACGATGGTCGGGCAGAAGTTCGGCGACAAGATCAAGTACTACGTCAAGACCGATCCGTCGCCGACGGCGACCATCGTGTTCCGCGGCACGGTCATCGGCAAATCGCCGTCCGCGCCGCGGGTCGCGGCGTTCTCGAGCAGAGGCCCCAACTACCGCGCGCGGGAGATCCTCAAGCCCGACGTCATCGCCCCCGGCGTCAACATCCTCGCCGCCTGGACGGGCGCCGCCTCCCCGACCGACCTCGACATCGACTCGAGGCGCGTCGAGTTCAACATCATCTCCGGCACGTCCATGTCGTGCCCGCACGTGAGCGGCCTCGCCGCGCTGCTCCGCCAGGCGCATCCGGACTGGAGCCCCGCGGCGATCAAGTCTGCGCTGATGACCACGGCGTACAACTTGGACAACTCCGGCGAGACCATCAAGGACCTCGCCACCGGCGTCGAGTCGACGCCGTTCGTCCGTGGCGCCGGCCACGTCGACCCCAACAGCGCCCTCGACCCCGGCCTGGTGTACGACGCCAGCACCGACGACTACGTCGCCTTCCTCTGCACGCTCGGCTACCCTCCGTCCCTGATCTCCATCTTCACAAGGGACAGCACGACCGCCGACTGCTCGAAGAAATTCGCGCGCTCCGGCGATCTCAACTACCCTGCCTTCGCGGCTGTCTTCTCCTCCTACAAAGATTCAGCAACCTACCACAGAGTGGTGCGGAATGTGGGGAGCAACTCCAGCGCGGTATACGAGCCCAAGATCGTCAGCCCCTCCGGCGTGGATGTCACGGTTAGCCCGAGCAAGCTCGTGTTCGACGACAAGAGCAAGAGCCTGGCCTACGAGATCACGATCGCTGTGTCAGGGAACCCGGTGATCGTGGACTCGAAATACACGTTCGGATCCATCACGTGGAGCGATGACGTGCACGACGTCACCAGCCCCATTGCTGTGACCTGGCCGTCGAACGGTGAAGCAGCATCCATGTAGAGTGATGCCATTATTCTGAGCAGTTTGTACAGGACCATCAAGTCGAGATCTCCACGCATCCTGCCTTCACCATCCACCATTCAAACTAGACGCTGCTGCTGCTGTCGCAGCCATTGTTTATCTGATCACGGTGAGGATAGGATGCCTGATTGTGCGATGTGTCCTCCATCCACTCGACTGAACTACGGAATAATTTATCTAGTGCAAGGCCGGAGTAGCTAGCTGTATATCTTTCTCAATGCTGATTCAGCTGCCCCCTATCGTGGCCCATGCTTGCAGCTGCCATTTTCATTTATCCATGCAATTCAACTTGCAAGACAGCAAGGACCATCATGGCGGATGGCAATTGGACATGTATGAACATCTTTGTAATGCTTGATCCTTGCGCTCTTTTTCCCCCGAACAACTAGTCCTTTACCTTTTATACACCAGCATATTCATGTATGCATTCTCTAATGCATCGTGCGGTACTCTAGATGCTGTAATTTTCAGCTCCCGCCTCAGAATTAAAACGCATTAGTTATCAATGAGGATTCTAATATGGAATATCAGAGGGTTGGGGAAGAAATCGAGAAGAAGGCAACTCAAAGAGTACATCACAAAGCACAGGATAGAAGTAGTAGGCTTGCAGGAGACAATCAAAGCAAATTACACAGATCAAGAACTGAAGGACCTGACTCCAGGGGCCCTGTTTAGGTGGAAATGGACGCCTGCCAAGGGAAGATCGGGAGGTATCTTGGTAGGGGTGAAGGAAGACATGGTAGAAGTAGAAGGCTGGACAGAAGGGGAGTTTTTCATTGAGGTTCTGATCAGAAATAGGGGGGATAATTTTAGATGGTCCATTGTGGTTGTGTATGGTCCAGCCAATCATGAGTACTCTCAGAATTTCCTGCAAGAACTCGAAGAGAAATGTGGAAGTAGGGGTTTACCATACATAATAGGTGGAGACTTTAATTTGATCAGAAGTGTGTAGGACAAAAGCTCAGGACAAGGAGATATGAAACTTATTAACATCTTTAACAATTTCATTGACAAGCTAGAATTATGGGAGATAAAGAGAATAGGTGCAAGATTTACCTGGTCAAACAATCAAGAGAAGCCAATCATGAGCAATATTGATAGGATCTTAATGACAGCTAGCTGGGAGCAGAAGTACCCCTTATGTGTGTTGACAGGGCTAACAAGGATAGGGTCAGATCATTGTGCGCTATTGCTAGATACAGGGGAGGAACAATGTAACAAAAGTAGACAGTTCTATTTTGAAAGACAATGGTTAGAGGTGGAAGGTTTTAAGAACTTAGTAAAAGATAAATGGGAGAAGGGGAGATCAAGAAGTCATGAAGCAATGTATTCCATGGATATTTGGCATGGTCAACTGGTTATGCTGAGACAGTTCTTAAAGGGGTGGGGGGCAAATTTCAGGGGTGAGTATAGAAAAAGAAAGGAGGAGCTAGTAAGACACATCAAACTGCTAGACAAGCTAGATGAAGAAGAGGGATCCTACTCAAGATTAGCAGAGAGGTCAGCTATGGAAAAGGATCTGGAGGACATCATGGAGGAAGAAGAGATGTATTGGCAGAAAAGAGGGGGGGGGGGGGGGGGGATGGCTGCTTCAAGGGGACAACAACACAAATTTTTTTCATTTAGCAGCAAATGGGAGAAGAAGAAAGAAAACAATTCTGGCATTAATACATGAAGGGACCCAGGTAACAGACCAGAAACAAATATAAAAACTGATTTATGACTTCTATAAAGGACTTTTTGGAAAGCAAGAGAGGGCAAAAGTGTCTTTGGGACAGGGGGCGTGGGCGACAACAAGTAGGCTCGATGGCCAGGACAATGAATTTTTGACAAGGCCGTTCACAGAGGAGGAAGTCAGGAGTGTAATCTTTGAGATGAAGGAGGACACAGCTCCTGGCCCAGATGGGTTTGGGGTTGTCTTTTTTAAGAACCATTGGGATGTAATTAAAGGAGAATTCATGTTAATGGTGGCAGATTTCTTTAAAGGAGAATTGGACATTGCAAGATTAAACTACGGGGTGATAACCTTGATACCTAAGATAGAGTCAGCGGATAGTGTGAAGCAATTTAGACCAATTTGCTTACTGAATGTCAGCTTCAAGATTTTTACCAGGCTATTAATGGTAAGGCTGACAAGCTTAGCGGATAAGATCATTGGGAGAGTACAATCTGCATTCATCAAGGGGAGATATATATTAGACAGTACAGTGATACTTCATGAAACTCTGCATGAACTCACAAGGAAGAAATTAAGGGGGGTGATATTCAAGATAGACTTTGAGAAGGCGTATGATAGTATAAGCTGGGACTTTGTAGAACAAGTCTTGGTGAGGAAAGGATTTTGTCAAAAAGCAATACACTGGATTATGAGCACGGTGAAAGGTGGTAAAGTCTGCATTAACATTAATGGAGAGAACGGCCCATACTTCAAGACCCATCGGGGGCGGCGTCAAGGAGATCCGCTGTCTCCACTGCTCTTTAACCTGGCAGCAGACGCGTTGGATCACATACTTGGTAAAGCCAAGGAGTCTGGATACATAAAGGGGGTGGTGCCTCATATCGTGCCAGGGGGTCTCACACACATACAATATGCGGACGACACGGTAATTCTAATGGATGGGGAAGTAGCAACCATTGAGAACATGAAGATACTATTATACTGTTTTGAGTGGATGTCGGGGTTGAAAATTAATTACCATAAGAGTGTGGTAATCACTTTTGGAATGGAAAAAGGAGAGGAAAAATCCATTGCGGGGATGCTGAATTGTAAATAGGAAAGCTACCAATGAACTACCTGGGAATGCCCATAAGTGACAAGAAAGTGGGGGTGCAAGCCTTTCAAGGGATGGTAAATAAGATGAAGAAAAAGCTGAGCCCTTGGAAAGGAAGGAACCTAACCTCAGGGGGTAGACTGATCCTAACAAAATCTTCTTTGAGCAGCATGCCAATATATTTAATGGGGATGTTTCTATTATTCGATAGCACACAGAAGCAGATGGATACCATTAGGTCGAAGTTCTTTTGGAGAGGGGATATCGACAAATTTAAATACCACATGGCAAGGTGGGAAAATATTTGCATACCCAAGGAATTCGGGGGGCTAGGTATCTTAAATACTTGAATCCTGAATGAAGCCTTACTGTGTAAATGGATTTGGAGGATATACAACGCAGGACCAGGAGATGTTTGTAGCACCTTCATGCGGAAAAAATATTTGGGGGATAAACCATTTATTCATGGTAAGGCAAAAGGGGGGTCACAAGTATGGCAGGGGCTGATGAAGGTGAAGGACAAGTTCAGTCTAGGATTAAACTTTCAAGTTAACAATGGCAAAGAGGTGAGGTTTTGGCTAGATACTTGGTTGGAGAATATTCCACTGAAATTGGAATTCCCAAGACTATTTGCTTGTTGCAGAGATAAAGAAGTGACTGTGTCCGAATGCTGGTCAGATGGAGAATGGGCAATTAAATTCATAAGAACTTTTGGTCCAAGGGAAGTGGAAGAGTGGGAGAAGCTGTCATCAAAAATCGAACACATTCGGCTGAATGATCAGCCTGATAAGGCAGTTTGGAAACTGGAAAGCAAAGGAGTGTTTTCAACTAGATCACTATATAGGTTCCTGACCTTTAGGGGAGTGAGTGACAAACGAGCAAAAAAATTATGGAAAAGCAAATTGCCCATGAAAATCAAAGTATTTCTGTGGCAGATATACCATAGTAAGCTACCAGTGGGGGTAGCACTTAAGAAACGGGGGTGGAAAGGGGACGAGAAGTGCCCCCTCTGTGGGGTAAAAGAGGATATAAACTGTAACATCCCTGATGTTTAAGTCCTAAGTATAGTACTTATCAGTTGTGGAGAAATTTAGAATGAAATGTGATCTAAGGAGCAAAGTCAACTTTTGCATGAAATTTGCCCAAAAGTCAAAAAGAGAAGAGGAAGTTTGAAAATTTTCAAACAAAAATTTGGATTAGCAATTCAAAGTTAGTGGAACCTATTGCAACTAAGTATGCAACAAAATTTCCTTCTCAAGTGCCTCAATTAAATGATGGGAGAAAAAGGATTAGAGTTACTGTTCCTAATCTGGAAACAGGAAAATGGTTGTCTGAAAAGAGTGAAAAGTGGGTAAGTTTGATAGCATGAAACTTTGGATTTTCTTTATATACAGTCCTATGACCCAAGTGAAAGTGGCAGCTGATGGTTTGAACTTGTTGTGAGAAGGATATCACAACTAAATTTGGCTGTTAAGTATTTCTTTTGAGCTAATCAACTTGGGTAAGTATTATGTTTCTGCTGTCAGCTTGAGAAAAATTCTAAGTCTGGAACAGCTGCAAAACCTTCAACTTGGGGCTCGATTTTGGAAAGATTTTGTGTATAAAACTTTGAAGTGATCATGCTTAGAAGAATCGTGGATGTCCAGAGAGTTGATAAGTGCTTGGGTTTGAGTTTAAATAGGAAGTTTACCATGTTAAAGTTGAGCTCCAAGTGAGCTAAATGAAATAAATTCAGACTCTCCAATGATAACTCTGAAAATTTCTAAGTCTGGAAGAGTGAACTCGAGCAGCATTTAGATCAATGTTTAGAGATGAATTTCATGAGTTTTTGTGTAAGGACCATACATGTTTAAGATGTAAAATGGAATTTTGGATATATATACTCTCATCATGCCAAATCCTGCTGGGATCAAACAAAGTTTGCTATTTATTTGGAGTCTCTACTTTTGGATGAATTACATTGGAATCTCTGAAAATGTGATGAACTGACAGACAGTAGGGGATTCGAATTTTTCCCAATGTTCAGAGATCAAATTCGAGAGATTGATAGAAGTTTTGGCCAAACAATTTATATCAAAGTTCAAGCCCTATAGTTTCTCTCCAAGTTTGGTTAAAGGTTTGAAGGGAGTTTACATTTCAAAGTTTGAGAAATTTTAGAATCAAGATGGGTCAGTTGAAAGGAAAAAGGGGAGGAGCAGAGACAGGCAGCCTCCCGATGGGAGCTGTCTGCCTGCTCGCCGCCGGCGAGCAGAGGCGGTAATTTCGGCCGTGCCACGCGTCGGCATCACCCAAGGACAGCACTAGGGGGTCAAGCATGAGGTGGCCGGTCGATGGCGGTGAAAAATTCGAATAAATACCGAGCTCCCGGCCGAGTTTATCCCCTTCCCGCCATTTTCGTCCTTCCACTGTTCTCTCGGTCGCCGGCGAAGTTCGTCGTCGTTCGGCCGACGTAGCCCAAACCACTCCGCTCAAACTTTCGCCCCGTCCTCCTCTATCATCTGAGCAAGACCTCGATCGAAGCCGTGCCCCACCGAGCCCGCACGACTTCATTTTCCTCGATGCCGGCAGTTCTCTGTTCTTGGTGAGCACCCTCCCTTGGAAGTCTATGTTGCCGTGGTTTTGATCAAAGTTAGAGGCTAGATTTGAGCTGAGTAGGTCAGGGTGATGCTTTAGGAAGTGTTTGTTGGATCGGAGCGTCGCCGGAACGGCCGGCACAGCCGCGCCGCCGCGAGCGCCGCCGCTGTGAGTGCCGCCGCCATGGAATTCGAGTTTCTGGGCACCGGGAAGGAAAACCGAGAGAAGCACTAGGTGTTCTAGGGTGAGGCGAGTTTGTTGGGCATGTTCTTGTTGAGTTTGTCGTCGCCGTTGAGCCGGCGTAACGCCGAGCCGCCGCCTAACCCTAGCCCGGCCGCCGCCGCCTTGCGCCGCCGCTCCACTGCTCCGCCGACCAGGCCACCGCCCCCAGCATGTGCGCCTCGCGTAGCCGCGTCGTCCTGTGCCCGCGTCGTGGCCGGAGGGCCACCGCCGGCGCCTCGGCCGCCGGTCAAAGCCGGCGAGCCGCCGGTCAAGGCCGGAGGGCCTGTTTTTGGCCGCCAGGGACCGCGGGGGAGAAGAGAGGGAAACTCAGGGGGGTTTCTGTAAAAGGTCCTTTAAGTTTTTAGAATTAGATTTAAATTTCGGTTTTCACTCTAAAATTCATAGTAATTTGTAGAAATGTCCAAAATAGTGAGACCAATTTTGTTAGGTTTGTTTTATTTTCCTTTATGCATTAAAATTCTTAAACCCTAGGTCAAATTATAAAATAAATTAGGTATTTATTTATTTACCCTCTTTTAGGTATTTAAATAAATACTTAATTATTTCCAAAATGTTTAATAATTCTGAATAATGATTTCTCAATTAGAAATTAATAATAAATAGGTTTTTAATTATTTATTTATCTCTTTTAGAGTTAGAAATTTTTTTAATGATCCTTTTTAAAACAAATTAAAAATGATTAAGGGCTAGTTTAATTAGGAGAAAAATGTGGGTTAGTCTTTTTAAAAGGGGTAGTTAGTGTTGGCTTGCAACTTTATCATGAAGATAAGTTGTATGCTTTGTTTTTCAAAAATTTTGCATACACTAACCCCTGTCTTGCATACCGTAGAAACTGAAACTCCTGAAGTGGAATACGTGGAATTATCTGAGGAGCAGCAGCCGTCCGAGGAAGTGATCGTGATTGCCCCTGAAACCGAAGAAGTCGTCGGAGAGCCTAACTTTTTTGTGACTTCAGGCAAGCCCCGGTGCATTTATACCTACTGGTTTTGAATTATTTATCTCGTGTCCAAATCTTGCTATATGTTGTGCATTAGGTCTAGGAGTTGATTGAAACCTACTTTTATGCACAATTCACCCTTGATATTAAGGACATCTTTACCATCTGTTTAATTAATTAGTAATACTCATGCTTAGTCATGCTTAGAATGGTTATCCTAGCGAGTAACTTTTCGTTTCTCCTCTACCTAAGGTAATTTGGATCAATTAAATGTTTAATCAAGGAATAAAGGCCTGTTTTGAAATGCGGACAGAAGCTTGGAAGGAATCGAGGAAAGTCGATTCTATAGTTCTGTTTGCTTTTTAATATTGCTAAGGCCCGTTCGTTGTTTTAACCGCTGATCAAGTGATCTTACCTGGTAACTTACTGGGATAGGGAACCAGCAAGCCCGGTAGGTTGGTTGACTCTTTGAGGGGAAATATATTTTACCTGTGCTTGCTGAGTCGGAGAAGGGCGGGGGCGTAGCCTGAAACTCACATGGTGGTCAGGCCAGACGTGGGGCCTCATGTGGGGGTGCGTTCCCGGGTTCGGGTAATTATATTTCCAGTCTTTGAGTATGGCCAGTCGAAAGGATTGTTGCGTGCAGCCCGATCAGCTGCGCGTGGCTGGGAACTAGGTCTCTCCTGCAGGATGTAAATCGGTCCGGATCGCCACAATTCTTGGTTATGAATGCATTTGATCACTGTTAAGCATCGTAGAAGAAACAAGTTGAATGTAAAGTTTTTATGAATTCAATATGCTGATTGATCTAGTTACCACTTGTATGAAAAATACTTTGCAATCTAGATGCTATAGCTAAGAACTAAATTTGGAATAAAACATGAAAAATATAAGGATCCACCTTTAGTAAGCATTTCCGCAAAAAGAGTAAAGTCAACCAGTCCACTAAAAGCTTTCATACTACTTGAGGGTTGGTCGTTTATTTTGTTTAGTCGGGTCAGTCTTGCTGAGTACCTTTGTACTCAGACAATCCCTTCTTGTTGTTTTCAGAGGCACCTCAGCAGAGAGGCGAGGAGGAAGTCCCGAAGAACTAGAACATCCGTGGGTCTCTGATGTTCTGGTGTTTGGCCTAGTTGTATAATTAGGATGATACTAGACTCCCTTGGCTTGTTTGTTTTAAACTCTCTAGCAAGGCTTGACATGCACTTAAGTTTGTTTCAAACTACAGTTTGTAATAATTCGCACCTCGATCTATTTATGTAAAAAGGTAATGCTTGTTAATACTTTCCCTTCTCGAAAGTGATCCTGATGTATGGCTAAGATTCAAGTTGAAAGTGGATGATTCGGGTCGTCCTAGGGACACTCGACGGATTGCCGGATTTGAACTGTTTGAAGTGCGTTGGTGGTAATTACTGTTGCGACAGTGATTCGGCGCACTTGAGCCAGTTTAAATTGGACGGTTCCGCCACATAAACCACATTTTTTTCAATGTATATTGGCCAAATTCACTTGGTCATGCTTCAAAGAAGCTTTGGGGTGGGACAAACAACCTAATAGTATGGCGAATGTCCTGCGAGATTGGATTCCGTTGGGGGAAAAGGAATTTGACATAAAATTGTTCTCTTTTGCCATTGTGTGGTGGGGATTATGGAACCAAAGAAATAAAATGCGAATTGAATGTGTGTATCCGAAGCAACCAATTAGTATAATTTTCACTATCTCAAACTTCATGCAGAGGTGGAGAATTCTTTTGAAGGAAGTGGACAAAGCATGGCTCGAAGCAAGGAGAATGCGGTTGATGGTCTGGGCAAAACAACACATACAGAAGGCAGCACAACGGGAGGGGCGGGTCTGCCGCTGATGGCAAAGTGATGCAAGGACAAGTTGCTTTTTAGCGTGTTTTCTTTTTCTGTTTTTTTCTGTCTCAGATCGATGTATCTGTGAGGAATGAGAGAGTCGCTTTGAACTTCATAGAAAACTGGTATCTCCAGTGCAGGCCTGGTCATGTACCGAAACTTATATGCTTTCTATAAAAGCAGGAAAAGTTCTTTTTCAAAAAAAAAAGAATGAGTCCCAATTAAAGACCAAAGTCAAAACGGCTGAGCTCAACTCTGCAAGCGAATCCCGCCGGCCACCGCTGAAGGCTGAACTGAACATCAGTAGAGTCCAACGGGACAACGAACGCGACTAGAACGGTAATGTTGCCGAGCTTCCTCCTTGCGTAACCGCTTCGAGTTTGATTGATCTAACCTCTTCTAAGCGACGCTGGCGATGATGTCCGCCATATTCTTGGGTGAGAAGCCCAGCTTTGTGCCCCCATCTGCACACTGCGCTCCAGAGCATGCATGTTGTGGAACATTGGAACGTCCCGACCACGCCACTACGTCGTCAGCTCTCACTGCGACATGCCCCACCACCGCACGAACATGGATTTCTCGCATGTGCTTGTGACCGCGAGAAGTACCCAGGCCTCAAGACTGGTGCACTGCCTGCTAGCGTGGCTCCGCAGCATTATTGCGGATGGTGGGACGCAGGGGCGTTCCAGGAACTCGAGGGCAGAACGGGAAATGTATCGAGAGTCTTTGTTTCAAACAGTGGAGCAGATTCGTCTGTATGGTGAAAAAGGGGATCGAGAAGAGAGTGATCGGGGAAATTAAAGAAGAATCCTGTGAGGTCCTCCATCATCTAGATCTCAGCGGCAGGCTAATCCATGGAAGTGAATCGAGTTCAAGGGAAAGGATAGATGGCGATAGTGTTCTACAATTGCCACCAGTTCAATCTTCACTTATCCAGATCTGCAGCAACTATGGTTAACCAACTATGCTTTAGGAGTGCAGATTCGCAGAGCAATATTTTTTGCAACTTCCGACATTTCTTCATGGAACGGTAACAATCAAGCACCGAACTTCTCTCTTTTCGACGGTCTCATCCACTCAGTTAAGTTCAATAAAACACCTGTAGGGTTTGATTTGGAAATGTACTCCAACTTCACAATCAGATAATTGCATTGTGATTTGAGTGGTTCTGGATTGTGGTCAATGGGCGTTGGTATATGTATTTTTTATTTTTTTGCTCAGAAAATAAAAGAAGGAAAACATAGATTTCAGAGTGCTGTAACCATCTCAAGGTATATATTTCCAAAAAAAAGTGTCGTTATGTAATGTAATGGACAAGCACATGGGTTTCATTTGCTAATAACGAGTGGATTCTAGGTGTGTGCTATTCTATAGGTTACATACAACAACCAGATAAGATAAATTCAGAAGTGTTTTAATTTTCGTTTCCAGGGATAGGTTATTTTCTTCCAACTTCGTAGACTTGTGTTGTTGATGTGCAATAACAAAATTTTGTTAAGGCATTTCCCTACAGAAAACCTGTTGGAATTGTGCCAAAAGGAACTTGATATTCCTAATAACTCAGGAAGTGAGCCTAGCTCAATTGGTTAGGGTGGGAGGTGTTGGACTATTGGTCGTTGCACACTGACCACCCAGGCTCGAGTCTCCTCTAGCTCGAATTTGGGTGGCTATTTTCTTCTGCTTATTAAAAAATCCGCCTAGTTCCTCCTAGGTTGGATCTCATTTTATATTTCTAATAACTCTGACAAGTGACAATGAAAGTTTGTGGTAGGTGCTCCTTGTTCGATCATGGCGTTGTTGGATACAACAAGATGCTCCTCCGTGTTCAGTATCCAGATTTCGGAGAACTGTTGCGGCCGGGGCATGGGTGACAGAAGGAGCCCCGAGTCCCGAACGGTGGTACTATTGTGACTGATGTATCTCAGTTGTTGAAGGTTCTTGAAGAGCATTTGAGCAATCTTTCCTGGTCATGACGTGTGGTATATCCTTAATCAATTCATATACTATCGTTTCTACTTGCTCAACTTGGGAAAATTGGAACGTGTCTATCAATATATTTGCTATTAAAATATTTATTTCTGTAGTTCTACTTGTTAGCTTCAATAAAAGGTTCCTTCTCCTGATGTTGAAATGATCATTATGGTTGTCACATTTAGGGTAAGGTTCTCTGGCTCAGTACTTTTGATCAATGCTAAGCTTTATTCCATCTGCCAAATGTTTTTTTACCTAATTTGTTGCCTGATTGATTAAATTGTTTTCTAACTAAGGAAACCCCATTGGTGCTCATGGCAGCTAGTGCAGAAATTTTATCAGACATATCAGAGTTGAACTAAGCAAAGATTTTGTGGACATTTACATGCACTTGCAAGAAATAGTTTCTGCATATTTCAATTATGTAACATAGTAGTTCAAGGACTTTTGGTGTAGCATAGTGTCTTTTGTTGGAAATTCAGGTATATGAATGCATTCATAATATCTACCCTCAGCACATCCCTCTAGCAAAACATAGTAGTTCACAGAAGGAAATACATATGCATTAGCAAGAAATAGTTTGTGGAGGGGTTTTGAGGTAGCATAGTGTCCTCTGTCGGAGACTCAGGTATATGGATGCTTTGACAATGACAGAATCCTCTGTGGGAAAAGAGAAGTTGGGCAACATCATAGCGCGCCCATGACACGATAGAAGAGGACATTGCGGTCAAAGGGCGAGGCGTAGACGACAGAGGCGATATTGAATAAAACCTTTTGCAACTGGACTATGCGATAGCTTGCATGCACATGTGTGACAGAAAGAAGGGAGGAGGGTGGTGGCTAAGAATGTTTTTGGTTTGGGGACCAAGTCGGTTGGATTGGCTCCAACTCACTTTTTTTTTGTTGGATTTGACATATCTCGTGTTTGGTTTGAGAGGGTTTCATTCGACCCAGTTTTTTTGTTCGGTTGGAGAGGTCAAGTGGGTTGAGAAGGATGTTATTTTAACACTGTTAAACAACTATCAATCATGGGGTCGCCTGTCATTCGCGGGCCCACAAGTGGGTCAAGTGTGCCCTCTCAAATTGGAGGGATGCACTCGAACCGCATCTCGGGTCTGCTCCAACCCACTCACTTTTCCATCCAAATGCGGGTCAGACCCATCCCAACCACTTCGACCCTCAAACCAAACACATCCTAAGTGGTTCATGATGCCTAGGTATTTTTCTCAGATTTCAACTGTTGATAAATTTGATCGGATTGTTGAGGTTTAGGCTTTAGGGTTAAGATAGGCCTGGTGATATTTTAATGGATCAATTCAAGTTTTTAGCTAAGTCGATGTTGTGTTGAAGTCTTAACCATTTAATGTTTTTTGGTTTCATGTCTATCACATTATTTATACAGATATCACCCGTAGCAACACATGGACATATTTGCTAGTAAAGCTAAAACAGAGTAGAATTTCCTTCTTATTCTAATGTGACCCCAAGTGTTACCGGGCCAATCTTTATAATCAGGCCACTTGTTTCTGATATGATCATCTGGCTCAAAATTGAAACTAAAAAAAGAAATGGCCGAGCTGGTCGGTCAAGATGAACTCTGCCGCAATTATGTGGCGGTTTTAGCTCGAAATCAGAGACGATGGACCTCATCCTAGCTTTTTTAAAAAAAATAGTGGAAATTTTTCAGCCTCTATGTTGTAGCATACACAACTTTCAATTATTATATCACCTCAGCTTCATTACTGGACGTAAATGAGAACTAGAAAGCTAAATTAAGCCTGATAAAGTTTAGTATTATGCTTTCATCCATGATTTGCAAACAATCTAAGGCTACACCAATTTGTCGGTAGTTGACATCTCAAAGAACAGATGTATACTTGGTTACTCGCATATTTCATATTTGCATATCAACCTGAACGTGTCGTGATGTATAGTATAACGTTTTTCCAAATAATCAACAAAGGTAGTTGAGAAGTGAAAGTCCAAATGATAAGTTACACAATTTATATCTTAAAAAATTACACAACTTATTGGAACGGAGCATCATCGAAACTTGGCAACTTATTTAGTATTGCACCCTACATCAAACAACATAGGGGCACACAAGTTCGAGTTGGTAGCTCTCCGTAAAGATCGTCACATCGCGGCCACTTGGGTCGCCGGCCAGGTGATGGCAATGGGGCTTGTCACTTTGTACTTCCCGTCACTCCACACGATGGACCCAAATGTGTACTTGTCGGTGACGTTCCCCAGCGGCGTGAAGGTGACCGCATACTCCTGCGTCTTTCGCAATACGCTGAACTTGAGCGTGGAAGGCTGCACCGTAACACGCACGCCGGCCGGGCTGGTGACATTGGGTGTGTACGTGGTTGTGGTATTGCTCCCAACGTTTTGCACTACACGGCGCTGTGTGACCGCGCCGCCACCAGATCTGAACACCACAGAAAAGGCGGGGTAGTTGTGGTCGCCCACGGAGCCCGGGCGTCTCGAGCAGTCGGTCATCGAGCCATCCCTCGTTAAGACAGCGATCTGCTGGGCGGTGTAACGGAGCGCACATAGGAAAGAGATGTAGTCATTGGTGCTGGCGTTGTACACTAGCCCTGGGTCTGCAGCGCGGTTGAGGTCCACATGACCGGCCCCACGAACGAACGGCGTGGATTCCTTGCTGGTCGACATGTCCTTGATGATGTCCCCGGCGCTGTCCACATTGTATGCAGTGGTCATCAGCGCAGACTTGATCGCCGCGGGGCTCCAGTCAGGATGCACCTGCCGGAGCAGTGCAACGATGCCGCTCACGTGTGCGCACGCCACGGACGTGCCGTACATGATGTTGAACTTCACTCGTCTTGGGTCGCTGTCGAGCCCTGAGGGCGAGTTCTCGCCGGTCCAAGCAGCCAGGATGTCCACTCCAGGAGCAGTGACGTCCGGTTTCAAGATCTCTGGCGCGATGAAGTTCGGGCCGCGACCGGAGAAGGAAGCCATTCTTGGGGCAGGCCGTGTCGTTCGTCCGATGACCGTGCCGAGGAACACGATGGTCCCGACGGGGGACTCGGTCTCTCTTATGTACTTCTTGATATTCTCGGCTGTGGCGAACGAGACGCCCGCCGCGGGAAGGACGTGAGCGGTAGCTACAGACTGCTCGCCGAATACTTTGCTGCTAACAAGGATTGCTCCGGCTCCTCCGGCAAGTTTCACGGCTTCTCCTTTAACTTGTCTACTGTTTATGCCAGCATCGCACACCACGATCTTCCCGATGACTTCACTGGCGTTCAGCTTGCCAGCTTCACATTCGCTTGAGCCCACGTCCCCTCCATAGACTAGCGGTATCTTGTTTGTACTGAGCGGAGTGCCCTCGTAGATGGAGGTGGCGGTGAAGTTCTCACCGTTGCCGAGGACAATGTTCGCTAGGAATTGGCGGTTGATGGTTGACGCACCAGCCGTTAGGATCCACGGTGCGACGTTGAAGACGGTGGACTCGCCAAGGCCATAGTTGCCCGCAGAGGCGGAGACGATGATGCCCTTGCGGATGGCGCTAAACGCTCCCACAGCTGTGGAGTCGCTATAAAATGACGCCCTGTAAAGGCCAGACGAAACAGAGATGACGTTGACCCCGTCCTTGATGGCCTCGTCAAATGCCATCAGGACGTTAGAAGACGCGCATTCCCCTGCCCAGCACGCCTTGTAGGCGGCGATGTGTGCAGCTGGGGCCATGCCGACCGGATTTGCTATCTGCCGCAGATAGCAGTCCGCCGCATACCCCAGCACTCCAGGAGACAGAAAAGGCAGGCACGCTTTCGTTGGTGGGCCCCGGAGCAGCATGCACTCGATCCACGCGCTTCCATCTGCTGCTGGTAGCTCCCGTGCATACGCATGCAGGACCCAGGCACGTGATCAGTTTAGCTTGTAGGCCAACCCACAACGTGCAAATAAAGGTTTGGTTTTCTTCCTTTTATTTTTTTATTTCTTCTGTTTACTTTTTTTGTTATTTATTTTGTTATTCTTTTTGCTAAATTTTTTTTCAGATTTTCGAAGGTGTACTTGTATATGTTATTTTCCACTTTGTTAATTTTGTTCTCCTATTTATTTTTATTTTATTTTTTCTCATGTTTATTTTTTATTTCATCTTTTTATTTTACATGTTTAGTTTCAAATTTACTCCCACACACTGATTCTTTTTCTTATTTTCAAGATGATCCGAGTAGTATAATTTGTTTCAAATGTACATGCGTTATATAATTTGTTCCAAGTGTATAATATTTTGTTCCTTCTGTATATATATTTTGTTCCTCTTATATGTATTTTTTTGTTCCACATGTTAAGATTTTTGTTCCTTTTATACAATTTTTTGTTCCTTTCATATGATATTTTGTTCCGCAAGATCGGATGATTTTGTTCCACTTTAACTTCTATATGATAATATTCTGTTTCACTAGATGATTTGTTCCACATGTTAAAAATTATGTTCACTCTATACGATATTTTTGTTCCACAAGGTTACATGATTTGTTCCTTTTTTTTAGAAAAATGTTTTATATTTTTTAATTCAAAACATAGTCAAGTGTGATCTAGTTTTGAAGATCTCATCATAAAAAATATAGTGGTGCAATCAGAATAATATTTGGATACCCGATTTGTGAGATATGAATTGTTTTGTTTTGAGTTGCTCCGTTTGGATTTTTGTGGGGCCACTGATGTTGATAGATGAGACATGGCTGTGCGGGGGTGGGAGCTCGTGGCTAGTAGGTCGTTTGCAAGAAGTGATGAAACTGACAAGAGTAGGCCCGCCTTGGGGGTGTGCGGTGATGTGCACCTTTGCCACACATGCGGTGGCGAGTTGCTCCCCATGCCGACGGCTTTGCCTCTGGCGTAGTCGAAGAAGGCGGCATCCACCACAGCAGAGCCCGCGGCAGTGGATGCGGTGTGCGTGCCATGGCCGTTGGTGTCCAGCGGTGAGCTGGACTCCGTCTCCTCAATGACACTCCCGTGCGCGGCCTCGTACCCGAGCTTGAAGAACTTGGCGCCGACGAGTTTGTTGTTGCAGTAGGCGGAGGCGTTGAAATCAGGTGACGAGACGCAGCTACCGCGAAACGTGCTAGGCGGAGGCGGTAACGACGGGGGCGCGGTGAACGACGCGCGGTCCTTCGGGTACACGCCGCTGTCGATGAAGCCTATCACGATGTTTGCGCCACCGTCGGACGCCTGGAGCAGCCCGGAGGACGCCGAGAGGCCGAGGAATGATGGCGATTGCGTGGTGTGAAGCTGGTGTGTCATGTCGGGCACGACCGCGAGCACAGACTCTTGGGAGGCGAGGTGCACGGCTTGGGCCTCCGTCAGCCGCGCCGCGAATCCCGTCGCGGCGTGCGCGTACGAGTACAGCAGCCTCGGCGTCTGGCGCACGTCGTGTTCGGGGAGGTGGTCGTGCAGGAAGGAGCTGTAAGCGCTCGAAAGCATGCTTGGCCGGGACGACCGTGGTGCGTGCGCCTGCGCGACGTGCACAATGTAGGTGGACAAGGCCTCCGCTTCAGACTCCACGACCGCCGCCACGGCCGTGGCAGCAGCGAGGAGGAGGCACGCCACCCATACTAGCCTTGCCATCGGGGGCTCGGGGCTCTGCGTGAGTTGAAGATGTTGTGTTTTGCTGGACTTGGGAGACGGAGGGGCCAATATATAAGTAGGCGAGCTGATAAGAAGCTCACGCTTTCGCTGGTTTGGTTAGTGCAACTAGCTTTTGCCCAGCCTGAGGGTCAGATCAACACGGCATCGCATTTGCAGATTGTTGAGTGAAAATGAGAATGAGAACTGATGATTGATTATTGTGTTGTGTGTTACATATATATACAAGTCCAAGGGCTGTCCCCAAAGGGTGCCTTTCTATAAAAGGGTGTCTCTCTAGAAGAAGTGTCTATACAAAATGGTGTCTATTCCTAAAAGGTGTCTATTGATCATTACTGATCCTAATTAATCCTAACACTCTCCCTTGATCAATTGACTTCTTGTGGGCACCATTGTTTGTTCATCAGTTATTGCTTGAAGCTTTGGAAAAAACCCTGTGGGAATAAAAACCAAAGTAGATAGATATACTAGGCAAAACTCCTCAAAACCCAGTGGGAAAAACTTGAGGAGAAACCTAATTGTATGTGTATATGCCATCAAAAACTCCTTTAAAACCCGGTGGGAAAATGAGGAGAAAATAATATGGCATATGTGATTATTGTCTCATTGTAATCTTATATGAGAAAAACCTTGAGAGGAAAAACTCATAACAAAGTTTTGAGATCAATACTATGATCTGTGGATCATATTTGAATAATCTCCCCTAAAACCTAATAGAAAAAATATGAGGAGAAATGATATGTTTTTGATATCTTTTTAAAAACTCTTGTAGAGAAAATAGAAGATATGACATGTAATATGTCTTGATATCACCTCTAAAAACCCGGTGGGGAAAAATATGTAATATGAAATATAGTCTTGTATTGATATTGCCTCATTAAAACCTTATGAGAAACCATATGAGGAAAAACTCATATAGGAAAAAGAGTGCAATATGATGTTTGAATAGGTTTACATATTTGATTTGCAAGATGTTTATTTCTCAATGTGTAACAAATGAGAATAAACATGTTGAGCAATACTCTGGTTGATATTGCTCTATTAAACCTATTATATCAATACAATACCAAGCGTATCTTGAGAGATAGTTGTTCATGATTCAATAGAGTCAACTTAATCATTCTATATAGTGACAAACATAAGTGGTGTTTTAGAATGATAGATGGATGTAGTTGTTAGAGTCTATTGACTCCCATTAGAACTATACCATCATTATATCAGTTTGTGTTCTAGCAATATGGGGATTATTTAGCTAGTAACTTAGAATCACTATGGTTATATCTTGATTGAATAAATCAAGATGTTTGGTGCCATAATATATCTATTGATATCCAGTTTGACTCCTGCCAAATGGCTTGAAGGAGTTGCACATTTTGAGCTATAGTAAGTTATCTGCAAATGCAATATTTGGCCTTTTGCAATTTGCAAGATATGAGCGCTTTTTATGGCACTGTAGTTGTTATCCCAGGGTCTAGATGGTAATTTATCCATCTTTAGGGATTGAACGACCATACGTGATGATGGATATGATTATCCAATATTATTTTGATATTGATGGACAATATCTATGTCGGTGTTTTGTACCGGCGATCTGCTAGGGGAGTCCCCGAGCAATAGATCTGAGGAGCGTTCGTCAAGGCTCAAGAACTAGATGGCGAACAAGACAAGATTTAGACAGGTTCGGATCCCAAGATGAGGAACCCTACGTCCTGTATAATAAGTCTCGTTGAATTGGATGTATGTGTCCCTCTTTTGAGGGGGTCCCTGCCCGCCCTTATATATCCGGGGGAGCAGGGTTACATGGAAACCTAGATCTTTACATTGGGTTACAAAAAAAAAATCTAGATCCAAATCTATTTAGGATGTTGACTTGGGGCCTAATCCTCCTAGGAGTCTTCTTCTTGTCCGCCAAGCCAACCCCCGACCCGGCCTTCTTTAGGTCCAGTCGGGGTTCTTTACACCGAAGCTAGGAACACATGCCAAAGGAGTTCTTTTCCCCGACTTAGGGTAGTCCAAAGTCGGGGTTCTTTTGCATGTACCTCCGTCAAGCCCCCGAGCCCGTCATTGCCAGGCACATCTTCTGATGGATGAAGTCCGTCAAAGTACCAACTTGGACATTTTGAGCCTAGAAGTTAGTTGTGCCTTGGCCTTGATGTGCTCAAGAAGCCTTCAAGAAAAACTCTTATTGGTGCGCACTGATCAAGTGCGCCCAATTGGGCAGCCCCCGAGCCTTGAATTGCTTTTAACAAAAGGAACTCGAGGTTCAGCATTGGAGTTCTTGGAGAAGAACGCCAACCATTTTGAGGCGGGGTTCTTCAGTCGGAGTTCTTTGGGAAAAACGCCAACCATTTTGAGGTGGGGTTCTTCAGTCGGAGTTCTTTTATCCAATCAGGGCGAAGCCCCTGAGATTCATTTTGAGAATCATTTTGTGATCCGAAATTTTTTGAATTTAGCGTACCGCGTACGGAGCCCCCGAGCCTAGATCGGATTGTGGAGAATCAAATCCGTGTAGGATCTAACGGAGAGAAAAAAGGAGAAAAACAACTGGAATCCCAAACGTCCGGCGTACTGCTTGCCGATAACGCCGGAACTAACACCGTATCTCCCGCCGATTACTGTGGAAACGTGGAGCGCCGGGGGAGGATAAAAAGGATGAGATGAAAGAGGTGACGATTCACATTTCCCCTTCACATCACAACCCTCAAACCCTAGATCCCCAATCTTCTTGAGCCCCCGAGCGCAGCCACAATCCAATCAAAAATCCCCAGCATTTCTCATCGATCACAGATCCAGAGTAGAGAGATGGCCGGAGAAACCTCCCGTACCTTGGGTCGCGAGGAAAAGGGGAAAGGGAAGGCAGCGGCGGAGGAGGCGATGGAGAACGCGCCGACGAAATCAGCAATGGAGGGAATGTGGCCCCCATCGACCATGACGGAGAAACAGATCAAGGATCTGATAGCAGCGGGCCTCCTTCCCCCGCAGGAAAGTAGCAAATGGAGAATTCCTGGGGCAGGGGGTTCGTCATTTGTCGAAGAGGAGGGCGAGGTAACCGTTCTCCGCCGATACTTCGAAGTAGGGTTAGGGTTACCTACGCACCCATTTTTCCGCGGTCTTCTGGGATATTGGGGGATTCAAGCGCACCACTTGAGCTTGAATTCATATCTGCACATAGCTATCTTCATCCATCTCTGCGAAGCGTTCATAGGGATAGAGCCACATCTTGCTCTGTTTTTCTCGTTCTTTCGTTTGAAGAGCATTGTGAAGGACGGAGAAACCAAGTTCCTTGGTGGTGCTGGTCTGCAGTTCAAACAGGGCATGTCCAAAGAATATGTCCCATATGAACTAAAAGATGCCCCCAAGAACTGGGAGAAAGAGTGGTTTGTGGTTGCCGACTTAGATCCATCTTTGCCACCAAGACAAGCTGAGCTCCCCATCTCCGCGATTGTTGGCATAATGGAAAAGCAGAGATGGGCGAAGATGAAGTGGAGGTGCTCCAGACAATAGTGATAGGCCTGAGAGATGCCGGGGTATCGGGGGCTCGAGTTTTCATGGATTTTTTGCAAAGGAGAATCCAGCCCTTGCAGCTCCGCAGCAATCCGGGCTACAAGTTCTTGGGAAATGAAGATCCTAGCAGGCTGGTGAAGGAGGACCTGAGCAATGAAGAAGCCCTGCGCATCGTGAAGAAATACCTGAAGGGAGTACACCAAGTTCCTGCCGAAGCGATTTGTTACAAGGCTTCCCATCTGTCGGAAGAGGTTAATTTTGATAACCCTTGCAACAAATATTTGGAATAGTATGTCAATTGGAGTTCTTTAGTGACATTGGCTTATTTCCTTGAATACTTGCAGGACTGGACGAACTCCTTCTACAGCCCCGCGCCGTTGGACAAACGCGACAAGGGACATCAGGAATTTCTGCAGCATACCCTCAAGGTGGGCAATCAACATATGCAGCATCGTGTTGTTGAAAAAACGCGTCGGTCTTCTTCCGAATCGGACCTCCTTTCTGACGAGTCTCCCTCTGGGGATTCTGGACAGAGATCTGATGGAAAGAAGTCCAATGCGGAGAAGTCCGTCGGAAGAAGTCCGTCTGCCGTGGGTTCTCAGGAAACAAGTCCAGGTGCCAGCGGACCCCAGGGTAGTCCAAGTGCCCCAAGGTCTAGGCCGACAACCACCGCCTCCCGGGCCGCTGCCACATCGCAGCGTGTTCCCCGTACCAGAAGTCGAACTGCTCAGAGCACCGCACCACCCAAGCCCACGCAGCCGCGTGGCCAGTCCTCCGGGACTGTTGTTGAAGTTGAAGATGACGATGAGAAAGATGACGTTCCCCAGATTCGGCGTAGGGTTCGCAAGCAGCAACCAGCGCCAGTGAAGAAGAATGAGGGATCTGCCTCCACTGCGCCATCCCAGACTTCTGTGAAGTCTGAAGATGGTGCTGGGGTGAAGAGATCAGCAGAGGCCCCCAGCGGTGGGGTTCCTTTGTTGAAAAAGCCCCGCTTCCGGAAGGCCGCCGCACCCGTGTGAGTATCTTTATCACGATGACATAGTTTACTGTAATCACTTTGGAGTATCTTGTTGCCGATTGCTGGAGTTTTTGCAGAAAACCTCCTGCTCCACATGGCGCCTCCTTCCCCAGCCCGTCAGGGAACATACAGCCCCCGACTCCAGCTGGGGAGGGGACTACACAGGAGGGACACGGTGCCGGTGAAACGACCGCGCCAAGTAAGGACACCGCTCCTGACAGTGCAGGAGCTTCCAGCGAGCTAGCGCCACCCACTGCCGATGCGTCCACCCCTAGCACCTCTCGAGATGCCCAGGGAGGCGACAGGAGCGCTACCGCTGCTGCCGAAATAATAGAAGAAAACCCGCGACTGCGGCGCCGAGCTGGAGATGATGCCCCCCTCCCGAAGACAGTCTTCCGCATCGCGTACGGCTGCCAGCCAGGGGAGTCCGAGCTGGAGTTCATCTTCAACAGTGAAGAAGATGAACAGGCTGCAAAGAAGGCCAAGGAGCAGCTTGCCGCCCTTACGGAGACGTTCGATGTAAGGCTTCCCTCTTGTTGAGGGTATTCATTTTGTACGCATTTGATTTTAACAAACATGCTGCTTGTAGGGAGTTGTCAAACGCTCGCTCCAGAAGTCCGCGATGATGGATCAATGGACGAACTACCACTCGCGGGCGTTGCAGGCGGAGGAGAAATTGAAGAAAGAACAGGAGCGCATGGAGCAGTATCTGGCGGAGATGGAAAAGTACAAAGCCTCCATCACCGAGCAGCTTGCGGCTGCCGAGAAGGCCGAAGCTCGCGTGAAGGGGCATCTCCGGGCCGCCAGGGAAGAAAAAACAAGTGAGTATCAATTGGACAATAAATTAATATCGAACCTGATACTTATTATGCTGATAATCTTTGATATTCTGGGCCGCAGAATTGACTAATCAACTGGAGAATGCCAATGCCGAGCTTCTGGCTTTGAAGGACGCTCTCAAGCTCGCCCAGGGAGAGGCTGAATCAAGCCAACGGCTTATCGCAGAATGGTCGAAAAAGGCCGACCAGGAGCGTAAGCAACGGCTGACTCTAGCAACTCAAGCCAAGGACCTCCTCGATGCGCAGGAAACCTTGCAAAAGCAGAAATGGTAAAAAATGTTTGGCATTTATACCGTTGATGGAGTACTTTTTACTTTCTGTTAGTGAATGGAGTTCTTTTTCTGCAACTTCGCAGCGAGCTGGAGAATGACAAGAAGAAGGCCTGCGACGAGCTCGCTTGCTTGTCAGAAGCCAACAAGAAAGCCGAAACTGAACTTGCAGCTGCGAGGGAAGAAAACCGACGCCTTGTTGAGGCAGTTACACCCGTTGTCGACTCGCTGGTGCCTCTGACAAGCGAAGATGCAGGGCGTCCTCTCCTGGACAGACTTCATCAAATGACCGGAGCACTGCACGGCTACATTCGTGATGCCACTCATGCCTGCGCTGTGACGATTCTTGGAGTAGTCAAGTCAGTAATGCCTCACCAGGATATGGAGCCCTTTGCAACCGGCCACGTCGCGGGAGTCTCTGATGAAGACCTTACACGCTATGAAGAAGAAGTTCAGCCTGTTGCCGATGCAATGATAGAGAGGTTGGATTTTTAAATCCATGATGGCCTCTATGGAGCCAGGAACATTTGGTCTTGTAATAAGTAGGAGTACTTTTAAGTCCGTGTTGGTTGCTACTTTGAAGGGTAGAGTTCTTTTTGAGGACACCGATCTCGGCAAACTTTATCGTTAATCTTTTTTCGGGGGATTTCGTTATGGAGTTTTGCGTGTTGTTTGAACAAGCAATATGTAGGACTTGGAGATCCTTGATTGGACTAGTTTTGCTGGTCACTTGACGGGTTTTTGACCCAGTTGGGGTATGAGAAACCCTTTGCCCATAGAGCTATCGTTTTGCGAAAGCTTTAGGACCAAAATATACGCTAAGGTTTTTGACCAGACTAAGTATGATAGCCGCGTTTAATTCGTTATATAGCAATCGTTTTGAGAGAGCTAAAAACGAAACAAGGATGGGATTTTGACCCGGCTAATTTTGATAGCCTTTTATTCATTGTAAGAATAAGAATACAGCGATCATTTTGAGAAAGCTACAAAGTGGTAAATATGGGATTTTGACCCGGCTAATTTTGATAGCCTTTTTATTCATTATAAGAATAAATAGTACAGCAATCATTTTGAGAAAGCTATGGAGGCGGAAAACAAAGCTAAGTATGATAGCTCTTCTACGGATAAAATTTCCGCAGGTGCTCTATGTGCCAGGCGTTTGGGACGTCTTGGCCATCTTCTGTTTTGAGGTGATACGTTCCCTCACCTACAACTTGCGAGACTTCAAAGGGGCCTTCCCATGGAGACTTCAGCTTTCGTAGACCGGTCGGCTTCTGGATCCGGCGCAAGACTAGATCGCCGACTTGGAAGGAACGCTCTTGGACGCTTTTGTCGTGGAAACGACGCAGGCTTTGGAGATACACAGCGTTGTGCAGTAGGGCAGCGAGGCGGTGTTCTTCCGCCGTGTCAATATCCACCATGCGCTGTTGCTCGATCTCTCCTTCATCATAGAACTGAACGCGTGGTGACCCGTAGAGCATATCTACTGGGAGAACGGCTTCGGAGCCATATACCATGAAGAACGGAGATTGGCCAGTCGCCTTGCTTGGTTGTGTGCGGAGCCCCCAGACGACGGGTTGGAGTTCTTTCAGCCATCGGCCTTCTTTTTTGGAGAGGGGTTCTTCCACACGAGCGCGAAGTCCATCAAGGACCATCGCATTGGCCTTCTCTGCTTGCCCGTTAGACCTGGGGTGCGCTACAGAGGCGTAGTGTACCTCGATGCCTTTGCTTTCACAGAAATCCCAGAAGATGTCACCCGTGAAGGTTGTCCCTAGGTCCGTGATGATCTTGTTCATGACGCCAAAGCGATATATAATGTCTTTAAGGAATTGAACTGCCTTGGCCGCGCTAAACTTCACCATGGGGAAAACTTCAATCCACTTGGTGAACTTATCGACGGCAACGAAGAGGTATTCGAAACCACCAGGAGCCACCGGGAGAGGCCCGACCATATCTAGCCCCCATCAAGCAAAGGGCCAGGATGGAGGAATAAACTTGATCTTGTGCGCCGGTGTATGAGAATGATGTGCGAAGTACTGGCACGCCTTGCACTTTCGTACTAGGTCTTCTGCGTCGGCGAGGGCGGTTGGCCAGTAAAAGCCTGCTCGGAAGGTCTTGCCTACAAGCGTCCTGGAAGCGGCGTGATTGCCGCATTCACCAGAATGGACTTCTTCCAGGATCCTGATGCCCGTGGTCCGTGGGACACACTTCATCATGATGCCCGAGTGTGCGCTCCGTTTGTACAAATAGTCGCCGATGAGGACGTAGCCCTTGCTCCTACGCACAATGCGATCTGCGTCATGCGTGTCTTCTGGGAGTATTTCTTCCTTGATGTAGCGGATGATGGGCTGCGCCCAGTCGACGTCGATGACCATGACCGAAAGTATGGCGTTGATGCTCACGGGGTCAGAGTTCTCCTTGATGGAGGGTTTGATGAGCTCATTGACGAACACACCGCAGGGGACTTCTGCTCTTGAGGAGCCGAGTTTGGAGAGTATGTCCGCCCCGACGTTGATATCGCGCTCCACATGGTGATATTCGATGCCGAGGAAGTGTTTTTCTAGCTTGCGGACTTCAGCACAATAGGCGTCCATTGTTTCCTTGTTACGGTTCCACTCCTTGTTGACTTGTTGGATCACCAGGAGAGAATCGCCGTACACCAGAATATGCTTGATGCTCAAGGAGACTGCAATACGTAGCCCGTGAAGAAGGGCTTCGTATTCAGCTTCATTGTTGGAGACTTCAAACTTGATCTGGAGAACATATTTAATGTGTTCTCCACTTGGAGAGATAAGGAGTACTCCAGCGCCGCCACCTTCAAGCTTGAGGGAGCCGTCAAAGTACATGATCCAGTGAACCGGCCTGGAGTTGTCCTGCTTGATTTGGAGTTCATACCACTCGGAGACGAAATCCGCCAGCGCCTGGGACTTGATTGCCAGGCGAGGGCGAAACTCGATGGTGAAAGCTGCTAGCTCCAGGGCCCACTTGGCGATGCGTCCAGTGGCGTCCCGGTTTCTGAGTATGTCAGAGAGAGGGTAGTCCGAGACTACCAATATGGTGAAGTTCTGAAAATAGTGGCGGAGCTTGCGCGAAGTAAGGAGTACCGCATATAAGATTTTTTGAATCTGCGGGTAACGAATTTTCGATTCGGAGAGGACTTCACTGATGAAGTACACAGGTCGCTGCACCATTTGGAGGTGGCCTTCTTCTTTTCGCTCGACTACTATGGCCGTGCTAACGACGTTGGTAGTAGCGGAGACGTAAAGAAGGAGTTCTTCTCCTGTCAAGGGCGATGTGAGCACAGGCGGAGTTGTTAGGAACTGTTGGAGGTCAAGGAAGGCCGCCTGGGCTTGTTCTGTCCAGGCAAACTTGTCTTGTTTTTTGAGGAGTTTGAAAAACTCCAATCCTCGCTCGCCTAGTCTGGAGATAAACCTATTCAAGGCCGCCATGCAGCCTGTGAGTTTCTGGACGTCCTTGATCGATGTAGGCGGAGGCATGTTCCTGATTGCGTCCACCTTTTCGGGGTTTGCTTCAATTCCGCGATGGCTGACGATGAATCCTAGCAACTTGCCTGAAGGAACACCGAACACGCATTTGGAGGGGTTCAGCTTCCAGCGCCAGCGTCGGAGATTATCAAAAGTTTCGGTGAGATCGGCGATGAGGTCGTCGGCGTCCCTGGTGTTGATGACCACGTCGTCAACGTACGCCTCCACGTTGCGGTGGAGTTGAGAAGAGAGGCAATTTTGGATTGCCCTCTGGTATGTCGCGCCGGCATTTTTGAGGCCGAAGGACATGGTGGTGTAGCAGTAAGCCCCGAACGGAGTTATGAAGCTTGTTTTGATTTGATCGCTCTCTTTTAGAGAGATCTGGTGGTAACCAGAGTAACAATCAAGGAAGCATAGGAGAGCACAGCCGGCCGTGCTGTCGACTACCTCATCGATGCGTGGGAGCCCGAAGGGATCCTGCTTGTAGTGTTTGTTGAGATCGGTATAATCAACGCACATTCTCCATTCATTAGAATTCTTTTTTGGTACAAGGACTGGATTTGCCAGCCACTCGGGGTAGTACACTTCTTTTATAAATCCTGCAGCTAAAAGCTTTTGGAGTTCTTTCTTGATGGCTTCCTTCCGGTCTTGGGCGAAACGGCGTAGGCGTTGTTTGCGGGGCTTGGCGTTGGGGTCGACGTTGAGTTCGTGCTCGATCAGCTCCCTTGGGACACCCGGCATGTCAGAAGGTTTCCATGCGAAGATGTCCCAGTTGGCGCGGAGGAAGCTGACGAGCGCGTCTTCCTATTTGGAAGGAAGATCTGCCCCGATGATCGCCGTCTTGCTGGAGTCGCCGGTAAGGAGGTCGACGGTCTTGGTGGCCACCGTTTCCGCCGGTCTTGCTTTGTCCTTGTTGGACTTCTTCAAGGGCATGTCTGGTTCATCGGCGGGCGGTGGAGCGGCATGGGCGAGGAGTACTTTCTGCTCGGCTTCGGCTGCGGCCTTCATGGCGTAGTCGACCGCCTCGTTGTCGCAGTCGTAGGACTTCTTGAGGTTCCCCTGGATGGCGATCACCCCACTAGGACCAGGCATTTTGAGCATAAGGTACACATAGTGGGGTATGGCCATGAACTTGGCCATAGCCGGGCGTCCCAAGATAGCATTGTAGGAGCTGGAGAAGTCCGCCACCTCGAATTTTATGAATTCGGTGCGGTAGTTCTCCCTTGTCCCAAAGGTGACCGGCAAGGTAATCTGCCCAAGGGGTATGGCGGTGTTCCCTGGGACGATGCCGTAGAAGGCCGTCTCTCCCGGGGTTAGGGCTGTGGACAGATCCAGCCCCATCATTTGGAGTGTCTTGGCGAATATGACGTTCAGGCCGCTGCCGCCGTCGATCAGCGTCCTGGAGACGATGGAGCCTGAGATGATAGGCTCAAGGACGAGAGGGTATCGCCCGGGGTTGGAGTAGTTATGCCACTGGTCTGCCCGTGTGTAAGTGATCGGAGTATCGGACCATCGGAGAGGCGTCGGAACAGAAGGCTCAATGGAGCAAATCTCGCGCTCCGCGAGCTTGCGGCCACGCCTGGAGTCCGTGCCATGATAGCCAGTAACACCTTCGAGTTTCTTTCCGTTAGGGTCGTCTTCCTTGTCGTCGGGCTTCTTTGGCTTTTCCGGAGGAGGAGCGCCTAAGCTTTCCCTTAACCAGTAACACTGGTGTATGGTGTGTTTGCCGTCGGGGTGGAGGGGGCACTTCTTGTGGAGAAGTTTGTCAAATGCCTCCCTCTTGTTGGTCTTCTTGGGGCCCTTTTGGAGAGCGGCGACGGTGTCGTCGGGCTGTCTCTTGCGAGAATTGCCCTGATTGCGACTGTAAGAGTCGCGGTGTTGTTGCTTGTCATCGGTAGGCCGGCGGTCGGAGTTGTTGTTGCCGCCTCGGCGTTTGCCAAAGCGATCCCTTTCCTGATCTTCTGCGTCGGCCCACTTCGTGACGAGGTCGCGGAGTTCTCCGAAGTCCCTCGGGCGATGTTCCGCGAACTTGCGGTAGGTGTCGCGATCATGAAGGCCTTCCTGGAAGATGTCGATGACTTCCCGCTCAGACATTTGGACGCAGGTGGACTTCTTCTCCCAGAAACGGCGATTGTACTCCCGCAGGGACTCGTCAGATCTCTGCTTAGTGCTTGACAGCACGTATTTGCTGTCGAGGCGGTTGGAGGTTCCCTGGAAGTTGTTGACGAATGCCCTTTTAAGGGCATGCCAACTGTCGATGGAGCGATCCGGTTCAGCTTCAAGCCAAGTCAGAGGTGAGGCCTCCATGGCGACGGGGAAGTATAGTATTTTGGCGTACTCGTCACCACCTGCAGCTTCGATGGCAGCGGAGTATCGACGGAGCCATAGGTTGGGGTCGACCTTGCCATCATACTTGTCGATCCCCGCGGGCTTGAACGACGCGGGATACGTGTGGCGGCGTATGCTGTCGGAGTACGCGACGATGCCATCGTATTCGGCGTCACGTTCTTCCCGGAGTACATTGATCCGAGCTCTGGCGTCCCTTGGAGGGAGTCGGTTTCGGAGATCACCCTCTTGCACACGGGGGTGACTACTGGCTTCATGGTCCTCTTGGTCGCGATAGTTGGAGCTGCCGTAGGCGCTCCGACGCGCCAATCTTCTGTTGGAGTTACTCGGCTCCCCATCCATTGAAGGCAAAGGTGCGAGACGGTCCACTTGAACTGCGGCAGCGGCGAGTATTTCTTTGGCCTTGAGTACCGCGGGAGAAGACCCGAGGGTATCGAGTATACTGCGGGCGGTGATGATATTGGCGGTGGGAGAATCGAAGATGCCACCGTTCTCCTGGAATTCCGCCTCGAGGTTTCGAGCGGTGCCATCGAGGTTAGCCGGTGTTCGGTGAAGGCGGCCACCACCGGATCCGGCGTAGAGTTGTCTTCCGGGGTCGGTACTGTCGGAGTCGATGTTGCTGACGAGCTGGGTGTCAAGGGAGGACAGTACACGGCCTTCCTGGAAAGGGTGCTGCTGTATCTCCTCGAGGATGACGTTCACCATGCGAGAAGGCTTCTCTTCCTCAAGGATAGCGGAGAGATCTGTGTCCGGCCAGTGGACGACCGTTCCGGTAGGAGTTCTTGTCAAAACAAGGCCTTCTTGTGCCCCATGCAGCGTAATGGAGCTTGTAAGAGGAGGAGTTGGTGCATGGCGGCGGCGTGGGATCCAGACGGGAGTTGATTTTGACAACTCACGCTGACACATCTTGGCGGCGTTGTGGAGTCCGAACGGGAATCGGGGTAGATTGGATCTACCCGGATTTTGGCGATGCAAGTTCCCGCTTGCAGGGACCGCTTGATGAGGGGCGACTTCGCGATACACGCGATGCTTGCGCTCGGGCTTGCTAGGAAGCCGAGCCTTTGGGTGGGCGGGTGCGGTAGTCAGCCTAGGAGTTGGCTGGCTTTTGGCGTTCCACGTGCTTCTCCGAGTAGGGTACGATCCTGAGATCGTGTCGGAGTCACACCTTCCACCGCGCGGGGTGGCCCGAACGGTGACTTGGTGTGGAAGTGCCACGGGTGCCGCCGGAGGTTCAGCAGGAGACGACTCCAGAGCGACGTCCTCGGCGAGGTACCAATGGAGTTCGCCGTCCCAGTCAGCGATGCCAACCCAGGAGCCGAAGGTGAATGTGGTGCCCTCGTCGAACTTCTTCATGCCGGCGGCGTTGCGAATCAACACCATCAGATTCAACAGGGGAGCCTTGGCGAGATGCCCCACGGTGGGCGCCAGATGTCGGTGTTTTGTACCGGCGATCTGCTAGGGGAGTCCCCGAGCAATAGATCTGAGGAGCGTTCGTCAAGGCTCAAGAACTAGATGGCGAACAAGACAAGATTTAGACAGGTTCGGATCCCAAGATGAGGAACCCTACGTCCTGTATAATAAGTCTCGTTGAATTGGATGTATCTGTCCCTCTTTTGAGGGGGTCCCTGCCCGCCCTTATATATCCGGGGGAGCAGGGTTACATAGAAACCTAGATCTTTACATTGGGTTACAAAAAAAAATCTAGATCCAAATCTATTTAGGATGTTGACTTGGGGCCTAATCCTCCTAGGAGTCTTCTTCTTGTCCGCCAAGCCAACCCCCGACCCGGCCTTCTTTAGGTCCAGTCGGGGTTCTTTACACCGAAGCTAGGAACACATGCCAAAGGAGTTCTTTTCCCCGACTTAGGGTAGTCCAAAGTCGGGGTTCTTTTGCATGTACCTCCGTCAATCTAAAAACTGATATATGTGCTTAAGTTGTAAACTTAAGCATAATTTGGTTTTAACCAAATATTCATCTCAAATTCCGTCTTAAAATGATTGCTTGTTTGTATTGTGTGTCGAGATGATGAAAAAAAATCCAGTTTGGATTATTTGGAACACACATATGCAATCATAGTAATTGGAGTAATTCTTCTGTGGAAGATACTCCCTTAGTCAATTGTACCACAATCAAGTTGACTTCTTCAAGTCATACAATGACCTGAGTTGAACATAATGTATGTTGTAATTTCAATTCAGAACATAGTCTACTAATGACTTTATATGTCTGAACGGATCCAATTTATTTAGTCTGCCAATGGTTAAATGTTGGAACATAATCTTTCACATATACCATGAAAGGTATGTTGCTCGGTTTCATGAAACCATATGCTACAAGCTCTTGTTGTTTCACCACCTTGCTTTCATAAAGAATGCAATATGAGAAGAAGATATTACTGTCGGGTATAAAATCCCGATACCCTAGGATTTCCTATTACCGTTAGGATTCCTATTTTGTAACCGACTAGGACACCTACCATGTAACCCTGCCCCCTGGGATATATAAAGGAGGGCAGGGGTCCCTAGATCGGGCGGCCAAAAGAAGACCACCAGATCATCCACATCTAAACCAACAAGACATATTATACAGGACGTAGGGTTCCTCATCTCGGGATCCGAACCTGTCTAAATCTTGTCTTGTTCGCCATCTAGTTCTTGAGACTTGACGAACGCTCCACAGATCCTTTACTTAGGTACTCCCCTAAGTAAGATCGCCGGCACAAAACGCCGACATCTGGCGCCCACCGTGGGGCTAATCGCCAAGGCTCCCCCGTCGAATCTGATGGTGACCTACCGCAACGTCGCCGGCCTCAAGAGGTTCATCGAGGGTATGACGCTCACCTTCGGCGACTGGGTCGCTGTCGCCAACTGGGACGGTGAGCTACAATGGCACCTGGCCAACGACACCGCCCCGGAGATCGCCCCCGCCGAACCCCCAACGACGCCAGCGACACCTTCACGCCAAACCATCGTCCGGGCCACCCCGCGCGGTGGAAGGCGCGACTCCGACACGATCCCAGGGTCGTACCCTACTCGGAGAAGCACCTGGAAGGTCAAGGGCCAGCCAAACTCCAGGCTGACCAACCGACCTGCCCACCCAAGCGCTCGGCTTCCCAACAAGCCCGAGCGCAAGCATCGCGTATATCGCGAAGTCGCCCGTCGTCCAGCAACACCGTCGAGCGGTGCACATAATCGCCAAGTCTCGGGTAGATCCAATCTACCCCGAGTTCCCTTCGGACTTCGCAACGTCGCCGCGACAGTCCAGCGAGAATTGTCGAAATCAATTCCCGTTCGGACTCCACGCCCTCGTCGACTGGTCAGATTTCTTCGACGACCGCCACGGCTTCGGCAACAATCGCCCATGAATTAAGCTAAGTTACTTATTTTAATTATTTTTCTTATTTTCTCTTATTTCGTTTCTACATACTTGGGTACGTGCCGGCTTCTCTGAAAGTCAAGCCACGAGCTGCTGCTCGGGGGCTAGTCCACAAACGGACTACTTCGCCGACTACACCGAACGATTCATACCATCGCCGGTTTCTTCATTCGCGCAAGCTGCGTCTTCACCAATTTTGTTGTCTTCTCTTAATGGTTGCTAATTTACCCCAAACCTCCTCTGGTAACGCTTAACGTCTCTAAAAGACAATTCTCATTACAAATGAGTCACGGCTAAAACAGAGGTCAGGTGCATGTACCGCACGCACGGACTGCTACGGGAAATTACATGGCCTAAACAAGAGATTGATGCAACTTTATATGTTCGCCGATGGGTTCAACTACCCTCATCGAATGCCTTTTGCGCTATCCGCGCTCTTGCTGGCTCTATTATCTTCACTGAATTTATTTATTCGGTGCATTTAAATATTTCATATTATGTACTACATAATATTATCTTTTTTCAGATTGGTCTCCAACCGAAGAACTCCGACTGCGAAGAACTCCAACCGAAGAACTCCGACTGCGAAGAACTCCAACCGAAGAACTCCGACTGGGACAACTCCAACTGAGACAACTCCAACTGAGACAAACTCCAACCGACAACTCCGCACGGAACAAGTCCAATGCTCTGCAACGTTCTTTTCGTGAACTCCTTCGATTTTCTCCAAACCATTACTCCGGATCCTTCATTGACTTTTTGATCAAAATTCAATCAAGTCTCGGGGGCTCCGTACATGGTACGCTAAATTCAAAAATTTACGCACCATAAAATGATTCTCAAAATGAATCTCGGGGGCTGCGCCGTGATTGGATAAAACAACTCCAACTAAAGAACCCCGCCTCAAAATGGTCGGTGTTCTTTTCTTGATTAACTCCAATGCAGAACCTCGAGTTCCTTTTGTCAAAAGCAATTCAAGGCTCGGGGGCTGCCCAATTGGGCGCACTTGTTCAGTGCGCTCCAATAGGAGTTATTTAAACAGTTCTTGAGCACCTCAAGGCCTTGATACAACCAGCTGAGGATACTTGAAGACAAGAAAGAAGTCCAACCGGGGCAAAAGAACCCCAACGGGTGCAAAAGAAGTCCAACCGATGCAAAAGAAGCCCGTCGGAATGCAAAAGAACTCCGTATAACTTGGTTTTACTTCAAGATACACATCAAAGTTGTATTGCAGGCAACGAAGTGCTCGGGGGCTTGTCGGGTATAAAATCCCGATACCCTAGGATTTCCTATTACCGTTAGGATTCCTATTTTGTAACCGACTAGGACACCTACCATGTAACCCTGCCCCCTGGGATATATAAAGGAGGGCAGGGGTCCCTAGATCGGGCGGCCAAAAGAAGACCACCAGATCATCCACATCTAAACCAACAAGACATATTATACAGGACGTAGGGTTCCTCATCTCGGGATCCGAACCTGTCTAAATCTTGTCTTGTTCGCCATCTAGTTCTTGAGACTTGACGAACGCTCCACAGATCCTTTACTTAGGTACTCCCCTAAGTAAGATCGCCGGCACAAAACGCCGACAATTACTGTGGTAAATACTTCTCACTATTGAACAAGAGCAATTCTCCTTAATTGCCACCTTTAATTTGACCCAATTTGAGTGTGGAGACACCCTGCCTAGGACTTTTGGTCTGGATCCAGTTCAAGGTGTATGGCAATCTTGAGAAGGAGTATATGTCGACAATTTGTAGTCTTTGTATGATTGATTCAATGGAATCAATATAGCATGTGAAAATAATAACCTTTTAAAACTTCATGTCATTTCCCACAACAATGGAATTAGGTTGTTCCAATGACCTAGTGTCTAAACTTATGTGCACTTATACTGGGCTTTAGAATGCTAACATTCATAGGCTTTTGGATTTGAATATCCATGAAGGGTCAAACAACATGTATGATGTTGATTTTGCATTTACTATGCTGGAGGACGTCTCCCCCTGTTCCGCGGATGCTTGTAATAAGCTATATCCCAAATGACCATACTTCTCCCCCTCTTATTTTGATTTGAGAGTTGAGTGATTTTATTTGGTACCTTCACTCTTTCTGGTACATTTATCCATAGAATTGGATATGATGATACTTTGATTAGCAAATGCATCTGGCAGGCTATTTGTAATGTATTACAAATAAAATATTCTGAACTAAGGTTCAGATATTCTTTGGTACGTGGGTGTGAGGACTCAATGTGATAAACATTCTGATTCCTGGCATTCTATTTTGTGGTATTAATCTCCCCCTAATGCCTGGAATCGTCCTCAAAATCTGATCAACATACGAGCATGTATACAAATCCCCATAGAAGACCTTAGGTATTATCTGAATGACGAATAATAATACCCTCTGTTGGCCCCTAATGCTCATAGATGTATGTTGAGGTGACGATATTGGTATATGCAAAAACATAACCAACATACAACGGAAAATATATGATTGAGGTCAAATTTCCACGTACATACTGCAACGGAGGGAGCCGTATGATTGCAGTTGAATGAATATGGATTAATTATGCGGTGTGTAAATCCGCATAGTACCAACTAGATATTGGTAAATTTCAATTCTTTGCTGGTCATTCAAATGAATTATCTCAATAAAAGATCTTTAGTTAACCCATAATGGATGATACTTAGTGCTATAGTTCCCAAAACCAAATAACTCCAAATGAATGGATTTGATCATGTATCCAGGATAAGTTGCTTCAAATTAAAAATCTGATCAATAAATTTGTAAAATTGTGATACCTTATGAGTAAGGAATACACATGTGGAACTATTTATCAAATGCATCAATTAGCATTTTTTAAAGCACTTAAATGGTCTATTTGGTTGGCCAAATAGAGCCATATGCTTGTCTTGAATGTGTTCAAGAACTTGAGTGGCTCACATATGAAATTTTAAGGTAATAGGGCCTTAAAATCAATTCTCTTGTGGCACATGCGGTGCACATAAAAACTGAGAATTCATAGAATGTAAGCTATGACCAATAGAATTGTTAATAATTTTTCTCATCATCCCAATTCCTGGGTGTCCAAGTTGATCATGCCAATTTTGGAATGCATCGATATTTTGGAAAATTATCTTATAAGTAGAATACACTTATAGGATTTATGTGAGTAAAGTACAATCCAGATTGGAGTGAAGAAAAATTTTCACAAATTTTCTTGCCAAATCCCATAAGTTTAGTTAGAAGAAGGAATGCTTCTTTATTATCTTCATGTGCTTCAACATGAAGACCATTCTTACGGATATCTCTATTACTCAAAAGGGTACTAGTCAAATCAGGATACAATAAGGCATCCTCAAGTAAAATTTGTGTACCCATAGGGAGAGTAATAATGGCTTGGCCTAAGCCAGCTATTATTGCGTCTTTACCAGCAATGGTCATAATATTTCCTTTCTTTTCCTTAAGGGTTTGGAAATATTTCATCTCCCGAAGAATAGAGTTTGTGATGCAAAAGTCCACGCTTTGGATCAAGTCCACGAGGCATAATTCTCTTCTATTTAAATTAAGTTCCTCGAATTCTTTAGTAGCCATATTTCTACATGATCAATCATGTACTAATTAATTTACCTTATGGTAAATTAAGGATCAATATGGTAAAAATTGCAATGTATATGTAATTGTTAAAACTTAATTGATATCTTATCATAGTTTTTGGAGTATTGTAGGTAATCACATAAATGTGTAGACCAAACAACAAATCATAAATGTTGATAAACATAAATTGGATAATCTCGGTGTTAAAACAAAGAGTAGATCGTATGGTAGGCAAAATCATTGCAGCCTAAGCACGGTCTCTGGGCAGAATAATTCATAAGTGAATTAGACGCAGCCAATGCTTAGAGCTCTACCACTTTGTGTACTTATCAACAATAATATGATGAAAATGGTAATTATCACAAGGATGTAGACCATTTATTATAATCCAAAACCTTTATTTTGATTAAAAACACGGTGTAGGTAATCATCGAGTTTTCAGTAAAACAAGATGTAGACCTCTCAGTAATAGGTGACGAATCACTGCTAAGACCCGGTCTCTGGGCAGAATAATTCGAACATGAATTAAACGCAGCCAGTGCCTTAGACTCCATTACCTTGTGTTATTAATCAAAATAAACAAGATATAATATATTGCAATTTTGATTATGAAGCCGATGATAACCAAACAAAATCTTTTTCTATATGATAACTCGGTTTAATGAACTTGTGGTGACGTCATGAATTAATGGTTTGATTAAATCAACATGACAATCGATATTCAGTTGCAATGTACATATATTAAAATCAAACCACACAGATATATACAATGGCGATCATAATTGGGGCATAACAACATAAGGAGATGTTCTTGCGGAATAAAAGGCTAACTAAAAGACTAATTAATTCTAGTACTGTTGAAAGGAAATAAAGAAATGACTATTATTTCTAGGGGAATCAGAGGCAAAAGAAGCCCAAACACAGTGCTCTCGGTGAGTTCAATTCTCTGGAGAGTTGAAGCAACGAGAGACTTCTCTTCTGTCTTCTGAGAGTTACAGAATGACGAGTGCCTTCTCTTTTGGGAGTTGTTTGCAGAAAAGGAATTGCTGGCAAGTTCCTTCCTTTCTGGAAGTTACAGAACTTGCATGGGGGTGGTTTCTTGATTGTAGAGGCAGCGTGCATGATAACGTGTTGAGTGAAAATGAGAATGAGAACTGATGATTGATTATTGTGTTGTGTGTTACATATATATACAAGTCCAAGGAGTGCCCCCAAAGGGTGCCTTTCTATAAAAGGGTGTCTCTTTAGAAGAGGTGTCTATACAAAAGGGTGTCTATTTCTAAAAGGTGTCTATTGATCGCTACTGATCCTAATTAATCCTAACACAGATCATGCGAGAAAATGGAACGATCCAAATTAAATCTGAAAACAAACCTTTTCTTTTGCACTTATTCTGAAATTGTAAGAAAAGACCCGGCATCATCCTCTGCATTTGGCCCTTTGATTGTTGCTTCCAGGTAAGCACGACTTGTATCCTTTTAATATTTGGATCACACCCAGTTTTTCTGACGACCAAAAGGATACAAGTCTTTATTAAAAAAAAAGAGGAATTAGACAGCACGACGTGCTTAAACTGATTTAGCAAGAGGAAAGTATTATTCATAAACTACCATGTCAAAAAGCCTCGCTGGTTAATTACATGTAAATGGGTCGATCTAAAACACATTCTGCTCAACTAGTTGGTTTATTTTTAATTAATTATTAGTAACTGGTTTTGTATTTGTCATTTTAGTTAGTAAGTTAGTAGGTCGGTCCGAGTCCGACTCAGTCCGTTTTCATCGCTATCGCCTAACCAAACATATCTAACACCCAGTTTATCTTCACTCTTAATTTTCTTCGTAGTCATCACGATTATTGCACACGTGAGTAACACGTGAGATTGTGAGAAGGTAGTTCATCACGTCGCATCAGTACAAGATCATATTAGACCACCCCTTGGTCACACTTTTTGAAACAAAATTCACGAGTAACACATTCACATAAGAGGGGAAAACATGTTACATCTGTTCATCACGTGAATGAAGAGAAAAAAGAATCTATCACGATGAAGCACCAGACCATGAAGGAAAAAAAAATAGAGACCATACTACTATAATCAAGCATGGAGGTTAGATCTAATAGGAAAAATATTTTCATAGCGTGCCCGTGCATTGCTACGGGACATCAAAATTTTGTATTAAAAATAAACAATAAAATAACGCTACTCTGAAATTAAATAGGCATATGCCTATGCGTGGCCACATGACAACGATAATTTATTCAGGCGATGCAATAAAAAATATCAACTCAGCTATTTGTTGCCCCGTCATAACTATGCAATTGTATTCTTTTGAATAAAATATGTAGATGACACAACAATTATATATAATACATAAAACATATCTAACACCCAGTTAATCTTCACTCTTAATCTTCTGCATAGTCATCACGATTATTGCACATGTGAGTAACACATGAGATTGCGAGAAGGTAGTTCATCACGTCGCATCATTAGAGCATCTCCAAGAGTCTCTCTAAAACTCACTCTCTAAATCATCATTTAGAGAGTCATTTGCATAAAAAACATTTTATATTTTTGTTTTCCAACAGTTTTTCTATATCTTGCATGCACTCTAGAGAGTTATTCTCTTTTCTATATTTAGCTAGCGAGAAATATGGAATAGAGAGTGACTATATTTGAATAACCAAATAGAGAGGTTGTTGAAAGGTACCTTTTTAATCAAAATCTCTAAAACTAGCAATTAGAAAGGATTTAGAGAGTCTTTTGGAGTTGCTCTTATAAGATCATATTAGACCACCCCTAGGTCACATTTTTTTAAACAAAATTCATGAGTAACACATTCACATAAGAGGGGGAACATGTTACATCTGTACGTTCATCACGTGAAGACAAAAAAGAATCTGCCATGAGGAAACACCAGGCCATGTGAGAAGGGAAAAATAGAGACCATACTACTATATAATCATGCATGGAAGTTAGATCTAATAGGAAAATACTTTCTATTATACAAAACAAATAAATATGATACCTCTTAGGAGGTAATATGTTATTAGATCTACGGTCCATTATCACTTTGGAGTACTAGCAAATTCCCTTTTCAAATTATCAACAAAAGTAGTGAGAAGTGAAAGTCCAAATGATAAATTAACAACTTTGTTTTCGGGAAAGAGTATATCGTGTCCACCATACAACAACTTATAGTGTTGTATCGCTTTGGTCTATCAAATTGCAAATCGTGCAATCATGTGCAACAAGTAGTTTACTATGTGTATATATATACAGTCCAATGTTTGTATATGCCACGTCAGTACTGTATTTCACCATGGGGGCAGTATGACCTGGATTGTCATAGGGTTAATTGTTTTGTGTGGCCTACATTGATTATCATGGCACCTATAGAGGGTCTAAAATGCAAGCTTTCACATAAGTTGAACATGCCTCTGATGTGATTCGGTCAACTCCAATATACTAATAACGCTACATAATTTTTCCACTATAGCAAGCCTATGTATAGAGCTCGCGCACAGGACCACATTCTTCTTTTTCTCCTCAAGAATTCGAGCTGAACTGTAATGAAGGGAACATTGACTATAGGTCATCAAGAATTTGAGGTAATTGGCCCTAAAAAAAGAATTTGAGGTAATTGAATTACACCGGAGTTGAATCATAACTAGTACGGAATCATCTATACCTATATATAGGAGCTCCCCACTAAAAGGCAATAGATGATTTCTCTCAAACATCAAGCATCCACGTCAGTAGCTTCTCCCATATTGGAACATCAACAGACTTCTCTAGCATGTGAACACACATCGTTTTACTCCTCACGCAGGGCAGATCAATAGGCGAGCAGTGATGGCAGCCCCCGTCTTTACTCAATACTTCAAATCACTCACCATTGTGGCCGTCCAGAGAAGGGGATTGTTCCCGGCAGTCTACCGTCCATGCGCCCGCCTCCCTCGCCGACTCTCACTGGCCAAACCAGGGGACCGCCTCCCTCATTGTCCAGCGAAGCATCCAGGTGCGCCATCGATCCTTTGCAGGTGTGTCTGAGTTCAATCCTTACCGACCGCTATTATTCCAACCTGTGATTTTGTCGACCTAAAACTCCCATTGTTCTTCTTAGTTTCGTTTGAGTTTGATGCACACATATGTATTGCACCTTCCAAGCTCTTGCATAAACCATCTGAATTTTGTAGGTTCATGTAAATTGATTTGGCCTCTACAAATAGCAAGACCATTAGCCTGCAACACTCATTGAGGTAACATAATTGTACTCCAACTCTTCTAATTCTACTAATTTTGGCAAATAGTGTTCTGTTACTTCCATTGTTTCATGGTATCGGTACCCTACGTTTGCAATATTCTGCTATTTTTTATTTGAAAAATATTCTGCAACTTCCCATTTTAATTTGGGTGCCCCACGTTTGCAACTATAAGAATAAGTACAATGGATCTTGGAGAGAGTTCTGCACGTTCTTCACTTAGTCGTGGACGGCCACTATGTCGTGCATCTCATATTCTTACTCCTCAAATTGATCGTGATATTGCCCGTGAAAACTGACGTAGACGCAGAGCACGGATGAATTTTATCAGAAGCAAAGGTTCCTTTCGACCAATTTGTACTTCTTCCTACAATTTTTCCTCTCCAAATCATCTATTTCTCCATGCTTATTTTCATATACATATGATCAACTATTTCAAATCCCGTAGCAACTAGCGGGTAATCACCTAGTTCAAGTTAACTCAGACACCCCGAGTAAAACTTATACCCCCTCTTTTGTTCCAAATTCTAGGTCATTTTAGCTTTTTCTAGACACATAGTTCTATTTATGCATCTAGACATAACACAGTCAAGGTTTGTGTATTTAAAAAAGATAAAATGACCTACAATTTGAAACAGATGCAATAGTATTTAAAGAACAAGTGTTTGCTTTGTTCCTGAGCTTCATGGTTATCCTTTTTCTTTTGAAAGTTATAGCTGGTTATCTGCTAGTGCACTTTTGGTCATTTCAATCTCCTTCATGCCTAAATCATGCTCTTGGTTACCTTTCCTACCTCGAAATCCTCTTGTCCCTTTTATATCATCTATTAGTACCGTGTCATCTATTGTGCTGCTAGCTCTTCCACCACGTCCTATTTTGCTGCTAGTCCTTCCACCACGACCTATGTCATTACAGGCCGGTCCTGAGCCACACCTTGTCTAGTGCCCCTATCCCTCATCCTTGTCCTGACTCTTGTCATCATTGGTCACTCTTGGAGCTGGAGGTGGTGTTGTAAGTTGTACTGTATTATTTGTGTTGTCAACAAAAGTTGACCCTGGAAGTGGACCTCAGGGCAGCCTAGAGTTGTTTAGTAGTGGATCCTACACAAGAAACAGATAAGGGGCAAGCTTTCAAAGGAGGCACAACTATGAGTTAATACAAAAGGTACAAATCTCATGGAGCAAATTCAAGACCATTGCTCCCACCTATCTGACTTGGATCCATGGATGGGTTTTCTCTATTTGTTATTATGTTCTACAATACCACATAATTACATCGGTTTGGTGAAAGACAATAACACAAGTTAAATTGATAATGCACACACCATGGCACAATCATTTGTACCTTCGGTTGTGATCTTGAGGAGCCCCCCGGGGCCAGACCAACACCTTCCGACGGTGGCTGGGTGTCGATCTTTGGATCATCTCGATCGCTCTTTGAATCATCTAGGTCGCTTCTTGCTCATGTCCGTTTGGTCATCTATCGGCCTTCCTATCTGTGTTGCCTGCAATGTTCCTCATTGTTGTCGCCTTTGATTACTCGCTGTCATGCCATCGTTTGGCTTGCTTCCGAGCCTTGGAGGTCTCATGTGTGGAGTCGGTTTGGAGGCCTTTGGCGAAAGCTTTGCCCGGTGATCTCCGGTGCCGATAGCGGTTGCGTGCTTTTACGTAGCTTACCTCGTTGGGGGCGTTGTTGCGGCCTCCAAACCTGTTTGGTCTCGACAGGTGAAGACTTGGGCTGCTCCTCCGTGGACAGTCGGAAGATAGTGGCGTCGGCGTCGCTCGCTCCTTGGAGACATCGTCTTGCATGACCCTCTCGCTCAACCTCAGCAGGCTTCTGGTTGTTAGTCTTTCGGTGATGTGCGTGTGTTTTTGGTGCCCTTTCTCTTGCAGGTACCGGTCGTTTAATTTTGCTTGTAGGTCGTGCTCTTCGTGGTGGTGGTGGTGACATAGGTTTTCTTTTGTTCTGTCTTTGTTTTGTTGGTAGTTGTTTGCTTTTGTAACTTCGCGCTTTAGGGGTTCTCCTAAAATTGCACTTTGTAACTCTCTTCCGCTTAATGAAAAATGTATGCACGTCTCAAAAAAAATTGTCGGGTCATCATCTTCTTCTAAATGAGCACAATTTGTAGTCTACTAGTCTCCCAGCTAGATCCATCCACACCTTGGCTTTGTTGTTCATACTTGTAGTGCCCTTCCTATTGTGATAAACGGACTTGGATATGCTACAGTGCATATTTGCTGGTCTTGGTCCCTCTTTCAAGCTCATCAAATGGAGTAATTGCCATATCTTTTCCAGCTGCAGCAAACAATTTACCACCATACTTTGTTTTGATGTGATAGACATCAACACAAATTATATGTCTATATCCTCTAGTAATACTCTCGTGCATGCATCTATTTAATTATGTCCTGTTTTTGCAAACTCTACAAAAAAAGTCATGGGTGGTGTATATATCTCCACATTAAAAAGCTCATATGATGGACCTACAATACACAAAACACAAAACGTCTCCATAAATAATACTGAATCCTAAGAGATTTTTCAGAGAAAAAATCATTTGATTTCATTATGTGTTGACGCCGTTTTTCAGCACATCTCAAGGCCGGCGTCAAAAAGGAAAGGAGAAGAGGAGACTCTGAATCGGAATCGGATGCTGGAGGGCAAGGGTCAAAATCGGAACGGATGGAATCACGAGATGACCGATTCAGATGATTACTTCGTGGGCTTAATTGAGCCAGATTGGACAGTTTTATGTATCTTTTTAGATTAGTAGTCTTTTTAGTTCATTATAAGTATTTCTTTCTTTTGTGTCAAATTTAGTCATGTCGTAATCGACTAGGAGTTTGTAATTCCAGGGTATAAATTTAAACACTGAGGGTCTTGGAAAAGGTTCATACACATCAATACAACAAAACATTTACTACTCGCAATTTACTTTCAAGTCGGCGACTTCGCCAAGCTTTTTCCTTTTTTGGGTTCTCTTGCAAGTCGAGGCGATTTCGATCCCCAAGGCTTGTGCGTGGATTCAGATTCTTCTGGGCAAGTTGAGGCGATTTCGATCCCCAAAGGCTTGCTCGTGAGTTCCACCCCTACTGAGTAATATGTAAGCTTTAGCATCCGGGCGTATCGCTGTTGCTTCGTTTAGATTTATTCGACAGTTATCGGTATCAGCTAGATTTACAAGTCTTTTCTTGTTATTTTTAGCTTTTATCACCCCTTATCCAGCTTAGAACACGATCTAATCGGCTCTATCAAAGGCATAATCACCGATTTCATCTAATAGCTGTTTGACTTGTTCTAAGTGTTGTTTTCCTAAGGTTTATTAGGTTGATTTTATAGTCATCTTTTACTGCTTAGTTATCAATCGGCTCCTTGCTGTTTGAATATCAGAATCGGCTCTCTAATTGTTTCACTGTATATCGGAATCAGTGCTTCTATATCTGATTTCACTGACGAGAGAATCGGCTTCCTAGCTGTTTCTTAACCTCCGATTTTATCCTTATCAATCAACAGGTCAGATTGACTGGCACGCCCCGGTTTTCAAGGTCACGCTTTCGCTCATGCGTTGATGCATCTGTCTCCGCCTGATTTTTGCGTCAACATTATGCTATAACCTTCCTGCCCAATTTCAGCTCCAATCCTCCAACACATAACGTATCCATTTTTCAGGCAGAGTGCTTGGCTGGTGAGGTGGCCAGGAAGCTGACCTGAAGTTGTTGTCACCGCTGCTTTCCACGGGCATCCAGCTAGATTTGCAGAAGCGCCGCCCCAATTCGTCGCTGAGTCGCCGACATGGTCCACAAGCTTTCTCACCGAGCCAACGCCGCTAAGTTCCCGCCCCTGGCTGCCACCACTCATTGCTGCTCGCGCTCCGCGCCTCCGCCGTCACGGCCTCGCGGCCACTCAGATTTCGAGCTAGCAGGTGCCGCCGGAAGGTGTCTATGGTGGGTGGCGTAGTGGCAAGCAGGCTGGCTGTTGCCTAGGTAGAGAACGCTGCAAAGGTTTGAGAGCCACGAAGAACGGGCGGCGGCGGCAGCCAGGAGCCCAGGAGCTGCTGCGAGTCGCGGTGGGTTGAGTGGGGAAGGAGATACGGTTTCGGGAGAGGGTGGGTTTTTGTCGAGCTGGGCTCGATTGGGAGTTTCTGCGCGCCTGCCTCATGCTCCCGCCGCCAGGCCAATGAAAGTAGGAAAATGGTCAGGAGCTTCTTGGTTTTTGCTTTTTAGTAGAGAACTAGCAAGGTGGTCAGCGCAATTTGCGCGGGTAGTTTTTTATTTGGCAATATATAAAATTTTTATATCAAAATAAATTATTATAATAATTCTTTAAAAATAAATGGATGTAAATAATTTACGTAGTCATCCCATTGTATTTTTTTTCTTAATAGCTCATATCAAGTTGTTATTTTTTTCATTTTCATATTATGTGTCATATATTTTTATATGAGAAAAGAGAATACCTTATAAAGAAACATGTTTTTAGTATTCTTTGTAAGTAATATTAAAAAATTATGTATTCTTAATATGAAAATAATATGTTTTTTTAGATTTTCTAGGTGATGTAGTGTATTTCTTTTGGAGTTTTAGTGACAGTGTATGATAAATTATTTATAGAACCACGTAAGAAGATCTAACTGAGTGGTTTAACGTATACTATCGAAAATAATAATCTTCTTTTTTTTTATCTGTCCTTCAACCTCACGTAAATATAGCTCCATAAATGCATGGTCTCATACTATCTTTGGTATAGCATTTTTCTTTGCACTTGTCCATTCTTTACTGCTTCTTTTTCCAAAAAAAAGTTTTGCCCATCAAATTGCAGTCATAGAAGGTGCATCCATGATGATACATCATTCACTCATGTCGATCACTACTTGTGGATTTTTGTGTACATGTCAAACATTGATTTCCTAAATGGTTTGTTCTAGAATGCATCAACACTTTGTCCGTAACTGCATTGTCATCTATCGATCCTTTTATTGGCCATTACCGACTAATCACAATGTTACATAGTAAGGTAACACTATGTTCAGTGCTTCTGGTTCTAGCTTCTGGTGATCTAGCAACAATGTAGAATACGTTAGAGTGGTACTCAACATGGTAATTGGGATGACGTGTCATGGCTACGACATGGTTAGACTGCCAAGCAACCATTAGCATACCCCTAATTTTTTTCCTTAATTATTCTTGCACATACATAGTCTAGCCACTCTTATCGGCTCAGCACTTTGTAGATCGAAATCGCTTGTTAGCCCTATGGATGTGCCCTCATTCAAGTTTTACTCTAGATCCATCTCTATTTATATAGGAATATATTTTTTAGGTTTCTTGTGGCGATGCACATTTTTTGTTTCTAGGTGTTTGTTATGATTGTAACTTATTCTCAGATTTTTTTAGAATATCTAGATGAGTGGTCCGACAAAAATAATAATTAGAAATTTATTTTCTTCATGATGACCATTTCTTTTGGTCTAGTTATTCCTATATGTGTTAAGTTGTATTTATGCATGGCTGCTTTAACACTTTCTTCATAGTCATTATCTCAGTGTCTTTTAGTTTGAAATAGCATTTCCCCTCTATGAAGCCATGTTGTTGTTGGTCTCTTCATTATCATTGCAGTTCCATGTTTTTTTTTAAAAAAAATATGAATTCTTCTAGAGCACCTCATATCTCTAAATATCATCACAACTAGTACCTCCAATCGCAACAACTCGCCAAATGGCTAAAAGTGCAACCCCTTTGCTCTGCCTCTACCGCATTTGTTAACGTGTGAATTGATGCTCCACTTTGTGTGGCAGCCGGTACAGTGACCATACAATCTTACTGATATGCTGCACATGAAGGCCAGGCACTACTTTAGTCGTCGATCACCTGATAGTGTGTTGCTTTGCTCCAAAATGTTAGAACAACAGCCTAGAATCTTTGTGGCTCATGGTGGTGACCATCCCATGCATATGGATGTGATTGGACATTACCTCCCTCCAGTTTCTTGTGTCCATGACACCCTCGATTTCCACATGTCTTCTAGCTTGTAGGTGATAACACCTCGTAAAAGCTTCCATACATTGGCCATGTTGCTTCCACTGCCCTACATGTTTCTCTCTAGCCTTCGAATCAGCACCATGTGGCTAGTGTGGCTGCCCTCAAGTTGCTTCATCATTGAATCATTTTCTTTGTTGTTGGATCCAACCAATGCCCTCTTTGTCTCCTGTTGTCCCCTATCCCCAATTATCAACAATAACTATGACCACTTGTTGGGTTTTGGTGGAGGGTGACCACTGGGCTAGAGTAGGTCAAGCCCAGTGGTTGATTGGAACTGTGTAAATAATGTGTGTGTGTGTGTGTGTGTGTGTGTGTGTGTGTGTGTGTGTGTGTGTGTGTGTGTGTGTGTGTGTGTGTGATTGGAATTGTGTAAAGTCATGCATGCCATCATCATTTGACAGACACCATATTTCTCGCTGAAGCTAATCGGATTTGTCCCAAGTGTTCTACTCCTCAGGTGTCCACGTGGTTGCCTCACCATCACCGATACTGGATGACCAGAGTATGGCTTCAACTGTGTTAGTGATAATTAAAACAACAAATAACCTTTTCTTCTAATTAATTTTCTAATTTTCTTATGATGATGAGTTACATATAGGTTATTTTAAGTTGTTTTTCTCTCAGTAGGTTGTTTTGAGTTTTTCTATTGATGTCAAGTTTGGTATTTTTTTCTTTTAGATATACGAACTTTCAATGGCTCACGTGGCAAGTTAGATGCAATACTACTTTTAATTATGTATCATGAAAAATCAAATTGTTAAGTCAACTAAAATATTTGTTAAAAAGTATTTTTTTCCTATTTCGAATAGCTAGTGGTGGGATAAAAACTGGACGGTTTCTAGTCTTTTTTTAAATTACATCAATTGAAAATTAAAGGATAGCTGAAAATCCTAATACACGTTGAAAAGAAGAAAGATTAATAAATTCTATAAATCTAGTAAAAGAGAAGTGCACCAAAGACCATATCGTTCACATTATGCACTTGCTGTTGCTATTAATATTTTTGGATTCAGTTATATATAAAAAATAAATTATGTATTACCCACGCAAGGAAAAAATTAGATGCGCAGATACAATATGTCCGATTCTTTGTTTTTTGTTTGTATACCGTGGGTGTGTAGTATACATATAGGATTCTAGTTTTATGAAATTATCTTGCCATGAACTTATATATTATTAGTCGTATTAGATAAGGACTCTTTAGGCTAGGCTAGACCGTTAGATCTTCATAAAATCCAACGGTTCATATTCTTCTCTTTTTTAGATTAACGTGGGATTTTTTAGGCCCTCTCGGTGAATCTGGTGACTTTTTTTGCTTGTGTTTTAATAAGATAATAGATAGATTGGAACTTTGGAAGTTATTATACGGTGAACGTAATTTACTCTTTGAGGAATTATATAACTTGGTGGAATGGAGCAGCTAGCAATGGAACTCGGCAACTTATTTGATAATGCAACCTACAACAACAACAAACAACAGAGGCGCACACAGGTTGAAGTTGACAGTTCTCTATCAGGTCGTCACATCGTCGCGACTTGGCTCGCCGGCCAGGCAATGGCAATGGGGCTCGTCACCTTGTGCTTCCCGTCACTCCACACGATGGACCCGAACGTGTACTTGTCAGTCACGCTTCCCTGCTCTGGCGTGAAGGTGATCGCGTACTCCTGTGTCTGCTGCGTCGCGCTGAACTGTAGCGTCGAAGGCTCCACCGTGACGCGCACGCCGGCCGGGCTGGTGATGCTGGCCGTGTACGTGGCCCCGGCATTGCTTCCGACGTTCCGCACAGCGCGGCGCTGGGTGACCGTGTCATCGCCGGAGCTGAACACCACCGAGAAGGCCGGGTAGTTGTGGTCACCCACGGAGCCCTTGCGCTTGGAGCAGTCGGTCACCGATCCATCCCTCGTCAAGACGGCGATCTGCCTGGCGGTGTAACCGAGCGCACACAGGAAAGAGACATAGTCGTCGGTGCCGGCGTCGTACACCAGGCCTGGGTCTACGGCGCGGTTGGGGTCCACATGGCCCGCCCCGCGCACGAACGGCGTGGATGCCTCGCCAGTGGACATGTCCTTGATGATGTCCCCGGCGTTGTCCACGTTATACGCAGTGGTCATTAGTGCGGACTTGATGGCGGCGGGGCTCCAATCCGGGTGCGCCTGCCGGAGCAAGGCAGCGATGCCGCTCACGTGCGGGCACGACATGGATGTGCCGGAGATGATGTTGAACTTCACTCGCCTCGTGTCGCTGTCGAGCTCCGAGGGTGAGTTTTCGCCGGTCCAGGCAGCCAGGATGTCCACTCCAGGGGCCGTGACGTCCGGTTTGAAGATCTCCGGCGCGATGAAGTTTGGGCCGCGGCTGGAGAAGGATGCCATTCTTGGAGCAGAAGGCGTCCGACCGATGACTGTGCCGAGGAACACGATTGTCGCGACGGGAGACACTGTCGTTTTTATGTAATTCTTGATCTTCTCGGCAGTAGCGAACGTGACCGCCGTGGCCGGAAGGATGTGTGCGGTAGCCAAGGCCTGCTCGCCGAACACTTTGCTGCTAACAAGGATGGCTCCGGCTCCTCCGGCGAGTTTCACGGCTTCTCCTTTAGCTGCACGACCGTTCACGCCAGGGTCACACACCACGATCTTCCCGGCGACCCTGTTGGTGTTCAGCTTGCCAGCTTCACAGACGCTTGATCCCACATCCCCACCATAGACTAACGGTATCTTGCTTGCACCGAGCGGCGTGCCAGCATAGAGGGAGGTGCCGGTGAAGTTCTCACCATTGCCGAGGACGACGTTGGCTGGAAACTGGCGGTTGACGGTTGACGCGCCGACCGTCAGGATCCACGGCGCGACGTTGACGGCGGTGAACTCGCCGGGGCCGGCGTTTCCCGCAGAGGCGGAGACAGCAATGCCCTTGTGGACAGCGCTGAACGCTCCCACTGCCGTTGTGTCGCTATAAAACTGTGGCGCCCTGCCGACGGCGCCTAGTGAGACCGAGATGACGTTGACCCCGTCCTTGATGGCCTCGTCAAATGCCATGAGGATGTCAGAGGATGCGCACCCCCTTGTCCAGCACGCCTTGTAGGCGGCAATGCGCGCCCCTGGCGCCATGCCAACGGCCTTGCCTTTGGCGTAGTCGAAGAAGGCTGCGTCCGCCACGGCAGAGCCCGCGGCCGTGGACGAGGTGTGCGTGCCGTGGCCGTTGGTGTCGAGCGGCGACCTGGACTCCGTCTCCTCGATCGCTCCTCCGTGCGCAGCCTCGTACCCCAGGTTGAAAAACTTGGCGCCGACGAGCTTGTTGTTGCAGTAGGCGGAGGCGTTGAACGCCGCCGTCGAGACGCAGCGGCCGCGGAACGTTTTGGGAGGCGGCGGCAGCGACGGGTCCGCGGCAAACGACGCACGGTCCTTCGGGTACACGCCGGTGTCGATGACGCCTATCACGACGTCCTTGGCGCCGCCAGATGTTTGGAGCAGCCCGGACGACTCCGAGAGGCCAAGGAACGACGGCGTCAGGGTGGTGTGCAGCTGGTGCATCACGTCGGGCACGACCGCGAGCACAGAATCCTGGGAGGCAAGGTGCGCGGCCTGGGCCTCCGTCAGCCGCGCCGCGAAGCCCGTCGCGGCGTGCGCGTAGGAGTAGAGCATCCTCGGCGCCGGGTGCGCGACACGCGCGGGGAGGTGGTCGCGGAGGAAGGAGCTGTACGCGCTGGAGAGCACACGGGGCCGTGACGACCGTGGCGCGTGCGCCGGCGCGACGTGCACAATGTACGTAGATAGGGCCTCCGCTTCAGACTCCGCGAGCGCCATCGCCACGGCCGCGGCAGCAGCAAGCAGGAGGCACAACGCCCATGCTAGTCTTGACATTGGAAAGGTGTATGGGTTTGCGTTGCGGTGGACTTGGGGAATGAATGCGCCGAGGCACCAATAAGTAGGCGAGCTGATCAGCTCACGCCTGTGCCGGTTTGGTGTCTGCATCTAGCCCAGCTTGAGCCTTGAGGGTCAGATCTACGCGGCATTGCCATCGCGGTTGTAGATCATGCGAGAGAACGGAAGCTGATGGATCCAAATCTGAAAACACTTGGCCTGTCGCGGTCGTTCTGAATATTGTAAGGGAAGACCCGGCATCTACCTATTGGATCACCGCAAGTGGCCCTTTGATAATTGCTTCCAGGGAAGCACGACCTGCGCACGATGCCTTGGTGTCTGCAAATTTCTTAAACATGTCCAATGATATTGTTTGGATATTTTAGTACATTGGAATATTGGATCACATCACACCCAGTTGCTCTGGCTTCAAAATTTTCTGACGACCAAAAGGATACAGCAAGTCCTTATAAAAAATTAATTCGACTGCACGGTGTGCTTAAACTGATCTAGCAAGAGGGCATCATTATTCATCGAACCACTATATGTCAAGAATTTATATAAGAAAAAAGATTTAGACTACTCGATCTAATTAAAACATATTCTGCTCAACTAGCTAGTTGGTTATTTTTAACTTAATTAGTACTAACTCGTTTTATATTTGTAGTTTCGGTTTAGTAGGTTGGCCTGACCCAGTCCGCTTGCATCACTATGGCCTAACCAAACATCTCTAGACTCATTTATCTTCACTCTTAATTTTCTTCATAGTCACAACACGCAAGGAACAGGACAGAACCAGAATGTGTGTGTACTACTGCTGTAGTGGCGCTTTTAAATGGAAGTGGACTTGGAGAACCAATCGGTGGCGGAGAAGGTAAACTATTGATGGTGGGCCTGAGATGGACCATCATCGACCTAATTCAAAATTGAAACTTGCGGGAATCTATCTAATGCGACATTTCAATGTCGTGGCGAATGAGGAGGGGACAGCAAATTCCTACGCTAAGGAAAACAAAACGAGAGGGAGAAGTTCCTTAAAGAGGGTACTTGGACCCATATAGAAAATATCGACTTGATGTATCAGTCACACTGACCAAACTATTTTAAACTAGCGAAAATCGTATCCTAGTGAACTTTCTCTTCTTGTTTCTTTTCCTACGAGTTTTAGTTTAGGTTCAAATTTTGTGCTACAATAGTTAATTGACATTATACGCTACAGCTACAAAAAAATCTGCCTTGTAACCTGTAAATACCCTTTTTCAATATATAAAAATAGAGGTAGGGGCCTCCCCTGTCGGTGCCAGTTCAAAAAAAAAGCTACAAAAATTCTATAGAAATTTCCATGATTCTTTAATTTTGTTATCAAGTATTTCACATTAGTGCTCTAACCCTCGAAATATGAAAATGCTTGATAAATAATGGTAAATTATCATAATATTTTTTTCTAATTTATGTGTGATTTCATTTACTGTCTAATAAAATATAAATCTGAAACATAGATCATACAAGACGAAACGGAAAAAAATATTTAGGTAAAGAATTGAATCGATTTAAACAGTGTAGGCGTGAAAATCGCATCACTTTCAAAGTAAGGCCCACGTCACAAGGCTTCCACGCTCTAGACCGCCACACAATGGCATGGAAGGGGCTAGGATGGATTCTTATGTAACTTTTGGAAGTTTTTTCTTACCCAATTTCCAATGCTTTGAGATTCGTGCATACAATAGCATCCGTTGGATTGGCGCCCTCAACTCTAGCCTGTGCCCGCCACTCCCCGAGCTCACCGCCGGCTCTCCTCCGGCCCACACGCAGCTGGGCCATCGAGATCCTCTAGCTCACCGCCGGTGTGTGCCATGGCCGGAGAAGAAGAACAAAGAAAAAAAAAGCAAAAATGTTGATGTTTGTTCTTAGAAATGCTGAAACCATTATTTCCAAATGTTGAAATATCGTATAGAAAATTTTGATTTATGATTTAAAAAAAAATGTTGAATCTACCATTTTTAAAAGATGACTCAATGTTTAGAAATTGTTGAATCCAGTCGTTGAAATGTTGAATCTAGTGCTTTTAGATGTTGGTCCAACTTTTTAAAAAATGTTGAATCTTGTTGATTTGAAACTTGAAATGTTGAATTTGATTTGTTAAAATATTGGTTTAAATTTCTAGTTTGGGCTGAAGTTCTAATTGGGCCTAATGAGCATTAAAGTTGTCTTGTTTAACCGGCTTCCAAAAGCCATATTTTTTTTTGAACCGAGGCTTTTCCCCATTTCCATTCATCACAAATGGAAATACATGAACGGAAGAAAATAGCGGGAAGAAGCCTAAATAGGTCTAACCTGTCTCAAGCTAGAACCTACCCAGAATTGAGTTTTTCCCAGGATTCTTAGGAATTTAACCAGATTACAAAAGAGCATTGTTTCATGTCACCACAACGTTTGTCCATTTCTTACAGGCTCACAACCTGCACAAAAGATGATCTTCTTCATCCCCAGGTGATCTCCCTCTCCACACCCGGGTTGTTGCTGTTCAAGCTTCGTGTTCCGGTTCTTCAGCGTCTTCTGGTGGAGCAAGCAGGCGAGGAGGCATCTTTGCTTGATGCCTTGATCCTGCTTCCAAAAGCCATATAGGAGGCCCCGGGGCTAGACCCAAAAAAAAACCCGTTATTTTTCCCTTTTAATTTTTATACATTTTCTTATGAGTCCTTGGAAATAAATTCATTAGACCCAAAAACATTGGTAATAATAAACAAAAAAGGATGAACGCAAGCTTGAAAGGAAATGATCAAGCAAAGCATTTGCATTGCTAATTACAAATCATGAACCGGTCAAAAGGATAAAACATTGCCGGAATTGATCAAACAAGACGACAGCTAAATCCATGAATGGAAAATGACGAGTAGCAACGAACGATTCCAGAACACGGTCACGCAACGGAAAGAGTGTTGAAATGAAGCAGCATATTAAAACAGACAACACGGCAGGCAACCAGGCAGCTCGATCGCATCACATCGCCGCCACTTGGGTCGCCCGCCAGGGCCAGGCGATGGCGATGGGGCTCGTCACCCTGTGCTCTCCGTCGCTCCCCGAGGCGCGAAGGTGATCTCGTACTCCCGCGTCCGCTGCCTCGCGTCGAACCGCAGCTTCCGTGGCTTCACCGTAACACGCACGCTGGTGATGTTGGCCGTGTACGTGGCCCTGAAGTTGCAGCCGACGTTGCGCAGGGTGCGGCGTTGCGTGTCCTTGCCCATGTCCTATAGTATTCCAAATGGGACTGGCATGATGGGCGGCCCGAGGCACGGCTTTAAAAAGTACGGTCCAACCATGGTCTAAAACCCGATTGACAGTTCTTAAAGCTGACCCGGTCCGATGAGGAGTTAGTATCTAGGCCGCCACCCCGGCCTAAAGCACGGCACGAAGATGGGCTGACCTGATGGCGGCACGATAGCTATTAAACCTTCTCCCCACCAGCCCAGTCTACTCCCCCAAAACCTAACTCCTCCTCCCTGACCCCGCCACCCCCTCCCTCTCTCTCACCCCGCCGCCGGATCTCCTCCCGCCGCCGTCAGGGACGTGAGGAGACGCGCCAGCTGACGGGCGCCGCCGCTGCCATGGGAGTGAGGCGGAGCCGCGGGGCCCTGCTCCGGTCGCGCCGGCATCTTCGGCTGCATTGGTTTGCTCCTCCAACGCCGCCCCCTCCTCCGGCCTCCGCCACCGCCGCCTCCTCCTCCAGCTGCGCCGGTCGTCGCTACGCCGCCGCCGCCCCCTCCTCCAGCTGCGCCGGTCGTCGCTACGCCGCCGCCGCCCCCTCCTCCAGCCGTGCCGGCCGTCGCTCCGCCATGGCCTCCCCGCGACGGCCCCCTAGTCGGGCCGCCGTGCCGGCCCGGCACGAAAAACAGGCCTGGGCCAGCAGGTCGGCACGACAACCCGGTCCAGCTCGACACGATGGTCCATCGGGCCTGCATAGAGCCGGGCCGCATCGGGCTAGGGTCGGGCTAGTGCCGGGCTGCCCATTTGAAAGACTATAGTCGGGGCCAAACACCGCCAAGAAGGCGGGGTAGTTTAGGTCGCCGGAGGAGGCTGTGTGCGTCGAATAGTCAGTTTCCTCGTCATTTGTGAGGATGGCGATTTGTTGTGTTGTGTAACCGAGTGCGCACAGGAAGGAGACATAGTCGCCGGCGGGGGAGTCATACACCAGGCCAGGATCGCCACGCGGCTCCAGTTGGGCCGCGCCTGCCGCCTGCCGGAGCAGCACGGCGACGCCGCTCATGTGCGGGCACGACATGGACGTTCCGTGGCCATGGAGAGGAGAGCGACGGAGGAAATAGCGTGCCACGGAGGAGGACGACGATGCCTGGACGAGCAAAGTAGTTTTTGACCGTTTCAATTCTCAGTCAAATTTTCATGTGTACTAATAGTCCGTCTTTTTTTTTTGCCATTTTCGCGAAACAATTTTACAAATAGACCTTAGTGAAAACAATAACAGAAATGGATCCTGATCTCGTCGTCAAAGGCCATGAGCTTTGGCGTCGAGGTCTATGGTCGTCGTCCTTGTGGCTCACCCTGGGCATTCGGTTCGAACCAAACCGATCGGTTCGGTTCTTCTAAAAATTCGGTTCTCAAAAAATAGGAACCAAACAGAGAACCGAGCAATTTCGGGTTCGGGTAGTTCGGTTCGGTTTTTAACCGAACTAACCAAGCAGAGGAGACGCCGCGCGGAGGGGATGAGGAGGGAGGCGCGGCCAGTGAGGGCTGGCGCCTAGGAGCGGAGGAGGTGGTGGCCGAGCGTGGCCGCGGTGGGAGCGGAGGAGGCGGCGGTCGGGCGCGACCGCGGAGGGAGGTGCGGCCAGCGAGGGCCGGCCCCTGGGAGCGGACAACAGAGGAGGCGGCGACCGGCCGTGGCCGCAGAGGGAGGCGCGGCCGACAAGGGCCGGCGCCTGGGAATGGGACTAGGGTAGGGAGAGTGCCGGTCGCCGATGGAGGGGAGGGAGAGCGCCGGCCGTCGGGAAAGGGGAGGGAGAGCGCCGACCACCGGTGGTCGGGAGGGAGAGCGTCGGCCGCCGGTGGAGGAGGGGGGGGGGAAGAGCACCGGCCGCCGATGGAGGGGAGGGAGAGCGCCGGGGAGGGGCGTCGTCGAGGGGAGGGAGGGCGCCACCGAGCGCTAAGGGGAGGGAGGCGTGGGTGGGGGCGGCTCGGGGTGGGGTTGGGGGTGATGGGGCAGGTGGGGGGTGGCTAGGGTTGGCAGTTGGGCCTTTTGGTCAATTGGGACGGTGGGCTGGGCTGGGCTAAATGTTGCCAGCTCGGTTCCCTCGGTTAACCGAGAACCGAACCGAATGAACCGAGGAAGTTTGGTTCCTTAAGAACAGGAACCGATCAGATAACCGAATTTCTCGGTTCCGGTTCCGGTTCTTTCGGCTCGGTTTTCGGTTCTCAATCGCTCACTCACTCTCTGTCTCTCCTCTCTCATTCGCGTCGCCGTGCCGGAGCTCAGCCGCCGCCCACGCGCCCCTTCCCCGACTGCCGCGCTCCACCCCGCGGGCCCCTCGCGCGACGCATCCCCGGCCGCCGCGCTCCACCCGGGCGGCCGCCCCCTCTGCGCTGGGAGGCGAGGTGAGCGGCATGGCGCGGCGAGAATCTGAAAACAAGTTCGCTTTCTGAATACTCCTATTGAACTCTGGTCCAGGGAAGCTTTCTGAATATTTAACTGTTACATCATTGCAAGTTGCAAATCGATCAGGCACGTCCTGCTGGAGTCATTGCCGGCTTGCTGATACTTCCATGCAGGGTTTTTTTTTCCCACGGTAGGAGCGGTTTTTTTGAAATAAAAACCGGTCCAGTAAACCAGTAAGAGCGGTTTGGTAGGACCGGTTTTGAACGGTTTTTTAAACCCTGCTTCCATGTGCTTACATTCAACAGATCAGAAGTGGCATGCCACTGCGCATTCTGTTCGGTGCAGATTTGCAGCCTTTGATGTAGGCTGTGTTTAGATTATGAAAAAAGGGTGAAACGTATGGAAAAGTATTGTGGATAAAGATAGAAATAAACTGGCACAGTTCTCTAAGTGGATAAGGAGATGATTTTGAAGAATCTAAGGCCGAGTCACTGCGAGGTCTGTGACTGCGAGTCTGTGACCTCCACTCCAGTCTGCTACAGTGCTACTGTTAGAGCAGCAGGTGTGTCACCTGTGAGTGGATCAAGCCAAAACGCACCCACAACCATATCTGTTGTCTGCACCAATTCAGTAATTGATCTGCAAAGAATTTACGTGATTCAATAACAGCACATTCACATAGATGGAAGCGTGGTGGAATGCCTCGTTGCAGGGTATACGGTATACCGAAAGAAAAAAAAGAGGTCTGCGTCGGCTGTGATCATTTACACAGCTTGGAACATCTAGAAGGAGCGAATAGAAGGGTCTTCGATGGACAGGATGCATCACCGTTACGTGTTCTTGCCCTTATCAAGGAGGAGTTGAAGCTTAGATGTGTTGCGTGTGGGGAGGGGCCCCAATTTGTTCTTTAATGTTAAAGTCGCCGGGTAGAGTTTATGAGTCATTTAATTTATGTAATATTGACTATGTAAACACTTGCATTCTTCTCCTCCTTATATGACAAGCAGCGCTCCTGCTATTTTTCAAAAAAAAATAACAGCACATTCAAATAAGAATGGTCTTCAATGAAATTGTCATAAACGGAGGAGATAAACCAAGCAACGAATCACCGAAAAGGCATTCGATGACTGAATTATAGACAGAAAGAAAAGGCGTGCAGTAAACTTCAGAAAGACAAGCTAAAAGGAATAAAATTGATGTTGACATGATTGAACTAGTACACAAATGCATGCGGCCAACTGATTACTCCTGACTTCAGTCTGTCAGGTTCAACTCTATGTTTCTCACCATGTCAAACGTGAAGTTTGAGCCACTGTTTATTCCACGTCGTATGTTAATAACATCTTGCCAGCATTTCGTTCGGAAAAAAAAAATCTTGTGTTTCAGATCATCTACTATCCTATACTAAAGGGCCAAGAATCCCTGAGCTCTCAGGCAATGTGCTACTGTAGCGAAAATACTGTAGCAAGTTGCCACCTGTTTGATGAAGGTTCTAGCTAAAGGTCCAACTATGTACTACAATATTGTTCATGATTGTTTTTTTTGAAAAATAATAGCTTATTCTGAGAGGTTGGCCACATGTGTCAAAAATTGTATTTTTTTGGGAGTGGTAATGGTGCGTGATATTTTCTACTATTGCATGCTATGGCGCGCGCGCTCTCTCTCTGTTTTTTTTTTTTTTTTTTGAAGAAATCATGCTATGACGTTATCCTTGGACTGCAATAATGTAAAAACAGTAGTTAGACTCTTAGCTACTTTTTGAACTTATTTTTTTTCAAATAATAATAAGTTCACATATGACATATCAAACCCAAATTCTATCTTTATTATATGAACCATAAATCATGTAACATATACTAAACATATAAAAATTGGTGTATTCTCAAACAAGGAAGTTATCGCATGACACAAGAGAATCAACAATATGGCACAAGAAGATCTGTTGATTTTTGGGTGAATTTTTGGTTTAAAGACAATCAATTAAATCTAAGTTTCATTTAAATTTGATTTCTAATATGTTTAATACATTGATTTGATGCCATTTTGAACATAACAGAAGCTTATATTTTTTTTTATTGCTTGAGGTTAATTTTTTTTCATATAGGCGTGCATAGCACGCCAATCTTGCTAGTATTACTAACATCTTGCCAGCATCTGGGCCTGTTCTTCCATCATATTAGCACAGTAATGCAACAGTCTAGATCACTAACAGAACAGGGCAAGGAAATGAACCTGTTGAATCGTGCAACGGCGCGTCGCGCGCAATCTTCTTGTAAAGATGCAAATGCCATGTGCTTAGCTCTAAACCACACAATGTTAGTCCAATTAAAAAGACCAGTACCCCTCTCCTCTTGGCTAAATTAATCCTGGGTTACTTAGGCATGCACCCGGAAAGGCCCAAATGAAAGGGGCCCAATTCTTCAATAAAGCACTGTTTTTTGTACAACTATATTCCGATTCTGAAGCAAGAGAAAACAGTCTTGTTATTCAATTTAAAACCACTTAGGAATTACAGTGAAGGAGTGTTACAAATTCTATAAGTTGAGCATCGAATTAAAGAGTGCTGAAATGAGGCAGCTTATTCCTAATCTAGTACGTACACTAAAGTAAGTGGCTAAACAAGGCATGCCCATGCCAAGTATGCAGCTCACACCATCAAATCACATTGCCGCCACTTGGCTCTGCTGGCTCACCGGCCAGGTGATGGCGACGGGGCTCGTAACCTTGTGCTTGCCGTCGCTCCACACGATCGACCCGAACGTGTACTTCTCGGTCACGTTCGCCCCAACTAATGGCTTGAAAGTCAGCGCGTACTCCTGCGTCCGCTGCCATGGCTTGAAGCTCAGAATCCTTGGCTTCACCGTGACACGCACGCCGGCCGGGCTGGTGACGGCGGCCCTGTACTTGGCCCTGACATTGCTCCCGACGTTGCGCACCACGCGGCGCTGCGTGACCTCGTCCTTCTTGGTGGAGTTGGCGAACACCACCGAGAAGGCCGGGTAGTTGAGGTCGCCGGCGGCGGAAACCTTTCTCGTCGAACAGTTGACCGCCGGCTCGCCTTTCGTCGTGAACACGGCGATCTGCTCGTCTGTGTAACCGATCGCGCACAGGAAGGAGAAGTACTCGTCGGCGCCGGCGTCGTAGACAAGGCCTGGATCGACGGCGCTGTTGGGGTCCACGTGGCCGGCCCCGCGCACGAACGGCGTGGATGCCTTGCCGGTCGACATATCCTTGATGATACCGCCGGCGTTGTCCACGTTGTAGGCTGTGGTCATCAGCGCGGATTTGATGGCGGCGGGGCTCCAGTCCGGGTGCGCCTGCCGGAGCAGCGCGGCGATGCCGCTCACGTGCGGGCACGACATGGACGTGCCGGAGATGATGTTGAATTTCACCCGCCTCTTGTCGCTGTCGAGCTCCGTGGGTGAGTTCGCCCCTGTCCAGGCAGCCAGGATGTCAACGCCAGGGGCGGTGACGTCCGGTTTCAGGATCTCCGGCGCCCGAAAGTTTGGGCCACGGCTCGAGAAGGAGGCCATTCTTGGTGAAGACGGCTTCCCGCCGACGACCGTGCCTTGGAACACGATCGTCGCGACGGGGGACACGTTCGCCTTCATGTACTTCTTGATCTTCTCTGCAGCGGCGAACGTGACGGCCGTCGCGGGAAGGAGATGAGCGGTTGCCAAGGCCAGCTCCCCGAACGCTTCGTTGCCAACGAGGATTGCTCCGACTCCTCCAGCAAGTTTCACAACTTCTCCTTTAGCTGCCCGAGCGTTGACGCCCGGATCACACACCACGATCTTGCCGGCGACCAAGCTGGCATTGAGCTTCCCAGCCTCACAGACTTCTGAGCCCACGTCGCCGCCATATACTAGCGGTATCTTGGCTTCGCCGAGCGGCGCTCCAGCGTAGAGTGAGACGCCGGTGAAGGTCTCGCCGTCGCCGAGGACGACGCTAGCCGGGAAGCGGCGGTTGATGGTTGACGCGCCGACCGTGATAAACCACGGCGCGACGTTGACGGCGGTGTACTCGCCGGGGCCCGAGTTCCCCGCGGAGGCCGAGACGACGATGCCCTTGCGGACGGCGTTGAACGCGCCTACGGCCGTCTGATCTTCGTAAAAGTTCGGCGCGTACCCCACGGCGCCAAGCGAGAGGGAGATGACGTCGACGCCGTCGGCGATGGCGGCGTCAAACCCCTTCAGGATGTCAGAGTCCGCGCATCCGTTTTCCCAGCATACCTTGTAGGCTGCAATGCGCGCGCCGGGTGCCATGCCGACCGCTCTGCCTTTGGCATAGTTGTAGAAGGCGGCGCCGCCCACCGGTGACCCGGCGGCGGTGGAGGCGGTGTGCGTCCCGCGGCCGTTGCTGTCGAGCGGCGACCTGGGATCCTCTGAGTCGCCAAGCCGGTTGCCGTGCGCGGCCTCGTACCCTTCGTGGAAGAACTTGGCGTCGACGAGCTTGTTGTTGCAGTAGGCGGAGGCGTTGAACGACGGCGTCGAGACGCAGCCGCCGTGGAACCTGCTTGGCGGCGGCACATCGACGGGTCGGCGGCGGAGAAGGAGGCGCGGCCGTCGGGGTAGATGCCGGTGTCGAGGACGCCGATGACGACGTCCGTGGCGTCGTTGGACGCCGGGAGGAGCCCCGAGGAGGCCGAGAGGCGGAGGAAGGAGGGCGTCAGCGTGGTGTGCAGCTGCCGGATCCCGTCGGGCGCCACGGCGAGCACGACGGAGCGCCGGGACGCGAGGTGCGCGGCCTGGCGCTCCGTGAGCCGCGCCGCGAAGCCCGTCGCGGCGTGCGCGTACGAGTAGAGCAGCCTCGGCGCCGGCCGCGAGATGCTCGCCGGGAGAGCAAGCGCGGGTGCGACGACCGGGGCGCGTGCTCCGCCGCGACGTGCACGATGTAGGAATACTGGGCCTCCATCTCGGCGGCGGCCGCCGCCGCGACAGTGGCGGCGGCGAGCAGGACGCACGCCACCCCAAGTAGCCTCGCCATCATTGTACCTTTTCTCGGTGTGCGTGTGTGGCTGTGAGAGATGGATGTACTGTGTGGGGACGTGAGACGTTGGCGGAGGTAAGTAGGCGAGCCCTGTTGGGCAGCGCGGTCTGCAAATCGTGCTAGTGGGAGCTGGAGCTTTGGATGATTGGATCAAGTCACCACGGGTCCACGGCGGAATGGGAGCCAGATCCAAATCTGAAAGGAATCCATTTGATCGTGTGATTATTGTATGATCAAACCCGGCCATTCAGCTGTTGGATCATCGCAACTGTGCCAGGCTCTCGTATTGGTCTCTTCCTCTGTTTTAATTTCATCGAAAAATGATCAGGTACAAATCACGCACGAGAAATGGGAGGGATCTAAATCTACAGATCTGAAACTCATGGACTTGTTGATTTGGCATTACACAACCTGCTCATGGCGCTACTTCTGATTTGGAAACTTGTCACGGGACATTTTTTTCACCTTTTGTATTCGAGGAAGACACGAGTTAGAACACGCTTGCTGGTGATTTCAACCTCAGCAATCAGCTGTTTTTCCCCCATTAGCATCGACACGGGGATACATTTGCATGCGAAGTGAATCACTCCGGCGTCTGGCACTTATCACAACTCTACCCCAACAGTCCCTACTCCCTACTCGATACACACACGAGCGCCGAATGAATTGATTTACCGCAGGTTTTTCCGATGGGCGACTTGCACCGACCTGCGGACACGCCCCCTTGGATCGATCACAAAAAGGTGCTTGATGGATTCGTGACATGGAGCTATGTGACGGAAGTGGCGAGGCCCCCGCGTGCGGTGTCTTCGCGGTGACAAGAGCGAGGAGGGAGTCCAACGACGCGCGTGGCGAGGCACCCGCGCATTGTGTTTCGTGGTGGCGACTGCGAGGCAGCTTACGAGAGGTCCGGATCTGATGGTTCCCCTCTATCGGACGGTGTGTGGTGTTGCAGCAGCACTTCGACGATGGGTCCCGACGGTGTCCTACTCAGTGAGGTGCAATCTGTTCTTTATTTTCCCTATTGGCATGGGATCGCGTTTTGGATGGCGACTGCATGTACAGGAGATGGTCGATTGCCACGACAGGTGTATTTCGTTTTTGCCTCCGTTATACAATAGTTCAACCGCGTTGACGTCGCAATCCAACCGACCGGATCTTGTTTATTTTCTATTTGGTCTTTCAAGGTTGTAATCTTGTAAATTTTTCTGCTATATCATTGAAACTCACACTATCACGTGCGGTTCGTTAAAAAAATGTATTTTAATACTTATATCAGTACGGAATATATGCACCATTTGCAGGTGTCCAAAGGTGTAACACCCACAACTACCATCCTGGATACTCTATCTATATTGGTTGACCTGTACACTTTACATGTCTAACTCCCAAGCCCATGCTCATGGTCTTCCTACCCAAAATCTGCCACCAGGAGCAAGGACCCGAAACCAAAGCAAAATGATCATGCGCCGACCCGAGCTTCATGCTAACTTATCGGTACCTGAAACAACCATCAAAGCATTTGGTAGCAGGCACCTCAAAATAGAGTGCGGACATCTGGCATTCCTGCCTTCCTGGGAAGCCAACAAAAGTACTGTGCTTGGCCCATCATGTCAGCTACTCCGTACTTCAAGACAGTGGGGAAATTACTCTTTTTGAAAACTCTACAATCTTCACCTCGGTGTCGGAGTCGCTGCAGCTGTCACATACAACATCTGGAATTGGTGTGCTAGGAATGCCCGCCTCATTCTTTGGTTTACTGCTGCTAGTTGGTGCGTCGTCTGATACAGATCCCATACTCTTATCAGCAGATACGGACTCCACACTTGCTTCTTCTGATGCTGCAGCCTTGATGCCTTTCCTAGTTGCACCAGCGTGTCCAAGCTCCATGCTTGCTTCATCTGATTCTGCGACACTGATAACTTCAATACTCCTACCGCTATCTCCAGGCTCTCCACTTGCTTCTTCTGGTTCTGCTGCATTGATGCCTCCAAAATTCTTACTAGCATCTCCAGAATCCCCAATTGCTTCTTCTAATTCTGCAACCTTGATGCCTTCATTAATCATCTCAGCACCTCCTGACTCCTCACATTCCTCTTCTGAGTCTGCAACTTCGATGCCTTCATAGCTCTTGCCGGTGTTTCCCAACTCCATGGCCATTTCTGAACTGTCGGAAGGTGCATCTGCATACAATTCTCCACCCTTGATGCTGTCTTCGATGTCAGAGCCATCAGATGCGGCGCCTGACATAGCATTCTCCAGCCTGGCACTTTCAAATTCTTCCAGCAGTAGCTCTCTTATTCTCTGCCTTAGCTCAGAAGCATCTTCAGGTTTGAACCAACTACAATTAAACTGTGTAACAAACACAAGTTTAGTATTGACGCTGTGTAACAAACACAAGTTCAGTATTCAACTATCTCAAATAGTATTAAAAAGCTCAGCAGAAACAACATTGCAAGAACTGAATAAGTACAGAAAAGAATTGGCAGACCTAACCATGTCAAGTTTATCTATCGTGAACCTTTCTGGCGCCTCTCTTATAAACCGTTCAATGTAGTAAAGCATGAAGACGCCACAGTCATATGCATTATTCTGTTGCGGAACCTAGCATTTGTTAAAATCATGTTAGATTGATCTGTGAGTAAACCGTACCAAGTAATAACAATCTGGACAATTATTTAACGCAAACATCTGGAAACCTATATACCAAGAACTGGAAGCACCTTATAGTGTTACTTTGCAACATTGTTAAATAGTATGTACCTGGACTTTTTCGCGTATAGTACTTGGAAGATCCTCCCATATTGTCTCCAAAACTGATGTGTCAGGAGAAGGATCCTTCTTTAACTCCTGCCATTCTTTTACAAGGTATCTGCAACATATAGTTGATGCCATCAGTGTTGTACAGAAGATGGTCGACCACTTGGAACTAAAATGCAGCAGCAAGCAAGTTTGCCACAAGCTAGAGTTTCTTGTTTCTGAATAGCAAGAGCAAAAAATAACGAGATAGTAACTAAAGATGAGATTTGTCACTTGCCCCCCAACTGTTTTCAAGATCTTAGTACTTCGATGCATCCCTAGGGAGTCCAGATGAAGTATGATTGGTCCTGAAATACTCTCTTTTGCAGGCATGCAAATGATCACCAAGCTCCAATGTGCCCTGAATTACAAATGTAAAAAAAAGGCAATTTTCAATATACAGGCAACGCTGCAGGCAATAGAAAGGTTTAACAACAATGCAGAGAAGTACAATATTGGGAATCTTTTTCCTGAAGCGACACAAAAGAGCTGCATGCTATTTCGTTAAGAATTGAGTACCAAATGTAAAACACACTCAACACACTACCCAGCACATTCAAGGACACAAACACACCCTAGGAAACCAAGAGCAGGAGAGCCACACTAAATGAAAATAATAGCGGCCTCACAAGCGAGAACACAAGGCCCTGAGCTCTGGCTGCACACCATATAATACCATCTACTGTTCACATGACCAAGATGCATTCAGAGTAGCAGTGTTGAAGACACAATCATTGCAATGCTTCCAAACAATATTAGGAATCTCACAAGCCACATTCCAAATCTATCAGAAATTGAATCAAGAGTTAACTACACCGGCGGCCCTAAAACTTGTACTCATGTGCCACTTAGGTCCACAATCACGAAAAATCGACATCTAGCACTCTTAACTTGTTAAGTAGTGCCATTTAGGGCTGTAACCCCTCACGTAAGCATTTTCGTCGACGTGGCATTGCCAGAATGGATGTGAGTGTGGAGTTTTCTTTTAAAACTCCCGCCAAAACAGTCACATCCACGCTGGCAATGCCATGTCGACGAAAATGCTTACGTGAAGGGGTTACCTAAATGGCACTAGTTAACATGTCTTAAAAGGTGTATTTAACCCTTGAATCAATGCATGACTGGAACCTAGGCATTTTGAATCATGGATCCAGACAAACAATGAAGCTAACCTTTAAACTTGTCCAAGTGTACCTTTGAGAACAAATTATATTGCATGGATCTGAGTAACATTAATTTGGTTTCATGATGTAAATGTCTGATTTCAGTAGCAACTTACATCCCATGGATCGGCAAGATGATGTATGGTCGATGAAATATATTGACACCTTTCCACCATCTTCTCAACTTTGAGAAGTCATCCTAGAACAAAATCAAGGAAAACATAAATTTTCTAACTGAAGATAATAAAAAGCATGATCAACAATCTAAGATATTCAGAATTTATTTTTTACTATTAGAAAATAAGCAAGAATAAAATTTTGTAAGGACTAATGGGCAAGCAGTGAATGAAATTGGTATAGAAATGGAGATGTAAAAATGCAAATGTGCCCAACCATTAAGCAATCCAAATTGCTAGGGGTACAAGAAAAATATGGTAACTCCTCACTAAAAGAATAAAAAAACTGTATGGGGAGGGCAGACAGCCCCTCCCTCGCCCTCTCCCTCCCTGCCTCCCTCGCCTGCGAGACCACCTGCAACTCACTCAAGAATAAAATAATTGTTTAATTGTAATTCCTCACTCAAAGTGGGCCTGGTGCAGTGGTAGAGTCTCTCAACTTACAGTTTCGAGGTCCGAGGTTCGAACCAGCCTCCTTACATAATAAGCGAGGGCAAGGCTTTCCAGAAACTCCCTTCTCTATGGGACCTTCAAAAAACTGGTATGCCTTTTTCTACAATTTTACCAAAGAAAAAGGACCTATCTCATATAAAGGAAGAATTAAAACTGTGTATTTGCACGCAACTGACCCCTCCTTTCAAGAAAGATGCTGTGTTGTGGCACAATCAATGAATGAACCCTGGTGGAAAGGCTTTAACTCGCTGGTTGTCTGGCTTCTATGCAAGCACCACTACGAGTGTGTACCTTGGCTTTGGTCTGCAATGTACTTAAACAAGGTTCGCTTTGGTATTTGGCAGGAGCTTCCGCCTGAGCACCGTGATGCCATAAATCAATTCGTTTGGGTGTCCTTTTTCTCCCGGGCATGGACTGTATGTACATTTAACAATTTGGCATAGGGCATGTGTGGTGCACGCGCATGTGCGTTCATTTTTCTTCTTTGCGTGTCTTTTGTATTATTAGTGTTTCATTCCTTCCTAATATAACGACAGACAGCTTTCCTGGTAGTTCTATGAAAAAACAAACAAAAACTTCTATTACAAGGCACTCATGTATTACGTACCCAGAAGAGTGTAATTATTCCATTTCAGCTCAAAGACATAATGCAAGACATTTGGTAACAGAATTATGACTTCATAACACGAAAGATCGTACCGGCCGATCCAATGCTTCTTCAAGCTTTCCATAAAAATACGTGTTAAATATGTAGAATTTGTTTCTGCAGTCTTCACTGTGCAATGTGGCCCTTTTGATTTTCCTGCAGAGCAACATCATCGAAAGAAGACAGTGTAGCATAATCAGAACTCAGAAGTCCTAAATTTATTGAGGTTTAATACCTACCTGCAAATAACAGATTTTAGAGTTCACATACTTCAAACAAATTCTTCAGCTAAATATCCCACAATACATAGGTTGATACTATTCAAGCATTACATTGTGAAGCAGCCGTAAAAGAGCAAATATTAACAACTAATATTGCCTTAGCAAACCTTGCATTGATTCCTTCCTATTAGTTTGAAAAATAAATGACACCCAGAGAAGACTAGAGAAAAAAAAGGAAATTCTAGAATAGGCCTTACAAAGTTGCAACTCAAAATAGAGATATTCTTACTGGATGTAGTAGTTTATCACCGGCGATGACAAATATGCTCCAGGGTCAAGACAGTTAATATCAGAGCTGGTGAGCTCCACAGCTTCAGGATCATCTCTGTTCACATGATAAAGTCAACAGAAGGCAAAAAAAAAAAAAAAAACGCAACCTAAACTCATGGCCTTCAGAAAGAATGTGTTATATTCACCTTGATGGGTAGTAGATCTTTAGTTCATTCCTGAAAACACAATTGGCTTATTTGAGACAAACCAAAAGCTCAGCTAACAGAGTAAAATGATCAATATAAAACTAGATACAAATCTTACCGTCTGTCAGACATCTCACAGTTTACTTCTCCCTCAGTTTGCATAACTTCATCATCCAATAGAACCACATTTTGGACCTTAAAGAATATTCATATAATAAATGTAAGGTCAAAATGGAAAATTGGTGCAAGGATCAACCTAAAATGAGAAATTATGGCATAGTCTCCAACAAGTGACCTGTCCCTTGCCAATGTGACATATGGTGTCCAAACTTATATGAACAAATAAATAACATGGAAAAACTACTAATGGAGAGTATAACAGTGTCTATTAAAGGAATAATAGCCGCTCGACCTTCCCGAAGACAAGATCTGGTGCGAAACACAAAACCCTGTAACCTTGTATGAAAACAAAGAGTTTATTTTTCTCAACCTTGTCCATCCTCGCAGATGGCCAATTGTTAATGTAATCAAGCCATCAGTAATGCAAAGAAATGTCCTCGATGAACAATGATAGACAGAAAGACTCACTATGTTCTTTAAAGTTCTTACGACCATTTAAATCAAACACAATACGCTCATTACACATTGCACGCAATAGGATTACATTGAGTGCGACAAATACAGTTTGCACATTTAACAGTTAATCCAAAATTAAGATCGCGTAAACATTTTAGCAGCAGGAAAAGATGTAAATATCAGCATACCAACCTTTCTAGAATAAACGGAGGACAAATCTTGAAGCCGTTCCTTCCTCCTGCTTAGAAGAATTGAAAATAAACTTTTGGTTGGTAATACGCTATAAATATAAGAATGGGACAGCTACATGCCAATATATATAACCACATGTGCATAATATGCAAATGCTTTGTGCAATATAACTGAGACAGAGAATATCTTCAAAAGTATACAAATTTCCACATGTGCCGTGTTTGCATAACAAATACTAAATAGTTGTACAAACGGCAAACACACAGATAAAATTATTGGAATTTAGTAACGAAAATATCATATCTCAAGTAACAAAGGTAACATAAATAACTGGTCCCTAAACACAAGGAAAAATGGATGCCTACCTCTTGGTAATTCTACTGAAACTGAAATTTCCACTCCGTTGACATTTTCCATCATCAGACTCTTCTGAATCAGAGGCATGAGGCCTCCGTTGCTTCCCTGATTTTGAACATGGTTGGCTTGAGTACATCCTATCCACTGGTATGGTTTCCCTTTGTCCAAAACGCCCTCGACTTTTGTGTTCATTCAAAGGTAGCTGCATTCAAAATTCATTGTAATAAAGCCCAAGAGATGACTACCGATCAGCAAGGCCAACAAAAAAAACACTATGGTACCTTGCCATAATTCTTCTTTCCACTAAAAATGGGATATGACTTAGAAGAGTACTTGCCACTCAAATCTTCCCCTCCTTCATCCTCGTCTACAAACAAAATGACACAAATCAGTGACAGTTTGTGTCAATGAACAACCGCAACAGATTCAATGAACATTTTATCCTGACAGATAGTCCACGAGGATCAGCTAGCATTTCATTTCCCACGATAAATTCACTAGCCCATCACATAAGCCCAAAGTTTCCCAATCCACCTCTTGCCACTGGTAGATGAGCAAGCTTACTGAAAACGAAAACGACAGAGTGCGGAGATCTTACCGTAGTCGAATACGTTTTTATCAGCCGGACGAGCATCCAGTCCTCGATCAGCAGCCTGCAAACCAAGCAAGCAACAATTCTCTGAACAACCGACACAATGCAGCTCAAAAAAGGGGACGGGACCCACACAAACACTCGAGGAACAGAACCACACTAAAATCCCACAAAACCACCGCAAAGCTAATCAGTTCATAATCAAGCGCCCCAGTTCGACCCAACCACACGATCGGGCGGCGTGCGCGCGTACCTTGGCGGCCGCACGCGTCAGGGGGCGGCGCGCCCTGCCATCAGCCCACGCGCCGGGGCTGCGGCCGCCGACCTCGCCGCGCGGCGCCTCGGCCCTCCGCCAGGGGGCGGGGGTCCCGCGCCGCTTCCCGCCTCCCGGCGACGCCCTCGCGCCGGCCCCAGCCCGAGGGTCCCTCGCCGGCGGCGGTGGCGCCGACGAGGGGGACTCGAAGCAGATGTCGTCCTCGCGGCTCGGGGAGGAGACGGTGACCAGCACCTCCTTCCAGTTGATCTGGATCGGCAAGCGGTTGCGCGGCATCGCCCCGGACGCCGCCGTCGCCGCCGATTGGACTGCGATCGGGGAGGGGGAGGATGGGGATGGGGGAGTTGGGGGGAGGGGGGTTCCTGCCGCCTTGTGGGGGTTTGTGCGAGGGAAACTGTGGAGCCGCCTGGGAAAAAATGGAGGTTGCCGCCGCTAATTCCTGTGCCAAACAGGCGTCAGCTTACGCTGGAAGGAAGATTCGGCCGCGCGGCCGTGGGGTTGTGTGGGCCGGTGATCACTCTGTCGTCAGTTAGGCTCGGGCCCACTTAGTAGGTGATAGCCTAGCCCGTTCTGGCCCATGAAGGAAATGGTTGCGATCCTGGATGTTCTGAAGAGGAATTATTAGTTGTTGCCAAGCAATTCATCAGGTAGCCATTTTCGAATGTTGTTTTGCATCGATAATAACAAAAAAGGTCCAGTTACATCTAAAATTACAAATTTACAAGCAAAATGGTTGCATTTATACTCTGGAGAATCACAAATTCACAAATAAAATGGTTGCATTTGTACTCTGAATGAAGAAGGTTCGGTTCAGGGTTGTGTCGTGGTGGGCCTTTAGAACCGGTTTCGATTTGATCAGCCTCGGAAACCATTCCGGCAAACAAATCCTGGTCTTAAAAGTGTAGTGAAGTTTAGGTGTGAATTGGGACAACGAAAGCGTGGAAACATTGTCATGCCTCGTAAAATTAGGCTCTCGGTATGCAATTTACAGGTGGAATAACTCAAAAGGAATCCACTAGCTTCATGTGCTCACAAGCAAACAGCGCTGCATATTGACAATCTGAGTAGAAGTCCATACTATAGCTTAGAGCAACATCACAGACATTGCATTACATGGTCCAACGAAAGGTTAGCATTACACTACAGCTGGGAAAGGAAAAGTACCATAGCCAGAACTAGTGTTGAACAGAGCACTCGATAACACTGTCAATTGCCACGCATGCTCTTGGTTGCTGTGCAGGTCAAACCGGAGAAGCCTCGTTCACTGGTTCCCCATCTCGATGAGCAGCCAGTCCTTCCTCATGTTCTTGGGCAGCGCCACGAGAGACCTGAACTGACGATCCATCACGGATGAGCATGTTGTAGGCTCTCAGAAAATTGTCACGGGCCAAGCCGGGAATCCCTCTGAGGCTCTGAGAACCTGAAAGATTTCTTCTGGGGAAGCAGCTTCCTTGTCATCCTTCTTTGCAGCTGATGGTGCACTACGTTCACCATTCACCAACATCATCAGCCTACCAAAGAGAAAAGAGGAAATGGTCAGTTAATCCTTATTCATAGGTAGCTGCATTCACTATTCCCTCACCATAGTTTCTAAGAGATGCCTACAGGCTACTGATCAGCAAGGGGGAAAACATGTACCTGCCCATGAGTATTACTTCCGTCAAAAAGGGGAAATGACTTCAAGCGGTATTTCAAGCCCACATTTTCATCCCCACACTCATCCTCTCCATCTACAACCAAGTGTCACACAAAGCACATCAGTGACAATCTGTATTAACGAACAAATGGTACCGTTTTACAGTACTCCGATTAGTACTGCACACTCTTGGCCAGAGAGGTCCGGAAAGATTTGTCGAGGTACATTAATCGCAAAGTGGTGAATTGGTGATAGGTTGCAACGCAACGAGGCTAATTTTTTTTTCACCCATCGTATAAATAGAATTCATATGCATAGAGTATTAAATATAGACGAAACAAATAACCCATGGGGGAACGTATCCCATGAGAACTATGAGAACTCATGTATGGGCCACATGATCTTGATCCAAGGGAGAGGTGGGAGGGGGATTTGCAATGTGAGTTCTCATAGTTCTCACGGGAATTGAGTTCTCATAGGATACATTCCTATTATATGGAATGGAGTGTATTTGCGAGACGAATCTAATGAGCATATTTAATCCATGATTTGCAATAATAATTCTTAATCAATGCTACAGTAACCATCAGTTAATTAGCCACTAATTACTGTCATTAGATTCGTCTCACGATTTGCAGACGAGATCTGTAATTAGTTTTATAATTTGTCTAAATTTAATACTTCAAATATGTGTCTGACATACTCCAATTTTTTTTTGAGAAACATCGAAACATGGCCCAGGTTGAGTTGCTTGTCATAGTTTAACTCATCTCATAAAATGGACACGCGAAGACACAGAGAAAAGTGTAGGTGATAGGATTACAGATCCTGCCGTGGACTTCCCTGAGGGAGTATGGGTGGTTGGGTGCAGGGCGGCGGCGAGGACGGCGCACTGGCGGCGCTGGCGGTGCTAGTGTGCGCGAGCAGGAGGAGGAGGGAGGAGGCGGCTAGGGTTAGGGTTCTCCCGCTCCCTGAGGATGCCGGAAACAATAATATGTTTCTGCCTAATTCCAAAACGAAGAGTTTACAAAAGTATTTGTGACTCTCACACTTTTGTAATCAACCCCTAAAACTCTCAAAAATAAACTAAATTGGGCCATGGCCCCACCAGCCGGCGCGCCCTCCTAGCCACTTCGTGCGCGGCGGCTGCTACATGTGATGCCCGTCGTAACAGTAGGACTGAGAAGAAATTAGATGCCTTGTGGATTTTTCTTTTTCGAACAAATGCCTTGTGCAATATAGGTGGCGAGTCTCCGTTTTGTTGCACTGGCAGGTGGTGCAAGTACGGACCCAATCCTGCACCAACACACGATCTCCCGGATGTAGAAATCAGAGCGCAAGCGATGAAGGGTTTTCTGGACCCCTCATGTCCTGCTGAGTGCGCCAGGCGAAGGACCTGGTGGCGCAGATCCCCCTGGTCCGGGATGAAGATGCGGCTGTCGTGCAGGAGTAGCCCGTCGTCGAACCGCCACGGCGCTTGCAGCTCCCCTGCGCCCAGGCGCCGCAGCATATCTTGCGCGTCCTCGGCCTGCGCCGTCGCACGACGGATGTCATCAATGAAGGCGAAAGACGGGCCAGAGCGGACGCACATGGCGCCCAGCCTGCGGCGCCCTCCACGGCGTGCTCGGCGTCGCGGCGGGAGAGAGCGTCGACCACAGTGTTAGGCCGCCCGGGTCTGTACTCCACGGTGAAATCAAACCCGAACAGCTTGCTGATCCACTGGTGCTGGGAAACGGTCGACAGACGCTGGTCGAGCAGGTACTTCAGGCTGTAATGGTCTGTCCAGACGAGGAACTGGCGCCCCCACAAGTACGGGCGCCAGTGGCGCACGGCCTGCGCACCAGGCCGATGAGCTCCCGCTCGTAGGCTGCCAACTTGAGGTGGCGGGCAGCGAACGGGCGGCTGAAGAAGACGACGGGCCCGACGCCCTGGTGAAGAACGACACTGAACCCGACGCTCGACGCGTCGCAGTCGACGATGAACAACTTGTCAAAGTTCGGCATCTGGAGAACGGGACCCGTCGTGAGGGCGCGCTTGAGCGCTTGGAACGCGCCCGCAGTCTCTGGGTCCCACGCGAAGGCATCCCGGCGGAGAAGGCGTGTCAGGGGCGCCGCAATGAGGCCGAAGTCGCGGATGAACTTCCTGTAGTACCCGACAAGCCTCAGGAAGCCGCGCAGACCACGGACGGAACGAGGCTGCGGCCAAGCGGTGACCGCCGCAACCTTGTCCGCATCCATGGCGACGTCGTCCACCGAGATGACGTGACCCAGATAGGTCACCGATGGCGCCCCGAACGAGCACTTCGAGCGCTTAAGGTAGAGCTGATGCGCCCAAAGCTCGTTGAGGACGATGGCGATGTGATGTAGATGCTCTGCCCACGAGGAACTGTAGATGAGTATATCATCAAAGAATACAAGCACGAACCTCCGTAAATACGGGCGCAGGACGTCGTTCATCAAAGCCTGGAACGTCGCTGGGGCGTTGGACAGCCCGAACGGCATGACTAGGAACTCGTAGTGGCCGTGGTGTATGCGGAACGTTGTCTTGTCGATGTCGCCTGGGAACATGCGTACCTGGTGGTACCCAGATCGCAGACCACCAGATCGCAGGTCCAGCTTGGTGAAGAACCGGGCGCCATGCAGCTCGTCCAGGAGCTCATCCACCACCGGGATAGGGAACTTGTCTTTCGAGGTCTTGGAGTTGAGGGCACGGTAGTCGATGCAGAAGCACCAAGACCTGTCCGGCTTGCGGACGAGAAGGACTGGCACCGAGAAGGGTGATGTGCTCGTCCTAATGATACCCTGCGCCAGCATAGCAGCGCACTGCCGTTCCAGCTCGTCATTCTGCAACTGGGGGTAGCGGTATGGCCGCACGGCGACCGGGGCGGTGGCCGGCAGGAGGTGGATGCGATGGTCGTAGGGTCGCGCTGGCGGGAGCCCTTGTGGTTCGTCGAAGACGGCGGCGTGCTGCTGGAGAAGACATTCGAGCATCGACCGCCCGGAGTCGGCGGCCACGGCTGTCGTGGCAAGCAATGGCGCGGCCGGCTGCAATGGGGTGGGCGCCGCACGCCACAGCACGCGGCGGTCGCCACGCTGGAAGGCGAGTGTCCGGGCGTCGAAGTCCCAGGTAGCAGGTCCGAGCGTGCGCAGGAAGTCGACGCCTAGAATGCAGTCGAAGCAGCCCAAGTTGATGCCGACGCACGTGATGGTGTAGGGCTCGCCCGCGATCGACACCTCCACGTTGCGCGTGATCCCGACGCATCGCAAACAGTCGCCATTGGCGACGGTAACCCGGAGCTGGTCGCCGCCCGACGCCTCGAGGCCGATGCGGCGCATGGTGGCCGTCTGCAGGAAGTTATGCGTCGAGCCCGTGTCGAGGAGTGCCAGCAAGCGCTTGCCCCTGACCCTGATGTGGATCACCAAGCTGTTCTCCATCTGGATACGTGCCAGTGCGTGCAAAGACACGACCAAGGCGTTAGCGGTTGCTTCCACAGCCACCACAAGGCTGTCATCGGCAGGTTCCTCAGCGGCGGGCGGGCCGTCGTCTTCAGGAAAGTCGCACGACTCCAAATAGAATAGCCGCTTGCACTGGTGGCCGCGGACAAAGGGCTCGTCGCAGTGGTAGCAAAGCCATTGGCGGCGCCGCTCCAATTGTTCCGCCGGTGTGAGCCGGCGAAACCGACGAATCGGTTTCTGGGCAGCCGGCTGCTGGACGCCCCCTGCGGCGGGCGTCGGTTGCGGTGGCGGCAGGCGTGCCACCGATGTGGACTGGGGGCGCGGTTGTTGCTGCTGTTGGCGGCCGAAACGATGCGGCTCTAGGGCCCGTTGCGCGAGCATGGACCGGGCGCGGAGTTCGAACGCCCGCGCGAGGTAGACGGCCGTCGGCAGGTCGCGGGGGGTGTGAAGCTGGACGTCAACGCGAATACGATCAGGGAGGCCTCCCACGTACAAGTCTGCCTTCTGTGATGGATCGAGGTTCCGCGCTTGGCAGAGAACCGCGTTGATGCGATCCGTGTAGTCCTGGACGGTCGACGTAAACTGGATACGCCCCAGTTCCGCCAGGCGGGAGGCACGCACCGGCGGCCCGAACTGGACGTGGCACAGCTCGCGGAAGCGCTCCCAAGTCGGGTGCCCCTCGTCCTGCTCGACGGTGAAGTACCAAATCTGGGCTGCGCCACGCAGGTGGTAGGCTGCCAGCCACGTGTAGTCAGCGGCGGCAGTGCGCTGGCCACGGAAGAACTGCTCACAATGGTTGAGCCAGTACAGCGGGTCCTCGAGGCCGTCGTACGTCGGAAACTCCAGCTTGTAGTAGCGTGGTACGGCCTGGCCCGCGCCATCGTTCGCGCTCAACTGTTTCGGCGGCGCGGCCGTGTTGCGGGACGAAACGGATATTGGTATCCCACCGGTACCGGCCCGGGCCGGCAATTTACTTGCCGTTTGATTCTGCATCCTCGAGATTCGTGCGGGTGTTTTTTGCTCATTTTTTATCCTGGTGTGCCCCACTCTACCTGCTGCCTGCCTCGCTGTTCTGCCTCACGTACCGGTTCCAGGCAGATTCAATTCCACTTCATCGCTTTCTTCCCATCGGTCATCACCAGATTTTTTTTCTTCTTCTAACATTTGACCTCTTGAAGATCTGATCTGGTGGATGTAGGGAAAGCCAGTTGCCAGATTTTGCAGTCTTGTTGGTCATCTACTAATATGTTAGCATATCCTAATTCATAAGTACTCTTTCTCATTTTTTGAGAAACTAAGTACTCTTTCTCATGTTCTACTTAATATGTATGTTGTCTGTTTACTTCTGCTCTACTGCATGCAAGTTACTGTAAACTGATGTACTGACAATTACTTTTGTTACCCACAGCAACGTTCTAAGTTGGTTGTTGAATTACCATTTTGTTTGCAAAGAAAATGATTCTGATGAAGGTGGCACCATCTTTACTTATATACATTTGACCCATCTTTGCTTATATACTCCGTACCATCTCTGTTACAAGCAAAGTGATGTTTTTGCATGACACAACCCATTTGCATTCTAAAGTCATTAATCAATGCCACAAGTGCTGCACTTCTTTGTCTTCATTGCCTGACTTCTTCATCTTCTCTTTGATTATGTCGAGCCACGTCTTTGTATCAGTTGAATAATTGATCCCTAGATGAGTGCGTCTCACTTTCACATCTGCCAACCTCAAACTCAAGCTCAGAGTCACTTAAACCTGCAATAGACCCTACAGCCATAAACTTGTTTCCACTTGATTCACCATCTGTTTCAGTACCATTTCCATAGCACTGCTAGGTGCTAATCATAGATTCACCCATATGCCTATGGGGCTGCAGTGACCACAACACAATCAAAAGTCATTCCAATCATTGGCTCAAATATATACTTTGTTTTCCTTGCTGCAAAGTTCCATATTGCTCTTTCAATTGCACCAATTAGCCTTGGGAGCATGGCATCAGATGCTTCCGGTGGGAACCATTTCCTGTCAAACAACAAACAAGTGCTCATTAGTGTGCCAACATTTTATTTACCTGATAGTTTAACAGGATTTCACAGTAATTAGACATACAACGAACAAAAATTCTTTGTTAAGAGGTATTTATATACAAATCCAAAGGCCTATGACTTTAATCATGAAACAAAAAAATAGTATTGTGTTATCTGCTCAAATAAGTCATGACCCTTGCATATTATCCATATCACAGTATATCGATCTCCCCACTAAAATAACTACCAAAATCTATGAAAGTGTGATAAAGAATAAAATCATATTGCTGATCTAACCTTTTTGTCATGGTTTTACTCCTCCACAATCAAAAACTACAGAATCTATGCCTCCATGCAGAAATGTCACCGTCATTATCAACTGCATTTGGTTCAGTGTAATTATCACTACCAATGGCTGCTCCCATTGCTGTTTTACGAACATGCTTGGTGCTAGCATACAAATCCATTAATCTATAGATATTAGCAACTAACTTGGGAATTCGATGGCCAATGCCAACTATAGAAAAAAGTGAAAACCTACCAATCTGTTGAAGAGGAAACTGAAAAATAATAAATACAAGATTTAACTGAAAAATAAAATTAACGCTAAATGATTTCACCCCAACCACTATAAAAGAATAACGCACCATGTGTGTTAGGTTTGGAATCAGAAAAATGGAGGATTCATGAACAGGTAGCAGCTTATAGGTGAGGCTTACTGCATCGATATTGTGCCCTGCGTATAGGATTCTAGAAAGACACTAACAAATCCAGAAATAAACAACAACTATAGAACAAAGAGGTAAACAAAGTCGAGTTTAGGTATGTACCGTTTCCATTGATTCACAGATTGGAACTCCCTACTACAGCATCAGCTAGGACGCCCGAATCTTCTCTGCTCATCTCCATGGACGGATCGAATGAACTCCCTCATGATGCACAATGTTCCGCGCCCAGATCTTCTCTTCTTGTTGCAATTGGTGCACGAACGGGGCTATCGCGTACTGCACCAACTTCGGCACCCGAAGCTCCTTCTCTTGGCGCCATTAAAGGGAATGAGGGAACTCCCGTGATTTGCGGATCTAGGAAGCTGCCATGGCCAGTGTGTGGAGAGGAAGAGGATGGTTTGCAGGAGAGGAAATGGAGACCTGAATGGTTGAACCCGAGGGGGCAGTTGGGTGATGGGTCTCTTCTCTGTACCAACTTGCCTCAACTCCTGCCTGGTGTGCTCGGGATTGCCTCGCGAAGCAAAATGCTTCAGGCATGAAGCGGGGCCGGTAGTAAATGTGGTGGGACCAGCTTTGGTAGCTTCCGATCCGCTAGCACGATGTTTGAAGTGCATCAACGGTGAAAAAGTTACCGGCCCGAGCCGGCACCTTCGGAAAAACCACGCTCGGACGAAACACCCAGGGACGGGACAAGGATCCCATCGACCCAGCCGTAGAGGGTGTTTGGGGCACATGCGCCGCCGGGCACCGTGGAGACGCTGGTGGTCGCGGCGGGAAGCGTTGTCGCCGTCGTGCGCGGCGACGCCGTGGAGAAGATGGGACTTGTCGCGGAACTCTGGAGCCATGGCGGCAGCGGGGACGGCGACGAGGGGTAGGACAGTAGGTGCAGCGGCACGCCGGAGGCGGAGGCGGCTGCTGCGGTGATGGCTGGGGCGGCCGGAGTCGGCCGGTGGCACGGCCCAGAGAAGCGGTCGCGACGTGGACGAGGAGCCGCCCGTCACGAAGTCACGTAGCAACTGCATCTCATCGCCCAAGCGCTGGATGGCGTCACACGTCTCTGTGCGCAGGCCGGCGAAAGCGTTGCCCTGGTCGTGGACGGCGCGAGCCATGGTGATGACCGCGCGTCCGAGGGCCTCCAGTGTGACAGGGGCGCTGGAGTTCGTGGTGAGGGCCGTCGTGAAGTCGATGGCCGTTGGGGCCAACGTCGACGATGGCGACGGCGTGGTGGTGAGAGGCAGCGGCGTTGTGGAAGTTAGCGCCGGCGGCTGAGTCGACGGCGGCGCCGGGGGTTGCGACGACGGCGGAGCGGAGGTGGATGGGGGAGGGCCTGACATCACTGATACCAGGTTGATAGGATTGTAGATCCTACCGTGGACTTCCCTGAGCGAGTATGGGTTGTTGGGTGTAGGGCGACGGCAAGGACGGCGCACTGGCGAGGAGGGAGGGAGGCGGCTAGGGTTAGGGTTCTCCCGGCTCCATGAGGATGCCGAAAACAATAATATGTTTCTGCTTAATCCCAAAACGAAGGGTTTAAAAAAGTATTTATGACTCTCACACTTTTCTAATCAACCCCTAAAACTCTCAAAAATAAACAAAATTGGGCCATGGCCCCACCAGCCGGCGCACTAGCCACTTCGTGCGCGGCAGCTGCTACATGTGATGCCCGTCATAACAGTAGGACTGAGAAGAAATTAGATGCCTTGTGGATTTTTCTTTTTCGAACAAATGCCTTGTGCAATATAGGTGGTTGGATGGCCTAGTATCTAGTGCCAAAACAAAGGCCAGAAATAGAATGACACATGTACGGAGTACCATTACCATCAATCTCCCCTCCCCTCAGGATCGCGCCAAATGCCTTGTGCAATATAGGTGGTTGGATGGCCATAGTATCTAGTGCAGCTAGCGAGTTTGTTTTGGACTTGGATGCACGGAATACGTTACTAACAAACACAAAATACAATACAAAAGATATACGGAGCTCGTGTATCTTCACAGGAGGAGCAGTTCTTGGGCCCTCGACTCCACAGGTTGCTTCCAGGGCAAATTGTGTAACTGCCTGGAGAAAGCATGGTGAATTTTAAATTCTGATCACCGGAGGTTAGCGGGGAGAATTAATTAGAATTACCAAATTGACAATGAATTGGCTCGGGATAAATTTTTGCGCTGGACTCTAGTCATGTGATAAATTTTTGTCATGAACCAATACAACTAGCAGTTACCTAGTGATACCAATACAGTCTGCTATCTGTCATGTGATTAGCAAATACCCTCTCTGATTGCTAGATCATGCTATCAGTCACCTAGATCATGCAAATACTTTGAAGTTACTGAAGGTACTTTGAAGTACAATATGCTATCAGTCACCTAGATCATGCATATACTTTGAAGTTACTGAAGAATAAATTATTTGCCTCCAATTGAGGTTAGTTTCCTTCCAAGAATTTTGTTCAGTAACTCGAATACCCTCTCTGATTGCTCTTCCCATTCAGTAGTTGAGCTCCTCTTTAGCTTCAGTTTGAGCTCCTTTTTTTAATTCAGTAATTGAGCTCCTTGTTTGATAGCTTTAGTATGATAGCACTCAGAATCAGATTTTAATGGATAGGGATAGCTAGTGATTTATGTCATTTAACTTGTAATGGATTTTTGGGACTTGACAGATGCGTAAACACACGAGCAAAGGCGTGACCTTGAAAACCGGGACGTGCCAATCAATCTGACCTGTTGATTGACAAGGACAAAATCAGAGGTTAAGAAACAGGCAGAAAACTGATTCTTTTGTAAGTGAATCGAACGATGGATGACCGATTCCGATAAGCAGATATCGATAACTGTCAAATAAATCTAAACGAAGCAACAACGATACGCCCGATGCTAAAGAACACTACGTGGGCATGTTGCCCGTTCTGGTTTGACCTCTGTTCTTTACGGCGAGCTGCTTCCATGAGAGAGAGAGGACGGAGTCGATGTACACAGTGTTTAGACTGAGCTCCGCATTCGCATATATTGTATTAGGTTTAGCAAAATGCACGTTACGACCCCAACATCTGATGTACGAGTCAAAAGGTTTTTTTTAATTGCATTCTCTCTTAACAAATTGATTTAAAATGAATTGATGTGCTTTTGAAGGCCAAATGAAACGTCCATAATAAAATCCATAATATTAGCAACAGTATTAGCAACAGAAAAAAAAATCAACACGTTTTTCCCAGTCATGTTGATTCCAATAGCACAAGTAGCAATAAAAGAAAATCCCCACTTCAATAGCACATACAAGCATATACTACTTCAGGACACGGATTCGTGCAGGCAACATGACTGAATTAGTAGACAAAAGCAGATTCCAGAATTTACAAGTCAACCGGTAACCAAGCATACAGCCCACTGATTAGTTCGGCCATAAGTTTGCCAAGTTCATCTGTGTTTTTTGCATTACACCAGGTATAAGGGGAATCCCAACTCTATGACACGAGTCCATTCGATCTCGCAAAAGCATGGAGAGCCTAGTGTGCAGGCATCTGTCTCTGGGTTCCGCTATCTAAAATGGACACCAGTGATTCGACTGATGCCAAGGTTCAGGTTTCGGCAAGCCTTCATGTGCTTGTCCCTGGGATAACCAAGATTCAAGTTTTGCTAATGCTTCATGCGCTTGTCCTCAGAGTAACCAAGATTCAGGCTTTCCTAATTCTTCAGGCGCTTGTCCCTTGGGGTAACCGTGGCGGTTGAGTCTGTCACATCCTGCAAATCAAGCATTGACTGTGATCTCATATGAGCTGAGAACAACTGGGGTGGACGAGGTGCAGGTGGAGAAGCAAAGGCATCCATGGCATTGCCGGGCCTTCTGCTCGGACGACGGGAAGATGGCTTCTGAGAGCGGTAATGTTCATCATCACTGCCACTGTTGCTTCCTGAGCTGCTTGTGGCTGGAGGCGATATTGTCAACCTCCTACAATTTGTGGGGCTATCGACAACATGATCTTCAGGGAACACCTCTTTGTTCTGTGGTTTGCCCCACTTGAAACTGAATGGAAGAAGACCTTTGCGCTTCCTAGGGGATGGTGTTTCTGGCTTTGGAAGGTCTTTCTGAGGGGGAGACAGAATTACAGCATCTTTAAGCTTTGCAAAAGATCCAGACTTGCCATTGTAGAACTTGCATACCCCTTTCCTGTCATATGTAAGAAGAACATCGATCAGCAAAATGGAAGATTGATGAGATGTCGGAAGATAATTTGTCACAACCCATATAAATGCTAATGAGAACATGCAATGACCTAACAGAGTTGAGCAGTCTCCAAACGGTTCACAGGGAGCAAACAGACAAAATAAAGTTGCCAAATAAAAACAAATACAAAAAAACAATATTTTAGTGCTGTAGATAACAAATGCTATGTAGCTGCTATAAGCTAGCCAACAAATCCATGTGAAAGAAGAACGTGCTGTCTGTTCGATCTTGTGCTTGTGTTAATCACATGTTGTCTGCATCGAACAGTGTTGTGAGTGCACATGACCAAATCTCTGCTTCATCATATGAAAATAATACACTAACTATTCCTGCTAACCATAAGGGCCAATAGCCAACCAGTAGCATTAAGCTACTAAGGAGTGCTATGACCATTGGCCAAGGAAATGAACCTATATTTTTGCTTGATCAATCACAAGATTGCCAGACTAAGTGGTATAATATACAATTAAATAAGTTCAACATGCTCAAACAGATGATTGCATTCAGGTAAACCAGTACACAGACCATGAAACAATTCACGACATAAGACAGTTTAAGGAAACAGAAAAGGATTCTTGTCCAAGAGTATATGTATCCACCAATCCAGAGCCATCCCAATCCTATGTGACCACCAGCCAGTAAGGTCATGGGAACACAAACAAAAACGTAATATCTGGACTGCAAATACTACTGATTTATTTGCCTAGTGCTGTGAATAGCTTTCGAAATGGTTGGAGGTTAATTCTGCCGCAGTTGCATTCATTTCTAATGTATAGCAACAGTTGTTTTACCGGCTAACTTTAAAAAAAAATCATCATTAATAGAACACAATCCTCTCGTGTAGCATATCATTTGGACTAGGATATAACCAAGTTTTCACAGAACAACAGTAGGAATGAGCCCAGCAATGGGCTGGTAGGCATCCAACTGCAGCAACATTTGGTAGAAGTAAAACCATAGTATTCATATGCGATAGCAATATAACCATAAGGTACAAATGGACATATAATCTTTCCCTGTAAAATGGGAAGAAACAAAACCTTCTGAATATTAAGCTGGTAGAAAGTACTAGCCTTAAAGTTACTGCTATTCTAGCTAAAACCTACTTCACTCCTTGGAAAGCCTAAACACAACTTTATTCCAATCCCAATTTGTCCCAACTTATTTTCATGCTGTATCCACATTTGTTAAAATTCATAATTTACTTTACAAGCAACATTTTCACGGACCAAACATTAGCATCAATCAGAACGCTAGATACCTGTTGAAGTCAACCAGTTCAAGGACCAAAATTTTAAGATCAAAGAATCCACATTGTGAGGCAACAATTGTGTTATGAACTCTACGGTACCCAAGCCTAGTCATCCCAAATGCGGTGAATGCAAGGCACCATAGAGAATCGCCTATAGAACTCTAAAGCGCAGTAGTTTTGCAATCTTATCACTCCAGACGTAGTCAAGCAGTTCGGGGACTAAGTTTTTTCCAAGATCAAAGAATCCACACTGTGAGGTGATATTTGCATTAGACTCCTATAATACGAAAGCCTAATGTCCCCAATCACAGTGAATATAAGGAATCAAAGAGAATCAAAGAGAACCGCGAAGAACTCTAAATCGCAACAGTTTGGCCATCTGATCACTCAGGCTTGCCAAGAAAAAGAAGCCCCCTCCAATTTCTCAACAGAAGAGACAATCAGAGGACCAAGAGCCAAAACCAGTCCGCTGGAATTCTCCAATACCTCCCAACTTCACCAGAGAAACAAGAATACGAGTATGTAACGCACATTCCCCAACTAGTACTGACGAAGAACCAATCTCTTCGGCTGCGTTAGTCCACCCAACGCAAAAGAAATCTCCGAAATTCCCCGGGAGAAACGAGCGCATCGGGATCAAGAACAGCCTCTTGCGGCCACATTGCCCCGAATCCCCCAAAGAAGCGCGTGAAGAAGCCCACGAGACCGATCAAGATCCGTTCCCCGTGGCGAAATGGGCGCTCACCTGAAGGGCAGGGCCTCCTGGAGCGCGTCCATGGTGTCGAAGGGCGAGCCCCTGTACGAGCTCTGCACCTCGCCGTCGCCGCCCTCGACCTCCTCGCCGTCCCACTCCCACTGCGCCGCCGCCGCGGGGCTGTTGCTGTCCCGCCCCACCGAGGAAGAGCCGCCGCGCCCCGCCGACGCCGGCGGCGAGGCTGCGTAGCCGCAGCGCGCGACGCGGCCGAACCGAGGGCCGCCGCCCAGCGCCCGCCCGCTCTCCAGTGCGATCGACATGGCCCGCGCTCCCCTCGCGGCCGCGCCTCACAGGCAACGGGAGCAGCAGCAGAAGCAGCCGCCGCCTCTTGTTTCTTTCGCTCTCGCTCGCTCGCCTTCACACGCGCACGCGTACCGAAAGACTAGCGAGTAAAGAGCAGGAGAGGCGAGCGGCTAGCGTCGCGAGTAGGACTAGTTTTTTAAGGAGGACACGGGCTGGGTTCGCGTGGTGTTAAGTGTTAACTAGCAAAAGAGGGCGGCTTTTCAAGATCTTTTTTCCTTTTCACCTTTTTCTTTTTTGCATTTTCCCTTTTCCCCTTGGATTGGAGTTGCCAATGTCTATGGTGGGAACAAAAAGGTAAATGAAACAATAATAGCATGTATGCAGTACCACCTGCAAAATAAAGCAATACTATTTGCTACAGTAGCATTTTGTGATTTATTTGGCGGCTTGGCTTCTTCTTACTGTCATACTAGCGCCCCTGCCAAATAATGTCTTATTGTTAAGATGACTTGACATAATTTCTTACTAAAAAGAATAATGACAAAATATTGTTAAGGTGGCTTTGTGGTTCATGTTTCGTTTAACCTTTGTCAGGGTTCAGTAGCAGATTTCTGTATAATGTTATCAAGGTTGGAAGGGATAAATGGGACAAAGTGACCAACACATTGCAGCCTATTTCAACAAATAGGTGTTTGTGCATTTTTGGCTAGTATTAGTGGATCGAAATCGAGTCTTAACGCTATTTCCCCGAGTGTTTGGAAAAACACACAGGAAGAAAGTCACACGCAGGAGTATTCTGTCGTCAGTGTATAGCCATGATAGATGATAAACAACAGTGTGAGTAAAAAAAGGTAAAACACTCAAACTGGTGTACTACGCTACGATATAACATCTTCTGTGTGCTGTATCAAACACTAAAGTTTGTTTCGGTAAAAAAAAAAAAAAAACCATGTGAACTTCTGCAAGGTACAGCAACACACGGGCGAGCAGCCGTACGCGTACGCGCCTGATCCCATCATGCGGGAAAAGGTAGGCCGTGGTCCACGGCTGCACGCACGTCCCCGAACCAACGCACCACACGGCCGGCTCCGGTGCAGGCAGTACGTACGCCAGCCTAACAGCCAACAGAGACCTACCCCAACAAACTCGCGCGAACCTTTGCGCCGGGGGCATTATTGTGCGCGCTCGATCGGTGATCAAATCCAATCCGCCCCCCAAAGCGTCACGTGTGCACGACACGCGCTACTTACTACTTCGTATATGGTATTCGCTGTCCCGATCGACCCGTGTTTGCCAATGCAAGCCTGGCTGCCATCTAGTTGCAGTCTTGGCGCATCAGATCGAGAGATTTGATAGCTTTCGTAGCGAGAGCGTTTTCGATGATCCAAAGTGATCATATAGTTGCTGTTCATTTCATTTCAATCTTCAACACGTACTACAGAGAGATGGCAGTACAAAGAAACAGAGCGAAAATGGAGCGCGTTCAACCAATCAATGGGCCGGCGCTTCTTCCGCGAGCATGGGAGGAGCAATTAATCAGGTCAGTCCATGGCGACATCGACACACGGTCGGTCGTCAGTGCGTGGCGACGAGCTTGGGGCCGCGTTCGGCGAGCGCGGCGAGCGGGCCGATGGCGAGGGAGTTTATGTAGGTGCAGGGCTCGGTGTAGGAGGAGTTTGCGCGCTTGTCGACGAACTTGTCGTCCTTGTCCGGCCCTCCCATGATGGCGCCGGTGAGTTCGTTGGGGTTGGGCCGGTCGGGCGCGAACCACTCGCCGAAGCTGAGCCCGCAGTTGACGTCGTACCCGGGGGGCAGCACGGGCGTGGAGGCGCCCCTGTGGTGGGGCTGCGTGGGGGAGTTGGCTCCGAACCCCACCACGTAGGAGCTCGACCTCGGGTTGGCGCCCAGGAGGTAATCCATCTGCTGCCGCGCGAACTCCCGCAGCCGCTCGGGCCGGATCGGCTGGTTCCCGCACATGACGTCCTGCCCCGTGCGCAGCAGCAGGTCGCTGTAGACGACGAAGAGGAACGCCGTGCTCGTCACGTACTGCGTGTTGGCGCCGTCGCGGAGGTGGATCACCCCTCCGGGGGTGATGTACACCTGGTGGAACGCCGTGTCGGGCAGCACGGCGCACACGAAGTTGTCGGCCTGCGTCTTGAAGTTCTGCGCGCCGCCGCCGGAGGTCATGTTGAACTCGGCGAGGAGGACCTGAGCGCCGGGGAACTTGAGGTCCCAGCTGAACTCGGCCACGCTAGATGAGATGGCCTCGTGGGTGATGAAGTCCGCGTACACCTGGCGCTTCGTCGCAAGGTACAGCCACGTCGCGGCCCACAGCAGCTCGTCCTGCATGCATGCAGCCATGTATGTATCAGTACAAGTACTCGATCGCGCGCATCAGATCAGGTGATGAGGATCGGCACGCACGTTGAAGCCGGAGTAGGAGCAGTAGAAGGGGCACTCGCCGTCGTAGCTGCCCTGGTGGCTCTTGGCGAACAGGAACAGCTGTTGTTGGGCCGGGCCGAAATTAGCAATTGTATGTTACAGATGGAGAGATCTGATGTGCCGTGTGTCTCGCTCGATTCATTCAGCTTGATGAATCTTGACGAAGAAAGGAAAACGTTACCAGCTTGGCCTTGTTGAGGAGCGCGCGCGAGTAGGCCTTGTCGTGGCGGAACACCATGGAGGAGGCGGCAAAGGCGGCGGCGGTCTCGGCGGCGATCTCCGTCCCGGGCGTCTTCTCGTCGATCTCGTACAGCGTCCGCGGCGCCTTCATGTTCTCCGGCCGCACCCAGCACTGGTGGTCCAGGTTCGGGTCGCCGACCTGCAGATCATATCGATCCATGACAGACAGACACATCAACGATATGATCGATCGAGCAGGACCGAGACACATCAACGAACGATCGATCGGCGGCTCACCTGCACCCACAGCTTCTTCTTCCTCGCGGCGCACTTGAGCAAGTAGTCGGTGCCCCACCTGATGGCCTCGTACACGTGGTCCAGCTCCTTGGCCGACTGCAGCTCCGGCTTGAACGCCAGCGCCGTCCACGCCAGCGTGGTCACCGTGAAGGCCAGCGGGAGCCCGTACTTGACGTTGTCGCCGGCGTCGTAGTATCCACCGGTGAGATCGACCTGCTCGATCGGCCACATGTTATCGTACGTGCTATGGCAGGATATCACAAAAATTCCTAAAGTTTCCTTCCCTAATTTCTTGCTCCATCCATTGGGACATTGATCTTCCTGGTACTATATTGTAGGAACACACACAAACGAAGTGGGGGAAACAAACAAGGAAATGGCGCCCGCGACACACGCCGTACATTTGCGAGCTTGCCGTCCTCGAGGCCGGAGTCGCCGCGCCACTTGACGCGGTTGTTGGGCGGCAGCTTCCCGGAGCGCTGCGCCTCGAGGAATATGATGGTCTTGGTGAGGGCGTCCTTGTAGTTGAACCCGCCGGCCAGCGCCGGCTGCAGGGCGTCGCCGGCGAGCACCAGCGCCGCGAGGGCCAGGGCGACGTGGGCGCGCATGGTGCCGTGCTTCAGTGCGCGCATGGCGAACGACGCCACAAGGGAGGCCCCGCGGGGATATGGTCGGGGAGGCGAGGGGAAAGGAAGGGACGCGCTTGGATTCAGGAGGCAGGCATGGGGAGAGGCGGTTGCGACTTGCGAGGTGTTCGGCCCAGAATGTTTCGTCTCCAGAGGGTCAGCCTGTTGTCATGGACGTGGGTCGTGTCTTGCAGCAACTGACGAATCATGATCTGGTTCGGGCAGGCGTCAATGAGCTAGGTGACCGCCGTTGTTCAATTTTGTGGTTAATTAATGCAGTATTAGAACCTTTCTTTGCATGCTATATCAAGTTGCCAGAAATGAGACGATGACTCCTAACCAATGTACGTACAGTAGTATACGCACTGAATTTGCCCGCAAAACCATCATTGTTCCACATCTCATGTGAGGATGCGATTGAAATGCACAGATATTATTATGGTGCCAATCTCAAGAGCAAAGGACCGATTGACTCCTACACTTAAATCTCCGTGAGCTGTTTCATCAGTGCTCAATTCAGCATCACTGTAACGTATAACAACGGGTAGCGTGATACTACTCCACAGGATTCTGTTTGAATCTCAACGAAACTATACCACGGCTGCACAAGTAAAACAGATTCTCTTGCAGTTTAGCTTGCTGAAATTCCCTTGCGTACAACTACAACTTAAGTACACGAACACGCCATCTACATCAGTAGAAAATAAATAAAATAGAACATTCTTTCCAGAGAAACAAGCTGGGCCCCTTCATTTTTTATGGGAGTACATAAACATTCTCTTGTACAATTTCTAGCTGTATCATTGTTCTTGTACTTGATACAGTGGCCAGGAAATGGCAAATGCCAAGCCATATGAAAAGCACGGAGGCATTTGCCTAGAAGGATACTAGACCTCTGAGTTTGTTGCAATTTTTGCATGTTTAGTTTACAAATTGCATGTCTATCAACTACAAAGAGAATCGATCCTCTCCTGGCTTCTTTTCCCTATATATTTCTTCTCTAGTTGTATAGATGAATGAAACAACTCCAAGTTTTTCGACTACGCTGTTCTGCTCTCCTGCTAGCATCTTCTCATGAGTCCAGCCACATTTTGCGCAATGTCCTGTTTGGCCTCCACTGAAACAGGGGGATCACCAATATACATATCGAAGAAAGCTCCTGTTCATATAAGGACATAATTTAAGGACTAATGATTTGGAAATTCTAAAAGATGCATAAAAGCTCAGTATCTTGGCACTCTAACTTACTGCAAAGATCTTTGCTCTGGACAGTACCAATTTGTTTGCCATCAACTGCACAAAGATGTTTCTAGTCAAAACAGTGTGGTAGGGGCAAGAAACTAAAGCACAGTGAAAGAATAAACTATATGGTAGTGGTACTAACTTTCAGTTATTAGCTGGCCATCAGATGTTTGCCGGAAGTCAATCTTAGTACCCTGCGGTTATGTTCACTTTTAACAGTTCACACTTAAAGGTACCAAGTTAGTAGACCAGGAGTAACATGAAGACTTACAGCAGGTATACGAATGTCTTCACTAAAATAAGAACCAAATGTCTTCAAGCAATGGTAATCGGTATTAGGATTCATCTGATTCAAGGAAGTACAAATACCAAAAAGCTCTGTTAATACTATGATACACAAATGATAAGCTGTTTGCTGAACAGATAGTAACTACCTTTTGCAACCGCAAGCAAAGAGACTTCTCAAATGCACTGGAAAGCACATTGACACAAATGAGCTACTTCATTCTTGAAGATATACCGTATTTTTAACCAAATATAAAGATAAGAACATGCTAATTTGCACATGAAAATAAGAATGCTTACTCTCGAACTGTGCCGATGCTGAGGCCATTGTAGCTTACCACTAACCTGACTGTCATATCAATATTTTCCCTGGACAGATTGAAATTTAACTAGCATCACAGGCAACAAATGGAATGCAGATGGTGCAAAAATGAAGGTCATTGCATCTACATCACATTTCCTTCTTTTTTAATGATCCCTATATTTCCTGGAAGTTTACTCGATGAGTGCCCGAGCTTACATAACATATAGGGCTAGCAGGCTAGGTAAATGGCAAACTTGAAACATCTCTAATGATGGAATTCATGAAGATACATAAATATTATCGCACACCTCAGAAGATCTTTGTAAAAATCTGGGTGATCCTTCAGCTCAGCATCTGGAATACAAGCATACTTTGGACCCAGCTTCTTGCAAATAGAATCTGGTTGTATGTCTGAAAATATGTCAACATAATAAGTAACCAAAAGAAATAGCCATTAAGAACTAACTACTTGTCACCAGTTCATAAAAACAGTAAACATGTTAAATTAATTCACTCACACAATCCAAAGGCGTAAAGATTCAGATTTTTGACCCTCATTATTCGCATGCTTCTGAAACCCAGCCCAACAAGCACCTGTTAGTTCAACCATCAGATGCATGTTACAAACTAGAGACAATATCATTATAAATTTTCGTAGAATATGGGGAAATGATTGATCCAGAAAACAAAATTCGACAGAAGCGAGTTGGAAGTATGACCTCTGTACTCGGATTGGAATTGTCCTCAAGGAGAGCAGGGAACTTGATCCCGGTTTTTGGTTCCGTTGCATCTTCTGGCAAGATTAATCTTGGTATAGCGACACAAGCACAACCTGAACGGTTTTCCTCTGAATAAGGCTGATCAACAGGTTCTCGGATATGTCCACTATCTTTTCCTAGTGCCATTGACTCAGCCAGAATCTTCGGGGATCTTGTTAATGGATAAAATAAATGTTAACTAGGCCAAACCAAATGGCACAAAAAAGGAGGCACGTCAGAAAAACAGCATGTAACAAAACATACATGTTTTCAAATGGTGGTATTACGGTTGCAGCAGCTAGCATAAGAACATTCCAGGCATGACGCTCCTCCACCTCAGTCCACAGGCGTCCAAAAGTTGCACCTGCAAGCCTCGCTAAAAACACCTGTATAGCGTGCTCTTCTCTTAATTGTGAACCAAATTGGAATCCAGGCAAATGCTGCAAGCAAGAGGTCACTTGCTTGATGTGTGACCGACAAGCTCGTGAACTTGAGCCAGCAGCAGATGACAACCTTTGGAATAGCTTAGGATTTGATGATCTAGAAAACCAAAAATAGAAAGCTCCAGCGAATTTGTTGAAACAGTTGAATGCCTCCTGAACTGCTCCGCTTCCAGTTGCACATGTATGCCTCTGATGTTGAAACGAACACTCAACTAAATTTCCAACTTGTGATATCAATCCTAATCCAATATCATGAGATATTGGAGAGCCTACAGGGAACTTGTGGAGGTAACCTCCATTACGATCAAGTTTGGAGAAAATTGACCAGTCTTTCATAATGAATCACTTGCTTCCTCAGACGAAGTTGGGGAACTCAGGAGGAAAACTTGTCTGAATCTGTCAACTGGAGCAACAGAACTAAATCAAGACACAGAGATAGCAATACGCGAATTGCATGCATGCTTACAGGGAACCGCTTTATTTTTTTTCTGGACGGGCAGAACTATTTCACGGCAGCACTTGCAACTGGACCTTATAACAGCACTAGTTAACGGTCTCAAAACCATTCAGATCAATACAAATGACACATACGAAAAAACATCACATCTAAATAGAATTATAGATTCTCAAACCATTCTTCAACAGAAAAGTAAGCTTCTCAAACTAGATCCTTGTCAAACAAGCCTGGAGAAAAAAACTTATAAATCAACAGAGAAATAAAAAAGGAAAACACATGATCCCAGGTACCTCCAAGGTAAACAAACACAACAGTGATTACCTATACGCTAATCTATTCTAATTTTCAGCTCAATCAAAATTATACCTCAGAGAAACAAAGGCCGATGGAGCACCCAAAATCTCACCCTTCTACAGAAATCTACAAACCCCAAACCCAAACACCTCAAATTAACACCAGAAGGCCACGATCTCACTAATTACCCCAGGATTGACACAGCTCCAATCGGCCACAGGTCGCTAATCCTAATGCCGCCCGCCCAGTCTCACCCTCACCGCGCAGCACCAGACAACTCCCACCTTCCCCACATGCACCCCGCAACAAGTCCCGCATTCGCTGCTTGAACCACGATCCCTCAAACCAAAAAGGGCTAGCGACACAACAGGGGTGCCAAACCTGACCTGGCCCTTCCGCCTTCCCCCGGGGGGATCGCGCGGCGGCAGATGTGACCCTCGCGCGCCGCCTCGCGAGCAGCGGGGTTGGAGACGAGGACGAATGGTTCCGTGCCTTCCTTCCCCGGGCGGCGCGGTGTGGTGGCGTGGCGTAGTGGCAGCTTCCTCGTCGGATTCGGGAGCAAATCCAACTCCGAGGGAATGGGGGGAGATGAAACCAGTAGGCCGGAAGCAAGCGGCTTGGTGGCGGTTTCGTATTAAAAACTCCGGGGGCCCCTGCCTCCGTCGCCGGCTCGGCGCCCCTCCGCGCCGTGCAACGGTGCAAGGTGAGTCACCAACAACACGTGCGCGCCCCAACCTTTTGCCTGCTCGGCCTCCGCTCCGATTAACCGTTTTTAAGGGGAGTGGGACGTAATTAAAAGGCCCTTTTTTCATGCGATTTTCCGGCGACCAAAGTTAGCCGAAAAGGCTTTCTAAACGCATCGACAATAAGAATACGGAGAATATTAGTGACCATGGTGCAAAAAGCCCCAATTGTCCGGTGAACGAATCGGGGAATATGCCGCACGGCTGACGTGGAGCGGTTAGTGGCCGTCGATTCCACGGATTCCAGGAATCTTCCGGGTGCTTTCAGCACGACCCCGTCCGGGCCGTCCACGGAGCGGGAGACGTTGACGCACGGCCGGCGCCCGGCGGCCAACCAAACTTTTAACCTGCTCGCTTAATTAACGTTTCACGGCCAAACCCAATACGGAGGCTAATAACCTTGCCAGTGCACATGTCAACGCACGATACCAGCAGGAAGGTAAAATTAGCAAGCATGGCAAACACGTTGGAGGAGATCTCTCTGTCTCTGCTGGGGCTTTGCCTTCGAAAAAAATGGGACGGTTTTCTTTACTAGTACTGATGTCTAGATCCATCATCCATGATGAACCAGAAGCTGGGTGGGTTCACCAGGCCATGACACGGCGCCGATCCAGAACAGTCTTCCACATGTCATGTGGCCTCATGGGGGCCGTTTGCCTATTATGGCCTTGTGGGACACCGGCAAAGCGAACATGGCAATGGCATTGGCATGGACCGCAGCGGTTGCCAACAGCCAGCTCGATCGGCAGAAAAATTTCCGGCGGTGACCGCAGCGTGTGGAGGGCCGTTTACTCGGGGCGGCGGGCGGAGCGCGTGTTCAAGCGCCGCGCCTGCGGATGTCCTTCACGCCCTCCGCGGCCTGCCTGGCCGGCGCGCGCCGGCAGGACCAGTGGCGGCCGTGTGCTCGCTGCTCAGCCTACCAGCTCGCAAGTAGTAGAACCGGCCAAGGCCAACTGCTACCGATCGATGCAGCCGGATAGCAGTGGAACTTGGGGCTTGTGGCGTGAGAGCAGAGAGCGATGTCGTGAGGTGACCCGGCTCTCCTTTTGCCCCGTTTGGCTGTCGCCCACATGGAGTGCTCGCTCACCGTCTTGCAGCGCGCCCACATGCCAACCAGCTTACCAAAAAGGCTACGTGCGAGATTCGCATATTTGATGACACATATGATCCCCACCGGACTAGAGGAGGGCCCCAAACAAAAGCTAAGAAAAAAGATGGGATGGACCGGAGTGTGCTGTGATTTTCAGTTTAAGCTCCCGGCTCAATCACCCAACCCAACACGCTGGGGTATTTTGCTGCAGCAAAGAATCTTGGTCTTGTGCCACAGGTTGTAGCTGCTGAGCTGAGGAGAGGAAAGGTTAGTGATGGCCGTGTTTAGATGTTTCGCGAAATTTTTTTCGAGTATGTTCCCTCACATGGCATATTAAATATAGTCGAAAAAATAACCCATTATATGGATGGAGTGTACTTCGCGAGACGAATCTAATGAGCCTAGTTAGGTCTCTTGTGAAGTGTGGACCATGGCATTTGGTCGCTTACCTGGGTGCATTCATTTGACATGCCTGCCCATATTTGGAGGCGTCGTTGCAGAGGGGCCCAAGCCAACGATTTCTCGTTCCTAAACAGGCACAATGGGGGCAACGTTCATTGAACCTGGCCCCAAAATCCTCGAAAGCGGGAAGGAGCAATGGGAGCTCCCAGTTCCGAAAGATTGTGCAAAGACAGTCGAGTTTCTCCCTCGATCTATGGTGCTCCAACCTGCTCACAAATGGTCCACAATGTTCTCGCCTATTGAGGTGAGAAAAAGATTGTTAAATTGCCACTTTACCCGCAAAAAAAAAAATGCCACTTTACCAGAACAACATATTGACCCCAGGAGAAGAACGGGAATACGCTGTGCTGGCATATACTACGATCACCCATAGTCTGGTGTAATGATTCATGAGATATCGCAATATTTCCCAAATGGAGTGCAATATACAATTTTGCAAGCTGTATACCTAAACAAGAAGCAGCGTTCACATCAGATGCAATGTTACAAGGGCAACATGTCACAAAGTTCCCAAACAGAAGTAAAGTGAAATGCTGCTAAAGGGTAATATTTGAAGGGCTACAAGAATAATCATATCGCTTATAAAGAATATGATGGCAGTTTTACTTTTTGCAATGCCACATTGGTACAACATATGTTGGTGGGCAGAAGATTTTCATCCCACGCAGTAAATTACACATTGATACAACAATATCAAAGGATATATTGACAACAATAAAATGTTACTCTAGCAGAACCACTGGGAATCAGATCTACTTATTGCTGGTAACAAATCGAATTGCCTATTGATATGCTGATAACTCATATGACCCAAAACTTTTCTTCTATATTAAAGGGTTCATAATCACAAATATATTTGTGTGGTGCCTGCAAAAGGTTATGAAGATTACATTAGTATATCTCATGGCAGTAAGAACCCAATGAAATAATTTAGGCCAGGCACAATATAGAAGGTACCTATGGCACCATGCATCCATCACCTCTTAAGGTGTCCCTTGTACTGCTCTATTCAGCCTGATAGACAGGAAGACAATGTGATGAGTAAGTAAATAAATAGATTCGTTGTTTTTTTAGGCACATGCAACATAATTGAAAAATAAACTTTTGAAGGCGAAAATAATTTAATGTCTGTAGATGTACATTCAAATATGGAAAGCAGCCTATTCAGCGCAATGCAAATATAATGTTAAAGGCAAGGCAAACATGAGACTACAAGTTTAATCAGCAAATGCTTGTGCAAAAGAACATACAAAGTTACTTAAAAAAAAAAGAACATACAAAGAACAAGTGACGCCAATAATTTACCTTTGGTGCATATGGGGCAAAAATGGCTTTGACGTCTTCAAAAACCTCAGGAATTGGTTTTGCAGCATCAATCTGTTAAAATGACAAGTTAATACAGTTGCTAAAGTGGATAAATTCAAAAAAAAGCCCAGCAATTAATTGAAATGTGAGAATATAATGGTCAAAATTAACTCAAAGGAACATGAGATGGACCCAAAATATCCTCCATGTAGGCTCGTATATTTATGCTGGCATGTATCTTATTCCTAGTTTTGTTTCTATGGTATAATACAACCATGTAGCCTCATATATTTATGCTGGAATACATCTTATTCCTAGCTTTGTTTCTATTGTATAATGTCCATGTAACCTCATATATTTATGCTGGTATGCATCTTATTCCTTGCTTTGTTTCTATTGTATAGCACAAGACTACATTATACAGAGTGCAATAGTACTCCTGGAAAGATAGATCACCAATACCTTTTTAACCTTGTCCTTTGAGTTATAATGCTCTATGACAGGCAGACTTGATTCAACAAAAGTTTTGAACCTTTTTTTAATGGTCTCAATGTTATCATCAACTCTCCCCTGAAAACACAATATAAAATATTGGAAACAATAATTTTGTGACTAAAGGAAGAAAACAGAATTGATTAATGGCGAAGGAAACCTGATTGCGCCCCAAAAGGCGTCTTTCCATCTCTTCCTCAGAACAGTCAAAGAATAGCACGAATGCAGGAGAAATTTTGGTCTGAAAGAATGAGAGAATTAATGTTATGCTCTACAAATTCATTTTAGGTACCTAAAAGAACGGAATTGTAATGTCTTAAACTATCATGAGAACTAAATACAAACAAATTATGTATGGAAAAGAGAGCCTTACAACGTTCTCGAATGCTGCACGATTCTCCTCGTTCCTTGGAAACCCATCAATCAGGAATTTGTCATTTTCACTTTTTATCATTGCCTCCTGCAACAGCTTTATAGTTACCTCCGATGGAACAATCTTTCCCTCCTTTATCATGTTCTCAATCATGGTTCTGCAAAAACATCAAGGAGCACCATAGACAGAACAAAAATGTTAAAAATGTAGTTTGTTTTCTTTTTGAAAGAAAAGTTTATTCAGAAGGAAAAACGAAATTCACTTTCTTATGGAGGGAAAAGAACATACCCATTCTCAGAGCCAGATTTGATCTCTGCGCGCAAAAGATCTCCAGCACTAAGATGGGTGAATCCAAAGTGTTCCACAATGTTGGCACACTGTGTACCCTTTCCACTTCCAGGACCACCTATGTGTAAATTCTTGATCAGATGCAAAGCAATATAATCTATATAAAGTGCATATAATATGTGCACTCATTTATAAGTTCAAAGCTGCTATAAGCTCGGTCTCTTCTATGAGGTAAGATACAGATAACCGAACACCAGCGAAGATAGAACAGATACCTAGAACAAACACAACTGTAACTTTCTTGCCACCCAACATGTTCTCAGTGACCTGCACATCAAGCACATTTCTTAAATGAACCGGGCATTTCCTCAAGTGAAAACATGACATGGAGGTGGATGTAATCTTTTGAAGCATGAATCAGGCAGGAAAACAAGGCATATATACTACCAAAACTAACTGATTCTAAAATTTACTCAACAATGCAAGATTCAAGGGCACCAACTGTTGATGTAATAGAAGTTTAGAAGAAGTGCCTGGCTGTTAAACTAAAGGGTTGAGCAATCTGAATTATATTTCGATGAATGATGATGACAAAGATAACTAGATAAGGCGCTGAACATTCTCAATGAACCTAGTGCTTTGCAGCAGAGCAAATTATCTAATACATAGGGGATCAGGAGCTTCAAGTAAATAAGTAATGCAAAATACCTCCTCTGCCACAACTGCTGGAGCATCCACAACTGTGCCCATAGCTCAAATTACCCTGCAGTTCAATTATAATTGGAAACTGTAACTTCGTAAACAAAGGTCCAAACTTGCACATGCTAGAGGTAAATGGAATCATAATATTAGAAGGGCAAAGCAACTACTTTTATCTGTCGAGAAAGACAATGTTACATACTTGGGACACCTAATATCGACTAGGTTTTCAGGACAAGTCAGCTTCTATTCATGGCCTCATGTTTGCAGCATTAGAAGCCAATTGTCTCAAAGATTGATTTGACACGAGCAATTCAAGCACAACCCATTCCATGGCATTCTATTGATGACCGGTGAGTCTTAATAAGTTAGGACTGCAAACAACGCTTGTTTTTATGAAGTGAGAAAAGTTATAAATTTTTTCTGCTTATTTGCAGGCACTCTCAATAAATAAGGCGTCCTAGGTGGGATCCAACAATGTTCTGTCCATAGCAACAGATGCACTGATTCAAGTCGTTAACAATCAGAAGATCACAATTAAGTCATAACCTTGTTCGAACTCCCCTGATCTGGTGGCACCAGTTATTTTTCTATTATTCCGACAAACTCCCGCCAATAATTCGGCCCCAGCCTCACAAGGCGACAGACATCACAACAGAGAGAGCACCTGACTCGCGCTTTTCTTCAAGAAGTAGGAATATACATGTCTTCCTATAGTCATTAGCTGAACCGCCCTAAACTGCGAGATCAGCTCATTTCAACCGAGATCTCCCTCCCCTCGCAACCCAAACAACGCAGATCGCACCCCACATAACGCCCAATCGCGAAAACTACAGATCAATCAACCAACGATCCATGGACAGAGAAGGTTGAACACATAAGCATTAGGAAAGATGGCGGAGGAATCCGCGTACCTTGCAGGAGGCGTGCGAGATCTGGGAGCGATGGCGAGGTGAGGGGGGCGTGGAACGAATCTGCGCTAGTCGCTAGGTGCGTGGGCTTCGGGGCGGGAGAGAGCGAGAGGTGGCCGTTATTAATACGCGCGCGCGCGGGTTTCCGGGTCCGGGTGGGCTGGCCGCGTGAGGATCCGGGAACGCGGCAACTGGTCGGTGGCGTGGTGACCCGCCTGACCAAACGACAGAGGCGTCGGTGCGGAGGGTGAAGGGGGTGGTGGAGCGGGAGGCGGGAGCCCGAGGGGAGCTTCGTCTTCAGGAACGGGAGAGGAAGGTGGGAAAGAAAAGAGAGACGTTCCGTGACACGTACGCTTGGAGGTAGGGCCATTTGAGTAGATTTTTTCCTGTACAAAAATCCAGGACAATTTTTTCGTATAAATTTATGCCGCCATTTCAATTTCAAGCAGAAAATTGGGCGTGTTTAGTTGGGTGAAAATAATGAAAAGTTTATGCATTGGGCCATCTATAAAAAATAAATAAATGAACTGATTAAATGAAAACTTTTTTCATTTTTCTGGAACTAAACAAGGCCTGGCCTGAGTGAGTGAGTGTTGTTGTACCATTATAGCAAGTGCCAAACTTTTTTAGGGAAAACACGACTGCTTGATTTTAATCATGAAACGAAAGCAAATTCATGTCGTCCTGCCAAAAACTAGGTACTTGTTGACTCTGTACCCTTTCTTCTTTAGAGTGGAGGGCTGGGGACGTTTTAACTCTCAATTTCTTACGCACAGGGTTAAACCATAACTCCGCAAAACCACTTTCTTCCCATGCACACCTGTGATGGGACCTAACCAAACGTTATGTGACGTTCTACCTCAGAGATCGGGTGTCCATTAACGAAGAAACAGTGGGAAATGCTACCTAAAATATTCCCATGGACATTCGTTAGTTGCTGTAATGACCTGTCGGTGTTAAGCTGTTAGCTTTAAGCCTTTAACCATCCACATGTGTGGGAAATGACTATGGGAGAAGGCTGGCAAAGTATCTGTTCTCCAGGGCACCAAAAGTATACCCACATTCCACGGACAGAAGACTTCTTCATCCGAGATTCCTGTGGAATCGAATTGTCCGTGGCAACTTAAAATATGGCTGTCCGAACATATACAGTCCACATCATCTCAGCACCATGGGCAACCAAAGACAACCACATAACAACTCAGTCAATGCAAATCCATCATTGTCGCAGATTGATTGGAGCAAACACAACCACATAGCAACTCAGCAGTCTTTAACTACAGGAATACCATAGTATACATAATCAAACCTATGAGACCTGTACATCAAACTATCCATTCTACAAATCACAAGAGTACCCTTTTCATCGGACAGTCATCTTGTAACCTGTTTCAATACGAACGAATCCAGACTGAGTTACTCTTCTTCTATCAAAATTTGTGTTGATTGTCTGGGGTTCTAGTGATCCATAAGATAATTACCATCAATAATTTGTCTAGGTAAAATTCCGGAACTAGCTAAAATATACCAAAGATGTACATGTTCCTGAAAAAGGGGCAAATCAGGCCTCCTGCTCTTTGTGCAAACGGCCTCTAAACTTTGCAATGTTCTTCCGCAATTCAACATTTGACACTCGCTCTGCCTCCAAGGCTCGTTCAAGCTGTCACATGCACTCAAAAAATATTATAACGAGGAAGAAGGCTATAATTCTATAATACAAACCACAATAGCACTTCATTGAAAGTACCTTTGCTGCTCGAGCACTCCATTCACCCAGAATAGCTCTAAGTCTATCATTTTCTTCAACATACTGCATTGAACATGTTCATGGTAAAGCAGTCAATGCTTTTCAAGCAAATATGAGAAAACTCAAATCTGTCAACACTCTATGGCAGATCATTTGATTGCCAAACAGCATACCTGGTTGTTGCTCACACGGATACGCTGGATCTCTGAGTCCTTTTCATCAATCAAACCACGGGCAAGTTGAAGCTCGGAATGCACTTGATTCATCTGCACATTCAGTGTGGAATTACTTCTATTAACGATTCGTCGATTTCTGATCTTTACATTCAGCATCTATAGTCATCTAAGTCGAGTTCAATTTCAACTTTTCACATGATAAAGAATTTACACAAACATGTCAACAGACGCATCTATAGTCATCTAAGTCGAGTTCAGTTTCAACTTTTCACACAAGAAAGAATTACAAAAAAGATGTCAACAGGCGCATCCGTTGCATCTGCGACAAGCACATCACTAAAGTAGGCAGAGATAGGTAACTTTTCTTGTGCATATCCATTATTAATTAATTTACATAAACTAAGGCCTAGGCTTATAATAGTATTGCATCCCAAATGACTAGATACACATGGTATCCATGTAAGTTGTAATTTCTGAGGCATGTATAACATGATAATGAACATTCAGTAAACATAGTTACCTCAGCGGTAAGTGCTCGGAGCTCTTGATCACGAGATGCTAAAAGATGGGCAAGATCAACCTAAAGATTAAAAGGCAATCGATCATTTAATCAACTGACTTGATTAGATGCGGCATGCAGAATATGCAATGCACAGGGAGAGAAAACCTGAGGAGTGGTCCCAGCATCAGTTCTCTGGTATTTGCTTAAGCATTCTTGCAAGCGGAGGACCTTACAAGAAAAGAAACAAAATGTTAATCAACAAAACGATTCAGAACCTCCTGTATTTACAGTTTAATATGAGAAGCCAGGCTTTAACCGCATGCTCTAGAAAAGAAATATTGTGAAAGCTGCACTCTTATGTATTATAAAAATGAACAAATTAATTTGACCTTAAAAATATTAGTATATTGACTATCACATCTTCATTGTGTTCAGCCCTTCCAAAAATACTAAGACTACTTCTGGTGCTTATCTTGTTGGATGTAATTGTGCTGCTCTTGTTTGATCTTCCCCTGATTAGCAAAGTCAATGGAGCAGGTGAGCTCCATTGTACACTGCCTGCCGTATAGGACAGCAGTGCCATGAGTATAAGGGCAGTATGCCCTGTCTTGTATAGAGTACTGGTAGCAGTAGAATAATTGGTAGAAGTGCTCAAGTGTGTGTACTAGGTACTCAAGTAGCTGTACTAGGAAGTTGACTCCTGTATGTATAAGAAAAGAGAGAGCAGCTGCAGCTCAAGCAAGTTCAGCAGCAACCAAACATCAGAGAGGTGTGCGTGTGTGCTGTGGTGTTCCTCTTGTTCATCCTCTAGCTCTAGAATTGCTTAGTTGATTGCTTAGTTGTTGTAATTCTTAGAGAATTACCTCTGCCATTGCCAACAAGTGGCATCAGAGCCGCGTTCTGAGCGATCAGACCGGCAATGGCTGAGCGCGGGCGTCGGGGAAGGGGGCGTTCTGTAGGCCGCCGTGGAGGAGCAGTGGCATCTTTGTCACCAGAGCCCGGCCGTCGTGGGACGACGTACGTGGTGACGAAGACGGTCCGCGACATGGGCGGTGCGCAATACCCCGTCCTCACCCGCAGCAACTATGCGGAGTGGGAGGTTGTCGTCAAGGTGATGATGAAGGCGCGCGGCCTTTGGAAGGCCGTCAGCATCGGCGCAGACGACGAGCAGGAAGACCAGATGGCCATGGAGGCCATCCTGAAGGCCGTGCCCACCGAGTTAGCCATCGCGCTCGGTTCCAAGAACACGGCGAAGGAGGCCTGGGACAGCCTCAAGACCATGCGGCTCGCCAACGACCGCGTGCGCAAGGCGAAGGCGCAGCAGCTGCGCCGTGAGTACGAGGCACTCACGTTCCGCGACGGCGAGGCCGTCGAGGACTTCGCGCTCCGGCTCACCACGGCGGTGAGCCAACTGGCGTCGCTGGGCGACACCATTAGCGAGCCCACTGCCGTCGCCAAGTTCCTTCGCGTCGTGCCCCCTCGACTCGCGCAGATCGCGATGTCGATCGAGACCATGCTAGACATGGACACCCTCACGATTGAGGAAGTCACGGGGCGGCTCAAGGCGGTCGAGGACTGCGTCACTGGAGGCGCCGGCGCACACGACCGCCGGCGGGCAACTGCTCCTCACGGCGGAGCAATGGGAGGCGCGCGGGCGGAAGTCCGAAACAGGGGAAGGATCCCTTATTCCGCACGGAGGCGGTGGAGGCGGACGCGGCGGAAGAGGCAGCGGCCGCGGCAGAGGTCGCGGAGGCGGCGGCGGCAGAGGCCGCGTGGGCAAGGACCAGTGCCTTAACTGCGGCAGAACTGGGCACTGGATCCGCGACTGCAAGGAGTCGCGCCGAGAACGCGCGCATCTCGTCCAGGAGGACGACAACGAGCCCGCACTCATGATGGCGCGAGTGTGCGTGCTCAGCGACAACGAGCAAGATGCGTCGCGCACCCGAGTGGTGCTCGACGAAACGCGCGCGCAAGTCCATCTTGGGGAAGATGGCGACGACAGTGGCGGCGGCGGCGAGAAGAACTTGTGGTACCTGGACTCTGGCGCCAGCAACCACATGACCGGAGAACGCGAGGCCTTCTCCGAGCTCGACACGGGCGTCGTCGGGACAGTCAAGTTCGGCGACGGCTCGCGCGTGGAGATCCGCGGGCGCGGCACCATCGTCTTCACGTGCAAGAACGGCGAACACCGCGCCCTCACCGACGTGTACTTCATTCCCCAGCTGCGGAGCAACATCATCAGCATTGGGCAGCTCGACGAGCGAGGCTGCCAGGTGCTCATCGACCACGGCGTGCTCCGCATCCGCGACAGAGACAACAAGCTGCTCGCCAAGGTGAATCGTACCACCAATCGCCTCTACTTGCTCGACCTTCGTTTGACGAAGCCCGTGTGCCTGGCGGCGCACACCGGCGAGGCGGCTTGGTTGTGGCATGCCCGATACGGGCATCTCAACTTCGACGCGCTGGCAACCCTTGCGCGCCATGAGATGGTGCAGGGATTGCCCAACATCGAGCACGCGAGCGAGTTGTGCGACAGCTGCCTCGCAGGGAAGCAGAGGAGGACGCCGTTCCCCAAGACGGCGAGGTACCGCGCCGAGGAGCTCCTGGAGCTCATCCACGGCGACCTGTGCGGGCCAATCACGCCGGCCACGCACGGCGGACAGCGGTACTTTCTCCTGCTGGTGGACGACTGCAGCCGCTACATGTGGCTGCAGCTCCTGACGGGGAAGGACGAGGCGGCAGCAGCGATCCGGCAATTCAAGGCTCGGGTCGAGTCGGAGACAGGGAAGAAGATGAAGGTGCTGAGGACGGACCGTGGCGGTGAGTTCAATTCGATTGAATTCGGTCTATTTTGCGCAGAGGAAGGGGTGTAGAGGCACCTCACGGCGCCGTATTCGCCACAGCAGAACGCGTGGTGGAGAGAAGGAACCAGACCATCGTGGGCATGGCTAGGAGCATGCTCAAGGCGATGAGAGTACCAGCGGCGTTCTGGGGAGAAGCAGCGAGCACGGCGGTGTTCATCCTGAACCGCGCTCCAACGAAGAGCTTGAAGGGGAAGACGCCTTTCGAGGCATGGCACGACCGGAAGCCGGACGTGTCATTCCTGCTCACGTTCGGGTGCGTGGGACACGTCAAGAAGACGAAGCCCGGCCTCACCAAGCTGGAAGACAGAAGCACCCCGATGGTGTTCTTGGGATACGAGACGGGGAGCAAGGCTTACCGCCTGTTCGACCCACGGGCGCAGAGAGTCCACGTCTCGCGTGACGTGGTGTTTGACGAGGCAAAGGGTTGGAACTGGGAGGAATCCAGCGTGGGGGAAGGAGGAACGAGCGGGCTGAACAGCTCGTTCACCATCGAGCACATAGTGTACAGCAGAGCAGAGGAAGCAGAGGATGAAGGAGTAGAGGGTCAGGCGACACCTCCAGGAAAAGCAGGGGTACCGGGAACGCCTGTGGGACAGGCATCACCGGCATCAGGAGCGCCTGCAGGGCAGGCATCACCGGCGACAGGATCCACAGAAGCATCATCGCCGGCGACGGGCTCCACAGCGACAACTACGAGCTCTGCTTCGTCAGTCCGTTTCGCCACGCCTCCGCCTGAGGTAACGGACATCGTCGATGATGACTACGACGGCGAGCCACTGCGATTCCGCCCAGTGGACAACATCATCGGCAAGGCAGCTCCACCAGGACGTGCGAGGCGCATCCTGGAGCAATTGGAGGAGGAAGAAGAGCTCCATCTCGGGAGCGCAGAGGAACCTGCGACATTCCGCGAGGCGGAACAAGATCACCGGTGGCAGAAGGCCATGATCGAGGAGATGAGCTCAATTGAAGAGAACAAGACTTGGTCCCTTGTCGATCCGCCAGCAAATTGCCGGCCAATTGGGCTCAAATGGGTCTACAAGGTCAAGAACGACGAGCAGGGCAACGTCGTGAAGCACAAAGCTAGGCTTGTGGCAAAGGGATTCGTGCAGAGAGAGGGGATCGACTTCGAGGAAGTCTTTGCCCCTGTTGCGCGCATGGAGTCGGTGCGCCTGCTGTTGGCGATGGCGGCAACTGAAGATTGGAAGGTCCATCACATGGATGTAAAGTCTGCATTCCTGAACGGGGAACTCCAGGAGGAGGTGTTCGTGCAGCAGCCGCCAGGATTCGTCGTCGCCGGAGAAGAACACAAGGTGTTGCGCCTGCACAAGGCGCTCTACGGCCTACGGCAGGCGCCGCGTGCTTGGAACATCAAGCTCGATGAGAGCTTGACATCGCTGGTCTTCACCAAGTGCGCCACCGAGCACGCGCTCTACACCAGGCGGAAGGCGCGGAGGACGCTGATCGTCGGCGTGTATGTCGACGACCTGATCATCACCGGCTCGGAGCAAGGAGACAGAGAGGCGTTCAAGAAGAGATGACGTCACTGTTCAAGATGAGTGATTTAGGATTGCTCAGCTACTACCTCGGCATCGAGGTGGAGCAGTCAGAGCGCGCCATCACGCTCCGGCAGAGCGCCTACGCGAAGAAATTGCTCGAGAACGCCGCGGGATGGGCGACTGCAAGTCGTGCCAGTCCCCAATGGAGGAGAAGATCAAGCTGTCAAAGGACAGCACTGCGCCAAGGGTGAACGCGATGAGCTACCGCAGCCTCGTCGGCGGACTGCGCTATCTGGCGCACACGAGGCCCGACATCGGTTTCGCCATCGGCTACCTGAGCCGCTTCATGGAGGATCCGCGGGAAGATCACTTCACCGCGATCAAGCACCTTCTCCGCTACATCGCTGAGACGATTGGGCACGGGATCATCTATCCTAGGCGAGGAGGAGCACGGCTGGAGCTGACTGGGTACAGCGACAGCGACATGGCGGGCGACATTGATGGGCGGCGCAGCACAACGGGGATCATCTTCTTCCTCGGTTCGTGCCCGACCTCCTGGCAGTCACAGAAGCAGAGGGTGGTGGCGCTATCGACCTGCGAGGCAGAGTACATAGCCGCCGCCACAGCATGCTGCCAGGGAGTTTGGCTTGAGCGGTTGGTGCGGGAGCTCACCGGCGAGGAGCTCCGCACACCGACTCTGTTGGTGGACAACAAGTCTGCCATTGCTTTGGCGAAGAACCCAGTCCTCCACGACCGCAGCAAGCACATCGACACCAAATTCCACTTCATCAGAGATTGTGTCGAAGGAGGATTGATCAAGCTAGAGTATGTTGAGACATCTCAACAGCTCGGTGACATTCTCACCAAGCCACTCGGGCGACTTCGGTTCCAGGAGCTGAGGGGCAAGATTGGCGTGGAGAAGATCAGCCCAGAGCATCACACTTAGGGGAAGGATTGTTGGATGTAATTGTGCTGCTCTTGTTTGATCTTCCCCTGATTAGCAAAGTCAATGGAGCAGGTGAGCTCCATTGTACACTGCCTGCCGTATAGGACAGCAGTGCCATGAGTATAAGGGCAGTATGCCCTGTCTTGTATAGAGTACTGGTAGCAGTAGAATAATTGGTAGAAGTGCTCAAGTGTGTGTACTAGGTACTCAAGTAGCTGTACTAGGAAGTTGACTCTTGTATGTATAAGAAAAGAGAGAGCAGCTGCAGCTCAAGCAAGTTCAGCAGCAACCAAACATCAGAGAGGTGTGCGTGTGTGCTGTGGTGTTCCTCTTGTTCATCCTCTAGCTCTAGAATTGCTTAGTTGTGTTGTAATTCTTAGAGAATTACCTCTGCCATTGCCAACATATCTTGCCTACAGAATTAAATAATAGGCATGCCTAAATATTATTTTGAACAGAAATTAAGTATACAAAGGTGAAATAGAAATTTGGCGAGCTGATATCTGTTTTACATTAAACTTGCATGTACCTCCTCACTTAGATAATGAATATTCTCCCTTTGGTACTGAAGTAACGCCATCTGCTGATCAGAAAGCCGGGCATCATAATACCTGGAGAGAGAAAAATACATGACCTACCCAATCTCTATGGCAGTACATGTGTATGGCTCTGGTACTTTTGAAAACACATGTTTGTCTTCCCTCCTAGACATGAATTGAAGATCATTTTCAAATAGTTCTAATGGACATTGTCTGTGGGTTCAAGACTAGAATTTTCCACTGTTAGAAAATAAACTGAAAACAACAAAAATAAGGCATTCCTTGTGTGTGCAGAGACAAGAGTAAGTTTAGCATCTATTAAAATGTTCAAATATAGAAGCTTCTCACATCATATGAAAAGGCTCATCATAGTTGCTGTGACTATTGCAATTGTACCTTTGATCTTCAAAAGTGTTAGATGGCTGAAGTGCAGAGTATAATGACCGCAAAATATCAGGCTGACCATCCAAAGAGTTGTATTTGTGGATATGCCCTGTAAAAGCAAACCACAGACACATGCCACAGATCTTACAAAAATCATCTAGGACTCAAAGTATGCATTTTTAAGCGCAGTAAACACAGAACCAGTAAATACAACTGAAAACCTAAGCAGCCTTGTATTCCTAAATATAAAGTAACTCAACTCACATATGTATAAGCCCATAAAACATCCAACACACGTGACTTCAACAACAATAGCAATCCTGCATTGTAGCAAAAGAAGGTTTTAAAAATGGAAATTGCAATACTCTAGAAGATACATAGAAAATCAAGTAATGCACACAAGTAAATATAACATGCTATCATTACAAGGTTTTGAGGTTGTTAAGTTCATGCAACAATCTACCTACTGACTATGGATAGAGCAGGGACAAATTATAGGTAACAAGCAAAATGGGAACCAATTATCTGCCTATAGATGAAGTTCCCGAGCCATTAGCACTTTGCCTCCAGTTGCATGGTACGTCAAGGTTCAGTGTCCAATATATATCAGTTCATGGGTCATGTAACTTGGCTTATGTGACACAAGCATATAATCTTACACAGAACATCAGAGATCAACTGAAACTTCACAATTCCTAATATAATTGTAATAAAACACTATCTTAAGAAATCAGAAGGCATTATCTGTTTACTTTCCTGGCAACTATATCCTTTCTTCTACTTTATAGAGCATAAGATTGCAAAGTGCACCTTAGCAGTAGCGAAACTGATAGTATGTGTACAAGAGGTTGCCAGACCATGATTAAGAGCATCAAAGCAGTCCCTACAAAAATACAAATCATTATTAATGGTCATTTTAACTGACAGGTAACTAGCGTCAAAATCAAATATTATGAAATCGTTCTCCTAAAAGGTCCTGAAAAGAGTAGCAGCAAGTTAAAAATTAGAAACATGCCATATATGCACAATCCATATTATGTTCTCCAGGGATAGAACCAACAAATGAAGCAGATAATCTTACCAACAAAATGAAGTGGCAGTTCACAGAGTGACTGACGTTTGTAATACGTAAAAACAAAATAATGATAAATGCTACCACTAGACCATCCAGATAGATTTGTCTGGTAATGCTCACCGCAAGCAATAGTAGCAAATGGAAGTCGAGCAATATGCTTCAGTTTCTGGCTAAACTTATAATAGCCCTGCATGTTAAAAGTAAAAGATTTCGTTAATTTGCAAAATATATAGTAAGTCCGATAAAAAAATCAGTTACTACATGAATGTATTGACTCCATTACATGAGATACAATGAAACAAAAGAATATAAAAACATCATTTACAAGTGGTAGTACCTGCAATCTCACTTTCCTGACCTGGTGAACCCAGTACTGTTGAAAAATGCCTGCATCAAATTTCATGTGAACCATTCTTCACATCCAGAAACATAAACAAATAAATAGTTGATAGGAAGCAGTAACAGAAAACCTGTAAGAACTAGAAGGATAACATTGGAGCTGCATAGCAATGGAGACATCATGTCTGGCACAAAGAGAAATATCCATGGAGCTGAAATGGCAGCAGCAGCAAAACCTACCTGTAGAAATAACATAAATGGAGAAAGGGGTAAAGCAAATGTCTTGTTAACTAATGACAATCACATGGAACAAACAGAATGTCAAGACAAAAAAAAATGCAAAATGTTTTGGTTCTGTTGGATAACTCATGAAATGGAATCATTTATCTAACATGATCTACTTTTAAGCACCATATAACATGGGTAATCAAGAAACTTCCACTTACCAACAAGATACAGTACAAGGTGCCACCAACTATGCTTCTAGGCTCCCGATGACCAGACAAGGGGGCTTCATGTAGTAAATCAATAAACCTAGATAACAGAAGGAGTACACACACTGAAGAAGGATTGTGATAAAACACAGAATCACCGAAACAGAGTTTCAAAATATGAATAAACTAAAGCCCTGCACAAGCACCAAACAATCACACTGTAGCATACCAGCAGAAATTCAGATTTAGAACATTAACCCGTGCCTTCTATCACATTATAAAGTTAACCTGGCAGGATGTAGCCGAGCATCCAAAAATACACTAAACACAAGCACATACAGCTCATCCTAGTAATAACTGCAAATCCCAAAGGCAACCCTCTTCTCCGATCCCATGTTCACCACATTCATACGGAATTCCGCAACCCATCTCGGGAGCATACAGCATGAACACGCTAGCGAGGCACCAACCTCCTATCCAGCCGAACGCATAGACCATACAGCATCACGCAACCTAATCACACCACGAACTGGACCAAAATTGTGCTGCCATTTGCCGCGGGCTTCAGATCAAACATCACCAAACACACAACCCCAACGTCCAGTGGCGTGCCTACTGAGACCCAGAAGTCAGGGCAGCAGACTCACAGCGCGTCCTCCTCGGAGGTTGGTGCCGCCGCGGAGGTGGATGCCGCGCCGCCACGCTCGTGCGCCATCGCCTCCCCCGCTGCCGGCGCCGCACGGGAGACCTTGCGGGCCTCGCCTCCGAGCTCACCTCCCTCGCCCTCCTACAACTTTCGGATCCGAAGGGCAGAAGGCGTTAGGCTTGGCTCGCAACTCTGGTGTGTCAGCGCGTCAGGTGAATTGGAATTTGACCTGCGCGGCCGGTAACTTCCGTTTCCATTCGACTTTGCTCTCCGTGGAGGAAGAAGACGACGACGCGGCGCGGTGGGACATCGTAGGGTGTTACGGAGTACGTTCCATGTGATTCTGCAGGTGGGCCCCCTCCCACTTCGTATGTTTGGCATTTCCATAAGAATGGATCACATCAACAGCGATTAACTGAATGCGGTAAGAAATATCAGAAGGAAATTTCGGTACTATTAGTACTAATTTCCGTCCCATGAGCCAAGAGTCATATTACTCGAAACATAAATGTTTTCAACCAAGAATGGAAAGGGAATATCACTATGTTGGTGTTTCATCGGACTTAAAAGCAATTACTGTACGGTTTTCCAAAATTGATTTACAGTCAGGGTTTCATGTGCAAAACTGTTTGAAACGAGTCCCGCAGTATAAACTAAAGTACGGGAAGGAAACATGGCCCAAGAGCTCCAAACAACTCTCGTCCACTATGCACAATAAATTTGAGAATCTAAAAGTACAAGCACAACCTATTACAGGCAAAATTCGAGGTCCAAACTGAAATTCTAGAACAACCCATTCCTCAACGTCTTTTCATCTCTTCCTTCCAGTAAATGTAAAGTGTATGATAGTGTATAGGTTTCCTCCAAGTCATGAATTCCACCAACAATCTTCGAAATGTAGTTAAAGATGGTTCAATCAGGGTATGCCTAGCACGACTCCCCCAAGACAACTGGCAGCTGCGGCAGCAGGTTGTGGCTGCAAATCAATCACACCATAACACCGTGCACACAGAGTAGGATGGTCACGGAAAGATCCAACGTCCCTTGTGTAATTCCAACACCTCTCACATTTTGCACCATCCGCACGAGTCACACCAATCCATATGTCTCCAGTGCGTGCATCACTGAATTTTCCTGTATAAGATACAGATGATGTAGTTTCTTCATTTAAGGTTGGGAGAACCTCCACCTGCAAAGAGAAGGGAAGGAAACCTTAAGCATCTTACATGCAGACAGAGAAGGATGTTCTTTTCAAAAGCATATCTTACCTGAGATGTGATGAACAGGCGATGCAGAGCATCTGCATCATTAGATGCAGAAGATAGCTCCCTTAGCTTTAATGATGTATCTGAACTTTCTGCATGGAGATGCACCTTTGCATCTAAGCTAGAACCTATCAACTTTCCGGTGCGAGCATTCTCCAAAATTTTGTTGACCTCTGACCTTAACTGTGTACCAACATAATTTTACATGATAAGTCATCAATTCTAAAGATACAAACCCAAAGTTTACCACCAAAATATACAAGAAAGAGTAATCATGAAATCAAGAGGGGCGACCCACTTATTTAACACATTATCAGCAAATTTAGCAGAAATGCTGACATTTCACATCACAAGTGATTTATTATGATCCACTCAAATTTTTCTTTGTTTAGGTTCAATGTTCAAAGTTAAATGCAGATTTCTGACATGACTAGTTTCGCCTTCTTGTTCAACCTCTAGGAAGTACAGATTTCTTACGCTATGGACTATAAAGCCATATACCATGTTCCATTTTTGTGAAAATACAATATAGTCACTTCTTTATTTCTGGTTTTTTTTAGGGCATGACACATCAAAGTGATGCAAGAAAAATTGCATACCTCAAGGATAACGCCCAGGAAATCAACGTCATCCTTCGGGACTGAGAGCCATTCTTCATTCTTTTCTGGCCATTTTAGGTCAAAAACAAACTTTGCAATTGATCCATCCTGCAAGGTGTACTGAAAAGGTAGGTTCTGCCAGATATCCTCTGCTAAGTGAGGCATAATCGGGGCAATGGCCCTAACAAGGTAGAGCAGATGTGCCGTGAGGACAGTCTGACAGCTTTTCCTTGTGAAGCTAACTCGGCCGCTGATAAGAAGACCGAAATTAGAACATTAAATTGTGAGTCTGTATTATCCAATGACAATGGATAAGATTTTGATGTAATAAAATAAAATTAGATGATGAATAAATGGGATAAAAGCCATACCCAACATAAAGCCGATCCTTTGCAACATCCAAATAGAAATTGGACAAACCAACAATAGCAAATCTTTGGAGCATCTGAAATGTGACGGAAATGAAGTCAGTAATATACAGCATAAAACATATGTAAATTAGACCATCTATACTAAGTCTGTGTACAAATTCCCATCAAACACACAGTATAGTACAATCATGTCATGTTCTTATGGTTCGATCATGCCAAGAAAATGAAGAGAGAGCTACACAAAAACACAGATTAGAAAGGCCAGGAAGTTATTGAACAACATCTTTGTGGCTTTCAAAAGAATATTCTTTGACGGTTTGACCGATAAACCATGGCCTTCTCACCAAGAAAGAAGTAAATATGTGATCAGTAAGTGTACTTTCTGTTTAGCGGAAAGATGGCTCGTGGACAATAAACCAGTTGAAACTGTCCCAAACACAGACTACATGCATGAGAATGCATATGCACTCGGACACAGTGTAAGATTCAAAGAAAGAAAATAAAAGAAAAAGGAGAATGAAAAATAAATTAAAGATGTGAAATCGGAACAGACAAGAAAATTGTAGACATACCTGATATACTTTATAGAATTGGTAATTTTCATAACTATCCTTCATGGAAGCCACAACTGTTTCCAGTTGGAAAAGTGCATACTTGTCAATTTTTGGTAGATCATTGTAGGGCACCGAATTATCCAGCTATAACAAGAAACACATAGAAAAGGATGATTAATATTATAGGAAAGGAGAAATTAAGGAGGTGAAATACACTAAAGGAAATGTAAGAGTGACAGTTTAAGGATACTAATTAAAAATGACAGTTTAGAATATCATCAGTTAAAAGAATGAAGACATGACCACATAGACATACTTCCCAATCGTGAAGATTTGACAACAGAAATCGCATCGTGCCTCGTAGTTTTCTATACATATCAGACATCTGGCGCAATATTTGTGGACCAATCAACACATCACCAGAGTAATCAACACTCGAAACCCATAGACGGAGAACATCTGCTCCATAGGAAGGTTCTTTCTGCACAAGACCAATGAACAATTCATTCTGTGACACTAGAAGGTTATAAGTTCTTTCACGAACATACCCTTTGGTTTTTGCCACCCACAATCAATTTCTCTGGGTCCACTACATTACCAATGGATTTGCTCATTTTGAAACCCTTTTCATCCAGTACAAATCCATGTGTAATAACACTGGAGTATGGAGCCTTCCCTGGTTCACATGGCAAAAATGAAGAATAATTCAGACAATGGAACTATACATGGAAAAATAGTTATTGAAAAAGTCATTTATTCTTTCAGACTACAGACATATATCATAGAAAAGCAAACAAAATGAGGGTGCCAGGCTTTGCACACTTTTTGCACAGAAAAATGTTAAAAGATACTAGGACATAAAATTGAACCCACATGAAAAGTGTTTCTAGGATAGATGAAACCATGGAAGAATCAGAAAACAATCACAAAAAAAAGAACTTTCACAATGACAAATACCTGTAGTAGCAATGCTAGTCAACAATGAGCTCTGGAACCATCCACGATGTTGATCTGAACCTTCAAGATAAATATCCGCAGGAAATTTAAGACCATCCCTTTTTGCTAAAACAGCTGCCCATGAAGAGCCTGAATCAAGAAAGAAAAGGTAAAGATATATAATGACTGATGAGAGAAGATTGCAGAACTCAGAAATTGATGCAGTATTAGTACAAAAGCAGCATCGCCCATCAATTCACAAGATGGTAAAAAGGATGTAGTAAAAATGATAGATACCAAGATTCATGCCAAAGAATAGGAAAAAAATCAATTCTTTTCTGTTTCATGTTTCAGAATTTATACAAGCAAATTTTCCACAATATTCAATATGGAAACTATACTGCTAAATGACCACTAAAGAAACTTCCACAATATTATCGTGTCATCATAAATCTTGACATGTAGAGTTGCAAAAAATAGTAATAAAGGTCAAACTCACATCTTGAAGACCATAAAATATAGTAGCATCACGTAAAAAAAGAAAAGGAACAGCACAAGTAAGGGTTTGCTTAGTGAAATTAATTGTATCCATTGGAAAACATCAATCACTGAGCTATACTTTTTAGTGGGGGAACAATGAAGATAGAATGCTACCAGAGTCAAACCAAACATCCATTGTATCAGTTCCCTTGCGATATTCAGATGCTTTATCCCGATATTTATCTGGAAGAAGTTCCTCAGTTGTCATATACCACCATGCATCGCTACCTTTCTTTGACACAATAGCTGCACAACACAGAACATATTTTAATTCGCATGCCAATTTATGTGATTCTAAATCCAAGCACAGGTAAATAACCCATAACTACCCTAAAAGAACAAGAGTATATCCCGATACTTGAATGAACCTGACAAACAGTGTTCAGCGTTGGTTTGTTTCTATAATAATGTAGAGAACTACAATATCACAACCGTAAACCTGAACTTTCTAAGGATACAGCAAAATGCATATGGAAAAACTGAAAGTTAACATAGAGTTCAGTTAATATTTTGCAAACTAAAATTTTTACTCATAGGGTCTAAATTATGGTACCCTCCAAGGACACCAACAAACAAGACATTTAGATGTGCAACTACTTGGCTGTGACGATGTTTCAACCACAATGGAAATCTAACAAAGAAATGCAAGAAATAGACACATACATACCCTTGATATGTTCAATAGTTTCTTCAGTTATAAGAGGTTCTTTTGAGTCCACATGGTAAAAAACTGGAATAGGAACACCCCAAGTTCTCTGCCGTGAAATACACCAATCAGAACGGCTGGAGGTCATGGCAACAATCCGGTTTTCTGCCTGGGAACATCAAAACAAAGTCATGAAACATGGCCGCCATTAAAAAAAAGAAGCAGTAGCATTTCATTATTGCAGATTGCCATTGAACATATAAATCAAGAGGCTTTAAAAAGGAAATATAACTCAAACATATTACATTGTTCCAAGAATGAAATAACTTGCACTCAAGAGCGATATTCAAGACCAGACTAGTATAGATTACTTTAATCCTGTTCTACCAATACAGACAAGAAATATTCAAGAAAATGAACATGCAAAACACTTCTGGCAGCTACTGTCCTACCAAACAGCTTATATAAGTAGAAATTGAGGAGTTAGTGAAACAATAAACCAAGGACAATAATCACAAGATTTGGATCAAACATATGTTGCCAACTTTTTAAAAAAAGAATACTAAACTTAAATACCTGAGAAGGAAGCCAAGTTACTTGTCTGATTGCATCCATTGCAGCATTACGAAAACCGTCCACAGATGCAAACCACTGTTCAGTTGCTCGGAATATAGTTGGCTCTTTAGATCTCCAGTCATAAGGGTACTTGTGTTCTTACAATTTACAAACAATGGTGTACTCAGCCAAAGTTCTATGATAAAAACATAAATGAAACATCGAGGATTTTATCAAATTACTTACTGTAAGGCTCTTCTAAAATAAGTGAACACTGTTCGTCCAGATATTTCACAACTGCAGCATTGCCAGCTCCCAGGACAGACAAACCACTGAACTGTCCAGCTTCAGCAGTGAAGTTTCCTTCATCATCCACGGGAGAAATAATAGGAAGCCCATATTTCAAACCTGTTATATAGTCTTCCTGGCCATGGCCAGGGGCAGTATGAACAAGGCCAGTTCCAGATTCAGTTGTAATGTAATCTCCTCCAAGAACAACAGAACATTCATTGCCATTCACAGGGTGAACATACCTGAAGGCACCAAGCGCATGAAACAAGCACACATATAGTTCAAACAAAAGATGAGCAAACCACTATGAAGTGAGAGGTACAGCACAACAAACAAACCTGCAGTGCTCCAAGGCAGATCCAGGAAATGATTTATGCACTACAAGCTTCACACCCCATTTGGACTCCAGGGTTGTGACAAGATCAGAAGCCACAATAACAAACAATTTTCCTTTTTCAGAGCTCAGCATACTCCCAACTTTTCTTTGTTTACCACCAGATGTTGACTCACTTATGAGTACAGACTGTACCTCAGCTACTGTGTAAGCAAGCTCAGGGTTCACAGCAACAGCTGGTGAAGGAAGGTAGAGACAATTTTAGACATCTTGGAAGTATAATATTTAATCAAAGGAATTGAAAAGATGAGAAGTTGGCATAAACAGGCAGAATCTAACTGCAGCGTAGAACAATGAATGAATGATTATCTTCTTTTTCAGTGGCAGGATAAGCAAATCTAAAATATTTGGGAGTTCCCATGCATTTTGCTTTAATATGATACATTCGTCTTTTGTGTGTTCACTACACAAAACTAGATAAGGATATTCTTTATTGAACTGAACTAGAACAAAATTCACATATGGGAAAACTTAAGCAGTAAGGCTATGACATTTACACCTTTTATAGTTAAAAATCTCTATTTATCCATACACAAATGCATGCACTGACACACATTGAAAATTAAAATCAATACTCTATTGTCATACCTACTACCACGTTTAAATTTTAGAAGTAACTTGAGGTAGCTTTCATGAGATATTATTTAAGTCTCACTGGATGTTTCCCTTTACACTAAAGCAAACAAGGCATCACCTCACCAGCATTAGCCGGAATTGTCCATGGAGTGGTGGTCCATATGACCAAAGATACATTTGGAAGAAATTCATCCAGCATCCCAGATTTAGATGGATTGGTAATCTTGAATGCAGCATATATGCTTCTGGAAACGTGATTTTCAGAATACTGGAGAAGATAAAAGGGGCATACATGAGAGGAAGCAGAAACAGTGGATAGATTTACCAACATAACACAAGTACATGTGCTCAAAGAATATCAAACATACCACAAGAAAAAAGAATGCTTGTGTAGTTAGTTTTCAATTGTATCCACAAACAAGAGATGAATGCAGATTCAGGATGTGATTGGAAGATTGTTCTACAAATATAGGATTTGGACTAATATGAATCCAAATCCTCCTGTCCCTATCCTTAAGATTTTAGATTTCACAGTGTCACTATTAATCAAACGTCTCTTTTCTATAGAGTTTGAACAGAGCTATGCGACAACTTCAAGGTTCTGTTTCCTTAGTTTAAACAACTGTTACCAGAAAAATGCACCCTAAAGATGAATACTTATAATGATAGAATCAGAACTATTAAGCATTTTCCTACATATTTCAATATTTGACAAACTATAATGGTGTATTCTATAGTTCAGATTTGGCATAATGATAGAATCAGAACTACTAAGCATTTCATACATATTTCATAAACTACAATGTAGTATATTGAGCATACCTCCAGTTCAGCTTCTGCCAAAGCTGTACGTGATGATGGACTCCAATGGACGGGCTTTCGTCCTCTATAGATATATCCTTTCATAACCATTTGACCAAACACTTCCAGCTAGCATAAAAGAGATGGATAAGAAAATGCAAATCCTTAAGAGGTTCAGATTAGAACGAAACGTATCAGATAACAATATTGCAGTTAAACTACACCACACCATTAATGAATATTCGCTGGCTATGCAGACAGATTTTAAAGAAAAAAAATTAAGTGCGCTGATCTAGTGTTATCAAGAAGATAGAGATATTGACAAGTCAACTTGTTTTTTGGCAAAATTGACAAGACAACTTGGGCATAGCAAATCTTGTAAACGCATGTAGCAGGGAGAAAACCTGAGCAGCTTCATATTCTGGTGAAAGAGTTAGGTAAGGATTGTCCCAATCAGCCCATACACCATACCGCTGCCAAAAAAAAAGATTTACTAGTCAATACAAGATAAATAGAGGCTGAAAATTTGAAAGGCTTGTGGCAATTAACAGGACATGTGCGACAACATGAATTCGGCTCCTGTCTAGAAAGCTGCAAGCATGTTATAAAATATCACCGACACTAATAGCAAATTCTCACCAGTTCGATCAACATGCCATTAAAAGGGATGAAAGGATTACCTTGAAAGATTTCATTTGTGCATCGACTGTTGCTTTAGCAAATTTTGCAGCTTTTTGCCTTAATTTTATGGGAGTAAGAGTACCCAAAGTTTCCTTATCCATTGACTTCAAAACTGCATAAAATAATTTGCAACCATCACACAGTCAGTCTCACATATGCATACAAATTTGTAGTAGTTACTCCACCAATCTTATATACGATCATAACTATATCAAATTATAGAAACTTGAGCGTTTCTACAAATTTTCTATAAATAAACTCGCCTTTTAGTTCTATTGGAAGGCCATGACAATCCCACCCAGGAACAAAAGACACTTTATGATTCTGAAGCAGCTGTGCAAAGAAGAGAGAATAAGCAAAGCTGTGATTCTGAAACATTAACCTACAGCAACGGTAATATGAACGGCCGTTAATACCTTGTACCGATTTATAATATCTTTGAGAATTTTATTGAGCGCATGGCCCATATGAAGGTCGCCATTAGCATAGGGAGGGCCATCATGTAGAACAAATGTAGCCTGATCATTCAGCCAAACAGGTGAACCAACTAAACCAGATATAAACAGATCCATTTCAATATTTCAGATATACTTGAAGTAATCGACTCACCCCAGTGTTCCTTTCAGATACCCTTTTCAGAACCTGATTCTCCTCCCACAATTTCTGGAGCTCTGGTTCCCTGACAACAGAATTCGCTCTCAACCCAAATGTTGTTTTCGGGAGATCCACTGTGTGCTTGTACTTTCCATCTTCTTCCTTCACACCTAGCATGAACAAACAAACTAAACTTAATTTCTACTTTCTACTACTTATTTTATTCAACAGAAGTTAGATCAAGATCATCGGGGTAACCAAACAGTGGCACACGGACATATTGTAATGAAGGCCAAGGCAGAGGGAGCTTAAAATTAGCTTTCCCTTAAAAATTAAAAGGTAACAGTAGTCTATTATCAATAACTCATCACGAGTAGCGTGCATATTCTTAATTTCTTACATGTAAACAAAGCCGTGCTAGTTGGAAAAGTAGTCACAATTATAACACGTTTCAATTTAGACCGACCAGATTGAAAAGCTCCAGGCACTAGTCATATCTGTAATTGCATGCATATGCATCGCAATGTGGCCCTCAATCCCCAGTTCTCTAGGCCAAATCCTAATCTCAAGTGACTATCCCTAAATTCTGCTACTCCACCTGCAAAATTCAAGCACCGCCACACCAGACAAACGGGGATAGATTCCTCAACCAATACACCCTGACCAAGCAAAGCTCCACCTAAACACCAATGGCAGAACAACAACAAGCGAGAGGCGATCCTCACCCTGCTCAGCCTTCTTCGCCGCCATGACGGGGCCCCTGGACCTCCGCTTCGAGATCGACGCGGCGGCGAGCCCCCCGCTCGACTCGGTGCAGAACGGCTGCGACCACGGCGGCGCCGCCAGCCTGCGCAGCGGCAACCGGCACCGCTGCGTTGAGAAGACCTGCGAGAGACGATGGGGAGAACCTAATGAACACGCGAAGTCAAATCAAAGCCTCTAAAAGGTTCTACTAGTACTTATAATGGAAGGGGGTGGGCGCGGCCGTGCGGCGCACGCTTACGCGGCAGCATGAGGCGGCGTCCATTCTGCCCCCGCCGCGAGCCGCGCGGGGAGCGGAGTGGAGAAGGCGGAGGAGGGGAGGCGGGCCCCGCACGGCCAACGGGAGAGGGGGGTTTTGTGCGGAGCGCAGGAGGGAGGTGGCCACCACCGGCCAACGGGGGATAAGGGGATTGCCGAGGAGAAGCGAGGGTGGCCGGAGAAGGGAGGGGCGGAGCGGAGCCGCGGAGGCCGGAGGCCTGCGCGCCGTAACGTTGGCCCACCAGCAGTGAGGCTGCAGGGTGGGGCCGGGTGTCATCTCGTCCGTGAGGGGCCCATCGTCCAGTGAACACTTGTCGGATCCCGTACCCTTCCGGCGCACGGGCCTGACCGCTGAAATTGTTCGTCTTATTTTTGGGCCGAAGTTATTGGGCTGGCTCCTTCTCCGTCCGCTACGCTCCGTCAATGAACATCAGCCGTTCAACTGTTCGCTCCTCTCTCCGACGATTCGTGGTAGACGGCTGGCGACGAGGTGGGTCATCCTATTCCTGCTCCTCATTCCTCTCTCGGATTGAAGCGTGGTGGTGGCTGGGTTAGGGTTAGGGTTTCGGGTTCGGGGCTGTGGGGGGAGGGCTCCATGGCCGGCGGGCTTAGAGGGTGACGGGGCGAGGCGGCAGACGACAACCGGGGAGGGGGCGAGCGGCTTCCTCAGTTAGCGAATGGAGGGGTTGAGGGCGGCACCATTTCCGGCGACCGGGGCTTGGCGGTGGCAGGGGCAGTCCGGGGTCAATGAACCTGTACTGCGCATGGCGTCTGCCCAAATCTTGCATGTGCAGGTGTTAGTAAAGTCCATAATCTTTTCCCCAGGGAAATGGAATCGATATGGTATGGCCTTGACACTCCTGAATGCACTGTGTTGCCAAATATTCGTGATCCATAGATATCCCGGTGCCCCTGTTTGTGCTGGCGGTTCTCGCCGATCCAGTATTGCTGACCGCTCACGTGTCCCTGACTTGCAGAATTAGCAGCGCAGTGAGGTCTACCCTCCTGATCCTTGTGGCAGTTTTGGCAATCTCAGCAAGCCCTGGCTCACAAAAATCCTGAATTCCTGTACCATCCATTGTGCTGAGATTCTGTGATGCACATCTTTTACAAGTGACTCTGAGTTTCAACTTAGAACCTCTACGGAACTACTGTTCTGTTGCTAGATCGTTACTTGCCCAACCATCTTGCTGTTCATTACTATTGTTACCCCTATTTGGCATAAATACAAGTTCATCTGATTTACAGCTGCCTTCATTTTTGTGCTTTGGATGGTTAGAGAAGGCTGTGTAGTGCCTTACAACTATCATTGAATAAGCCATCACACACATTGGCCTTGTGAAACATTGCAAACACTTCAGTGTTTGAGTGAAAGTTGGGGATCTTGGACTACTCTCAACAAATGAGATAATACTATGTGATGGTCTAATTTATTTGACATTTAGTATGTTGCAGTGTTCTGTAGATACTTGGTTCAGATACAATTTTATATCATTCACATTCCATCCTCTTTAAGACTTTGTGTACTTAGATTTTTTTTCCTGGTCTGACAATAACCCTCTACACCTCCTTTTTTCTCTATGTTAAAGGTAACTCAGCACCAAACAATTAATTGTCGAACAAACCATCTATTGATTTGCCATGGAAGCCAAGTTTTTCCGGTTTCTGAAGCTCGTGGGGGTCGGTTTCAAAGCGAGGTCAGAGAGCCAAGGCCGTGAGCTGTTCCTGAAACTTGGGTACAGTCACGAGGTGCAGTTTACCGCGCCGCCTGCCGTTCGCGTCTTCTGCTTCAAACCCAACATAATCTGCTGCACCGGCATTGACAAGGACAGGGTGCACCAGTTTGCTGGTGCAGTCCGGAGCTGCAAACCCCCAGAAGTGTACAAGGGGAAGGGTGTACTGTACATTGATGAGGTCATCAAGCTGAAGCCCGGGAAGAAGCAAAAGAAGTGACTGCTGAAAGGTGTTAGAACTTTATATTTGGTTTTTAACCTCTTGAGATTGATTCTGCTTTGCATTCGTAGTGATGCGGATTTATGTGATTTCGTGTGCTAGGGAGATCAGCATTGCCCCAGACTTAACTCAGTGTCAGGCAATGCAATGTACGTGAGGCTTGTAATGGAGTTGTTTGACCATGGATAGGAATAAGTTGCCCGGTTTAAATTTGATTGGCATCAGCTGAATCTTACGTACCAGGTTTGATTTGCAGTTGAGTGGAAGGTTTCCTTCCAAATTCACTTCTTTGGAGAGGCTCCAAATTTATTCGAATGAACATGACTTGGGTACTGCAGTTGGCAACCTGAAATAGATGCATGCTGTTGAAATAATCAGAACTACCCTTGTGCTAATGTTTGATGCTATTTGGATGAACTTTTCTTTTTTAAGTCCAATGTAATAGAGCCCAGCTGATAGTCGTAACTATCTGTCTGCTAGGTGGACCACCAGGGGCAACAGACGTGTTTATGTTTTGGCCCACCTTGTGGAATGGATACAAATAGAGGGGTTCAACTTGTCTACTAAAAAAACAGAAATATTTCGATCGTTCCGAGCTATGTGCTCTCTTTTTGTCAGCAAGATTAAAAAAGCTTCATCTGGTTGGAACAGGATCTTACAGATTTCTCCGGTCTTATTTGCGGGTACAATATCACTTGAAAGAGATTCCTGCGAAATTTTCACTTCCCAAACCAGCCGACACCAGAATGTGTAAATTCCGAGCATATACTCATGTGACCACTCAAGCCGTGATTAGTGAGAATTGAGAATACGCTCGAGTCAAACATTTGTCCCCAAAAAATTGATGTAAGCCGTGCGTATCAGTGTGACGTTTACAAACAGCAGAACTGAACACTTGAACATTCTTCTGGGACTTCTCTTCTGCATTTCGGGGCCTGATGGAACTCGATCAGCAGCACCTTGAGACGTTTTTAGCATATCACGTAGTTCTATACTTAAGAAAGACCCTCGAACCATTCTAATGGACGAATGGTGTACGAGAACATGATGCGTGACTTTATAATTTTGACTGTTTGATGGATGACTTGGGAAGAGGCTTTCAGGCTCTCATCTAGGGCTGTACTACTTGATGGAAGATTGGTTTACGATGAGCGTTTTCGTACTAGAAACATTCGATGGCTGGTACAGTGGTACCTGGCACAAAAAGTACTCCGTACAGTACAAGCCGCGACATCTGATCGCGAACTCATAGCAGCAGTATCAGAACTTATTCAGAGGCCGCGCTTTACCAGGAGCGGCGCCTTCCGGCCTTCCGGGTGTACCACCAGTACGCGGACGCCGCGATGGACACTGCCGTGGCGCGCCACCGCCACGCGCAAGAAGGCTTGTCGCCGGCGCCGGCGGCCGCGGCCCCGTGTGGCACGCGCCACCGCCGCGAAATGTTCAGACTTTCTATTCACATCTGAACATATCGGGGCCATACAGTACACCGTTGTAGTAGTAGAAATGGCGCATTCACCCACTGCATTACGGATTTACGGTGCCCCTACATACATTGCGATATCTCGGCTTCAGCTTGCATGGAGCAGTCAGACAGTTATTTATGATAATGGTAGATTGGATTGGTCCAACCAACCGATCCCCGTTCTGACAGTGACACCGGCTCCTTATTCAGTCGCTCCTCTTTGAAGTTTTCTTTTGATGACTCCTGACTCGATCGATGATCCAAATTGTAATGGACGAATGGCTTGTGAGAAAATGATACATGACTTTACAGTAGGCGCCTGCCGTCTCGCAGTATTGCTGTGGTGGCACGCACGCAAAAACTATTGCTCAAAATTCAGATAATCATGTTGGAAGCACACTTCAAACTTTCAGATATAGCACAACCACCATCAACTCTGCTCTGCTATATCAGCTGCTTGAAAATTCAGATTTCCACTGGAAAAGCTGCTAGGAGATGCTGAACTCACATCCTACTGGCAGTCTGAATATTAGCTGATCTTCAAACCATCTACTGTAAAAGTTTCAGGGAATGGCCGAACAGAAACTCACCTTCCCAGCTGACATCTCAACTTCTAAAGTGATGAAACTGCAGTTCCTTTGATAAAATGGATACCGGTACGCCAACGCCGTGATGGGAACGGCCGCACGCGGCCGCGACGCCGGCCCTGGCGCGCCACGCGCAAGAAGGCTCGGCGCCGCCGCCACCAACACCACCCGGACGCGGCCGCATTGCTTCGCTCCGGCCCTCCCGAACGAAGAGCCGCGAATCCTTCCTGCCCGGCACCGCCGCCCCGCGCCCCACGGCGTGCGCCTTCGCTTCCGCCACGCCGCCCGCACCAGCGCGCGGCTCGGCCATCCGCGCCGCGAGCAGCCATGGTGGCTCGTGCGCTCGACCCTCCCGCAGAACTGCAGAACTCCAGGGCTCCCTGGCTCCTCCCCCGGCGTTCCCTCGCCGCCTGCCAGCTCGCCAGCGGGCGGCACCGCGGCGACCAAGGGTGGACGGTGCTTCGTTTAGCAACCGGGGGGTGGACGGTAAATGAAATACCGTCCACCCCTACGGGTACGCAGAGCCGCCCGATCCGCTGCTAGCAGGCGGGATTAAAGATGGGAGGCCCAATACAAACACGTTCCGATCGCTTCCCAGACCATTCCCCTAGCCCTCGCGCCATCTCACCGCATTGCTTCTCCGGCGCCGCCATTGGCTCTCCGCTCTGGCGAGCGGCGAGTGTCCAATCAAGGCTTGCATACATGCGTCGGCATTCGTCCGATCCGTCAGGAGGAATTAGCAGTCTTCTCCGATCCGTTTGCGTCCAAGGACTGTGCACGCGCCGCCCCGCCATGCACCGGATCATGGCCAATAGGGTTGGGGGCCTCTCTTTGGCCGGTCTGCCATTGCAAACCCTGTCGAGATCACACCCCCTCTGGCAGCCTGGCCATGGGCAGACAGGGAGGCAATGTCATGATGCCCATTGCTCTTTGAATTTCTTCAGCCAAAAGTATTGCTTCATCGCCTTCATGCACCTTATGGAACGAATCTAATTGCTTTTTTTCGTTGCTCGTATCATGATCTTTAGTACCGGTACAAATGGGGTCATTTCCCCTTTATCTTCTGGCCGAACATGAATTCTCGAGAGCTGTTTGCTGTTTACAAAGTGCAGAACTGAACACCTGAACATTCTGGGAGTTCTCTTCTCCATTTCTTCGGGCCTCCCAATTCATCCTAGAAACATTTGATTTGATGGCTGGCACCTGACACAACTACACTCATCGCAGTACCAAGCTTATTCAGAAGCTGCGGTACACCAGGCACGGCGCCTTCCCGGTTACCACCAGTACGCGAACGCCGAGATGGACACGACCGCGGGCACGCCGGACCGTGGTGCGCCACGCGCAAGAAGGCTTGTTGCCACCGCCGCCGCCACCAACCCCGCCCGGGCCCTCACGAACAAAGAAAGCAAGGCCCTCTCGTGCGATCTGGGCCACGTCCGGCACCGCCGCCATCGCCTCCGCAATGCCCGCCGGCAGCAGCGCGCGGCTCGGCCACCTGCGGCGCGCCTGGCACTACTGCGCTCTCACGGCAACAGCGGCCATGGTGGCGTGGCCCGCCTGCAGAGCTCCAGGGCTCTCCGACTCCTCATCTGGCCACCTCCCAGCTCGCCAGCGGGCAGGCGCCCCGACGGCAAGGGGCGGACGGTATCGTCCGGGGGTGGACGGTATTTCATTTACCGTCCACCCCTGGGGTACAGAGAGCCGTCCGATCCTCTACTAGCTGCTGGGATTAAATATGGGAGGCCCAGATACAAACGCCTTCCTAGCGCTTCCCCTTGCCCCTGCCCTCGCGCCATCTCACCGCGTTGTTTCTCCGGCGGCGGCGCCGCCCTTGGCTCTCCGGCGAGCAGAGAGTTCCCGATCGAAGCTTACCTACTGCGCCGCGTTCGTTCAATCGGTCAGGAGAAATTAGCTTTCCTCTCCGATCCGTTTGCGCCCATGGGCGCCGGATGGGCCTTCTAGTCAGTCTGCCATTGCAAACTATCTCGGCGCAGTAGGCAAGCTTGGCCATTGGGAGACAGGGAGGCAAATGCCGTCTGTTGCTCTTTGAATTTCTTCAGACAAAAGTGTTGCTTCTTGCACCTTATGGAATGAACCTAATCGCTTCCGTTTCTTGCTTGTATCATGATCCTCGAGAGTTGTTTGTTGTTTACAAAGTGAGAACTGAACGCCTGAACATTCTGCGGGTTCTTTCTCTTATGCATTTCGGGGCCTGAAGGAAATGTCCAGACTTTCTATTCAACTAACTTGGGAAGAAGCCTTCAGGCTCTCACGCAGTGCTTGACTACGTGATGGAAGAGTGGTTTACGAGAGCGTGATGGATGAATTGTAAACTTGATGCTCTATACACAACGACGAGTACTTCGTACTAGAAACATTCGATGGCTGGCACTTGGCACAAAAGCGCAGTACACGCCGCGACATCCGATCGAACTCATCGCAGGCGGTATCAAGCTGATTCAGAAGCCGGGTTCAGCAGGCATGAAGCGCGTACCAGTACGCGAGCGCCGCGATGGTCCGTGGCCGCGCGCGGCCGCGCCGGGCGTGGCGCGCCACGCGTAAGAAGGCTTGTCGCCGGCGCCGGTGCCAACGGACGCGGCCGCGCAGCTCCGCTCCGGCCCTCCCCGAACGACGAACGCGAGGCCCTCTCGTGCGAGCCGGGTCACGTCCGGCACCGCTGTCCGGCGCGCCCATGGCGTGCGCCATCGCCTCCGCCATGTCCGCCGGCACCAGCGCACGGCTCGGCCAATGGCAGCGCGCCTGGCACTACCTCGCTCCCGCAGGCCGCAGCTCGAGCGGCCATGGTGGCGCGGCCTGCTTGAAGAGCTCCAGGGTTCCCACGCTCCTCATCTGGCGTTCCCACGGCACCTCCGAGCTCGCGAGCGGGCGGCGCCGCGGCGATCAGGGGCGGACGGTATCTCATCTACCGTCCGGGGGTGGACGGTATTTCATTTACCGTCCACCCCTAGGGTACGCAGAGCCGCCCGATCTGCTAGTAGCGGCCGGGATTAAAGATGGGAGGCCCAATGCACACGCGTTCCGAGCGCTTCCCCTTTCCCCTCGCCCTCGCGCCGTCTCACCGCGTTGCTTCTCCGGCGGCGCCGCCGCCGCCGCCATTGGCTCTCCGCTCCGGCGAGTGGCAAGTACCCGATCGAGGCCTGCATAAATGCACCGGCGCTTTTTCGATGCCGTCAGAAGAAATTAGTCGTTTTCTCCGATCCGTTTGCTCCCAAGAACTGTGCACGCGCCTCCTGGCCATGCACGGGATCATGGCCAATAGTGTTGGGGGCTTCTCTCTTGGCCGGTCTGCCATTGAAAACTCTCTCGGGGTCACACCCCCTCTGGCAGCATGGCCATTGGCAAACGGAAAGGCAATGTCACGATGTCTCTTTGAATTTCTTCAGCCAAAAGTGTTGCTTCATGCACCTTATGGAATGAACCCAATTGCTTTTGTTTGCTGCTTGTATCATGATCTGCAGTATCATCGATTACAGACGGGGCAAAGTGCAGAACTGAACACCTGAACATTCTGGGAGTTCTTTTATGTATTTCGGGGGCCTGAAGGAAATGTTCAGACTGAAATTCACATCTGAACATCTGGGGGAGCAGGGCCATACAGTACACGTTCGGAAATCTGAATGGACTTCACAGCCATCCTGATCAACAAACGAGTTGTCAAATTTTCTGCTATTCTTCCTTGTAAGTCGTCAGACACACAGATACCCTGATAAGGCATATCCCACAGGTCAGTTTTCTGACGTCAAGAACTCGGCGTTTCCACTTTCATCCCCAGGAAAGGAAGCGACGACAGAAGATGCTGGAATGGTCCTACTTCACTAATCTCTCGGTCCCCAGATGATCGCCCCTGGAGGCCTGGATGAGTTGTGTACTTGTGCATATGGCAACTTCCTCTTTTGTAATAGGATATACAGTAATTCAGTTAGCTTGGACTGCATATCTACTCCTGTCAGCAGGTCCTCGGTACCTAACCTAATGGTGAGAGCGTTTACTGGCTACTGTACTGGTTGCTTAAGCCCTGTTCGTTTCGCTGGCAGATTCAGCTGGTTATGCTAATTTGCTAATTCTGACTGATTCAATAGTATTCTATGAGTACGCTGGCGTTGACAAGCGAAACGAACCGGGCTAGGTGGCCCTTTATGGGAAAAAAAAGAACTCGGTGTTTTGACTAGCACCACACTGTCGTCGATCGTCGTCAGACCAATCAATCAAAGGCTTCCCCGACGTACGCTAATCACGCGGAAGTCTACTGAAAGGTGTGAAACTAGCCGTGGTTAACTGGGCGATCGAAGAAGACATGACCAGCTTTTGTTGACGACTAGCACGATCGAATGCTACGTCCAAACCTCTTCGGACTGTGTTTGGTTCCTGCAAGGCTGCAGGGTACGTGTAATTCGTGCGGATTCAGCGTCGTGCCCCGTGTTTTTTCACGGGCTTCGCGTTGGATTTTCCCCTATATATGTCTGCTTGATTTCTTTTCTCAGCTGAGTCAGCTCTCATGGTCGCTTTCTTAATTCGGGCATCAATATACTACTCTATATAGCTGGGAGGATTCGCGCCCTCCCAGCAATTCCATTTTTTTTCTTTTTCTTTTTTTTCTTTTTTCTTTTTCCTTTTTTATACTAGCACTTATACTACTCTATATAGCTGGGAGGATTCGGGCCCTCCCAGCAATTCCATTTTTTTTCTTTTTTCTTTTTCTTTTTTTATACTAGCACTATTTCAATTTTGTCTGTAAAAAAATAGGTACATCTATGGCACTAAACGATAACGTCTATTTCTATAACGCGGGGAGTATCCCGGCCTCCCAGCGCCCTTGGCACTGTAGCCCTTTTTTGTTTTCCAAACCTTTTTATACATCATACTTTTTCGCTACGGTATAGTATGTTTGTTTCCCCCACACGAGTGTCACGTCTAGTGGTACCTCAGTATTATCTTCATTTTTTTAAAAAAATGCGTCCAACCAAAATCGGTGCATCCTCACCACATGATTCTAACGTTGTGCTGTCACACAGTTTCTCGATCGTCGCATGTTACAACTATGTATTGTTGTCAAATAAAATTTTGATGCCCTTCACGCGTTAGAGCCGTCGTTGCCTCCCTCACGAAGTTTAGAACGTCACACAAATATTGTGCTCATTAGCTGTTCGTCCAATCTCTCGCATCATGTGTCAACTCGCCTCCTCTATCCCTTCTCTCGAGCCCGAATTTGGATTAGAGGGGGTGCCTCTGCCTCGGAGAGAGATACCGTCTACTTCGGGCTCACCGGCTTCACATATGAAACCCGCGACCACCGTTTCTTCTGAGATGAGTTCGTCGAACCGTTCCTACCTCTAGATTTTCCTCTCCCTTCTCTTTGTTATTTGTCGACGAGCAGGCCAAAAATGTCACTTCGTGCTGCTCCAGTCTTCAGTTCCCACTACCTCTGGCGTCGTAGTGTCAGAAGGCCCTCTTAAATTCACACTCTATGTCAACACTGTCATGCTCTCCACGGTCAAGAACATATGTCTTACTACGAGTCATGCCAGTATAATAGCACAACTATCCATGATCTCCTACACAGAACAACCAATCTGGCGGCTGGCGCGGCGTTAGCGCGCCCCCTCTACCTAGTAAGTAGTATTACATCGCTGGGAGGATTGACGCCCTCCCATCCACCCTGCTCCTGTAGATGGGGCCCGCGGCCGTGCTACAGTATCTGTGTTTTTTCTAAACCAACGGTACGCCATTTCGGTTCGTTGCATAGTACGTTAATTTTTCCACATCACACTTCTTTTACTAGGTATGCATGTTTTCTCACATATGATGGTATCGCAATATTAGCTCCATAAGAAATACATGCATCCATGTCGTCCACCCCGGGCTCGCCTCACATATGAAGCCCACGACCACCATTTTTCGTAAGATTAGTTCGCCGTCGTAGTTCCTGCACTCATGTCGTCATCTCTCCTCTCTTTGTTATTCCTCGGTCAGCAGGCCAACAACGTCACATCGTGATGCCTCAGTTCTCAGTTCCCACGAGTTCTAGCGTGGCAGTGGTAGAAGGGTCTCTTAAGTGCGCACTCTATGTCAACAGGGTCACGCTCTCCATGATCGAGAACATCTGCCTTCCCACCATTGAGTTTGCTGAGGAGTCATGCCAGCATCATTGTCCATGATTGCTATTATATACGTAACTTCCATGCACATTGTCTACTTCATTCAATACGTGTGTGGTTGTTTTCATGCATGTAACCGTGTGTTCTTAGCGATTACAAAAATTAAGAAATAAAGAGAATAAAAAACCAACCACGATAACAATATTACACATGTAACCTAACAGGCACGGCGTTAGCGCGCCGGCCTTCCTAGTTATCTATCTCAGCTGGCCATTATGTGAAACGAGAATTTGTGGCTCATCAGCTTTTGCCTTAGCAGTGACTTGGCGACGAGAGGCCATCACCTGAGATCAGCGGTCGCGATTGACTTGGACACCTCGTGATCGGAAGCCGACGGCTTGATCGATCCAACGATTGATCGTGCCGTGCAACCCGTATCTGATGGGACGGCGACCACGGGAGCGAGAGAAGCGCCGCCGCTTTGCATGCGCGGCTAAAGTTTTCCACACGAGGGAAAAGGGCCGCCGGGTGCCGTGTTCAGGCCTGAGCCAGTGCCGAACCTCCTCGTCGTCGTCGCCGTCGCCGGCCGGTTGCCGTCGTCCAGGACTCCAGGTGTGGGGAACACTGAAGCTAACAGTACGTGTGTACGTAGACGCAGACACGCGTAGGTGAACGTCAGTTGGCACTTCGCTTTCGCCGTTTCTTTCTACACGGATGAAGACGTGCAGGGGAGATAGGATAACCAAGTAAGCGCCTGGCTTCTGGAAGGAAATATAACTAGCTAAGCGTGTGGCACGTCACCGGTCGATGTGATCTGCAATCCTTCACACGTACGCTGAAATGGTCAGATAATGCTGCAGTCACTGTGCTAATGACAATCCTCTCTTGTGCTACTCGTCATGGTTCCTACATGCGTTGACAAAGCTCAGAGTTGCATGTGGGGGGTTTATTTGACACGGTGAGAAGAGCCGACCGTGCCTTCGATCTGAATTGACCAAGGAGTAGACGTGTGAAAATCACGCGGAGGATGATGACGTATATATGGCTAGCTGTGCTTGTTCCGTGAAAAAGTACCGAGTAAAATCCTCGTCAGTGTTCAAAACATCCACCTAGATAGTAAGCCTAACATTTGACGCCGGAATTTCGCGGCTGCTAAAACTAGGCGCGCATATTTCAGGATGCATGGAGCGCATGTTCAACTAGAATCTAGAGAAGGGGAAATCGAGATCTTTTGCTTGATCGTCTCACCAACTCCGGCAGATTCAAACATCGCCGGCCGGAACAAAATTAAGCTGAGCATTTTGCACGGTCGAGAGGGGGCTAGAAATAAATAAAAATGAAATCGAAACCTGAACATGAAGAAAAGGCAACGCGGCATGGCCGCAAAACTTTTGAATGAGGTCGATGCGTACTGCTAGCATAAACAGAGAAGGTTTTGACTTTCGAGGAAAAAGGGCAGGAGTTGTTTTGCCTTCATTCTTGCGAGCTGGTCAAAAGTCAAAACAGTCTCGTGTTCGCCCACAGAACGACAGAAACCAGCCCTAAAAAAAAAAAAGAAACCACAGCCTTGTTGCTTCAAAACAGCACCCTGTTGAGACTCGAGAGATGTCACCCACGCGTAAGAAAAAACACGTGTCCGTTTCCCTGATGAGAATAAAAAGGTCAAATAGATGGAACGCGAGTCGTGCACTCCGTACAAAGCATGTACGTATACTCCGGCAAAACACGCGTCAACACGACAAGTATTTGCCCGCCCTTTTTGCCGTTTGCCGTTTTGACATGTACACACGGAAACGGCACGGCCAAGTGGTTGCCAAATCTAGGTCGTCAATAGATTTCGCTGGCACCTCATCGGTTTATTTTTTACAGACGAGTCAATTCAACCGTCCACTACGAAATCCCACATTTATCGTGTGTCCGAAAAAATACAGAATTTCTTTATTATTTTAACACTTTTAAAACTAAAATTTTATAAACAGCACCTCCCGATCTAAAATTTAAAAAACTAGCCCCACAAACGTGACAAATAAAGCAGTCGCGCCTCCTTTATTGGCGTGACCGAGTTCCATGCTGGCGCTGCCGCTGACGTGGCGTGAGCTCGGAAGTGGCGCGACTGATCACGCCATGTCCGGCGCCACCGAGCCGGCGTGCATGTAGTAGCTGCTGTGCGTGAATATTGTTTCGATGGGACTGCTAGTACTGGACTACAGGCTTGTCAGGAATCTATCGATGCACTGTTTCATAAAGAAATAGGGGAGCAAGAGCAACATGCTGCAGGGTTGAGATCCACTTTCACCGAGTCACTCGTTCACCTTTTCATTGTACCACTAATGTAAAATACGCATGCATTCTCTCTTAACTTTTAGTCAACAATTAGGCTATCTGCACCGGTAAAACTCTACCACCAACCTTTAAAAGAAATATTCTTTCTTGGTCAGCGAGATTCTCTACTCTAAATCCCTTTCTCCTGCACTCGTCAACCATTACACTCAACGGGAGTGATTCTCTAAATCAACTGCATCTTGGACAACCTCAGTGGTACGAAGGATGGGCATACCAGAGTTGGGGACGATGGCGGCCTGAGCGCGCGGTGGAGCTCTCCTCTGAAGCCCGGGAAGAAGCAAAAGAAGTGACTGCTGAAAGGTGTTAGAACTTTATATTTGGTTTTTAACCTCTTGAGATCGATTCTGCTTTGCCTTCGTAGCGATGCGGATTTGATGTGATTTCTTGTGCTAGGCAGATCAGCATTGCCCCAGACTTAACTCAGTGTCAGGCAATGCAATGTACGTGAGGCTTGTAATGGAGTTGTTTGACCATGGATAGGAATAAGTTGCCCGGTTTAAATTTGATTGGCATCAGCTGAACCTTACGTACCAGGTTTGATTTGCAGTTGAGTGGAAGGTTTCCTTCCAAATTCACTTCTTTGGAGAGGCTCCAAATTTATTCGAATGAACATGACTTGGGTACTGCAGTTGGCAACCTGAATACATGCATGCTGTTGAAATAATCAGAACTACCCTTGTGCCAATGTTTGATGCTATTTGGATGAACTTTTCTTTTTTATGTCCAATGTAATAGAGCCCAGCTGAATAGCTGATAGTCGTAACTATCTGTCTGCTAGGTGGACCACCAGGGGCAACAAACGTGTTTATGTTTTGGCCCATCTTGTGGAATTAAGTAACTCTATAACGGCGGGAGGATTGGCGCCCTCCCGCGCGCCCTGACACCTTTTTTTATTTTTTATTTTTTTCCTTTCCAAATCAACTGTGTGACGACTGTAGACTGCCGATTCGTTGCATAGTACGTTGATTTTTCTACAACATACTTCTTTCGTTACAGTATGTCTGTTTTTCCTCACGTGAGCTTCACGTCTGGTGGTACCTCAGTATTATCTTCGAAAGAAATACATGCATCCATACCGGTAAAAAAATGTGTCCAACTAGAGTCGGTGCGTCGTTGCCACGTGATTCCAACGCTGCGCTGTCAGACAATTTCTCGGTCCTCGCATGTTACAATTGTGAATTGTTGTCAAATGAAATTGTGGTGCCCGTTATGCGTTAGAGCCGTCGTTGTCTCCCCACGATGTTTAGAACATGATACGAATATTGTGCTCCTCGGCTGCTCGCCCAATCTCTCGCATCACGTGTCAAGTCGCCTCCTCTATCTCTTCTCTCGAGCCACAGTTTGGATCAGAGGTAGTGCCGCTGCCTCAGAGGGAGATACCGTGCACCCCGGGCTCACTGGTCTCACTGAAACCTACGATCACTGTTTCTTCTAAGATGAGTTCGTCGAACCATTCCTACCCCTGATTTCTCTCTCCTATCTCTTTGTTATTCGTCGGCTAGAAAGCCAACAACGTCACTTCGCGCCGCTCCTGTCTTTAGTTCGCACCGCCTCAACGCCGTAGCGGTAGAAGGCCTCTTAAGTGCACAGTCTATGTCAACACGACCATGCTCTTCATGGTCAAGAACATCTGCCTTACTATCATCGAGTTTGCTTACGAGCCATGCCAGTATAATACCATCACTATCCATGATTTTTTTAAAAAAAACTCATCTGGCGCAGCGTTAGCGTGCCCCTACCTAGTGGATACAAATAGAGGGGTTCAACTTGTCTACTAAAAAAACAGAAATATTTCGATCGTTCCGAGCTATGTGTTCTCTTTTTGTCAGCAAGATTAAAAAAGCTTCATCTGGTTGGAACAGGATCTTACAGATTTCTCCGGTCTTATTTGCGGGTACAATATCACTTGAAAGAGATTCCTGCGAAATTTTCACTTCCCAAACCAGCCGACACCAGAATGTGTAAATTCCGAGCATATACTCATGTGACCACTCAAGCCGTGATTAGTGAGAATTGAGAATACGCTCGAGTCAAACATTTGTCCCCAAAAAAATGATGTAAGCCGTGCGTATCAGTGTGACGTTTACAAACAGCAGAACTGAACACTTGAACATTCTTCTGGGACTTCTCTTCTGCATTTCGGGGCCTGATGGAACTCGATCAGCAGCACCTTGAGACGTTTTTAGCATATCACGTAGTTCGAACCATTCTAATGGACGAATGGTGTACGAGAACATGATGCATGACTTTATAATTTTGACTGTTTGATGGATGACTTGGGAAGAGGCTTTCAGGCTCTCATCTAGGGCTGTACTACTTGATGGAAGAATGGTTTACGATGAGCGTTTTCGTACTAGAAACATTCGATGGCTGGTACAGTGGTACCTGGCACAAAAAGTACTCCGTACAGTACAAGCCGCGACATCTAATCGCGAACTCATAGCAGCAGACCAGCAGTATCTTGCTCGTATCATGATCTTTAGTACCGGTACAAATGGGGTCATTTCCCCTTTATCTTCTGGCCGAACATGAATTCTCGAGAGCTGTTTGCTGTTTACAAAGTGCAGAACTGAACACCTGAACATTCTGGGAGTTCTCTTCTCCATTTCTTCGGGCCTCCCAATTCATCCTAGAAACATTTGATTTGATAGCTGGCACCTGACACAACTACACTCATCGCAGTACCAAGCTTATTCAGAAGCTGCGGTTCACCAGGCACGGCGCCTTCCCGGTTACCACCAGTACGCGAACGCCGAGATGGACACGACCGCGGGCACGCCGGACCGTGGTGCGCCACGCGCAAGAAGGCTTGTCGCCACCGCCGCCGCCACCAACCCCGCCCGGGCCCTCACGAACAAAGAAAGCGAGGCCCTCCCGTGCGATCTGGGCCACGTCCGGCACCGCCGCCCCCGCGCCCAATGGCGTGCGCCATCGCCTCCGCAATGCCCGCCGGCAGCAGCGCGCGGCTCGGCCACCTGCGGCGCGCCTGGCACTACTGCGCTCTCGCGGCAACAGCGGCCATGGTGGCGTGGCCCGCCTGCAGAGCTCCAGGGCTCTCCGACTCCTCATCTGGCCACCTCCCAGCTCGCCAGCGGGCGGCGCCCCGACGGCAAGGGGCGGACGGTATCGTCCGGGGGTGGACGGTATTTCATTTACCGTCCACCCCTGGGGTACAGAGAGCCGTCCGATCCGCTACTAGCGGCTGGGATTAAATATGGGAGGCCCAGATACAAACGCCTTCCTAGCGCTTCCCCTTGCCCCTGCCCTCGCGCCATCTCACCGCGTTGTTTCTCCGGCGGTGGCGCCGCCCTTGGCTCTCCGGCGAGCGGAGAGTTCCCGATCAAAGCTTACCTACTGCGCCGCGTTCGTTCAATCGGTCAGGAGAAATTAGCTTTCCTCTCCGATCCGTTTGCGCCCATGGGCCCGGATGGGCCTTCTCTCTTGTTCAGTCAATCTGCCATTGCAAACTATCTCGGCGCAGTAGGCAAGCTTGGCCATTGGGAGACAGGGAGGCAAATGCCATCTGTTGCTCTTTGAATTTCTTCAGACAAAAGTGTTGCTTCTTGCACCTTATGGAATGAACCTAATCGCTTCCGTTTCTTGCTTGTATCATGATCCTCGAGAGTTGTTTGTTGTTTACAAAGTGAGAACTGAACGCCTGAACATTCTGCGGGTTCTTTCTCTTCTGCATTTCGGGGCCTGAAGGAAATGTCCAGACTTTCTATTCAACTAACTTGGGAAGAAGCTTTCAGGCTCTCACGCAGTGCTTGACTACGTGATGGAAGAGTGGTTTACGAGAGCGTGATGGATGAATTGTAAATTTGATGCTCTATACACAACGACGAGTACTTCGTACTAGAAACATTCGATGGCTGGCACTTGGCACAAAAGCGCAGTACACGCCGCGACATCCGATCGAACTCATCGCAGCGGTATCAAGCTGATTCAGAAGCCGGGTTCAGCAGGCATGAAGCGCGTACCAGTACGCGAGCGCCGCGATGGCCGTGGCCGCGCGCGGCCGCGCCGGGCGTGGCGCGCCACGCGTAAGAAGGCTTGTCGCCGGCGCCGGTGCCAACGGACGCGGCCGCGCAGCTCCGCTCCGGCCCTCCCCGAACGACGAACGCGAGGCCCTCTCGTGCGAGCCGGGTCACGTCCGGCACCGCTGTCCGGCGCGCCCATGGCGTGCGCCATCGCCTCCGCCATGTCCGCCGGCACCAGCGCACGGCTCGGCCAATGGCGGCGCGCCTGGCACTACCTCGCTCCCGCAGGCCGCAGCTCGAGCGGCCATGGTGGCGCGGCCTGCTTGAAGAGCTCCAGGGTTCCCACGCTCCTCATCTGGCGTTCCCACGGCACCTCCGAGCTCGCGAGCGGGCGGCGCCGCGGCGACCAGGGGCGGACGGTATCTCATCTACCGTCCGGGGGTGGACGGTATTTCATTTACCGTCCACCCCTAGGGTACGCAGAGCCGCCCGATCTGCTAGTAGCGGCCGGGATTAAAGATGGGAGGCCCAATGCACACGCGTTCCGAGCGCTTCCCCTTTCCCCTCGCCCTTGCGCCGTCTCACCGCGTTGCTTCTCCGGCGGCGCCGCCGCCGCCGCCATTGGCTCTCCGCTCCGGCGAGTGGCAAGTACCCGATCGAGGCCTGCATAAATGCACCGGCGCTTTTTCGATGCCGTCAGAAGAAATTAGTCGTTTTCTCCGATCCGTTTGCTCCCAAGAACTGTGCACGCGCCTCCTGGCCATGCACGGGATCATGGCCAATAGTGTTGGGGCTTCTCTCTTGGCCGGTCTGCCATTGAAAACTCTCTCGGGGTCACACCCCCTCTGGCAGCATGGCCATTGGCAAACGGAGAGGCAATGTCACGATGTCTCTTTGAATTTCTTCAGCCAAAAGTGTTGCTTCATGCACCTTATGGAATGAACCCAATTGCTTTTGTTTGCTGCTTGTATCATGATCTGCAGTATCATCGATTACAGACGGGGCAAAGTGCAGAACTGAACACCTGAACATTCTGGGAGATCTCTTATGTATTTCGGGGGCCTGAAGGAAATGTTCAGACTGAAATTCACATCTGAACATCTGGGGGAGCAGGGCCATACAGTACACGTTCGGAAATCTGAATGGACTTCACAGCCATCCTGATCAACAAACGAGTTATGTACTTGTGTATATGGCAACTTCCTCTTTTGTCAGTTAGCTTGGACTGCATATCTGCTCCTGTCAGCAGGTCCTCGGTACCTAGCCTAATGGTGAGAGAGTTTACTAGCTATACTGGTTGCTTAATCTAGGTGGATGTAAACTCTGTTATTTCGTTGATATAACAAGTAATGAAATTCAGGCGAGGCCCTTGATGGGAAAAAAAAAAGAACTCGGCGTTTCAACTAGCACCACACTGTCGTCGATCGTCGTCAGCTTTCCCGACGTACGCTAATCACGCGGAAGTCTACTGAAAGGTGTGAAACTAGCCGGGGTTAACTGGGCGATCGAAGAAGACATGACCAGCTTTTGTTGACGACTAGCACGATCGAATGCTACGTCCAAACCGCTTCTGGACTTTTTGGCTCCAGCAACGCTGCAGGGTACGTGTAATTCGTGTGGATTCAGCGTCGTGCCCCGTGGTTTTTCACGTGCTTCGCGTTGGCTTTTCCCCTATATATGCCTGTGCTTGATTTCTTTTAACTCTCAGCTGAGTCAGCTCCTCATGGTCGCTTTCTTAATCCGGGCATCGATTATTTATCTCAGCTAGCCATTATGTTAATAGGTTTCGTCGTATGTACCATATGGCCCTCTTCCCTCGCTCTGATTGATTGAGAATTGAGATAGATGTGAAACGAGAATTTGTGGCTCGTCATCAGCTTTTGCCGTTGCAGTGGCTTGGCGACGAGAGGCTGCCATCAACTGAGATCAGCGGTCGCGATTGAACACCTCGTGATCGGAAGCCGACGGCTTGATCGATCGATTGATCGTGCCGTGCAACACATATCTGATCCCGACCGTTTTAATAAGGACGGCAACCACGGGAGCGAGAAGCGCCGCCGCTGTGCCAATGATCTCCCGGCCCTCTGCATGCGCGCGGCGCGGCTAACGTTTTCCACGCGAGGGAAAAGGGCCGGGTGCCGTGTTCAGGGCAGAGCCACTACTGAACCTACTCGTCATCGTGTCGCCGGTTGCCGTCGTCCGGGACTCCATCAGGTGTGTACGTGGTGAACACTGAAGCTAACAGTACGTGTGTACGTAGACGTAGACACGCGTAGGTGACAGTCAGTTAGTTGGCACTTCGCTTTCGCCGTTTCTTTCTAGTTAATTTGTTGCTCTCCCTCCTCGATCTTCTTCCACACGGATGAAGACGTGCAGGGGAGATAGGATAAGTAAGCGCCTGGCTTCAGGAAGGAAATTTAACTAGCTAGGCAGCGTGTGGCACGTCACCGGTCGATGTGATCTGCAATCCTTCACACGTAGGCTGAAATGGTCAGATAATGCTTCAGTCACTGTGCTAATGACAATCCCTCTTGTGCTACTCGTCCATGCCTTCTGCATGCGTTGACAAAGCTCAGACCCTTTTTTTTTTTTTGAAATAAACAGACTTGCATTTGGGGGGTGGGTTATTTGACACAGTGTGAAGAGCCGACCGTGCCTTCTGAATTGACCAAGGAGAAGACGTGTGAAAATCACGGAGGATGACGAGTGGTAGTGTACCGCTGGCGCACGTTGTGTTTCTTTGCATGCCTCAAAACGGAAAGTTGTTTCTAGTCAAGACAGAGATAACTGGGATTTTGGTTGAAGAACTGTGTCATCCGGGAAAAGGCGCCAAATCCTCGTCAGTATAAGCCTAACATTTGACGCCGGAATTTCGCGGCTGCTAAAACTAAGGCACGTCAGCGCATATTTCAGGATGCATGGAGGAGCATGCAGAGCATGTTCAACTAGAATCTAGAGAAGGGGAAATCGAGATCTTTTGCTTGCTTGATCGTCTCACCAACTCCGGCAGATTCAAACATCGCCGGCCGGAACAAAATTAAGCAGAGCATTTTGCACGGTCGAGAGGGGGCTAGAAATAAATAAAAATGAAATCGAAACCTGAACCCTGAAGAAAAGGCAACGCAGCATGGCTAGCATAAAAGGGGCAGGAGTTGTTTTGCCTTCATTCTTGCGAGCTGGTCAAAAGTCAAAACAGTCTCGTGGTCGCCCACAGAATGACAGAAACCACAGCCCTGCTTCAAAACAACAGCACCCTGTTGAGAATCGAGAGACGTCACACACGCGTAAGAAAAACTCGTGTCCGTTTACTGATGAGAATTTTTTTAAAAAAAAAGTCATATAGGTGGAACGCGAATCGTGCACGATGCGGCAAATGCCACAATGTCACATATATCCAGCTCACCAGCTGTGTTTTTGGAGCAAGAACGACTAGCCAGTATAGTACAAAGCATATGTACGTACGTATACTCCGGCAACACACACGCGTCAACACACGACGAGTATTTGCCCACACCTGGGCGGCCCGAACAGCGTCGTCGTCTCGCCGCCTTTGCCGTTTTGACATGTACACACGGAAACGGCACGGCCAAGTGGTTGCCAAATCTAGGCCGTCAATAGATTTCGCTGGCACCTCACCGGATTTATTTTTACAGACGAGTCAATGCAACCACGTCGCTTGCAAAGCCTCGAACTTTTACGTGCGCCGACACAACCGATAAGCGATAAGGGCACGTACGACGCCCGTCGCTTGCCGTCGTCATGCAAGGATTTTTTTTTCAGAAAACACCCCGCGCGCTCGAAGCAACAGCGGCCTCGGCGTCTCTTTCGTCTACGAGCTCGGCTCGTGCTCCGAGGCCCAGGCGACGGCTCGGAACCCGTTGGAGGAAGCGATGCGGGGAGGCGCCGGAGGCCGGGATCCCTTTGCGCGCGGGAGGATTTTGGGAAGAGAAGGCCGCGAGCTCCACTGTCGGACGGGCACGGGCGACCGTGAGCTCCACCGCCGAGCGCGCGGGTGGCCGCGAGCTCCACCGTCGGGCCTCCGCGAGCTCCCACGCCGAGCGCGAGGATGGCCGCGAGCTCCACCGTCGGGCCTCCGCGAGCTCCCCCGCCGGAGCCGCGCGGGCGGCCGCGAGATCCCCCGCCGGAGCCGCGCGGGCGGCCGTGAGATCCCCCGTCGGGGGCGCAGGTGGCCGCCAGCCTCCCCGCCGGACGGCGCCGCGCGGGCGGGCGCGACATCCCCCGCCGGAGCCGCGCGGGAGGCCGCGAGCTCCCCCGCTAAAGCCGCGTTGCTGAGGGAGAGGAAGGCGCCGGCACTAGCTGCTAGAAAGAGGCTATGCTCGGCGCTAGCCGCTAGAGGAGAGGAGGAGGGAGAAGACAAGGAGAGAGAGCGAGAGAGAACGAGAACAGCCTAGAAAGAGGCTTTGCTCGGCGGAGGAAAAAAGAAAGAGAAAAGGAAAAAAAGAAAAGAAAAGGAAAGAGAAGAAGGGAAGAAAAAGAAAAATAAGTGGAAAAAAAATTATATGGAATATTTGAATATATTGTGCATTGTACCATGTATGCAACAAAATGGCTACAAGGATCTAGTGTGCAATAGATCACCATGATTTATGTGTCCAAAGATGCATTAAACACTCTGCAGACAGCCAAACAGACATGTCATCGTACAAGCTGTCTGTTCAAGCTGTCTATTTGGGTAAAAAGACAGCAAGCCGTAGACACTGTTGTACTTGCCCTAATATTGCTACCGTCTCCTCGTTCCTCTAGCTAATAACCTTGACCTTTGGCCGCGTGAATTATGTTTGGTAGCACCATCTCGACGCCTAGGTAGTAGCTAGGCGAACGCAGAGATGTCATGCACTCGTAACACGGCCTATACGATGCCCTGTACGGCTGTACTTTGGGCAATCGTGTCGAATCAGGCTCGTATCAGGCCCGTGATACTGCGAAGCCCAATGGCTCTCGTCATGTACTGGGAAAGAGCTGTCAGCTAGTAAGAGCGACACGTCAGCAGTCGAATTCAGAATTACATGTGGCGCAATTTGTTCATTCAATGGCAGCTCAAATTTGCTGGACAGTGGACACACGCAACTTTGCTGCGCTGGAGTTTGCCACGGTAAGCCACTAGCCACACAGCCTAACAAAAGCATCACATAGATAGCATAAGGGCATGTACAACCGTTTAGACGGCAGCTGTCTCTTCAGCACAAACAGACAGCTTGAACAGACAACTTGTACAATGAGATGTCTGTTTGGCTGTCTGCAGGATGTTTAATGCATCCATTGACACACAAATCATGAGGATTTAGTGCATACTTGATCTATGTAGCTATTTTGTTGCATACATGGTGCTATCTTTCTTCCTTTTCTTTTTTTCATCTGTTTTTTTTAAAAAAATTCTACTACTTTTTTCTTTTTTTTCTTCTTTAATCTTTTGTTCACTTCCTTTTCTCCCGTCGCTCTCGTTCTTTCTCGTCCTCTCGTTCTTTCTCTCTCCGCCCAAAGTCCTCTCGTTCTTTCTCGTCCTCTCGTTCTTTCTGCCATCGCTCTCTCCGGCCAATCTCCGCCCAAAGTCTAGACGCCGCCCGGAGCAGAGCCCACGGGCACAGAAGCAGGCGCGGCGGCCCCCCTCCCTCTCTCTCCCCGCCGTGGAGGCCTGATTCCGAGACCTTTCCCCGCCGCGGAGGCCTGGTTCCGGGACCTCGTCGCCGGCGCCCACTCCGTCCGCGAGGTGTCTCCTGCAGGTGATTTGGAGTTCGATTTGTCCTTCTTGGAGCTCAATTTGCTCTTCTTGAAGCCTGATTTGGTCTTCTTGGACGTCGATTTGGTCTTCTTAGAGCAGGATTTAGGAACGAGCAGGAAGAGGGGAAGAGGATTTGGGGACGAGCAGGAAGAGGGCTTGGGCCGATGACGCGAACTTGGAGCGGGAAAGCAAATCCTCCCGCGCGCGCACTCGATCCGTGCCTCCGTCGTCTCCCCGCCGCGGCGTCCTACAGCGCGCTCCGAGCCGTCGCCACCTCCTGGGAGCACGAGCCGCACTCGTCGACGAACGAGACGACGGCGCGGTCGACGCTAGGCTCGCGGAGGGGGCTTCGTGCAAAAAAGCCTTGTATGTCGACGGATGACTACGGTGCGTTGTACATGCCCTAAGCCTGCCTGCTTGTGGCTTAGGGCGGGAGTTGATCCATCTCGGGCAGGTTCAGCTGCTTATTAGCTGCTCTACTTGCAGGGGATTGGGACAGAAACTAGTGTGACTAGTCCTTGAAGATAAAGGGCACGGTCATCATTTACAAATTTCCCTGTCACCGGAATCAAAGGAAATAATGTTACAGTGCTCGTGTTCTCGTGTGATATTTTTTTTTCTCGAATATGCAGGAGATCTGCACGCATCTTTGTAGCAATTGCCATAAGAAAAGTTTCAGTTTACACAACGTGCAGCCATTTGGACTCCGCGGCAAGATTAACAACCTGTGGCAAATTGTCGTGTAGTAACGACAGATATCTGACATGCTTTTCTAACTTCCTCTTGCACCATGTTTAGTTCCCACCCGAAATATTTTCATCCATCACATCAAAGGAGAATCTTTGATGCATAAAGTATTAAATGTAAACGAAAAAGGTGAAAAGTTATATGGATAGATTGTAAATCGCAAGACGAATCTAATGAGCCTACTTAATCCATGATTTGCAACAGTAGTGCTACAATAATCATCCGCTAATTATGGATTAATTACCCTCTAATTACCATCGTTAGATTCGTCTCGAGATTTCCAACCTATCCATATAACTTTCCACCTTTTTTGTCTACATTTACTACTTCTAAATTGATAAAATCAAAACCCGAAATCTTTTCACGAAATGTTTTCGCGAACTAAACACGGGCAAAACTAATCGCAACCATGCAACTGCCCTACCGTACAGCTCACACCTGATGACCCCCAACCCGCTTTTAAGAAAGAAACAAGCTGGTACAGTAGCTCCTAATCCATCATTGGTCCCCTAAATAGGATCATTAGTGGTTAAGCAGGATCACGAACCTCTTTTCTAGTAGAAACATAGTACAGCCAGCTCAAAATCTCTGATGCTTGCTCTCGTGCAGGGTTGGTTAGCTAACGTGCGTGCATTATTGTTAATAATCCACAGAGATTATGTCTCTGCTATGATTCGCCAGCTTCAGGGGTCGTCTTGACCCGTATTGGTTCCAAGAAATTGGAGACCGAGCTCACCAGGGTAGACGCCCCAGCGAATCCAAATGAAATGGTTGGACGGAGAACAATCTTTTGTTTCAGTTGTTTTCAATGGCATGCGTACGGTAGAGATATGCCATTCTGGCAATCTGCTGATGAGCTTTGCTCCTGCGAGCAAGCTTATTTACTACATGTTGGCATTGTAAGCTGGGGTAACAAAATTACAAAAATGTGGCAAACTTATGACAATGACTTGGTTGGAGGCGAGGCGAAGATAAAATAAATAGATTTTTTAGGAGTTTGATTGAGAAGATTTTTTTGAATGATTTTACTAATAAAGAGAAAACAGATAGCTAAGTGCGTGGAACTTACTCATCCTGGTCCGTGTTCGATTTTTTCTAAATTTATTCTATAATTCAACTAGAATAACTTTTTCAATAGTAGGAGACGCCCGTCATCAACAAGACACCGAGGGAGAGAGAAAAATAATGGATTGGATGCTTGCTCTAGTGCCACCACCATGCAACTATATAACCGTACAAGTGTACAACTCACACATGATGATCCCAACCCATTTTAAGGAAAGAGACAATCTCTAGAGTTAAGCAGGATCGCTAAACCCTTTTGTAGTACAGCCAGCTCGAAATCCCTGATACTCCCCCTCGTGAAGGTTCTGTTGGCTAACGCGTTAGTATTATTATTGTTAATCCACACAGATTATGTCTCTGATATATATGATTTGCCAGTTTTAGGGTCGTCTTGACCCCGCTGTTTGGTTCCGATAAATCAGACACCAGCGTGTTCATCAGGGCACACGCCAGTTGTATACGTACTATCAGCCGAGTCCAAATGAATGGGGTCCGTACCACGAAGAGCTTATCCTGTTCAGGTTGCTCGATCTCCTATCCTTCTAGTTAGGATCTGATGGGTTCCAGTCAAGGGTCAAGGCTTGGAATTAAGCCTTTATCCCAGATGAATTATTGGCGCAAATGCTATGGGTTAGGACAAGGGGTGTTGGTACTCGTCCCTTATTCCCCAAAGAACTGGAACTGGAATTTTTAAGATAATAGAAATATTCCGGCCTCTACCACAAAGCATATACAACCTTTCAATTATTACGTCATCCCAGCTTCAATTGCTAGATTAAATAGAGAAACCGACAAAGAAAAATTAAGTCTGAAAAAGTCTATTATTATACTTCCATCTATGATTAGCAAACATCTCTAAGGCTACCATCTTCAAAGACCTGCTGTAACATTGACCAAAATCGCAGCGAGTAAGCCCCCCTGAAAATAGCCTGCATAAAGGACGAATGTTTAACATTATCAAAGATAATATCATTTCGACAACATCATATTGCCCAACACAGAGCCGCTACCCCGTTATAATAATATTAGCCTCTTGAACATCAAAATTTTGAAACCAATTCCCATGTGGGTTAATGGAACTGAAATGATTGGAAATAGTAGTAATAACCTTATCACTCTCGTCCTGTCTTTGCATGTCCAAGCTAGCTACTAGAGTGAAAAACTGAAAATGAGAGATGAAACATGTACCACAATCAGCAGCAACATTCGTATAGGTTTCGTTGCGTTCATTAGCGTCATAGCAATTCCTTCGCGCCGCTAGCGCTCGGATGTTTGCACAATCGAAAGTACATGTTTGAAAAATCGAAAATACATATTTACAACATCAAAAATACATGTTTGCAACATTAGAAACCGCGTACAGAAACACAGTAAAATATCTGAATGCGAGGAGTAAAATTCACACCGCAACATCAGAGCTCTGTTGCATGCAACATCATTCAATCTGTGCAACATCGAAAAAAAACTATTGCAACATTACTACCATAAAACTACAACATTGAAAAAGTTATACTGAAACATAGTGAAACATCTAGATACGAAGGAGTAAAAAATTTCTGCTGCAACATTGAGTGCATGTTTTATGAAACATTTTCAGAAGCACTACTCCCTCCGTCCCTAAAAGATTGTCTTTCTCGCTTCTCGAGAAATGGCTTTGATTAATTTTATATTAAAAATAGTTATATTTATGGTACATAATTAGTCTCATTGAAAAAATCTTTTAGTCTAGTTTCTTTAACAAAATTATTTGAAGATACCAATGGTGTACGTATTTTATACAAATCGAGTCAAATTTATGACATGTACACTGACAACGACTTTCTTCGAGGGAGAGGGAGTACTCAGACCAAAGCATTATTCTCTAGGACAAAAGCTCGGCAATCAGTGGCTGCGTCCAAATGTCCAATAATCCAAATTCCACGGTTCCACCAACGATTCCAAGATTCCTTGGCACCGCATGTGCGCCTGCTTCGCCGGGAGATCGCATCGTACGAGCTCTAATATTAGTTTAGCTTCGGCCAGGATGCTTCTTGTATTGCAGCTACCTAATCATGCCATGCATGCATGCGCTCGTCGTCAGTTCGTCACCACTCACGCACATCATATCCCAACGCTACGCGACGCCGCAGCAGGTACAGGAGTTGGCGGCCGCCGCTTCTCGAGCGGGTCTAATCGCGGCTGCTGATTGCTCCAGGACCCAGGTAATAGAGGTAGGCTGGCGGATCTAACAATAAAGAGAATCGGATAGAATGATATAGCTTTTGGTGGATCACGCGGCCGCGGCTGTAATGCTTCCTACCGTCGTCTCTTCTTCGGTTCTTCCGACCTTCCTGGATTCCTAGCTAGTTGACGATGCATGTGCTCGTGGATCCTGTCGCTGATTGCACTGTGAGCACGAGCACCTTTAGTTTATGGGTGTCCGGGGTGAAATTTTTTTGATGTTACACCGAAGATAATCTTACCATTCAAGAGTATTAAACATATATTAATTAATAATAAAGCCGCGAGACAAATGCAGTTAGGTTAATTAATTCAAAATTAGCGGATGTTTGCATAGCATTACCATTACAAATCATGGATTAAATAGTCTCATTAGATTCGTCTTGCGAATTACACTCTATGCATGTGTCCAAACATCCAATGTGATGGATTATTATTATTATTATTTTGCAAAATGGATTAAGCACCCCCTTAGTTCAAGCGAATGCATCGGCACAATACACTTACTCTATGTTTTTTACAAGGCTTGTTTCATTTATTATCAACTACGATCTATATCGACCCTGTTTTATTCTGATTCTAGCCAATTTTTTAGACTGGATTTTGAAAAATCCAAAAGTGTGATGAACCCAAGAATCCATAATCATAACTGGATTCTCGATTCTGGATTGTGGATTCTTGGGATCATCTGACTTTTGAATTTTTTTAAATCGTGCCTTCAAAATCAGCCAGAAGCTGAATCAAATAGGGCCATCATTATTTCCGTTTTTGTATTACTGATAGCAAAGAGGTTTTTTACATTTGATAGCTGAAAGTTACATAGCTCAAACAAATTAAAGACGGAACATCATGTATCTTCGAGTAATTAATCCCTCCCTTCGTCTCTCTAAGTGAAGGAGTTGAAGCCGAATATTATTACTTTCATTATCTAAAAATAAATAAATCCGTTTGTGGCAGCCTACTTGCCACACAGACAACCCCAGAGAACTGAATTGCTCGATGCCATATTACCACATATATTGTTATAGCAAAAATTAACACAAAGTCTCCATGTGTTTTTTTTTCTTTTTAAATGAACTAGGCAAGAGAGTACGTAATAGCTTTATTAATTAAAAAGAAGATGTGCAGCAATCTCCATGTGGTTTTTCTATCTATATCAATTTAGGTATTCTCTCACTTTATGTAGTGGAGTTTGAAACCAAAGAAAAAGGAAAAGAAATATTATTATTATTATTATTATTATTATTATTGTTGCTACTACTACTGCTGTTGCTGCCGCTACATGGATGAATGGCCACACATGGCACATACACCCTCTATTACAAATTATAATTCGTTTGATTCTTTTGACCAAATATTTGACCAGTTGTCTTATTCAAAAATTTTGTGCAAACATAATTAAATTTAAGTCATTTTTAAAGAACTTTTATTAATAGTAAAGAAAGCCACAACAACAAAAGGTTATATTTTACACAAATTTTTTAATAATACTAGTAGTCAAATCTGAGGTCAAAAAAGTTAAACTAATTATAATTTGGAACATATAGGTAGTACATAGTAAATCTAATGAATAAGAGGGGACTTAGAGATAAAAGATCTTTGTGAAAGCTTGTGATTCAATATATATAACTAAATATAGCTAGGAAACATGATTACTATACTCACATCAATCCTCTATCTATGTTTTAAATCTTTATCATCTTATTACAAAAATCCGTTGTATCATGTGTTTTATAAAAAGGGAAAAATAATTGCTAACCTATAAGTACATTTCCATGGAGTTGGAGCCTTTGTCAAGACACATTTGGTCGAAACAGGAAGGAAAAAAAAACAAGATCAATAGAAGCTTTGTTTGGATATGATGCTGGGGTTGTGGTGTGGTGTCACATCTTAGCACGAGTGGCGTCATCCAACGCAAAACATAAGCTAAACCGCAGCGCAGCCATCCAGTCGTCCCTCCCTTGTAACAGAAGTCCAAATAGAGCACCCGTCTCACACCATCTTTCCTCCTTGTGTCCACTGTTACCATATACTCACTCTCGAACCGACGCCAAATTAAAATGGATGGTTTGATTTTTATTATCTGCACGCTGGATGCCGACCTTTTTTGCGCAATCGATCGAATTTTCCTACAGAGAGAAGTCGCATTCACCTTCGTATCGTTCGGGAAGAAAAAGTCCCAGTTCCCCCTTTTAACAAACACACGGACAACAGAGCAGGACTCCGCGCGCGAGCGCCTCGCCCAGTCCTCCCTCACCACGGGCACGAAACCACTAGCTAGCGCTGCCCGTCGCTACCCTCCATCGGACGGATCCAGTCAAAACGGCCGTTTCAGACTCCCCTCCGCGCTCCGCCGGCGCCAACCAACCAACAAACCAACCTTCCAGGCCACAGCCGCGCCGCGCCGAGACCCGGCTCCCATCCTATATAACCCCACACACCCCTCGTGTCAAACCATCCTATCCCCACACTCCTGACGACTCCTCCCCTCACCGAAACGAAAAGTGTTCCAAGGGCGCGGCTTGCACTACCTGAATTAGCAGCAGCCATTGTTAGTTGCACTCGACCGCGCGTGAAGAACAGCAGCACCACCAGTACGTCCACCGTGCCGCAGGGAAGAAGAAGAAGAAGAAGAAAGGCGACCGAGCTAGTCACCATGAGGATGCTGTTCCGCTGCTTCGTGGGCTCGGAGCCGGCGGCGGGGAGCGAGAGCGGGGACGAGACGAGGGCGCCGGCGCCGGCGAAGAAGGCGGTGCGGCGGATGCAGAGCGCGACGGCGCGGCTGCGCTCGCTGTCGCTGGACGACCTGTCACGGACGCTGGCCTCCTCGAGCCTGCACGCCTTCACGCTGGCCGAGCTCAAGGCCGCGACGCGCAACTTCTCGAACAGCCACTTCATCGGCGAAGGAGGGTTCGGACCCGTCTACAAGGGCTTCCTCGACGAGCGGCTCCGGCCTGGGGAGCTCCAGCCGCAGCACGTCGCCGTCAAGTACCTCGACGCCGACGGGCCGCAGGGACACCGCGAGTGGCTGGTACGTACGCGCGCACGCCCTCCGTTTAATTTCCTTGCACGAGTGCACGATCGGCTCCGTTTGGTGATTAGTAGTCGCCAAGTGATTAATTAACGTGCGGCCGTGAGTGCTTTATTGATACTACTAGTTAATAGTGTACTAATCGGGGTGAGTGTGTGCACGCATGGTTGCGCTGCAGGCGGAGGTGGTGTACCTGGGGATGTTGAGCCATCCGCATCTGGTGAAGCTGATCGGGTACGGATGCCAGGACGAGCAGAGGATGCTGGTGTACGAGTACATGGCCAGGGGCAGCCTCGAGCACCACCTCTTCAAGAGTAAGCTACTTTATCTGCTTATATGGCTCGTACTGATAGAATGATAGAGTGTACGTGTTACACCTGGAAATCAAGAAATAAATGAACGGTTACTGATCAAACGAGCGTGTAATTGTGCATGATGCAGATCTGCTGTCGAGTTTGCCGTGGTGCACGCGGCTCAAGATCGCGGTGGGCGCGGCCAAGGGGCTGGCGTTCCTGCACGAGGCCGACACGCCGGTGATCTACCGCGACTTCAAGGCCTCCAACATCCTGCTCGACTCGGTAAGTGCCAGCTGCATGCCTGGTCCTACTTACTACACCAACTGCTATACCAAGTCTCATCATCTCGACCAGTTCATTTCTGCTTCTTTGTTAACTATGACCAGTTCGCGGCCGGGTTAATTATTAATTAGCTTGCTTTGATCCCAAGCAAATTCCTGTCTCTTTAATTTGCCGACGCTACCTGGAACCAGTATTACATGCCACCACGTTTTATTTCAGTTAACTCGTTGGTCAATCTCTGTCGATGTGTCGTACACCATCATAGATATATCTGCCTGAGAGGGAGGAGCTCCATAATAATGCTCTTATCTTAGCTGTGGCCGCCAACTTAAAATAAAATAATAATAAGAAAATACCTAGAAATTAAACCCGGGAAATTAAGCAAAATAGGCGTCCTTTTCTGATTTGTTTACTTCTACCGAATCTGACAACAAAATCATTAATGTCCCTGTTATTCTAAGCAGGCAAGAAACGTTCTTTTCCGGTTAGCTGGTGCATCCCGGCCGGACGATACAAAATTGGTTGTTGCCTTCGTACTAGCTCGAAGCCTCTGTATAGTAGCCTAACACTCTTCTCGACTCTTAACTTGAGGAGAACCACAAAAATTGGCAATAGAGATCCGACCATTCCGTACTTTCCCGAGAATAGTAAAATGCGCGTGATGATATGCACACGCGCGCAAGCATCAAAATCAAAATTTTACACGAAAACAACGTAGTAAGTGTGCTGCAATTAGCAAGCACGCATCGACCTGACACGTACAACTACATCTAAGGATAACGGCCGAAGCAAAACGATATCAACAACAGCATTGCGGCTGGTAAACTGACCGAAGATGTGTGTATCGCAGGACTACACGGCAAAGCTGTCAGACTTCGGCCTGGCGAAGGAGGGCCCACAGGGCGACGACACCCACGTCACGACCCGCGTCATGGGGACCCACGGGTACGCCGCCCCGGAGTACATCCTGACGGGCCACCTGACGGCGAAGAGCGACGTGTACAGCTTCGGCGTTGTGCTCCTGGAGCTGCTGACGGGGCGGCGCAGCGTGGACAAGCGGCGGCGCGGGCGGGAGCAGCACCTGGTGGACTGGGCCCGGCCCTACCTGCGCCACCCGGAGCGCCTCCACCGCGTGATGGACCCGACCCTGGACGGGCAGTACTCCGGCAAGGCCGCGCACAAGGCCGCCATGGTCGCCTACCACTGCCTCCACAGCGTGCCCAAGTCCAGGCCCACCATGCGCGACGTCGTGGCCGCGCTCGAGCCGCTGCTCGGCATGTGCAGCGACGTGCCCGCGGGGCCCTTCGTTTACACGGTGCCGTCGTCGCCGGCGCCGCCGGCCGAGGACAGGAAGGTCGGCGAGGCGGCGGCGGCCAGGAAGAAGTGCCTCGCGTCGGCCGTGCACGCCGAGGGCGAGCTGCGGCGGTACGCGAGCTCGGTGGCGGGGCGCAAGAGCTCCTCCCCGAAGCAGAGCAGGGACAGGGGCGCGTAAGGCAACGGCGTCGGCATCAACGATCGATGCGACGATTCATGGATGTAACCTGAGCATCTGCTCCTGACTAAATGGCATTGTGAAGTGTACATAGTTAGTGTCAGCAATGTGTAAGCTTAATTCGTTCGTTGATTCTTTTTTCTTGGTTATTATCGTGATCTGGATAACCGAGAAGTAATTGTAATTCTAGCTAATTTTTTAGGGAAAAGGATGTCCTTTTTCCTTTACCTTTTAGTTGGCATGCATTGCCAACTCTTGCTTCCGGAGAATAAAAGGAAGATGGGATAATTGTGCCGCACTAGTACGAGTGGTTTGAGAACCAAGATCATTACGCAGATATGTAGATAATCGCTTCAGGTCAAACAATGTTGCCTGCGTGTCTGCGTCAGTAATGTACTTACGTGTATCATCGGCGATGCGAATTGCTCAATTTGCCTCAGATATTCATTCTTGGCCAGTGTTATCAGCAGTTCTTAGTTCTTACAACATTTCCTTCAGGAGTGCCCAATCATACAGGTGGCGCTAGATGCGTGCTTCTAGATGCCCGAGGAGAATGGCACCATGGCACCCTGCAAGCCATGTTCGCTCTAGGGATATGCCCACAGGTTGATGAGATAAGCTATCGAGCAAATAAGTTTGGTCCGTGCAACATGGGAAAAAAGCAAGGAGGTTGCAAATGACAGGTTGACATAGAGGAATCACCGGTGCAAGGAGTGAGGAGCAACACAGGTGAATAGATGATATCTATAACACATATATGTTTCTGATCTTTTACCGAAATCCATGAGCACCATGACACGTCAAGAAGGCACTGGATCGCGCAACAATTGTAATTCTAGCAGTTCTTTGACTCGGCATCGCGCAACAGTTGTTGCATTTAACAGTAAAATTTCCACCCCTTCTGCCAGTCTAGGCACCTAAAAGAAGCTAGATAATTGTGCCGTACCTTTCTTTGTAGATGAGAACTATGTATATTCTAAGATCGTTAGTTCGTTACGCAGGTATTCGCCACAGGGAGTCGGGATCGCGACTAACCCCTCTGATCAAACAAATTATGTTGCCCGCGTCATTTACGAATATCATGCGCGCTGCTCAATTTGCAACAGATGTACGCTCTGCCCAATTTGCAACAGATGTACTCATTTTGGGCCGGAGCCAACAGTTCCTACAAGTTACAACATTCCCTGTACAGCGAAATACAGCTAAGGGGAGTGCACATCCAAGATTTGACATCTCGCAACAATTGTTGCTTTTAACTTTAAGAATGTACACTCCCCATATGCCCGTCTAGGCACCTAAACAACAATACAACATCGCAGATGGATGTGACCCCATAAAAACCTGGGGACCAACAAATCTTCAAGGGAGCCTAACAATATTCATTCTATTGGACAGGCTGTGGATCCTGCTGTAAGAGTAGAAACTGTACTGATGTATATTGCTGAAGAGATTCGGGAAGGTCGACATCTGCATAATCCATTGCCGGGATAGCCATTGACAAATCCTCGGTGGAGAATGGTATACTGTAGCAAGCAAGCATCAGATGTTAGTGCAAAACAGCAAACCACTCGCTTACTACAGGTCGTTGAAGAAAGCAAAGTATCTACTGTTTGGAAATATTTTAACCACCTTAAGTCATCATCTAACAAAAAGGAATTTGACACAAGATTCTGGGTGTCCTTGTTAAGATCCTGGGTGTCCTTGTTGACCATCTCCCGCATTGCAGCAACCACCTGGCAAATTTTATTTTCTTCAGAAATGCAAATGAATCTCAGAAAAGTGTAAAGTTCAAGCCCAAGGATCTACCTCGTTTGATATGCTTTGGGTATTGTATTTGTCATCCCAGTACATCGTGCATATTCTGTAGATTTGGCGAATACTCAAGGACTACATGAAATAGCAGAGAAATTACTAGTTATTAATACATTAGTTCAAAATTACTAGTCTGCCATAGATGGTGGACCAACTGCCATGGATATACATTTTCATACCGGGCAAAGATCTTGCCTGATCTCCTCAAGTGTCTTTTTTCTTTTTTGGTGTATAACCTGTGTCATGTAATTAGTGAGAATAGCCTAGGACATAAAGCAGCCGACAAATAAGAGAGGGTGGGCAGCATTCAGAATAAATTACCAAAAAACCAACAGCCTGTCTGATATAATTTAGCTCATGCCAAGATGTACCTGCAAACTGAAAGGAATATAGACTTTAAAAACCATTTCCAACAGGGCTTCTGACCAGAAGGATAAGAATGTAGAAAATGACACTTACCTCCTCTGTGACATCAGTAATCCATTTCTCCAACAAGGATAGCCCAGCTTTCACGTATTCCCCATTGGAGAATGTACAACATTCACGGCGGAGAAGAAGACTGACAAAAGAACAAAGCTGTTAGTGTATTCATGAAACTAAAGTTACTATCCTTCAAATTATATTAGAACAAGCATGTATCTGGAAGTGTCTCCCCATCCCATCACCCATGACCTTCAACAAGTACATTATTTCACACACAGGCCCTTCTCTAGTATTCAAGATTCAATAATTTGCAGGCTTAAAGGTAGAAATAGAATTATAATTGTAGGATAGTAGAGAGGGATGCGTATAATGTTGTGGATGTATTGCATTGAGGCCTCGGCCGGTATATATGAGAGTACAAGACTTGGGGGGCAAGGCTCCCCCGGATACATATGGCAGTCTACGATAGGGTATATCTACAACTACCAAATATACTCTAACACTCCCCCGCAGTCACAGCGGGAGCACCGCAGACGGTGAGACTGGAGAAGAAGCCGAAGGCACGAGCCGACGGACTTACAGCCCCCCGCAGTCATAACGTCGGTGCGGTGCGGATGCTGCGACTAGAGAGAACCGGCGAGTATCTCATGCGGATGGTAGCCCTTTGTGCCGATGTCGAGGTAGCCAAGCTGACGGCGAAGAGCCATGGTCGAAGATGCCGTGCGTAGGATAGCCGTGGTCGACGTAGAGTTGTCGAGGTTGTCGAAGACGAGGTAGCCGCACATAAAGCCGCAGGCGCACGAGGAGGCGCCCTGATGGTGGCGTGACGGAGAAGACGCCAGAGACGAAGATGGCGACGCGTCGAGGCAGTCGTAGAGGAAGCGATGCCGAAGTCGATGCAGTCAGGCCATCGGGCGAGGCATGCCCGGGTTTGCCAGGCCAGGGAACGCGTCGGGGACGATGGGCACGCACCAGTGTTGCCAATACCGGACGTGCAAGGGAGAAGTGCACAACCAGACGCCTTCACCGAAGGGGACCAGCAAAGAAGGCCTCCAAAGCGGTCGCAGGCGCTGAAGACGGCGAGGTAGAAGATGCCGACGCCCGCTGTTGCTTGGAGTAGAGGAGGTGGCGACACTGGCGACGTGGTTGTGCTAGACGAAGCGAGGAGGAGAGCCCGGATTTCCAGCGCAAGGCTAGACGATCTAGGCGACGCGGCGGCGGTGCTCGAAGGCGACGACGAAGAACTCGAACGGCTTGATGAAGACCATGCGCGAAGGGCGCAGCGACGCGTAGTCGACGATAAGTCGTGGACATGGTCGGCGGCGGTGAGGAAGCAACGGCGGAGAAGACCACGGGTGGCTCCACTGCTGCCCGAAGAGGCGAAGCAGCGGCAGCCCTCCGCACTCAGTGAAGGAGCGCACACGGCGAGGACGGACGTCACGGGAGCCGGGTGGATCACGCACGTTGGCTGATCAAACCGAGCATGCGCGAGGCGAGACGACGGTGGACGAAGTCGGTGAATGCGTCCCGATCGGTGGAGGCGAAGACGAGCCGGCGAAGGACGACGTGCGGAAGAAGCGGCGATGTAGGCGGCGGCGCAAACAAGCGCCCCCGGGTGCCGGCCATCTCGCCATGCCGCACGGTCGTAGAGGAAGAAGAGGCCGGTGATGTCGATGCCGATGTCGAAGTCGTGGCGCAGGATCGACGGGCGGTGGGCGACGTAATCCCGAATCAGTGATCGGGCAAAAAGAAAAACTGCAGCAACAGATCTTCGCGTAGAACTCCGGGGTGCACGTAGCGAAGTGGGGCTCACCCTTATCTCTTTACAATATGCACACCACCGGTCAAAGACCACAGCGTGCGAGACAGAGAATCAGAGGGAGGGGTCGGTCCGGTGGGAGGCGAGGTGAAGTCCGCCCGGTTGGGCGGCGCCAATCCGGTCCGGCGGCGGATGAGGGAGTCGGGGCGGAGCCGCGGATCCCGCCATGTCGAGCGGCCAGTGCTGACCGGCGGCGGTGGAGGGGTTCCGCCGGCAGATCCCGTCGAGCCGAGCGGATGTCGCCAACAGGTCGGCGCCTGGAGCGGAGGGGAGGCGAGGGTGAAGCCTCACGAGCGGGATCGGATCCCGCCTCGCAGGAGGGGCGACGGGGTGGAGTCGACGATGCCGCCGGGAAGCTCGTCGACGACGGGCGAGGTGACCACGCGGGCCCCCTGCTGCCACCACAGCAGCGCGGGGTAGGTCGTGGGCGACGCGCAGAGACCGCGACTGCCACCATGGCGACGCGAATCGGGGCGTCGGTGACGGCTTTCCATGGCGGGTGGATGGAGGTACGCTTCAATCTGTTGTTGCTGACGCTGGACGGCGGCAGATTAGATCGATCCGCCGCGAAGAGGGGCGCTGCCCCCGGCAGAGGTCATGGGCGACCTCCCCGGGGGCGCGCTAGCAGGCTGTCGAGGGGGGCGCCCTGGAGGTGCGCCGTGGTGGACGGCCGGCGGCAGAGGAAGAAGGCAGGGTGCCGGCGGCGCCGGCGGCAGCGGAAGGATAGCCTAGGATCTCAACCCTAATCTCGTGATACCATGTAGGATAGTAGAGAGGGATGCGTATAATGTTGTGGATGTATTGCATTGAGGCCTCGGCCGGTATATATGAGAGTACAAGACTTGGGGGGCAAGGCTCCCCCGGATACATATGGCAGTCTACGATAGGGTATATCTACAACTACCAAATATACTCTAACAATAATATTCATTGAATATTCGGTTGTTGTAAAATAATACAGATATTCTGAGAAATCCCTTCCTAGGCATTCAATGGCTAGCATGGCCACACTGGTTGTTAATGCATATACCAAGTACCAAGTTTCTGAGATGAGTAAATACCTGTTAAACAACTGAATATTGATGAAAGAGAATAATTGTGTGATAAGTTTACGAATAAAGAAGGATGGCACCTGCAGCAAACAATGGTATTAGACTCAATTGGACAAGGCATTAAAGGCAATGTCTTTGATGAAGTTTGCAAAAGATCAATCCTTTATCAAAGCAGGACTGGGCTTACATAATTTTCGCGCAATGTATCCATAAGCAAGTCAAGAAAATTGACAATGTTGTCCCAGTTAGAATTTGATGCAGGTTGGGCACCAACCCCAGGTGACTTGGATGCTTTTCCAGGTTGCCCACGTGTTGACTTTGGAGCCTGCATGTAATCACAAAGAGTTACCAAAAGATCCAGTTTTCCAATGCAGTTGTCACTACCAAATTAAGGAAGCAGTTATATACCTGAATGCAAACAGCAAGAAGAGGTGATATTTCCTTTTTCAAATTATCTCTGAGCTGCCCAAAGATCTTTTCGACACATGCAGTAAGCTGTTGCTTGAATAGTATGGCTGGATACCGCGCATCCACTTGTGGCAGAGAATCACTGCGGCCTACAAGCTTTGAAGGAGACCTCAGCGTCTGGAAGAAACATAAAGTGTTGTTATTCCAGTCAGAAAGGAAAATCATTCTATTGATACACAATTTGTGTAGAAAATCATCAAGCCACAAATATTACGTAGCACTCAAATTAGATTATATACAACTACGTTTATGCTCGAGTTACAAAATACCAAGAAAAGACAATATTTCCAGCAAGTATAAACGCCGTCATTTCTCATTCTGTTTTTTTTTTTGAAAACTAGACTAGAAATTCCCATTGATAATACGAAGCAAATAGCTCTCAATCTACAAGTGGCGTGAGCAGGGGAAAGGCCGCTGGACTTTGCTAAACGTGGCCTGCCTCACCCTGCAGCATGCCCTTTTTGTGATCAGGTTGCAAAACAACCCGGCATATTCTTGTTTCTTGCGTCTTTGCCTGGTAGGTCTGGAAACCTATACTCCAGAATCTGGTCTTGATCGCCATTGGGCCTCAGACTGCTAAATTGATTCTCTGGTGTTGTGGACACCTTCTTCGGTAGGCAGTTCAGGTGCACCAAGAAGAAAGGGCAGCCGGACACAAGTGGCTAAGATAAGATTAGTTTGTTAGTGGCTTGAGATTTACTAGATATTTGTTAGGAGATTTATCAGGAGTTTGTTACTTGGCCGGCTCAATAAAGTAGGAGAGCTTGGCACTTTGTTAGGGTAAGCAGAGGAAACCTGAGAAGCTCAGAGCCGCCAGCGTGCGGGCGAGTCAGGGTTCCTCTGCCATTGTTAGCCATCATCCTCAATAAACCAAGCCACATCATCTGGCTCGTCATACAGTGCCATCCAAGGAGTAACAAAAGAGCATCAGAATGATATTGTGCTCAATGGCGCTAGGCCAAGCATCTCGGAGGCCCTGCTGACACTGTCGAATGAGAGCGCTATCTGGTGTATAGCTGGAGCCACATCGCTTAGGGAGCTGTTGCTAAGGTCACTTGTCTCACGTATTTAGCCCCGTAGTGCAGGGCTGCAGGCCGGTCATTATAAATTTGTAATTGGCACTGCCATAATCTAGTTCTCAGTGTAGGCGTGTGTTTGGTAGGATTTACACCCTTGTATCATATGCTGCATAAAAAATGGCTCCCTTTGGGTAGTATGTAGTCAAACTACCTAAATGTTGCCCATCAGTGGCAGTTTCTATGTGGCCATTCTGGTATAAATAGCTTTGTTTAAATAGTAGTTTTTGTTATACTACAATTTTACTGCATTTTAGAATATATTATGATAGACATTTTGTGGCCAGGATAGATTTAATATGAACGGGAATGATAACCGTCATGCTTGAATTCCTTACTTGCACTATCTTCCCACCAAACCCTAGAGCTCCACCAGATCGACGCGATGGCGTGGAGAATAATCCATTTGACCGCAGATTCCTCTGCAGAAGGCATAGCAATGCAGAGGTATTGGACAACCAATAAGGTAATCTCCCGTCAGCTTCATTCCCCTGTAGCAAAACCAAAACAGAAATTTCCAAACTATTACCTTGAGGACCCACCTGATGCAAATAGAAAAGTGCATAGGCTCAAACTATTTTACCTTTAGGACATCATTTATGGCCTCAATTACATGGTCAAAAATAGCAGTCCTCTCTGATTCAAAAGCACGCCAGTGTAAAAGGCATTTGTAAATAACACAAGCTGCAACTGGTTTGCCGTCCTTAAATCCTAAATTTTCTTTGATGCATTTTAATAAAATTTCATGATTTTCCTGCATGAAACAATAGCAAATATTGAGATAAATGAAATTCTTTATAGACCACCAATGGTCCCAAAACAGAACATTATCAATCTCACATGAGAGGGCATCACATCGAATGAACAAGAATATGAAGTACATTTATAACCAAAAGTCTAGCAGATAAATAAATTCACCTCATGCCTTCCAACAGGCAACCTGGATCTTCTTGATCCCGTCAAAGTCTGCGGAAGAGGAGCCAGATATTTTGATGGTGGTGGACTTTCCTACAATTTTATTTCTTTTGTTAAATTAAACCTTTTAGACAAGAATCCGAATGATTGCAGCTATCCAAGTTAGGGAAAAAAGAATCAGCTTACAAATATATGCTTCGACTCACTGTTGGAAAGCCCGATTGAAGCAGCAAATTTCTGTATTTAGAAATCAAATAAAGGTTAAAATATCAATAAAATGACAAGACTTGGCACCACATGTCAGTTCTAGTTGTACTTATGAGCAGTGGAGTCAACAACAAAAGCATTGAACTGGGAAAGGATAACAAGGAAAATTACCTCAGATAATGTCTTTGGAGCTACGGCTAGATTGTTCATTGGTGGCATATTGAATGCCTTCTGTCTTAGGACAAGATTTTCATTTTCCAAGTTAGTGAGTTTCTCCTGCAATCTGCATTCACAAAATTATAAGCTATCCTTTTTTTTTCAAGAGGAAAACCAAAAACATAGACATTGTTTCAGCATCATGCAGTTTAGATACCAAGGAGAGCACCAAACACATACTTGTCCAAATTCTGCTGTAGATTATTGCATTTTCCCTCCACATCCTTCAATTTCTCCATTGTATCATCACTACTTTTACAAGCTACATTAAGTTCTTTCTCCAGTATTGAGTTCTTCATAGATAATGATTCGACTAAGTTCTGTCAAATGCAAAAAAGTGATGCTTCAGAGAAGGTACAATAAAGGGATATGTCAAAGGGCCCCAAAGTTCATAACTCAAGTCAGGAAATAACAGAGCGTGCTGCCCGCAGGAAACGTGCAGAAGCAAGCATCAGCATAGTGCCTTATTTCATAAAGCTTATCTACTGCACCTTAAATGGATAAAAAAATGCCAAACGACGTCGATTGTAAACGGAGGCCAACCAAGAACACTCGTAATCATAGCAAAATTACTCTATGACATAGCAAGATCTAGCATTTCCTGGAACACAACCTAAATGTATAGTGTCGTTTAGGCAATTATCGACTTTAGAATGAGCTCTAGAAAATGCTACAACTATGTGATGCCCTAGACCAGTGGGAACTGTGGAACCTTTTTTTTTATGACAGAATATGATGAAGATAGAAATTATGAAACCTTTAGGTTGGAGTTTTCTTTTTCTGCTTCTGCTGTCATAATTCTTTTACTCTGCAATATAGTGATCTCTCTCAAAGAATCATCCAGCTTCTTCTGCAGCAACAAATTTTTATCGTGTTCATTTTTAGCAGCTGACTTAGCAGCAGCACATTCTGCACTTAATGATGCAATTATTTTGTCACGCTTCGATATTTCAGATGACTTTGACTCTTCACTGGCAGCCTGCATTTGAAGTACAAAACCAACCAGTATGAGAAATCAAATCAATAAAATTTACAATAGTAATTGCAGTTGCACCTGGCACTTCTACCAGAGAATCAGGTCAAAGGTAAGATAAATACAACAACAACAACATAGCCTTTTGTCCCAAGCAAGTTGGGGTAGGCTAGAGATGAAACCCAAAAGAAACAAAGATAAGAAGTCAAAGGTAAGATAAATACTTTCAGAAAAAATCGCAAAGAAATCAATCTCAAGGCCTGAAAATCATATTACTTATGTAGATAAACTTGGTCAATTAAGAGATGCATGATTTTAAAACACAATCCAAGGCTTGATTCCAATCAGGGTTCAGAAACTGGCTACAGTGTTTTTTTTATTTGACATAAAACGATGAACGCCCATTAGTTTGCTTTGTACTATTTATTTCTGTCACTATATCAGTTCCTGAGTTTCTTTTGCTCTTTATATATTTCTCAGCTTTTCACAAGGTGAAGTAGAAGCCCTTCTGTGGGTTAATATTACTAATGTATCTGACAGTACGTAGCAAGCTTTAAAAGCTTACAAAAAATAACTGGCCTAACATAAGCACAAACAAGCACAGCACTATCAAATAACCATGACATAATAGAAGAATAAAACAAGTAACGATAGCAAATAGTACACTAGCGTAATAAAGTGGCACATAATACTTACCCGCAGTCTCCTTTCAAGGGTAAGTCTTAAAGCAAGATCGTCCATCTTTTTCTCAAGCTTATTCTTTGCCTCACGCAATGCACCAGCTTCATTTGCAGCCTATCACATGAACCATCACATAAAGAGTATTCCCAATACATGACAATCACAGGAGAGAAGATTACATCCAGGCAATTTGCATACAAGGATAGAAACTTCGCAAATAAATACTATAGGACCATGGTGGAAGAAAGAACAGATATACAGTAATATTTATATTTAAAGAAAATTAGAACAAAATTCCAAAGGTTCCAGTCATCTATGGAGCTTTGCTGCACAAAAGCTTCAAATCTGGCAAGTGCCGAGCAAATATGGAATACATTGCTTCACTTAGAATCAGCCTTAAGAAAATATAGCATAGAAAAAATAAATTACCATTTTAAGTCTCCTTAGCTCCCTTCTTGCAAGCTTCTGTCTCCAGGCACACTGAATTGCCATGGTGGCTTGCCTGTAATGCTTGAAAAGCATTACAACCTTCCGCCTTCTCCATGTAGACTGCAGTGTGCCGATATGGTAAACAAGGTAGGTAACCATGACATACCACAAAAAAAATGCAAACACAATTTTAGTGAGGGAGAGGGGGATGGGTAGTGAGGGAGAGGAGGATGGGGGTGCACCTGAATCACTGTCGCAGCCTTATGCTCCCTAATGGCTGAGAAATAGCGGCGAGTGATAAACCCTCGAACATAAGACTGAATAAGCAGTGCTGCCAAACATGCTTGCAGGTGAGATCGACGTAGCAGCCATCGTCGGACATACTTCTGAACAATTACAGCTGCCGCTGTTTCTCGTCTGATCGCATACATCTTCCTTGCCAAACAACCTAATTAGCAAACAGAATGCAACAGCAATTTAGTATCAGAAGGAGCATCATTCTCAACAGAGAACTCAAGATGATCAATCATGTGAATCGAAGGCATGTGAGTAACAAAATAAAATTAATTGCCAACAGTAAGAGAAAGAAATTCTTATATTGGTAGCAAGGGTCATGAGAGTAATTGGCACCATATGTGTAGAATGGAAATAATTGCTGTCTATTCCTCCAACCTCTAGGGTGGGCTATATACATGAGGTACATGGGCCTCTAACTGGGCCTTTACACTATATACACCAACAATATGCAACCAAACTTCTCAAGAATGCATTCAACCTTCTACAATAATATAACAACCACCCAACCGCATTTAACAATCACTACCCCTGGTGGCAAAAGAATGGCACTGGCTGAAGCATGCAGTAAAACTTTCTGATATTTGGCATTAATATGAAACATGAAAACAATGTATTCGGACAACAAAGCAATAATTGCATTGATTGTTCTCTGACATCAACTGACAACCATCCAACTCCATTAAACCAAACCAGGTTCTACAAGCAAAAGAATGGTACTGTTTGAAGCATGAGGTCAAGCTTTTTGGTACTTGGCCGTTAATACCGGTTATATTTGGACATGGAAATAGTGTATTTCATTCCAGTTTATTTGACTCTCTTTATTGTTCTCTATCATCCTTTGACTGATGTATGTCGCTTCAAGGACAAAAAAATAAAGCAACATGATAGTCCCACATGTTTACCTCGGCAATAAGCTTGTACAGAAACTGAAGCCTCCCTTGTTTTCACAAATTCTTTGCGTGTGATAAATGTTCTGAAACGGCCTTGAATGTGTCGCGCAGCGTTGTCCAAAACCTCAGCACGAAGCATATCTAATATGGCAATTTGACCAGCCCTAAGGAATACCTTTGATCTACCAAGCTATAATGTAAAACAAAATGTCAATACATGGTTTAAATATCTTTCCCGATCAACAATGAATTCAATTTCAAAAAAAATCTCAAGTCAAGTACACAGGAGAGCTGCGCATAATTTCATTAAGAACGGTATAAAATTAAACACCAAAACAACAAACAAACTAATAGTCTAGTACTCCCTCTGTTCCAAATTATAGGTCGTTTTGGCTTTTCTAGGTTCATAGTCTTTGTTATGCACCTAGATAAACACTATCTCTAGATTCATAGCAAAATCTATGAACCTAGACATGCCAAAACGACCTATAGAAGTGCTAAATCGTTTCATCCGACCAAGCCAAGAAATATCGATCGGATCAATAAACCTATAAAATGCCAAACAGAACACATGCAAAAGTGCAAATAGTAAGACGGCCAACACAGGCCACTAGGACCAGGCAAACAGGTTCCGAAGGTCCTTAGACCAGCAGCAGCTACTTAGCACCAACAAATTTTATAATAATAGCATGATCTGATTTCTGAATAATTCGATGCTTATGAAAAAGAGCAGTGATGCTTTTTTTCAAATATAAAATATCTAAACTTTATGTAATTGCTTGGCAGATATATACAAGATTCAGTCGTGTAAACAAGTGTAATTCATTGATATCATCTAATCATCACAAAATTTTACATTGAAACAACAGAATCTCAGCTGAGCAGATTACTTGAAAATTATCAAGCTTCATCTTTTCGAGAATTCCCTTTGTTAGCGTTCTTTCATCGTAACTGCACAAGCAAAATAAAAAATATCAAACAAGGTGAAGCAATTAACAAACAGCAACCGCTCATTTCTTTTATAAATAGACTTTATAGACTCCCAAATCTTATTATTGTGCTACAAAAAAATACTACGACAGTGCTGCTCAATTAAATATGTAAACAATTGTCATATCACGTGCACAGTTCTCCAGTCCACACTGCACATTGTAATAACTTTTTACCAGAAAAGTCTTATTTCAAGCACAAACTTCTTTGGTAAAGAGGAATCAGATTATTCAAGTGGAGTTTGTTGTCACGTGTCACGTATCAATAAGATCAAGCCATTATGCAGTGTTTCAGGCCGCAAAGAAACAGTAACTTCTATGTTTCCATCATTTTCTATAACTCGTTTCATTTCGGATATAAGGCATACCTTCCAATCATCAACTCAGGAACTAGAACAGCAAACCGATCAATAAATTCAGCATAAGTCCTTCTGGTAGGATAGCCAGCAAGACTAATACGGACAGCCTCTAAGACACCCTGCCATGCCACGAAATGACAGTATTAATGAGAATGACAATTAGAAAAACATGAATGTACCGAAATATGGAATAAAAACAATGAAGTGTCAGTTAACTACTAATTTCCTCCAGCCAAAAATAAAGTATAAACCTAGGAAGCATATTTTTTCCAACAATATTTCTACAAACATCTAAATTATACATTTTTATATTATTTTTACCAACAACAGAAACTAGTGGTCAAAATAGATCTTTGTGACCACATGCCAAACTGTTAGTGCTGGAGTACATGTATAGCTTTAGAGAATGTAATAGGTATTACAGAATATATGGTGCAAATATGATAAATATATCTGAAGCTAAATACGGCCCAGTTACTTTCCAAAACTACCAGCTCAAGTCCAATGTTGATTTAAGACCAGTACGACAATAAACATAAAGGCAAATATCATTTTGCTGAGTCAACACAGAATCACAAACAATCATATAAGCTTATTAATCTATTGCACCAAGCAAAAGGAATAAATGTTAATATGCAATGCTTAGTGCAAGCAGTGCACGTGATGATCAGCTCCAAACTGTTATGTGATGATAAAAATGATAATATTGCTTTAGTACTCTATGCTTCAATGGAAGTTCTTACTCCACAACGCAGTTGATGCAAGACGCTTTGATTTTCAAAAAGCTGAGGTCGATTGGCAGAATTAGGCTTCACACAGCGTACATAGTGAGGTTCCGTCGAGTTTAGAGTTTCCATGAGGGCTTGCAGTTGTAGCTTCAAAAAATCAATAAAGAGACATGAACCAGAAGAAACGAGCAAATTGAATAGAAAGACAATCAATCGGTGTCTTAGTTACATATACAATCTAAGAGTGAAACGAATATAAATGTTCGAAGCTGCAGAATAATGGCTAGGATTTCTGCATATGGTTCAATTGCAAACAACAAATGCTTCCTGGTTGAATAGAATCTTGACAGGATCAAAGAAACAAATGAAAGAAGTGCATACCTCAAATGAAAAAAAAGGAAAGAAGAGGCAAAGAACTTTTATTGATACCTTAAATCTCGAAGCAACTGACGAAAACTTGTACGAGGACCTTATAGATTCTTCCGGCAACGAAGTGAAAAGTCCAGAAACAAATTGGCACTTTGAAGAAGATAGAAGATTGCAGTGTTCTGCGACAATATAATCTCGATTCTTTTCCAGAAAAGAATCCGTTTGATATGTAACCTGCGAAGAGCTGGACGCTATTATTACAAATACAGTAATAATTAATGGCAATACCCGGTGGTCCTGGCTTACCTTCCCAGCATAGTGTGAGATGGTAAAATCTGTTTCTGAGAATTTTGTCTTCTCAAGCCTAGGGTGGGAAGAGAAATTTCTGAACATCTTTGTTGCGAAGGTCTCATGAGTAGATTTCGGAAACATGCTGTGAAGGAGCGAAGTATAGTTGAGGACAGTGATTCATTTTATAGAAATGCTATATTGCAGGAGAAACAAACCAGCAGCTTACCAAGCTTCATCCAGCAGTGCAATAATTCCAATTGGTTTCTGTTTCGAGGACATAGATAACAATTAATCCCAGTTTACAAAAATGTTTTCGAGAGCATCTAACAGGGACAAAGACAGTAATCACAAGGCCTATCCCCAGACTCCATATTTCAACCCGTGGTTAAGGTGGTTAAAAATGAAACGAGCAAATACATGCCAGTAATAAGCATGACCAAAACGAATTAACAGACGTGGTGCTAAACTCTTGATATTGCAGATATTAACAGTATGCTGAAATAAAATTCATGTCTGCCCCTACAAGCATATTCGCTAAACGCCTTTAGGCAAGGTTTGTAAGGCATATCCAAGTCGCCATATGATGTCTCAACACCTCAAGAACCTTGCTGGCAACAAGACGCACCCACTTACAGAAACCAGCGTACTGCCAGTAGAGTAGTTCTAAAGCGTACAGTTGCATAATAATCTTAAAAGAAAGGTAGACTTTGACTTGACCAATCATATTCATTGCATGCAAATACATCCTAAACGGTTCAAACCTATACAAGCACAAATGGAAACGGAATAGGCTAGACGGTTATTTCCTACACTTGCTAGCTACGCACAAGCCAAAAACTGGTGTACCATTAAAGGGGTTAAACAGAATGGTTTGAAAATGTCGTATCAGCGCCAAACAATCAATGAGCGTGCCAGACAATCTCAACATATGATGGTTCCATCATACAAGTAACACTCAAGGCAGAAGAGTGGCGAGTGGTGACCAATCCCAGCACCGCTGTTGCAGGAAAAGCACCAACAGATGTTTAAAGCTAGACTCAAGATATTGCAGAAGGATAATTTAATGCAAGTGCAAACAGCTAAATACAATGTGATGATAATATAAATACAACAAAATAATGATATATGAAAACATAGTTCGATGAAAAGATAAACACAGTTGTTTACCAGTTATTACCACACTAAAATTAATCAAGGTCACAGAGCACAGATCACTCGGCCTATGTCAATAAGTAAAGGTAAAGAAACAACCTTTTCAATCAAATCCAGCACATCTTGATTGTCAATGAACTCAATGTAGCTCCAATTAATTTCCTCACTTTTGTACTCCTCCTGTTCCATCTTAAATACATGCTGAGGGAAGACATTAGCAGCATCCAGTGTTAAGAGAAGCAAGCAAATTAAATAACACATCCTTCTAAAAAATAGACGAATATAGTACATGCCTCATTAAAGTGTTGCTGAAGTTTTTCATTTGCAAAGTTAATGCAGAACTGCTCAAAGCTGCACAGGTAAATCAAGGAGCGTCATTAAAAACTAGCTAGAAATGCAAAATCAATATGCCAATTTGATGGCTAATAAACATTTCATTTGGACAAAAGATGTTAAAAGTACCTTATGAAACAGAAACATTAGTGCATTGCCAAGTAAAAATGAAATAAATGACAGCCTTATATACCTGTTGTTTTTGAAACTTTCAAAGCCATAGATATCCAAGACACCAATTTGTACCTTGGAATCAACATCTTGACCAATTGACTTATTAATATTCTCAACAAGCCTGAAAATAATATTAAATAGGGTCAATTAGATCCATGCCATTACAATTTTTCCATTTCTAAAAATACCATTACGAAGGTTGAAATCATGCCAGTGCCCTTACAATTCGCAACCTGTTTGGAACACCCACTGATTTACGTATTTTACTTTTTTTACTTGTATTTTTTACATCTCAGACATAAATGCTCATAGCCACCGCCATCAACCAGTGCTTCATCGCCTCTGCTCCCCTCATGTGTGTGTTCTAAGCCTGCAGAAGTGCATTCAATCCAATCTTGCTCCTCGGTCCATTCGAGCATTCGCAACTTCCAGAACCCCAAACAGCACCAGGATGCCCAGATCCGGAGAAGTCATCACCATTGATGAGGATCCCAAGCTCTGGCTCTCTTTTGTGGATTTCACATAAGGCTAAATCTGCAGCGCTCTGCCAGAGCTGGGCTTTGGCACGTCCATGGCGACGATGAAGGGCTCACACTTCAGCGTCCAAACATGATGTTATTACCACTGCAGTACATCTAGTTCCTCAAGACTCAGTGGTGGCCAGGAAGAAGCTCGGTGTTCCCAAATAAGGCTGCATGTGACGGGGCCAATTCAGGCCTCTGCCACCTGAGCTGCAAGCTGAGGGCTCTGCAGGGCCATTGCTGGCTTCAAGGCGGTGCGGGTGGTGTGGAGGAGACGGTGCAAGGGGTTGAGCAGATGGGGGTGCTGCAGCAGCTTGGTGCAGCCATGGGGAAGGATTGAGAACACGGTGTGCAGGAGAAAAGTCGAGAGCATTCTTTTCCAAATTTGTACATGCTGGCATGCTTCAAACAAGAGAAACTTACAATGGTACTGACCCCATTTTGACCTTTGTACTGACATTTTTCAAAACTAGAAAATTACAGTAGATCGAAGCAACCTTTTAACATACAAAAAAAATATAAATCTTAAAAATATGCAGAAGAAAATACCAGTCAAATAATCTTGCATATACAGTCTTCGCTAGAGCATCACGATTAGCCGCGGCAGCAGCACAGTCTAATTCTTTAATAATTATTCCTTCACGAGTATGTATAGACCGGCTACATAATGTTGAGATCAATAGGTCTGCATCACACCTGTTTCAAGAGCCAAAAATGAAACTGTATGCAGCAAATTCAATTTAAGGTACAGAACAGTATGATTGTCACTTTCAATACATGTCCGCTACAAGAAAACAGGAGTTCCTAACAGTCCATGATACTTTATACATGGAAACATAATTTGGTCTGAACAAGACAATAGGTGCTCATACATTAATCATTAATACACATCTTCAACATGTGCACTATATTTAGAGTACAGAAGATCTTCTCTGCCTATAAACAGGCAGCATGCAAACCATATAAACCATAGTTTTAAGATCTACAGTGCATGTTCAAGATGAGGTCTGGAAATTACTATTTTGGGGCAGATATGGTATCCTTTGCACGTCTTCGTCTATAATAAATTAAATACCAACTCATCTAAGCAACACATTGCTGAAACTAAAATTATGGAAAAACGACAATCGTGAAAGAATACTTTCCCCTAAAAATATCATTATTGTCGATGCAAAATAAAACATACATGAACAAATTTGCAGCCGTTTGGAGGTGAAAATTTGAGGTTGAATCCTTAATTTTTGATGAATCAGAATCTTTTCCTGGGGCAAACTCAATATTGCCAAGATGAAGAATGGCTGCCAATGTCCGAAATATAGCATCCTGAAGAAAGTACAACATGCCGATTCAATTTCTGTAATATGGATATAGAACTGCACAAAAGAACAATGTAACGATTCTCTAAGGAGATATTTTCCAAGAAACATCTACGTGTGTTAGCGTCCTGTTAGCAACCTGATCTTTTCTGCTAATCCCAACAATGTCCATTGCTCTTTTCGTCTTCCAGTACTCGTCCTCATTGCTTGTCCCTTCCAAATCATAAGTCCGGCTTTGATTCAAGTAATGAAAACTGCTCGCATGCCCAAGCTTGTACAGCTCTGCATCCTTTAAAGACAAACAATACTATATCAAAATCAATCTCACCACAGCACCATATCAGAAAGTATAAATATATAGTCTGGAAAGACTAAATTGGAAGATATTAAATCAGAGCAGCATAAAAACGCACACAACACTTGAGTGCTTCTAAGGAATTGATGACACGTCATGACCATTTTAGCAGCATACAACACTACACTGATTTCCTTTGCGAATATAATAGATAAAATGATTTATACAAATTCAGCAGCACTAGAACCTCAGGACAAGTACAAAAGGAATTGCAAATCACCAGTGTAGTAACAGAAGAGTGATTATACATAGAAGTCAAATTAAAGGCTTGTGATTGGGATTTTATAGAGCTGTGTTGCAAAGCAAGCATGGGTTACCAATTGAGTTCAAGAATGTCCTTAAAATGTTCATTTGGACACTACAACTTCATATGAAAATGTGAATTATGTGACGAATAATCGAACTCATATGATCCGATTGAAATTGTGGTAGTTGGTAGACGTACCTTTCCAGAAGAACACAATTGGTAGAAGCAATGAAAATTCCTTTCAGGATCAGTAATTTGCACAACACGGGACCTTTCCAAAAGATAGGTCCTAATAGCTGCTCCAGATATTCTGCCACTTGCATCAAACTGTATCTCCACAAATTTTCCAAATCGACTGCAGCCAAGAAAGCGTTAGGTTACAATATGCAAAAAGCAGATGCGGTCGACAAGGTTGGGTTTACAAATTAAAGAAAAAAATGAGTACTATCTGGATGAAGAAACAAAAAAGGCATAATATAGACCAACATTGAATGAAACCTCACCTTGAGTTGTCATTCCGAACTGTTTTCGCGTTGCCAAATGCCTCCAAAAGAGGATTAGACTGGTGGATGGAATGGAACAATTTAAGAAATATTAAGATAACACTATCATCAGCAATAGCAACAGAAAAAGCATACTCAGCAAAATATATATATATATGGAGGACTCTTAATTTCCATAATATAGTGGAGAAACAGTGGTACAACTTACTTCTAGAACCTGCTGTTCGACTGTTCTATCATCAAGAGCAGCTCTACCGCCAACAAAGGTGAGATACTGCATAATAAGCTTTGTCGTTTCGGTTTTGCCAGCACCACTTTCACCACTAACGAGGATGGACTGGCTTCGGGATTCATTCACCATAGCCCTAATCGATTCAGCCAATGCCAACAAAATAAATAAATTGTATAGAACCAGTGCCTTGCAATTCAATCACACTGTAACCCCTACCTGTACGACGCATCAGCTACTGCAAAAACATGTGGACTCAACTCCCCTAATCGGACACCCTTATATTGCTCCATCATATACTCGTTGTACAGGTGAGGCAGCCTCGTAAAAGGATTAACAGCAATCAAGATGCTTCCGGTGTACGTCTGTCTCAAGAAAGGAGACGAGCGTTATAAAAGGTAGTCCAGAACTAAAATGCCAAGACTAATTAAACCATACCAATCAATGGTGCAAGCAGATCATTATTGATTATTAACAAGGTACTAAAATTCTTACGCAAAAGAACTCATTCCATACTCACGTTGACAACAGAAATTTGGAAAGTAATAATGTACAGAAAGAAACAACACGAAAAGAACAGACATCATATTACATATGGCATTGATTACTTCCAAAGATCATATCAAATCTGAAAATAGCTACAGGTGTCCATCATTGGGTTCTATAAACTGCAAAAGAATAACTATTTTACCATGAATTAATTGAAGTTGAAAACCATTAATTGAGCGCGTCGCTATTTTGTTCACATAGACAAATAATTTTGCCATAATGGATAAGATTTTCAATTGCAGACATTTTTACTGTCATTGGATTCCAACAGATTCGGCAGAAATTCTACCAAAGCTAAAATGTGATTAAGACATCTGAAAATCAGAATCCGAGAACGTGACTCTATTCAAGTTCGTAAATTTGCAGAGAGATAGTTAGTTTCCGGTAAGTAATTCATCTACATTTCAATTAGGTTCAGATTAAAATTAGCATAGTAAATAAAACAGTGTTGAAACCACTTACATATATCTCATTCAATGCGTATCTTTTCTTCAGATTGTAAAGAACACCGGGTTCATTCAAATATGTCAGTTTGGTCATGTCATCAACATGACCCCCACCCAGATCTTCATCTGTATCCCTGGGCAATAATTTCTCTGGCGAAACTGTGATCTGAAGTTAACAAGGGCATCAGGTAATCAAATCAAGTTTCCAATACGACAAAAGAAACTTTGGTCATAAACATGTTATAATCAGTTCTGATGGCAAGAAATTAAGCATTCCTGCTACAAAACAAAAATTGTCAAATACTAATGTGCTTCAACATCCTCAGCAAATTGATCCAATATAATATCTACTACAAGTCCCAAGGATATCAACAGGTGTAACAAGAAAAATAAAAGGTTGCCAACACTTATCACGTGCTACTTGTGCTGTCCACTCAAAAGACTTTCGAGCAGGGCGCTGCTTACAATTGAATAACTCAACAAGAACTCAACGGATCATGACATAAAACAAAACGAGTAGATTGCACGAGTAACTTGTACAGTGAGAACTGAACTGAGGGCAAGGATTGCAAAGTTGACGGAGCTGCCCAGGAAGACAGCATTTTTTTTTTTCTTTTGTAAGAGACAACTAGTGTCACAAAGACAACACTAACATAACTTTTTGGTTCGACCGCTTGTACATTAAATTGCTCGGCAGAGATAATCCAAGTAAAAGAGTGAGTTCAGAAGTTATCAAATACGCAGATAAAAAATGTAATCCATCAAACCTTCGAACCGAATGAGGGAAAGCGACAGGAAGGGAGGGAGGGAGGATAGAATGCTAAACCTTCTTCCGCTGGCTCGTGAGCACGACGACGGCGCGCTCCTTCGCCTCCGTCACCTCCGCCTCCACCCATCCCTCCCCCTTCTCCTCCACCCACACCTTCGACCCCTTGCGGTAGCTCATCCCGCCGAAACCCTAGGCTCCTGCCGCCTCTCCCAACCCTAGTCCCACAGGGGGAACCAGTGGCGGCGTGCACGACGGGAGCGTGGCGGATTTTAGGCGCTGAGCGGGGGGGCGGCGGCGTCTTTCGGAGCTCCGATTAGAGCGGCGCGGCCGCTGCTGCTTCGAGTCGAGGTGGACTCATGGCGAAATTTTTGCTTTGGCTTGGCGCTTCTTCTCCCGTGCGCTTTTCCGTGGCCCGAAAAGCATCAAGTTAGGGGATTGAAAGGTGGAAATCTCGAAGTGTACAGGGTGGTATGTGCAAATTTTTCGCAGAGGTGGCACCAGAATTTGAACTGACGAGGGGTGGATGCGTCATTTCAGCCTCCGTGGCAAGCACGGGGCCCTCGCGTATCAAGGCGGTGTGCAGGTGACTGGGCCTTGCGGCAGCGTCTTTCTAGGGAGAGGAATTGTGGTGGGTCCCACCGGGAAGTCTGGTCTGTTCAAATCGGACGATCTGGCTTACTTTAATCGTTTGAATATGGGGTGCTCTGCTCAGTTAGGTCCTTAATGTCGTTTCTATTTCCAAAATCCGCCAGTTGGAATGGAATCGAGGAATTTGGTGGGATTGCTAAGGAACGGTTGGAATCGGCCAGTCTGCAAGTCTCTCTTTCAATTCATGAGAAAATGATTTGTCCTAAATGCTTGTATAGTATCTTAATAAGTGCATTGTTCTAAAGAAAGTAATTTTCATGACAAGAAGAAAACAATTGGGAGCATTTATCTGCCAACAAGCAAGTTTGCATAACTCCGCAGGGTTGTATATATCCATGACACACGTAGCCATCGTGCGTTATAAATCACAGCATTAGAAAAACAATTCAATGTATTGTCATATGTGTTTGTGTTAGAAGCAAATACAACCAAATGGCATTATAAAATTGGCAAAAAAAAGGTTTGATTAAAGGGAAGGAGGCAAGGAGCACACATGCTACTAGGGCTTGAATGGTTATTGCAACGATGGTAGTTGATCAAAAGTAAATGAGAAGCCAAACAGTCCGTGTAGATTTAGATCCCTTATATTATATATTAACCTATTAGCACAAGAGAAAATGTCATTACCAAAGTCCAAATCTGTGGTAGTTAGAGTGCGAATTTCCGCACTTAATTGAAAACGAAACAGGTTGTGATGTTTATAGTTTATAAAGCAAAGTGAGTTTACTTATTCATTTATCATTTTATGTGAAAAAACCCACGCTAGAAAAAGTGACAAAGTGTCAGTAATTCACCATTATAGAAAGATGTTTTATATGTCAAAATAATAATATCAGAAGCAACCCGTTAAGAGATCATATATAGCTAAAAGTCGGTCGGAGAGAACGGGCATCCGTTCCAAATAAAACTTCGACGCTCTCTCTAATAGCCGGTTAAAAACCAAGAGAAATTTCCAACCCATTGGCACGCAAGCATACTCATTATTTGTATACAGAAGCATAGCGTGGCCCTCACCATAACTCATGACAACATGCAAATAAATATACGAGTGTTCCTCATTCGAATTTCAAACACGCGACGCAGCGCTGCTGCGTGCCTAAAAAATTCACACGCCGTTCTGCTTTTTTTTTCTTTTTCTACGCGGCACAGAGCAGGCGAGTTCAAAATCCGGGCCCAGGAACGCGCCGCGATTCCCTCCCGGCCGTCACCAGCCCACGAGAGCGAGACCGTCGGAGGCCGCCGGCGCTTATTTTTTACTACACTCGTTTCACCAATTACGGTCTTGCCCTTGATGAGAGCCATCCCCAAACAAGGCAGCGTTCTCTCACGTGGCGCAGCTTTGTCCTGGCCGGCGAGGCGGCGAGCCACGCAGGACGCAAGGGCATTTGGCTGCGGCTGGTGCATGCGACGCGCTGTCTCACTGAGGCTGGGCCCCACATGCAGATGTCGGCTTCCACATGGCGTTCGTGACGGTGTCGTGGCGTGCGGTGGGCTCGGTACGTGTTGGGGAGGGGTATTCGAGGAAGCTGTGCACGCCAAGGAAAAAGCTTTTTCCTTGTTGCTCTCCTAGACTCTTATTACTATCCTGTTAGCCTCGCGATTTCTTCACTTGCTGGTAACCGTTTCCTATCAAGTCCCTTTCGCACCGACCACTAGGACGTGTACTTCCAGAATGGCGTGGTTCCTAAGAGATAATCGCAATCTAAATATCTAATAAGAAATGGATCGGGACACAAACATACTTGGCATAGAAGTCAAAGACGCCAAGAAGCATGGATTTTAACAGACGCCAAGAAGAAGAATGGTCCATGTGTTTGTTTGTCATTTGTTGCACACACACGGAGGGGTATGTGATGTAACAACAACACACTTGCTGTGTGTAAAGCTAGGCCCACAATTTTAGCCCAAGAAAGAAAACAGCCTGTGCAGTAGTAGTGGGCTCTTGTAGCAGCCCAGTCCCTAAACTTGCGGGCCCGCCCATGAGCTCTCGTCCCAGGAGGCCAGGAGTTAGTGACTACACCAGCGTAGACGTTCTTTCTCTTTCCATTTTCGAGTGCCGCTAAATGTACAAATTTCGTTTCATTCTGACTCATATCCAGTGGTTGCTTACAGTGAGGTTATCAACTTTTTTTGTCTCTCTATTAGCAGAGAGAGGGGTCTGTTGGTTTTCGAGCGCACTCGTAAACCAAACACGAAAAATAAAAGAGAGTCAAGTACACCCAAGTAGTAAGGGATTCAGGGAGTCATGTATTCAAGTATCCAAGAGTTTTACAAGGAGGGGAGCCCTCTCCTTTTATAGGGAGGCGAGGGGTCACCTCAACAGTCATGAATTCCTATCTTGCCCCTACCTGCTCCATTTATCCTCGGTATATTCTACTGTACAGGTCAAGGGTGGAATTTTACAACTAGAAGCCAACTCCGACTTGGATTCGCTGCCTTGAGCATCAAGCTATTGCGTGGGAGTTAATGATCGCTCATCTGCTTCCCGGCTCACCGCACGGCTCTGAAACCGGTCGGCTCCACTTGTCCAAATCGAGATGTTCTTACTTGAATCAGCCAAAAAAAGAGGCAAAGATGATTAAAATGTTAAAGTATCAGCACCCGACTCGATTCGTGAAGCGGACCGAATTAGCTTCTGATTCGGTCTGGAAGGCAAGACGAGTCATCGCCTGACTCGAATCGTGACTGGACCGAGGAGCAGGTCGAATCAGCTTCTGACTTCGGTTTCACGAAGTGGACCATCAGCCCCTGACTCGGCCCAAGGAGCAAGACAGGTCACCGCCTGATCCGATCTGAGATCGGATCGAATCAGCCCCTGACTCGGCCAAGGAGCAGGACGGGTCACCGCCTGATCCGATCTGAGAGCAGATCGAATCAGCCCCTGACTCGGCCCAAGGAGCGGGACGAGTCACCGCCTGACCCGTTCTGAGACTGAACCGAGTCAGCGGCCGACTCGGTTCGGCAAACTGATGTGTATCTCCGCCTGACTCGCTCCGTGCTTGGAAGTCGAGTCACGCTGCGGCGTAGAATGAGCGTGGGTGACGCATGTTTGGTGACTCGCGCCCCAACAGGGTCGTCAAAGGCGTGACGGGCTACCGGTGGCAGTCAGGAGGAACGATGGAATTTCCGGCGATCTCGAAGTGTAATGCATGCGGCACGCCACGCCGCGCAGGAAGAAGCAAGCAAAAGCCTCTGCACCGCCGGTGCCTGCCGACTGCCGCTCCCTCACCACTCACCAGTCACCACGAAAACGCATGAGAAGCTGCGTGCGCCAGGTCCCTTTCCCTCGACACGACACGGGAGGGTGCAGCGCTCTCCCCGCTCGCCCGCGCAGGCGCGCCAGCGGCCAGCCCAGCGGGTCACGAGGAACTCGCTCGCGTCTTGGTTCTTGCCCGTATCATACCAGGCGAGTCGGCAGAGGCTTTGGCCCATGCCATCAGCGCGCTATTGCGGTTGTCCCCCATCAATCATTCGCACGGACACAGGGCCCTACCGGAGTAAATTTGTACTCATCCCTGACACTCCATGAGACAAGGTCCTCCCATGCAGAAGGGCCCGGTGGTCCGCTTGGATTCAACAGGGAAACCCAGGAGAAACAAGAGGAAAAAAATCACAGCAGTAGTAGTTACTGGTAACATAACTAACCATGGAGCAGCACGGTAGTTGCACTGCTAATACAGGCAGCAGTGCGCCACTGCAGTGCTGCAGTCGCCAGAGAATCACAGTGGCATGATCCCGGCATCCACCCATCCGAAAAATCGAGGTGTTTAGATAGGTGAAAAAAATTTGATGCAGATGTCGCATCAAAGAAAATATATCATTTAGAAGTAGTAAACGTAAATTACTAGTAAAACAAATTACAGATCTAGTCAGAAAATCGCGAGACGAACCTAATAACTTACATATACACCCCTAATTTGGATCGCGATTAATAATCGCGATCCGACTATATGCATATAGCTCCCTAGTATAAATACTCATTTTGCAAAATCCCTCCTGGTGCGGCGGACTGTCTTTCCCTTGTGCTCCGGCTTTCACCGCCGGCCGCCGCCGCCTTCCGTAGCAGAAAATCCATATGAACCTACCCAACTCGTCGCTGCTCCGCTCTGCAACTGCAAGCTGCGGCCCCTCGAATGGCTAGAGTCCCGCGCGGTGATGAAGCCGCGTCGCCGAGGGCAAAATGGAGTGGTCGGCGAGCACGACGACATTGGACTGGATCTCCTCTGACACCCACTTGGTCCCCGACAGCGGCATCTCCAGCCACACCGCCTCTGCGCCGAGCGACGCGACGGCAAGCACCACCGCGAGGGCCAGCACCGCCGCCATCTCCGGTGTAGGGATCTTTCGCCTTCGCCTCCCGTGGGAAGGGAGCCAAGCCTGTCACTCTGTCAGCTGGAGACTACGGAGTAGTTGGGAAGTAGGAGGGTCGGCAGAGGGAGACGGCCGCCTGAACAAGTCGGGGAGCAGTTTTGAAGGGGAGGGGCGCACGTGACGTGATCACGTGATGCCGTTGCCGTCTTCGCGCGACGGGGTATCACTATATATGAAAGGCGCTGGACTCCCTGGCCATCTAATTGGTCCATGATAGCAAAAAGAATTTTCACCGTTCGATTCAATTCCTACGACGCTCCTTCCTTCCGCTGTCCCGGCTGCCAAAAAAAAAAATCTCGCCCCCTCGCGAAACGTCGAGCGACGCTGACGCCACCGATTAAAAAAAACGCCCCTTCCCCTCGCCTACCGCCGCCGCTGCCGCCCCCTCCTTCCGTCTGCTCCTGGCTGCCCCAGCCTCTGCAACTGCTTACGGCCATGCACCGCCCCTTCCAGTGTCGATGTTGTGGCCTCTCATCCCGCGGCTGCCTCTACACTCTTGAATCTTTCTCTCACGATTGAGATGATGCCGGGTCGGCCAAGCACTGCACCCATCGGTGTGGAGGCCATGGCGGCGCTGCGGCCGCAGTAGCCACGGAGCCAAAGACGCCGCTGGACCTGCCCCAGTTGCCTTCTAACACTTCTCCTTTCGTCTCTGCTGCGGATCTGCCCTCCCTCGCATCGCAAGCCGGGATGTGGGGTGGCCTGCGCCCAAGGCCAACGCTGCCGTTCCGCCCGTCGACAAGCCCGCCGCCGCCATCACCACCACCACGACCCTTCTGCTCCTCAGCCTGTATAGCGAGTCGGCGAACCTTTTGCAACCCGCTAGTGCTGCCGCGGCGGGGATGGCGTCCTCGGTCGACAGTCTCGGCCTTCAGCAGCTCGCCATGCTCCCCTCGCTGATTGCTACGACCTGGATCCCCACGAGTTTGAGTGATGAGCATGGCTTCTGAAGACACGAGTGTTTTGTCTTGATTAGTTTTCCATCCGACTTTCCATTTGCTTATTATTTTTGAGGACTGATGCGTTATTTCTTTTCTACATTTCATATTATGATCGATGATTAAATCAGCATCAATCAACCGTACACCTTTATTGCTTTCTAATGACCCTCAAGTTAGCTCATTCATTGTCTGGAGTTGTGCGTGTGAGTTACTTTTATACGTGGTGATCAAGCCAGTCAATTATAAATTTGTCCATCTATTCATTTGTGTTTCTTATTTATTGTGTTCAGAGACATCAATTTAGAGAGGAACGCCGATAGGCGCGCTCTGCACGCCCGTCCGGGATGACGGGTACGGATGGATGTGTGCTGGATGTCGCTCTAGGGAAAAGGTTTCTGACCCCCTCGTTTTCTCTTGGAGTTTTCTCGAGCTTTTGCTAGCGCCGCCAGTGGCTCATGCGTTCGTCCACGCCATGCTATGCATGGACCGCGGCTGTCATTGCAGCTCTGAGGTAGAAGAAGCCGCCGCCGCCGGCCAAGAGCCGTGGTGCCACCTCATCATCTCGCTCCCTTGCGTGTCGGATCTGTGACCGTCCACGCCAAGGAGCTGGAGCCTGCTCCTGTCTGTGCTTGAGAACCGCGGCCGCAGCCCCCATCGCTCTGGCCTGCAGTGACGCTGGACTGGTTGACCAACCTTGGCTGCGACGCTGGACTGGTTGACCAACCTTGGCGCAGCGAGGTGGATCGGAGTTGCTCGAGGCCGTCCGCCGGACGATTCTGAGCGGAAGAACTCGGTAATCGGTAGTACGGGCCAAGCAAGCGGGGCTGCTCGGGTTGGTAGGGCGCGTCGTCGCGGCCGCGTCCGGCACAACGCGACCATGGCCTGAGCAGCGCGCTCGACTTTGCAGGGTGGGATGCCATGGCAGCGTCCGGCACTGGGGGCGGAGCAGCCCGCTGCAGCCGTGGGCCGAGCGAGTGGCGCCGCGCGGCCGTGTGCTCGGCCTACTGAGCATGCGCCACGATTACTGAGAGTGTAACGGCGACCCGTCCCTGGACCCGCTCAAGCCGGAATGACTCGGACGCTGGCGATTGGCTATAAAAACATCAGACGCAGGTCTCCGGATGTTTCTACTTGCATCACTTCCTCTCCAGAACCTCCGGCGACAGAACGCAGGACAGTCTCCCGCCGATGGCCCACCTGCCGGTGTCAGCTACAGTAACCCAGGCCCCTCTCCTTTCGCCGATTCTTGGAGCTTTAATATAGAAATAGTAACTTGCTCGCCTCTTGGCTGTTGCCCCGTATCATGCCAGGCGGAGTATGCCAGTTTACCACTTACCAGTAACAAACAATTTTCGAGCCAATTCGGTATACCAAGCTATTCGGTGGAACAATTGCTCTCTCATTTCCGTTTTCGACTGAAATTTCCGGTTTCCGTACCGTTTCCGAGTTGTACCGTTTCCGTTTCACCATTTCTTGAATTTTACGGAAACGAAACTGGGTACGTCGGTAATTTTTGTAACCGTTTTCATCCCTACTCCGGACCACTTGTGACTTGTGCTTCCATGGGCAATCATTTTTTGAACCAAAAGGTTATTGTGCACACTAATATCTTCAGAAAGTAAATTTTGTACCCCTTTAGTCCTCATTGCATTACTTTCCATACCTTTTTGGCCACCTGTGCGGTACACCATCAACTAAATGGCCAGCTAATGTTATCTTTAAGTGGTAGATAAATTGGTCAGTGTTCGAATAATAAACTGTCAAAGCACTATTTCTTGAATAGCCAGGTTATTTCACTAACTGGCATATTTAACACTAGCACACGGTGCACAAAAAAAAAACACTAGCACACTCAGCTAACGATAAAATTAAGGTGCCTAGAATTAAATAGCAATGCAAGAACATCAGGAAATGCAGTAATTAGCCACTAGGTAGTCAAACTTCTCTTCCCATCTAGCAATGCCTCCAGTGAGATGGGATTGATAAAGCTATTTCGCCTTCGCCTCCTTCGTCTTCGCCTTCGCCTTCGCCTGCTCCGCACGATCATCAAAACCTTGGTGCATTCTATTGCTCAGCTCGGTTTTCATCTCCTCTTCTGAGTTCGATGATTCAATATTTTTGTCCTTATTCATCTCCTTCCAAAATGTGACCAAACCATCTGAGGCGCTGTCGATGTCCTCTTCCCTCGACTGCATCGAAAAGAGCTTAGCATTATTTTATGAAAGATGAATGAAACAATTAGAAAAGAAAAACAAACCTTGTTCTTGCTCGGCGTCTTTCCGCTCATCTTTGCCTCCCGAGAAACTACAAACTGCATTGAAACACAGCCTCAACGCTTTTATGAACAAAAACATTTAGAAAAGAAAAGCAAATCTAGAGCGGAATGCATATCGAGAATTACCTAAATGGTTGAACAACGGTGGTGAACAATGGTGGTGAACAAGAAAAAGTTCTCCCTGCTCTGCTCTCTAGTGCCGGCCAACTATGGGTTTATAAAGGGACGGGCGGAGATGGGTGGGCAACGCGTGAGAGGAGAGGACAGTGGAGAGGCGGGAGGATGGCCTCGTCGGGGCCCGAGACGACCCGGCGTTGTCGAATGCCCTATTGGTCAATCCTGTCTCACCCGTCGTGGCGTCTGGCCAGCGCGGTCACGAGCCTCTTGGGGGCTGATTGGTTCGCTGCACGTCGCTGGACCAGGCTGATAGGATGCAGACAGCGCTAGTTTGGTTGCCTGGTCCACCTACCGAGCCAGGCTCTCGGCATGCAAAAGTGCCCGCTCGGGCCAGGCTCCGCAGAAACGTGAGAATCAGCCGTTTCTGGCGAGCCAGGCTCGCGCGGTGCAGGAACGAGCTGCTTTAGGGATCGTGCAGAGAAGAAAATGCTGTTGAGTGCAAGATGCTGCGGGCAACCAATCGCCGTTTTGCATCAGGCCTGACCGTATGGAGACATAAACCAATCAAAGCCCTGCTGCACCTCGAGAGCCTGGCTACCGTCGGCCTGGCTCCCAGGTGCGAGCCTGGTTCACCAGGGAAGAGAACCAATCAGACCCTTGGCTGTTGCCCCGTATCATGCCAGGCGAGTCGGCAGAGGCTTTGGCCCATGCCATCACCGCGTTGTTGCGGTTGTCCCCCATCAATCATTCGCACGGGCACAGGGCCCTACGGCTAGTCCTACCGGAGTAAATTTGTACTCATCCCTGACACTCCACGAGACAAGGTCCTCCCATGCAGAAGGGCTCGGTGGTCCACTTGGATTCAACAGGGAAACCCGGGAGAAGGAAGAGGGGAAAAAAATCACAGCGGCAGGGTAACATAACTAGCCGTGGATTTCAAAAAAAAAAAACATAACTAGCCGTGGAGCGGCAGGGTAGTTGCCACTGCTAATACAAGCAGCAGTGCAGTGCTTCCAGGGAATCACAGTGGGATGATCCAGCCATCCAGGAATAGGGGGCCCAGGATTATGTAACTGTAACACTGCCCAGAATGACTCTTCAGCCTTTAACAGTACTCTGATTGAGCAGAGCAGAATTGTCCAACAGAACAGATCAGTAAAAGTAGGGGTGGGACTCGTACATGATGGAGTAGTCGGAGAGCACGACGACGTTGGACTGGATCTCCTCCGACACGCACTTGGTCCCCGACTGCGGCACCTCCAGCCACACCGCCTCCGCGCCGAGCGACACGACGGCAAGCGCCACCGCGAGGGCCAGCGCGGCCGCCATCTCGGCCGCCGGCCTAGGGATCTGCGTCCCCCGGGGTCGGGTCAGGTCGGGGAGGAAGGGAGCCGAGCCTGTCAGCTGGAGGCTAGTTGGGGAGTAGTGGCGTCGGCAGATGGAGACGACGGCTGAAGAAGTCAGGAGCAGTTTTGGAGGAGAGGGGCGCACGTGACGTGGTCACGTGATGCCGTCTTCAAGCTATGGTTGTATGGATCCTTCCTTATCCGGACGGTGGGGGGCCAACATCAGGCATTCATCCAGAAACTGGACCTCGGTTATTGACCAATGCTGGCAAAAGCGGGGGTTTCGGCCGGTTTTACCTACTATTGGATTTGAACCAATGACTCTCGCCGTATGAAAGCGATACTCTAACCGCTGAGTCAAGTAGGTCAAGCTGAGTCTGTCCGGGGTTGTTGTTTGTCTGAACACGTAAGTCTCATAGATAGACCAGAGCAATTTTGAAGCAGATTTAAACTGAATTATTCACAGGAATGAGACCAAAATTTTGCAAACAACAACATCAATAGATTTAGGAACATTCTCTGTTTTTCTAGCAAACTCTTCCGGAGCGATCCCTTTCATCCGAAAAGAAGCACAATATTTCGCACACGAACAAAGGAAAAATTAAGATGAGTTTGATGTCTGGTTAATTGTAAAGATGAACTTTGATGGCCGGATAAATGCTCAAACTATCTGAGGGATTGATAGTGGCTATCACTGGCTGGATGATTGCTGTTTGGAACTTACTTTCCAGCCATGGAATGGAAAACTATCTCATTTCCCACAAAAGAAACTCGCGAGTTCACAACAAAGCTGTTCCAGCTTTTGCAATCAGATTTCACAAACCGGAGTGTTTTCCAATTTGGATCACAGCAGCCACGTTTTTGAGGCCATACTCTGGTTCTGTCATGAAGGCTAAGGGTGGACGACGTTCGAGACGCCTCCCTGCTTCCACTGGCTGGGCCGGGGGTTCTCGGCGACGGCGCTTGACCCCGCCCGCCTCCGGCGACATCTCCTGCCTGCCACCATTCAGAGGGAGTCTACACTACGAAAAGCACTGTGTGTGCAAGAGAAAAGCCCCCTGTTGGCTAATTTCTCCTGACAGATCGAACAAAGGCGGCGCGTGCATACAAGCCTCGGGTGCTCGCCGGAGAGCCAAGGCGCAGCGGCGAGGCAAGAGAAGAACCACCGGCGAGATGCTGGCGGGAGACGGACGCCGGACGGGGAGAGCCGGGAAGCGCTCGGAACGCGTTTGTGTTGGGACTCCCTAATTTAATCCCGGCCGCTAGTAATCGATCAGGCGGCTATGCGTACCCCAGGGGTGGACGGTATTTCATTTACCGTCCACCCCCGGACGGTAAACCAGATACCGTCCACCCCAGGTCGCCGCGGCACCGCCCGCTGGTGAGCTCGGAGGTGGCGAGGGAACCCAGGACGAGGAGCCGGAACTGCCGGAGAGCCCTAGAAGTCTGCAGGCGGGCCGCGCTACCATGGCCGCTCGGGCCGCGCAGCAGTGTTGCCCGCCGCAGGCCAGGCGAGCTCCGGATGGCCGAGCGGAGCGCTAGTGCGGGCGGGCTTGGGCGCTTGGCGGAGGCGCCGCCGCGTGCGCGTACGCCTGGAGCGCCGTGGTGTGTGAAGTTGGAGGTGGTGATGTTGGAGTGGGCGGCGGAACCGTGCGACGCCGACCGCCGGGTGTCGCGTGGGAAGAGGAGCTTCGTGAACAGAGGGGATTGACGCCGGTCGCCGGGTGTGCGTTCAGGCGGCGAGGAGGAACAGAGAGAAGAACCAGAGCATGGCGAGTGGCGACGGTGGTGGTGGGCACGGTCGAGCTCAATTGTGGGGACTATCAAATAACGTTGTCCTGGACTGAAACTTGTTTTTCACGAATCGTTAACAAAATTGACAGCAAGCACAGTTCCAGGCGATTGTCGATTGTCGTCCTGATCTCAAATGTTGTGTAACCAAAAACATATTGTGCATTTTATAAGTAGCAAAAGCTGATTTTCCCGATCTAATGATCATGTATTATGAAGCCCAGCCGGAGAAACTTGGAAAAAGGAAGAAAAGAATTGCAGATAGTCTGACACAACATGGCGCAGAAGTTCAGAACAAAAGAAGGCAAGGCAAGGTGGCAAGCAGATGAACTTGGCACCATATACGATATGTTGATACCGCAGTGCAAACCGAGAGAGCTAACTGCCGTGTTTGCAATTACAACGCATACTTGCATCTGTATTGACTGATGCCCATTGGAATGGATGGCCATCCAAACTGAAACAGTTTTCAGGAACTGCAAGGCTAGCAAAAAAAATAACAGTAAGCAGAGCTGCAGGGTATCAGGGGGAACACGCTCTTTGCTTTGCTACGCTTTGTGACAGTAACAAAAGGCTTACAACTCAATTACTCACTGTTTGGTGTGTGTGAACATAGAAGACCTGAACATTTCTTTCAGCAGATGCAGAAGAGAACTCTCAGATTGTTCGCGTGTCCAGGCTTGTATTTCATCAACCACGGATCTCGGTGATACAACTAGACCTGTTAAATTTCTGCTGATCTTTTCTACTAGTAGTTCGATCAGGTGAAGGGGAGAGCAGCAGTCGAAAACTTCTGTTTTTGTCAGAGATCCATGCTGGACGCTTCGTCCATCTTGATGCCTGCCCGGTTGCCATTGGCTGCGGTTTCTAGTCGACGGCGCCATCAGCCTCTCTTGGCCTCTCTTCCCCTTCGACATCTCCCGGTTACACGCCTACACCATGTCTTAGTCTTGAAGGCGCGGATGGGCCAGAGAATAGAGCTGACTGGGCAGCATGATCCTCGGCCGCCACATCCGCACGCTCGATGGCGAGAGCGCAAGCAAGTCACAAGGCTTCTCGAGTCTATACGCCAGCTCCTTCTGGCAAGACTGGAGAGCTCGCCGGAGGCCGCCGGCGGCGGGGCAAGCGAAGAGCGCGGCGGGATGGCCAGAGGAAGTGCAAGCGTTCGGCTGTTGCGGGTAGACTACGAGCGCAGCCACCGCCATCCGCGGGCGTCGCCTCGCCAAACCGCATGCTTAGCCGCGACCGGTGGGGTTAGCGGAGGTCGGCGGCGGCGGCGAGAGCTCGCGCCACGTCGCCGGAAGAAATATTTACAGAAGCACCCTCAGTAGTTTACAAATAGCCCCCTTATTCGGATCAAATAGACCCCTAATAACTTACATATACACCCCTAATTTGGATCGCGATTAATAATCGCGATCCGACTATATGCATATAGCCCCCTAGTATAAATACTCATTTTGCAAAATCCCTCCTGGTGCGGCGGTCTGTCTTTCCCTTGTGCTCCGGCTTTCACCGCCGGCCGCCGCCGCCTTCCGTAGCAGAAAATCCATATGAACCTACCCAACTCGTCGCTGCTCCGCTCTGCAACTGCAAGCTGCGCCCCCTCGAATGGCTGGAGTCCCGCGCGGTGATGAAGCCGCGTCGCCGAGGGCAAAATGGAGTGGTCGGCGAGCACGACGACGTTGGACTGGATCTCCTCCGACACCCACTTGGTCCCCGACTGCAGCATCTCCAGCCACACCGCCTCTGCGCCGAGCGACGCGACGGCAAGCACCACCGCGAGGGCCAGCACCGCCGCCATCTCCGGTGTAGGGATCTTCCGTCTTCGCCTCCCGTGGGAAGGGAGCCAAGCCTGTCACTCTGTCAGCTGGAGACTACGGAGTAGTTGGGAAGTAGGAGCGTCGGCAGAGGGAGACGGCCGCCTGAACAAGTCGGGGAGCAGTTTTGAAGGGGAGGGGCGCACGTGACGTGATCACGTGATGCCGTTGCCGTCTTCGCGCGACGGGGTATCTTTAAGAATCGAAAGCTGGGTCATTCTCTAACCGGGTAGCGGGTCCACGTCGCCCGTTAACAAGTGAGCCGTTGGATCCGCCCAGTTCGCACCATCGGCCGTCCGATCTGGATCAACGCGGGTTCTCACCCGTTAAGCAGAGACCCGAGCCCTCGCGAATTCTTGCGCACCTACCTGAGCATCGTCTCCTCCTCTCCGCCTGCAATGCCTCTCGTCACCCGTGGCCTGCCGCTCGCCGGCGGCGGCGGTCGCGCCGCCCCGGAGGCCGCCGCCCAACTCCGATGCGCCAGCGCCGGCGCCCTCAGCCGCCAACCTCCACATCGTCCCACTGGTGACATAAGGCGCCACCTCCATCTGCCCACAAGCGCCAATATCTTCCCTCCTCATCTCCATTGGTAAACAGGCTACAGGACTGACAGGGCATGATGAAATAATTGACGGTCTCGCCGGCGTCAAGCTGCGGGATTGAGGCCTTGGAGCGTTACAGAAAGATGTGGTGGAGCTGTGGTTTCAGGGAATCGAGCTTTGGTTCAGGTAAAGCTGACCGATTCGACCGACGCTCTGTTCTTTTGGTAGAATTGAGAAAGAGAAAGGAAGGATGGCTCGATGTAGAGAACTTCTCGTCGATTTGAGCTGGATTTGTGAATTAGAACAATGATTAAGGAGATAGTGGAGCTGTGGGCGTAGAGGTTTGGCCGAGGATGGAACAAAAACGCTAATGAAATGGCCAGCGCCCAAAGCTTTGGCTCTGTTCTTCCAAATCATCAAATGTGTGCACGACGTCGGTGAGAAGTGCCAGCAGCTGCTTGAGTTGGTCATGCAAGCAGGTGCGTGTTGCAATGGCATTGAGCGGTGGTGTTTGGAGCCGCCGGCGTCGGCAAGACGGCAAGAAAGTAGCCGTGTAGGCAAGCATTTGCCCCGCAGCTTTCCTCCCTCCGGCAAGACACAATACGTGTCTATGCTCTGAAACTGCACATTTGGTCACTGAATTTCTTCCAAATCTGAATACCAACTTGCTGCACATCTCTACTAACTTTTGTAGCTGATATATAGGCCTACAACTCCTAGATAAAGTTTAAGGAGAAAGCACCACGGATTTAACGAATATTCAGCTCTGAATTTTTTTTAAAAAAAAATCTCGAGTTTTGGAGTTTCAGTGCATGTATAATTGCCGAACTGCCCAAATGCTATTCCTTGTGGTTTGCACTCAGTGACCTAGAGATACTCTACATGCTAGAACATTTCAGTGTACAGGGCAAAGAAACCACATTGGCACCAAACAATCAAAATCACGAAAGCAGATGGTCAGATGGTTGAGCCAACGAGATTACAGCCTTTGTATCGGGCTGTCATACACCGGGTCCACGTTAACATACTTGTTCTACATGATTTTTTGCCGAAACATGCATGGACAACAAATTTGCCTCAGCTATTATATTTATTTACTGTATAATAAGAGAAATTACATGCCACAACGGCGCTCTTAGAGTTGTTCAATCACTGGCCAAATCAAAGATGGCGCGGCAACGCCGCGCCTAGGATTTTCTAGTGCCGTCTTCACGCCCGGCCCCAGAAGAAGCTCACCAATTCACAACAAAACTATTCTTGCTTTTGTAATCAGATTTCACAAATCGGGGTGTTTTCGAATTTGGATCACAGGTCACAGCAGTAACGTTTTTCAGGTCATTCTCTATTTCTCTTGGCAGGAAGACTAATGGTGGACGACGCTCGAGATGCCTCTCCGTGCTACGGCGCTCGACGGCGCTCGACCTCGCCTCCGGCGACTTTCAGATAACACACTATTCGTCCTGATCTCAAAGGTTGCGCTGCTTGTCCATCGGTGTTTCCGCAAAAAGGATTGTGCAATTTTGTGTTCCCCAAAGGTTGTGCATTCTTTTGTATACTCCGTAAGTAGCAACACGCTTACTGTCCGATCTTCATGGGGCCAGTACGAGGCACAGGCTGGATAAACTTGGTAATGAAAGATGAAATGATTTGCTGCAAGTCTGATCAAGAGGGAACGAAGTAAACAAATGGTTATTTTTCCCCGAAAAGGCTTAACCAAGCTACTCTTCAGCGTAGACTTTCCCGTTGCAACCTAAAAAATCTATTTTTGTTAGATGAAAAGAAAAATCAAAATCAGGTTGGAGTCAGTTGAATGCTTAAGCCTCTTACTTGTTCAGACATGGGAGGGCAACAGGACCACATCTGTAACAACTTCTTCAGCTCGCTCTAAGCTCTTAGGCCATTGTTTGCAAGGCAACTGCAGTGAAGGAATTAGCATCTCATCGCCTCACGACCAACAGAAGATATGTTCCATAATATTGCTACAATTATTTCTCAAATGCTGGGAACAACAAAATCTTCTCCATAAAATTAGCTCATTACGAGTACCACTCTGAAGTCTGAACCACAGTACGATGGTACGCAATAGTTCACAACCTGGGTTGATAAGCTGCAGGGACTAGGGTGGTGCGTTGCTAGAGGGTACTACCTCCGTTCCAAATTATAGGTCGTTTTGGCTTTTCTAGATTCATAATCTTTGTTATGTACCTAGATAAACGCTATGTCTAGATTCATAGCAAAATCTATGAACCTAGCCAAAACGACCTATAATTTGGAATGGAGGAAGTAGTAAAATATTTTAACTAAAAGCATATTGATCGCAAAATAAGATAACAATATTATGAAATTAAACACTATCGTCAATGTGGCATTTTATTATAATCCAAAAAATAAAATATCATCAATTTAAAATTAACACGGTAGTTGGTCTCTGGTAGCGCAGCGTCTCAAACTCTTCAACTTTACTGCATATCCTTTCCCGTGATGCGGCGAAGATAATGCTTTATATCGGCGGGCAGGTACCTTCGATATCCATTCCTTTCATGCGCCAATAAGTCCACAAACAACCTCTGTCGTATCTCCTTAGAATCCTGTACACAAGTCCAAGTATATATGTTTAAATAGTATTGTGTCCGTGCGTTGCTACGAGAAAAAATGCTATGAACTAAAAACATATTGATCACAAAATAAGATAATATGTGAAACGAGATACTTTGGCGAGAGTGACATTATATTAATCCAAAAAAGTAAAGATCATAACTTTAAATTTAACACACAGTCATGTAGAATGCAGCGCGCCTCAGACTCATTAACTCTACTTTATATTTAACTAAAAAATAAACACCAACATTAAAATAATATTTAACTAAAAACTTAGTTCCTTAATTTAATTTAATAGGTTTGTGCCCGTGGGTTGCTACGGGGCAATAATTTTTTTACAAAAAATACATAGATCACATAATAAAATAATATTATTGTATAATTATATTTCAACATTAAAGTGATATAAAAGTGTTGACACTTTTATATCACTTTAATGTTGAAATGCCACCTAAATGTTTTTTTTTCCAAAACGGGTTCACCTAGACGTGGCATTTAGATCGCATAATTAAATGTTTTTCTCTGGTTAGAAAAACATTTGGCAAAACGGCTTCACCTAGATGTTAAAAATAGTAAAAAAAGAGTAAAATGTCCATAATGCCTTTTCTTTTTCTTCTTTCTTCACCTACATGTGCTAACCAATAATTAGTGACTTTTTAGATATACTAGCAAATAGCATGTGCGTTGCAACGGGAGAAACATAAACCGTATTATTTGAGTAACTAACATCGTAAGTCGATAGTATTAATTTCATCATCTATATACACATGCTACGTTTCAACAACTTTTCAACTTTCACTAACAAAAGGTTGTACAAATACGAGAACTCTATTATTTTCTTTTGAAACACACAAAGCTTTTTTAATTTCTATATTGAACTTCAACGATCTCTACTTTTTTTTTTTGAAAATTCAACAATTTTGACTTGAATTATATAATTCTTTTCACTTGAGTAATACTCCTTACATATTTAACTTTTTTTAATTTTAGCAAGAGTTTTTAAACTCAAACATAGTCACTACTACATTCTAAGACAGAACACGACCTCATCTATAATTACAATCTATTCCAATCTAGTCCGAGTTATTAAAAACTTATTTTCATATAAATGGTTGACCCTTAGCAAGCATCACCGTTGCATGAGTTATTGTTCATGCACGTCTCATGGTCAACCCGATTAGATGGCAGTGCATGGTGAGGTCAACGCCGGTCCCGCATCAATATGTGATGCGTGTGTAACCGACAGCCACTACTACTAATTTGCTAGTGTCTAGAGCACGACTATCATATGTGTCATGGCCTAGCATATTATGCATGTTTTTTCCTATTCATGTACTAATTATGCAAATTAATAAAAAAATTAGTTTGAGGAGACCAACATGCATATCAATTAACGAACTTTTAGATGCAACAAGCCCAACATGGCACGCTAGGATTATCCAATTGTTGTAATCTAATCTTTATTTATTCTAATATAATAAGTAAAATCAGTGTGATCCATAACTTGTGAATGGAGCTTTATGCCAGCTGGTGGGAAACCCTGTCGGAAATCTGGAGTGGCGGGTTCAAACCCCTTCAACGCCCTTTATTTTTTTGGCTACGGAATTTGATTGCGTTGTGCGTAGGCTTCTGTATAATTAAAATCATTGCGATCCTCCTTCACGAAGGGATTTTGTCTCAGCTGGTGGGAACTCTCCATAGGGGACCGTAGAGTTCCGGGTTCGAATCCCCTTGTAGCGGTTTTTTTTTTGTCCATGGGAGTTAACTGGAAAATTAGGGGCGGGCCCACCTGTTAGTGACTAATGACGGACCAAACCAAAAAAATTAGGCAGAAACACTATTTGCTTTACAAATAGCTAAAGAAAATCATTGCGATCCGCCTTCACGAAGGGAGTTTGTCTCAGCTTGTGGGAACTCTCCATGGGGACCGTAGAGTTTCGGGTTCGAATCCCCCTTGTACCGGCTTTTTTTTTTGTCCACGGGAGTTAACTAGAAAATTAGGGGTGGGGCCCACCTGTTAGTGACTAATGACGGACCAAACCAAAAAAAATCAGGCAGAAACACTATTTGCTTTAGAAATAGGTAAAGATATATGCATGCATACACAATTTTTTACAAGAAACTAATATATCTACTACCGAGTAACAGGTAGCTATTCGATGGGTGAACCTATTGGACAGCGGTTTGAGTGAGGATTAATAAGTTACAATTTGTGTACAAAACACAACTAAGTTGTAGTTCAGGTGGTATTAGTCTTTCATTTGGATAAAGTGGGTTTTGGGTTCGACTCTCAAATGTGAAGCTTTTCTTTTTTTTTCTCTCGCTCGCACGGAGTCATGGACAGAGGCCTTTCAGTTTTTTCTTCCGGTTTAGCGGGTTCCCCTGCGCATGCATGGCGGTCTGGTTTTTGGCTAAGGTTGACGGTTTTCTCCGGTGTAGCGGGAAAACATCGGTTTAGCTCCGGTTTAGTGCTTAGGTAGTCGGTTTTCCTCCGGTTTTCTATCGAATCCATATAACTTATATAAGTAATCCCCACTAAAGATTTCTCTCAACTCTTATGAAGCCAAATCATCACCTCTCACTAAGATGCATTAATTGCTATCTCTTATGTAGTGCACATTTTTATTCATTAGATGTATATCTTATTATTAATTTTCTTATCTATTCAAAAGTCTTGCCTCTGGGTTTCGTCAACACTGCTACTGCACTTCGCAGAAAAGTCTTGCCTCTGGGTTTCGTCAAACAGCCTAGCTAGACAACTTCTCAGATGCTAAGTAGTTCGATCAGTGTTTAAGCACAGGGCACCCTGGCTTCTAGCTGGCTTCCGAGTGCCCAGGACATAGGACACATGTTGATCAATTTTCCGGCATTGAAATAGATCAGCCATGACGACTACATACATTCTCAACACAAAGAAGCAATAGATGATTTTGCTAGGACGACCGAGAAGTTTTTCCACGATGATTGAAGGCGAGGTAAAAACACACGGCGGCCTTTCTGTTGACTTGATATGAGTACGGTATGTTGGTCATGTTGAGCAGAACAAACACATTGTTAACAAGTAACACAAGCATCCTATTGTGCATGCCCAATGGTATAAAAGGAGAGAATTTTATTTGAGACTGGTCTCTGATTGCTTCTCTAACTGGACCACTCTCACACGCATTGACACTAGGTCATGCGTGCATGATGCATGCACCAACTAGCATGTGACGTCCTCATTTTGTCCCTTAAGTTTTCCCCTCAGTCGTCTCAGGTTCATTCCTGAGCCATACTTATCTACAAACTTTCTTTCCTGGCTCATCATATCATCGGCCTAGAACTTTCTAACTCCTACAGATAGGTCCCTACGCTTTTACACTAAAGACCCTGGAAAGAGCTCAATCTTTGCAAGGGTGTCCTCGCGGCCGGCCGGCGCAATTCCGGCGAAGGGCATTTGATATATTAGCTTTTATTTAAGCCAAAACGACATATGAATGGTATATCCCTTGCGTACAACATGAATGTGTCATGGCAGACTAGGCAGATGTTCAAACAGAAAAGATTCATCAAGATCTAGTACTACACTACATGTTCAGATAGATCCATGTAAGACATTCAGAACTGAACAGTCAACGTGAAGGAAACGTTTAGTGATCAGCCCCATATTTACTCTAGTAATATTTTTTGGATGGGCCACAGATGTTGGTTCTGTGTTTGTTTGTCTTGCCCTTGTTAATTCTCTTGCCCTTATTTGAAGATCCACGGTTCTCCATTGCTTTTGTCTTGCCCTTATTTGAAGATCCACCATTCTCCATTGGTTTTTTCTCTCCGTTATTTGTAGATCGATCATTCTCCATTGGCTCACACTTGACAGCTTCTTCACTGACAGCTTCACCATCCTTAACAGCTTCACCATCCTTGTTGCTACCCTTGGTGTGTGTCTTGCCCTCATCATCCTTAACAGCTTCATCACTGATAGCTATCCTGGCAACACCAATTTGAGCTTCAATTTCTCGGAGCTTCTGAAATGCACGCTTTTTCTCTTTGCAGATATCTGAAAGCATTACCAGAAACTTCAGGATTTCTTGTTTGTCACAACCAGCAATAGCTTTTACAGCATCTTTAGGCAGATATATTGGCTTTGATCCCAAACCACCAGCAATCTGTACAAAACAAAACACATTTTATTTATCAATCACTCCAGATCCAATTATTATTGGTAATGCATTTACTATATTAACAAATTTTGTCAGATGTTCAACCTCGGGGAGCCCAATGTCTTCCTTAAACTGAGGAACCACAATTTCTTCTTTAAATTCAGGAACCAGAACCTTTGCAACCTTTGCGATCATATTTGCATTGGTCACATCATCTTCACTGATTATGATATCAGAAACATAAGAATTGCATTTGGCGTGTAAAGCCTTGGAAGTTTCCTTGAGGATTTTGTCAAGAAATTTCACATAGCCAAACACGTCTATGATATCTGTAGTAATCTGAATTGGATAATAAAAAAGAAAACAAATAAACTTAATCACATAAAATTCAAGAAGGTACAGCAATCAATATACAAATAAACCACCAAGAAGCTAAGTTCTTGAAAATACAGTACAACATGTACGGGCTACTTGTGAGTTAGCATGAACACAGGGCAATACCAACAAATTCGGAATACAAATAAATTCAACATTGGTTGCAGACAAAACTATGAACAATAACAGGATCTAATTACATTGATGCACAATATTGCATTATTGATATTTCAATCAGAGAACAATACTATTGCAGATTTCATTGAAGGATTTCAATTTTTAGTGTACCACCAATTTATGGTCTAATTTCAAACACAATATGCTAAAAATGGTGGAGAATTACAACTGTAAACTCCAAAATTCAATAGTCATCACTGGTACCAAAATGTAAGCAGTACCACTATAAATTTACTGAGACGATTTAAAAGGACTGAAGCGGAATAACAAATCTTACAAACCTAGGAATGGATGCCAGTAGTTCTCTTAAGTCTATTTTGTCTGTCTTAATGGAGCATGCCAAAAAGATATTCTAATAAGAGGTAAATGAGGCAGGCATTTAATCAGCATTGAGCATGTCAACTGTTACAATGCTTCGAATGGCATACCAGTGAAGCAAAAGAACAGTGAAGAAATCAGGCTCACTAAAACCTGTGTGCAAGCTGCAACTAGGTGCAGCAAGACAATGTTTAATCATGGTATGTGTTGCTATACATTCACAGATTTAGAAGCAGTAAACAACTCTTTAAGCGCTCAGATCATATGGTCCATAAACTAAATTATTCTTATAGATTAGGACAGACTTCTATTTTTATATGCAGGAGAGCTGCATATCATTGTATTAATAGTAGAGGACAGACTTCTATTTTGAGGGTAAAATTGGCCTTTAAAACGGATGGGTAGTTTTCATTTTATAAGTGGCAGCGTTTTTAAGCCATAGATTCACTGATTGAACCTATTCCAAATCTGAATTATTATGATATATCAAGAGTATCAGAATATAGAACAGCATTGCAATAGCAAGGAGAGCAAAATACCTGACTTGTGGTTGTGGAGACGATTCCATATGTTTCCAGGTCGTGTAGCAGTTGCTTGCTCAGTGGGTGAAAATAGTTATCAGTAATCTTATTCCTTTCCTTCAATACAAACTGAGGCATGACATAATTTAGTCCCCAAATAACCTCTTCCACAACTCGGTCACCTGTCCAGCATTTCACACCCTGAGAAACTATGTCAACATTAGAATGCCACATTTGACTGGAATCAGTACTGATGAAAAAAAGGAAAACTGTTAAGGGAACAAAAACTCACAAGTTTTGTTTCTATAACAGCTTTAAGCTGTGTATCTTGAACAACCAATCCTCTTTCAGCATTGCAGAATCTAAGAATGAGCTGTCTCAGTTCGTCCCCAGGGCCTTTAACACTATTACGGGGAGCAGATTTGTCATCAACACTTACAAAACCAATGCCAAAGACGAGCTGACATAATCCAAAAGAACATTCGTCAAATAGTGGGTGACACATAAAAAAATTAGAGACATGTGCTGTTGAAATGGAGAAGATAAAATGCTGATAAAGGCAGCATGATCAAAAAGATTCTAATCAAAGTAACAACAAAGAACAAAGCCATTTTGGAAGTTATGTTTGACCATCAAACAGGAAGATGGTACAGCATGTCCTGCGATTGGAAGTAAAAGTATTTTCTCCTTGGCAGGGCATTACAGAGTGTACAACATCCATCCTAGAGATCTAATCAATTTATCCTACCAAGGTTAGGTTAATTAGATGTTTGATGTCAGTTAGAAGTAACAGTCTTCTTAGCAATGCTGTAAAGCCGAGTGCCAAGCCTTGCTATGGACGTACACGGTGGCTGTACCCTACCAAACCTAGCACTGATGGCTAATCACTTAGACCCACCCAAATAGCTAATCAGGCACTGATCTTATCATTACCACTGATGGTGTACTACTAAGGGCCTGTTTGGTAGAGATGACCTGAGTGATTCTCTGTGAGACTCTAGGGAGATTCTACGGAGGAACAAGGTTCATCAGGAGAAGCTGTTTTCTTTCAGCACCCATTATCTTAGTTCATTTCAGAGAGTCAATTCCATAGAGTGATTCCTGGAAACAGCCTTTCGGCAGAGCAATTGACTTTGGGAGTTCCACCAAACAGGTCCCAACTAAAATTGCATATAGAGATGGAAGCATGACTGCTCCTCAAGAGACATTGAAAAAAGAAGAGTTTCCTATGTAACTTGATTCCAAACAAATTAGCAATGAACAAAACTAAAAATATACGCTGAATTTTCAAATATACCGTACTTTGCGTGCATCATGTATATCTGCAAAATAAGTCCAGATATCCTGCAGGGGGGGGGGGGGGGGGGACTTGTCAGTTTCTGGATTCAATGATCCGTTGCATGGCACCAAAAAAACGAAAATAGGTGATATATCACAAGCATGTTTGGACATACCTCAGGATCACAAAACAGAACATCCCAAACATTAAACATAGCAAAACCTGAGGGAGTCTCGAGCAGCACCCTCCTGTAGCTCATGTTATTGAAATCTACAGGTTCCCTGCCAGTAAGTTAAGAACAAAGAAAATTAAAAGCAGCCGTGTGATAACTTCAAAAATACTTTGCTTTTTTTTCATCTCAAACTCCAAGAAGTAACCAACATCCAATGCCTAATGGCCCAAACAAGGCTCCAGCATCATAGTCACCCGCCACCATTCCTCCAGGAGGATATATGTTTCACCAGCGTTGAGCTACAAGGAACAACTATCCTAACTGGTCTTTTTCATTGTCCACGACAAAGATCAAATCCTCCATTTTAGACTCAAACTCAAACCTAAAACACCACATAAGAGTTCCAGTCCAAATTAGGGATGCAAATGAAGTTACCATATTTAGTACAACGAAACGATATCAAAGGGTGCATGAATTTTGGGATGTTACAAAGAGGGTCAATGGGCACTCTAAGGTTCTCCAATTTACAGTCCTAGTCCAAAACACTTCTGTAGAAACAAGTACCCATATCGTTGTTTAACAGATCTGAAAAGAAAGAACAAAACTAAGCTGCAAGAAAGCCCTAAATTCGTTTTCTTCTACCATGATACAGAAATCAACTTTAAAGAGGTGTGGGCTATGATCCAACCTGCTGAGAGTTGTATTTCGCTGTGCATACTAAACTTGAACAAAACAACAATCAACCCTCAATATGATGTATAGAGCAGATGGGGGACAAGTGCTTACCATGGAGGATTAACCCTTTTGATCCCATAGATCGATCTATGAAGTGCCGCTTCCATAAGCTTCACATCCATAATAATGTTGTCTCTCTGCTGAGAACCATTCAGGAGGTATTCAAGGTATCCCATTATCTTTTCTACGTCATGCATAGTAAGGTCATCGTTACGATCAGCTTGAAACTGTCTAGCCTTTTCCAACTTTGATTGCAAATCAGAAGACAATGTCTATACAAAACAAAGCAATTCAAACTCATATATCAATTATCACCGAGACAAGCTTATGTGGCCATTGCATTGTAAAAATGGACAACTGTTAATTAAGATTCATTAACCTTAGAGAAATCACGTCCTTCCACCAGCTCAGGAACAAGTACCAGTGCAACCAATTTCACATAGTCCAAGCCATCTTCAATATTGTCACCAATCCCAACATACTTATCAAATGACCTCCGCAATTCCTTCGGAAAACCCTCTAGGTTCATGTCAAGGTAGCACAGGAAACCAAATTTGGATATGAAAGGTTTGCCAACCTGAAATAGAGAACAAGAGGAAAAGGCACAGCAATTAGAATCATGAGCTAATTCCCTATATGCCATTGGGAATTACAACCCATCCCTTATGTGCCATTGGAAATTACAACATCCCCTCTATGCCACTGGTTTAAATTTTTCATCCCGTATGTGCCACTGCCATCACGGAGGAGTCAGACTCAGCCGTTAGCTCTGTTAGCACCGTTGCGGGCCCCACTTGTCAGTGAGAGGGAGACATCTTCTTCTAGTTCCGGCTCCTCCTCGTCTGTCGCTCGTGGAGCTGCAGGTTGCGACCTCGCCGCCCGTGGCCGAGGGTATCGCGGCCTGGAGCGCCGACGGCCGGGGCTCGCCCCCTCCCGCGGATGGGAGCGCCGACGGCCGGGGCTCGCCCCCTCCCGCGGATGGGAGCACCGCCGGCGACCCCAGCACCGCCCAGGCCGGACGGGAGCGGCGGCGGCCGGGGCTCACCCCCTCACGCGGATAGGAGCCCCGGCTGGCGGGCTCGCCCCTCCCGCCTCTGTAATCGCCGGCGGCCCGGTCTCGCCCCTCCGCGGATGGGAGTCCGGCCGGCGACTCGGGCGCTGCTCAGGCCGGGCGGGAGCAGCGGCGGTCGGGCCCGCCATGACCCGCACGGGAGCGGCGGCGGCGCGGCTCGCCTCTCCGGCGAGGCGGCGGTCGGAGGTCGAGAGGGAGGCGCAAGGCCCCATCCCTGCCGGCCACGCCCATCTCCATCTCGGCGCCTCGGCGCCATGGTGAGGAAGGAGAAGGACTGAGGATGTTTTACGCGAAGGCCCTCAGAGAAAGTTGAAAACCTAAATCTAAAATATGTGTCTTAGCTATTTTGCAAAAAGCCCCTCTAGAAAAAGATAAATTACGCGCTAACAGCGGGGTCAACAGTGTTAACAGTTCTGTTATTCTTCTGTGACGGCAGTGGCACATACGGGATGAAAATTTTAAACCAGTGGCATAGAGGGGATGTTGTAATTTCCAATGGCACATAAGGGATGAGTTGTAATTCGCAATGGCATATACGGAATTAGCTCTAGAATCATGCTGCAAGGTAAGAGTTATGGAGGAGCTTCAATCTATACAAAATAAAGATGAGAAATCAAAGGAATGTGAACTAGAAATATTAGTGTGCATATGGACTGTGACAAACAAGAACTTGACTAGTCACTGAAATTCAAACAACAGAATTACTAGTGTTTGGATACATGAAAAACAGTTCGAAAAATAATCTCCATTATTCTCTGCTTATTATGAATTGTGAAGGGAAGAAAGGCATCAGCAGTCCAAACAATAATTTGGCCATGGGCAAATGCATCAATAACTTCAGAAGTGAAGGGACAAGAGGCACACTACTTAATAATGACTTGTATGAAGAACATTTCTGACACACTCGGTCCCATTGAGCCTGTCATTCTAGACTTGGGCGTGCATACCAAGATGAGAGAAGAAAGGCTACCCTATAAAACAATGATTCCAAGTTTGGCTTTACATTACTAGGCGTGGGGCACATGCCTTACCCACAACGACACTCTCGACAACAGTCAGGCGCTAGAACGACAGACTCAATGGGACAGAGGGAGTACACTATGCGCAAAAACACGAATTACACACAGATGCACAAAAGTCAAAGTGAGTTGAGTTGTATACTAATAAGAGAAAACATGATGTGAAACAGCAAGGTAGGGGGATGCATGGCATGTATAGCTTAAACGATAATAAATAAATACTTGAAATAGCAGCAGCAAGAGCACAATTACCAATTTTGGCGGGACAGTGACTAAATAATATTGTAATGCCTCTTCCAATCCCTTGCTCACGGGAAGACAATATTCCATTGTTATATGGGGCTTTTCTTCTGCTATAAATGCATGCAAAGCATTTTTTATCCCCCATATCACCTCACCAACATCATATCCATCACATCTACATGTGATACGCTGAAAGGCATTTTAATCATTAGCAATACATACTATATTAGGGTTTCTAATGAGTATCACATAAATAAAAAATTAAAGGCAACATATACTGACAATATTTTTCTCGATAGAAGCTTTAAGTTCCTTATCTTGAACAATCAATTCCTCTCCATACTTGCAGAATTTCATAATAAGTTGCACCAGGTCCTCTGCAGCAGGACTAGCATTATCATTCCGAGCAGCAGATTTGTTAAGTCTTTTGAAGCCCAAGGCAAAAAGAGCCTGACATGGTTTATGAAGAAAATGAGAGCATGAATCATTATCAGAGTACAGGCCTGGAGCAACCTAAAGAGCCTACCAAAGGATATGGTTGTTGTTAAGCACATTATCTATATTAGGCCCATGGCCCATATTCTTCTCTTGGCCCATATGGCCACTACACTGCTGTACATATGTCCTACAAGGACTCTGCCCGTGGTGGGCTCTGTTCTTCTTCCTCACTGAAGGTAACATGGAATCAGAGCAGGTTCGATTAGGGTTAGGGTGAGGAGCGTCACCTCTGCATCCCCATTTTTTTCGGCCGCCGTTCGTCTGCCCGTCGCTCGCCGCGCACCTTCTACGTCCTCATCGCCGCCCGTTGCGGCCTCTCCACTCGTCGCCCGTCTGCCGCGCCATCGCCCGTCTGCCGCGGCCGTCCGTCCTCGTCCGCTCGCCGCCCGTCGCGGCCCTCCCGTCCGCCTCCTGTCGGGGCCCTCCTGTCTCCCGTCGTCACTCTGCAGCGATTCGTCTTCCTCTGCTGCTCCTCCGTCTGCTGTGTTGTTGCTGCTATCTGCCTGCTGCCTGCTTGGTGCTCTGCAGCAGCGTCAAGTAGCCCACTGTCTGGTAAACGCCCAAGATCTTTCTGCTATTTCTGCTCAGTCCAGTTCTCGCAATCCACACCATGGCCCAGATTAGTCCCATTGTCATTAATATCACTCTTGATGGCTCCAATTATCCGGAATGGTCTTTTTGTGTTGAAACTGCTCTGAGGGGTCAAGGTCTTTATTCACACTTAACTGGTGATCCTCCTGAGCTCAAATCTGATGGCAGTAATGCTAGTGCTGTCACCACATGGGAAATTAATGATGGAAAGGTGATGGCCGCCATGGTTAATAGTACTAAACAGTCTATGATTATGAGTCTCAGAAAGTTTAAAACTGCTAAGGAAATATGGTCAGCTCTAAAGCAGCGCTATGTTCAGGACAGTGGTGCTCTTCTCCATAATCTCATGCAGCAAATTCATGTCATCGAGCAAGGTGACATGTCCATTGATGATTATTATTCAGCTTATGATCGTTTGATGGGCTCATTGACATCTATGGTGGCTGAGTGCACAGCAGCTGACTGCCCAGCCCATAAATTTCTTGAAAGATTTCTGACATATCGTTTTGTCATGGGTGTGAAACCAGAATTTGATTCTATTCGTACTCGGCTACTTCATAATTCTGCAACTATAACCATGGACCAAGCATTGGCTGAGTTGCTTGCTGAAGAGACCCGTTTGCAGTCTATGTCTTCTTTTCTTCTGTGACAGCACCTCATAGTGTGCTGGCAGCCTCTCAGCGTGTTCCTGTACCTAGAGGCACTTCTTCAGAGCCATGTAAACATTGTGGCAAGACTAATCATCTATCTGCAAATTGTTTTTCTGCACATCCAGAGAAGTTAGCCGAGTACCGTGCCCGCCGGACTTCTCGTGCTGCCCGTGGCCGTGGTACCTCTACCACTAATCGAGATGGTTCTGTCTCTATTGCTGCTGCTTCTTCTGTTGATGCTTCTCAGCCGGCTTGGGTTCTCGATTCCGGGGCCTCCTTTCATGTGACATCTGATCAGTCTCAGTTGGTTACGTGCAAGCCAATCACTGATCATGCCTCTGTTCAGACAGCTGATGGTACACACTGTTATGTTACTCATCGGGGTTCTCTTTGTAATACCAAATTTTCTGTACCTGATGTCTCATTTGTGCCTCAGTTGTCCATGAATCTTCTTTCAGTGGGCCAAATCGCTGATCATAATTGCTTTATTGGATTTGATGACTCATCTTGTTTCATTCAGGATCGTCAAAGCGGGACTGTGATTGGGACTGGCCATCGCCGTAGAGGTGCTCCTAGCCTCTATATTTTGGACACCTTGCGTCTTCCTTCTTCTGCTGCTCATGTGTCATCTGTTTCATCATCATCTTCATCATCCTTCGCGAAGTGGCATCATCGACTTGGTCACCTATGTGGGTCTCGATTGTCCACATTAATACGTCAGGGCTATTTAGGTCATACATCTGTTGAGTCTAATTTCCATTGTAAGGGTTGTAAGCTTGGAAAGCAAATTCAGCTTCCCTATCCTTCTAGTGCCTCTCACTCTGCTAAACCTTTTGATCTTATTCACTCAGATGTATGGGGCCCTGCTCCTTTTGCTACTAAAGGTGGCCATAAGTATTATGTTATCTTTATTGATGATCATTCTCGATACACTTGGCTTTACTTTATGAAACACCGATCTCAGTTGTGTTCCATTTATAAATCTTTTACTCGCATGGTTCATACTCAATTTTCCACCACTATTAAAACCTTTCGGTCTGATTCTGGTGGAGAATATTTGTCTGATCTTTTTCGTCAGTTTTTGTTCTCTGAAGGTACTCTTCCTCAGCTCTCATGTCCTGGTGCACATCCTCAAAATGGTGTAGCTGAACGCAAACACCGTCATATCATTGAAACTGCTCGGACTCTTCTAATTGCCTCTTTTGTTCCTTCTCACTTTTGGGGGGAAGCAGTCTCAACATCTGTTTATCTTATCAATAGACAACCGTCATCCAAACTATCTGGTAAGTCTCCCGGTGAAATTCTTTTTGGCATTCCTCCTCACTATGATCATCTACGAGTTTTTGGATGCACCTGTTATGTTTTGCTTGCACCTCGTGAGCGAACTAAGTTGACGGCTCAGTCAGTTGAATGTGTTTTTCTGGGTTATAGTCCTGAACATAAGGGTTATCGTTGTTACGATCCTTCCACTCGTCGCATGCGTATCTCTCGTGATGTGACATTTGTTGAGGATCGTCCTTTCTTTTATAACTTTTCCACTCATTCATCCTCTTCTCCAGAGTCCACATCTTTTCTTTATCTTCCTCCTATTTTCTCTAGTGATGATGCACCTTCCTCTCCACCATCTCCTCCTTTGTCTCCTCTACCTGATCTTCCACCACACAAACCACCCATTACACGTGTCTACACTCGTCGTTCTGCCTATAATCCAGAACCTCCATCTAGTCCGGTTTCTTCGGCCAGTCCTGATGCTCCTGTTTTGCTTGATTCTAATGCTTCAGATGAGTCACAAATTGCGCCCAACTACAATTTGCGTGATCGCGCCACTATTCAGCCACCTGATAAATTGGGATTTCCACGGGTCAGTGCTGTTTTTAATGAGCCATCCACTTATCATGAGGCTTCTCTCATTCCAGAATGGCAGGCTGCTATGTCTGAGGAGCTCGCTGCACTTGAGCGCACAGGTACTTGGGATATTGTTCCATTACCATCTCATACAGTACCATCACATGTAAATGGGTTTTCAAAGTTAAAACCAAATCTGATGGGTCTATTGAGCGATATAAAGCTCGTCTAGTTGCTAGAGGTTTTCAGCAGACTCAGGGCTGTGATTATGATGAGACATTTGCCCCTGTTGCTCACATGACCACGGTTCGTACTCTGATTGCTGTGGCTGCTTCTAAATCCTGGAATATCTCTCAGATGGATGTTAAAAATGCCTTTCTTCATGGTGATTTACATGAGGCAGTTTACATGCAGCCACCCCCAGGTGTTGATGCACCTCCAGGATATGTTTGTCGTCTTCGTCGTGCCTTATATGGTCTCAAACAGGCTCCACGTGCTTGGTTTGAACGCTTTGTATCGGTGATACGTGCTGCTGATTTCTCACAAAGTGATCATGATCCCGCCTTATTTGTTCATCTCTCTCCACGTGGGCGCACATTGTTGCTTCTATATGTTGATGATATGTTAATTACTGGGGATGATGTTGATCACATTAATCATGTGAAGCAACAACTTGGTGAGCAATTTCAGATGTCCGATTTGGGTCCTCTTAGTTATTTCTTAGGGATTGAGGTCTTACATTCTCCCAAGGGGTATTATCTTTCTCAATCCAAGTACATACGGAATCTTATTGCACGCTCTGGCATTACTGATAGTCGGACAGCTGCCACACCCATGGACCTTCACTTGCAGCTTCGTCCGACAGATGGTATCCCTCTAGAGGACCCTTCTCGATATCGGCATATTGTGGGCAGTCTTGTTTATCTCAATGTCACCAGACCTGACATTGCTCATGCAGTACATATCTTAAGCCAGTTTGTGAGTGCTCCAACTTCAGTTCACTTTGGACATTTGCTTCGTGTGCTAAGATATCTTCGGGGTACATCATCTCAGTGTTTATTTTATGCTCACAACAGTCCGCTTTGTCTGCATGCCTATTCCGACGCAACTTGGGCAAGTGATCCAACTGATCGTTGTTCTGTCACTGGTTATTGTATTTTTCTTGGATCTTCTCCTCTTGCATGGAAATCTAAGAAGCAATCAGCCGTCTCTCGGTCTAGTACCGAGGCAGAACTTCGGGCACTTGCTACCACCACTTCTGAGATTATATGGCTTCGATGGCTCTTAGCTGATTTTGGCGTTTCTTGTGATGCTCCCACACCTCTTCTTTGTGATAATACTGGAGCCATCCAAATTGCCAAAGACCCTGTGAAGCATGAACTTACAAAGCACATAGGTGTTGATGCTTTCTTCACTCGGTCTCACTGTCATCAAAATACAATTGCTCTTCAGTATGTGCCATCAGAACTGCAAGTGGCAGACTTCTTCACTAAAGCACAAACTCGAGAGCAACATCGGTTACATATGCTCAAACTCAATGCTTCAGTTCCTCCACCTCCGCCTTGAGTTTGAAGGGGGGTGTTAAGCACATTATCTATATTAGGCCCATGGCCCATATTCTTCTCTTGGCCCATATGGCCACTACACTGCTGTACATATGTCCTACAAGGACTCTGCCCGTGGTGGGCTCTGTTCTTCTTCCTCACTGAAGGTAACAGTTGTGATGTACCTGAATTGCGCATTCCGGATCCGAGAAATGCACCCAGATATTCTGTAAAAGACAGAAAAAGAATTAATTAGTGTGTAGGCTCACAAAGTAGTTGCAGGCCAAAAGCAAGAAAGGAACAATTACAGGACAATATTACCTTGTCTTCTTTGAAAACAAAATCCTTAACAGTGAAGACTGCGAAACCAGTGGGCGTCTCAAGCAGCACCTTCCTTCCCTTCAAATGTCCTGTATACACAGTATCCAACATTTTCCTGGCAGAGCAAATCAAAACAAAATATTAATGGATCATGAGGGTAAGGAAGAGGGGCTGTGTAGCAATCATTCAAATGTATTCTGCTCAACTTTTTCCCCAAACTAATAAACAGACAGATGAAATCGAATGCAGAAACAGCTCTCCACAAATAACCCTCCAACCAATGGCACTATTCTTTTGGAGCCTCTCATTGTACTTGAAGCAACATTCTGACCTGATCTGCCATGTTTAGATCAGTGGCCATATGCCTATAACTTTTTATGTTATCTACCATAAAATTTCAATTGAGTGGTCTAGAATATCTCAGAAAAATACCGCAATAATCCAACCAGCACCCTCCAATTCAATCATACAAATAATTTCTAGACCTGTCATTTAAAGAAACCAAAACAGAATCGAAATCAACCAAGCAAAGGCCTTGAATCCGGAATTTTTTTTGGAATGCACACTATATTCCATTGAATCCTTCCCGAGCTGACAGATGAAACTTGCGAAGGAGCCTACCTATTTCTGGCAGCCTAGAGATGCAGCTGGTAAAATAAGCTGAATGTTTGGCACAGGTCGACAATAAAAACAGTTTGGAGTTCGAATAGATCCAATTCCACAGCTATCACAGAGAATACAGTCTAGACGATATTAAGGAGGGCAATCTGACGAATTCATTCTGCAACACGAACAAACCCCCTAACTACGAAGCGCAGTAACGCACAAACCATGAACTTCAATGACCCCCAAACTAAACCAAAACCCTAAGCACATCGAACCCTAGCTACAACAGAGGAGACGAGAGGAGAGAGAGGAAAGAGGACAGGAAGGTACACCTGCATCCACGAGCGGCGCCGGAATTGATTTCGACGAACGCCGCAGATCCTCGCACCGCTGCTGGCGCCAGCTACGAAGGGGACTGGGAAGGAGGATTGGGTGGCTGCCGAAGGGGGAGCGAGCCGGGGGCGCTTAGAGCAACTCCAAAGTCTCTCAAAAAATTCTTCCCCAAAATCATGTATTGGGAGCTATATCACAAACTTCTTTCCCCAAAACCATATCATCCTGCAGCAGATTCCCAATGATAAATTTCCCAATATTTCAATACTTGCCACAGCCGCCGTCCAACTGATCCAACTGTGTCGGCCAGGTGCAGCCTCGACACGCTCTGCCTCGCCAAACCGGCGTTCCAATCCCTCTTGCGCTCGCTGCATCGCGGCGGCGCCAACGCACTGCTACTCGACATCTGCGTCCCCGCCTATTTCTTCCCCTCCGCGGCCAGCAACGTAGCCGTCTTCCTCAACCTGCCATACTTTTAAGTTTTAACCCACCGTGCCGCCGTTCAGGGAGATGGACAAGAACACACCCGTGCTCTACTGCCCTGGCATACCGCCGATCAGCAACGTGGACATGCTCCAGATGGTGCAGGACAAGGAGAGCGAAGCAGCCAAGTTCCGTCTCTACCAGTTCAAGCGCATGGCGGAGCACGCGTGTGCTTGTGTGACCTTTGATTGGCTGGAGCCCAGGATCCTGAAAGCACTCGTCGACGGCGTCTGCGTGCCCGGCAGGCCGACGCTAAAAGTCTACTGCATCGGGATTCGGGTTATACAACGGTGGGGCCTCAAAAACGGCGGCTGCTTCTCCAACAGGATGACGAGGAGGACGCGCTCGCCCTTCTTGCAGATGCTCGGGGGTCGGGGCGCCGCCGATGAAGTAGTACGGGCCGGATCGGGGCAGCGCGCGCAGCGGCACTGTGGTTGCACGGTGGAGAAGGCACCGCGAGGCCCACGGCGAGCTTCAAGAGCAGCGTCATGCTGCGGTCGTGTTGGCCACAGGCGGCTCACACGGCGCACGGTTCCATGGGAGCGTCGGTGTCACCACGTAGTTCAGGTCCAGCGGGCACGCCGCCGCCATGGAGTTGCCGTTGGATGCAACGGGAGAACGTATCCCCTACTCCTAAGGCTATCTCCAACAAAGGGCCCATCCGGTGACCCATTTTGGGTCGCGCACAGTGTTTTTGTCTCAAAAGGCTCTCTAACGGATGACCCAAACCGGCAACCCATTTTGGGTATCGGACTCCTCGCAATCCAAAGATCGGTCCTTCTCTCTCCATGACCCATCCCGCACGCGCTCGCAGCCTCCACCTCTTCCAGCGCCGTCGCGGCCTCCAGCTCCTCCCGGTCCGCTCCCTCCCCTCCCCTGCTGCTGCAGCCGCGGCAGCCGACGGCTGTTCCTCTCATCCCCATCCTCCCCCTCCTCCGCCTCACGGGCCCGCGTGCCCGAGCTGTGCCGCCGCCATGGCCTCCGCGGATCGAGCTCGCCATGGTGGCCGGAATCGATGGATGGTGACCGGAATCGACGGATGGTGGGTGGAATCGATGGATGGTGGCCGGAATCGACGGATGGTGGGTGGAATCGATGGATGGTGGCCGGAATCGACGTGCGGCGCGGGCATGTGGTACTGCTGCTGGTGGGCGCGCGCGGCACGGCGACGGCTGCTGGTGGTGGTGCTGCTCCTGGGATAGGTGATAGGTGCTTGCTGTTGGAGATGAACTTTTTTTTGTCTCCTCGATTGCTCTGTGCGTGACCCGAACCCAGGAATAGGTCTTGTGTATGGGTACTCGCTGTTCGAGATAGTCTAACCTCTCACAGACTCCCTTGCTCCGGCACGGTGCGAGCCGATGGATGGATAGGGTACTCCGCAGTGCAGGTGTGATTTTCATTGCACGTTTTCACATATCCCCCTATCGTTTACTAATTGGTAGAGCATTTTACACTCACCACCCTGACTTGTCCTGCCATTCACTTCAACTCCTCCCCTACCTTCGATCTCTTTCCCAACCAGGCGACTCGAGGTCGCCCTCCCGGCCGCCGCAGATAGGCAAGCAGCCACCGGAAAATTCGCCAAACCCCCATAGACAAAGCTCTAGATTGATGCGAAGGCGGCGCCAAGTGAGAGCTCCTCCTCATCTCCATCTCTGCCCCGGATGCTGGAGCTTTTGCAGTGTGGTGACGGTAGGTGATATCAACGAGAAGCTCGCACGGGCACGATTGCAAGTCGACGTGACAGTGGCACGAGAATCAGGTCCAGCTACAACCTCCTACGCCTGTGCCATCCCTCCAAGACTGCAGTAGCCGTAGCCTCCAGTGCCCCACTGCTAGTAAGGTGTTCGACAAAATGCCAAGCTCCCTTGCGTATAGCAATTTCAATTTATGAAGGTACCTGTCTTTTCCCTATTACTGCTCTGCAAATGGCGTCAACAAAAGTTTATTAAGAGATGGAATTATCCAGCTAGATGATGGGAAAAGAGAAAGAACAGTTCCTAAATGTGAATTAATTTTGGGATTTCCTTGTGTGACCCCAGACCAAGATATGAGCATGATCTGCTTCCTCTATGGCCATTCATTTTGTAGTAGCATATTTCATCTAATCACACTATTCACTTATGTGCTGCAATGCATAAGTAGTGGAAACATTCATATTGGTAGGATAATAACTTTTCGTTTTCCTTATGTTGCTTCAGGGATTAAATTTGGTTTTGAAACACATCGATTTTTGAAGTATAACAGCAGCTATTCTCTTTTTTTTTAACGAAGATATTCTCATTTTGGTACATGAAACTTGATAGCGCTTATTCTAAGTCACAAATCCAAACTACAACTACACATGAGTCTCCAAGACCCCAACTGCTTCATGGTAGCAAAGCAAGTACAGAATAATATGAGGTATTCGTTTCTAAATCCTGATTTGCATATTGGTAACATGTTGTCACCTTACCTGAACTTACTGAATTTGACGAGAGAAACAACCAGTACACATTTCTCATCTGAAAATTGACCAGACAGATTCACTTTGTAATTTGTATTATGTATTCTGCAAGAAGACCTCTCCACCTCTCTGTATCAAAACAAGGAAGCAAAAAGGATAAAAAGATCAAGAGCAACTAGGGTAGTATATCTATCACACACTACATACACCTGTTTCCTGCCTGGTGTGCTAATATTAATAAGAGCCAATATCTGCAATACAAAATTTATCAATTATCTAAGCAGCTGATTCATATTTAGACAATATTTGCAAAGTATCACCAAGCATGTAACGTAAGATCAATAGACTAAACTAACTATAGTGGTACTGTTCTATTACACAACTCAGGTAAGGCGCGCATCAGGAAAAGAATGTGAAACTTCCAAGCAACACAAGATTAACTATTTCAAATAGTGCTGCAAGATGCACAAGATGGAGATAGGCCTAGCTACAAGATGCACTATTGATCCTGAAGAATGCGTAATTGGTTGTCCTTGCTGCTAGGAGACAATTGTTTGTGTGCGTGTGTGCTAGCACTTTTTGTATAGCGTATGATGAAAGAAAGATAGTGTGTACAGATGGTGCAATTTTATCAATTCAATCGAAGTGCAATATGTCACAACCTGATCACGTTTCAGAGTAGTACTGGCAGAAGAGTTATTCATTCTCTTGGGAAAAAAGTAGATTCAAGGTGATGGTACAGTTCATGGAACAAAGTGATAGGTTAAAGTGCAGGTTCACGTAAAAGGATAGATCAGATACATGACAAAAGAAAATTTAACATTCCTTGTTTGAATTTAACTTTCAATCACAACTATGCATCTAATGACACACTCAGCACTGTAATTGATCATGCCTCCAAACTGAATGATCCATAAGTAACAGAGCATCCAGTGATGCGGCATGCACGTCAAAGTTTTATTACTACAGTTTGTTGCAGAAATTATCGATCATGGGCATTCTTTTCATTACATGACAAATACGCAGAACACTCAACAATTGGTTTACATTGCCTTGAGTGCATTACAAATGCACAAAATACAGAACCCCATTGTCCAGGGTTAGTGCATCAGCTACTTCTCAATGCCTTCATGGTCCAATGTAGCAGCCATGTAGGGCAACTATACTGGTAAAGAATATTACAGCTTCATAAGGACAGGTTACATTAGAGGTGCATTGCAGTTAACTAACCCATAAATTCCATTATTAGCTCTCAATCGATCCATATATAATTTCTCATAAGATTATGGGAGGCACCAACGTGCGAATCCGCTATAGCAGTGACAGCTTCTTGGTGAATGGTGGCGGCAGAACCAAATTCTTCAACGAAGATATTAGCAGGTTCTGGATCTGCAGCAGCAAGAAGAGACCTTCCTATAGCGGGCATCGTCACTACATATCTGCAATCACAAGATTGATGCTCGTACGTCGTGCTGGCAGGTCCTCGCCGCGGTGCCCCAGCAGCGGCTAGTCGTCGGGGTGGCGTTGCGCAGCGATAGTTCCTACAGTAGTGACTTTGACCTTTGGAACAAGATGAAATAGTTTCAGGCTGGGGAAGAATACGACTATACGAGGCAGGTCAGTGGGGAACAAAAGCTAGGCTTTAAATGTTACGCTATGCTTTCTTTAGGGGGCTGGATGCAAAACTGTCATCAGCTGTCCTTCTGCTTCCATCTTATCCATCCGTTCTCCATCCATCGTCTCATAACATGCAGGAGCAAGGGAGCCTGCGAGTCTCAAAAAAAAAAAAAAGGGAGCCTGCGAGAAGTCGGGAGCACGGGATATGTTCTATGGGGTCAGCGGATCGGCATGTAGCTGAATCATTTCCCCTATGTGCGCACATGCAGCTATGCAAGTGTTAACTGTCCCTGAAATTTCTCATTCTAAATATCGGTCAAATAAGTATGCAAGCAAGTGTTAGGAATAGTGCCGGAGACAAGAAGAATAGCAGCGCTAGCACGGCGACGCGAAGAACCAGGAGCAACAGACTACTAATTCGAACCTTTCAAGGCAGCTCGATCGGTCGCGTCCTCACCGGCCGCACCAGACATAAATCATGCCGTTGGCCGTGCCGCCGTCTCAGCCACGAGTCCACGACCCATCGCGGTGTAAAACATACAGGTTTTCACGGCCGTGGAGGCCTGCCGGAGGTCGGGCAAGAAGCACCGCCGGCGCGAATTATGGTTAAGGACCCGGCGCAAAGCAAAGCAAGCAGCTTAATCTTACGGCAAATGATTTTTACTTCTTCGCATGAAAATAGAGTAATAACACGCGGCCAGGGAGCACGCCGGAGCTCCGACTACATTGTGGCTGGCGTCGCAGATCCATCCGCTCTCGAGGGCATTACGGTCTGAATTGTCAACAGCAACATACAAAAATCATTCCTAATCAGCCTTCTGCCTGCCATACGATTTTTACGGTGGTGATTTTATTTTACGGTTAAAGGCAACACCAGCCTCCGTTAGTGTCACCGTCCGAGCTTCCGTGGCTGACTGGCGAGCTGCACTACACTAATCCAGCAAGCAACAACTTGCTTGCGGATCATGCAGTGTGGTCACATGCTTCACTAGGCTATAAATATTGCATATAACCTATAGCAGACACCATTACACGATTAAGAACATCCGTGCTAACATCCACTATTTTCATCTGATCACATCACATGATTGTAGCATTTTCACATGATTTGATCGCATGATTCTTGTGATTGTATCACATGACCTTTTTTCAGTGTCAATATAAATTACTATCGGTGATGTACTTATATGATTAGAGTAAGAGTAAAACCCACCCGTGGTCCATCAACTCGTAATGGAATGTTACCTGGGTCCATGAACTTTGAAAATGTATTTTCATATAATTTGATCACATGATTCTTGTGCTTGCATCACAAGCTTTATTTTTGTGTCCATATAAATTATGATGTGTGATATACTTATATATGATTATAATAAGAGTAACACACACATGTGGTCCATCAACTTGTAATGGAATGCTACCTAGGTCTATCGACATCAAAAAATGCATTGTTTCATCCATCAACTTCACAAGTATTCTTTGATCTTCTAGAGTTTTTTTTTACTTGCATACGGGCCTGACTCATTGATTGCGTAGGGACAACAATGATCCTCGATAACTTTCCAAACCTCTGCTTGATCATCTTGATCCCGAGATCAAATTGCTTTATCTTAAAAAACATAGCCCTTAAGTATTATGGAGAACATGCTCATCAAAACTAGACACGAATGGATGTCAGGAGGCCCTATGCTGATCAACATGGGCTCCTTGGTCCGATCGGCCGAGGCCTATTTTGGGTCCTTCAGACTTCATCTTTTCCTGGATTGACGTGGGTTCTAGGCCTCATCCAATTACACTCTAATACAGTCCAATTATCCACGAAAACATAACATCTTCCAAAACACATCTGCATATGCAAAAATATGGTTTAGCTACTGAACATAATCCGTAGTAATGATATTAAATTCATGCTATTTTTGAAGATAAACAGGGATAAAGCATGTCATTAACGAACGCCAATACACCTGAGGTCTGGTTTGTTACTTCTAAGGATCAGGTGGTTGATGTGTTCACCAAACCATGCACAAAATTCACAACTCGAGAAAAATTGATGCAATGCAATAATCTCAACCTGTGGAAGTCGTTTGAGATTTAGGGTGCATGTTAACATGCAGCATTTCCACCTGATCGCATCACATGGTTCTGGTATTTTTCACATGTTCAGGTCACATGATTCTTGTGATTGTATCACGTGAACTTTTTGGGAGTATAGATTACAATCTATGATGTACTTATATAATTAGAAGAATTCCTTCAATGGGATTCACAACAAATACTCTATTTGACACTTCGCATTGATCATCAGCTAGCAATGGCCTTCAAGACCATGGCTTTCTCTGCGCTTTTGTGCCTCACCATGGCTCTCATGCTTGCAGCTTCTGTCAAGGCCCAGGCACCTCCGACGCTTGTGCCTAGATCTGTGCCAAAACCGGCTCCAACTCCTAGTCTTAAACCCCATCCGAGACCTAGGCCACCTAAACCGCATCCTACACCTAGGCCACCTAAACCTTGTCTGACACCTATACCTGCACCAACGCCACCTCCAATTCCTGAACCCACACCGCCTCCGCCTCCACCTCCAACTCCTGAACCAACACCGCCTCCAATTCCTGGACCGATGCCGCCTCCGTCCCAACCTAAGTGTCCAGTCGACTTTAGTAATTTACAAGCATTCATAGATGCTTTTTCTGAATTTTATACACATGGCATCTATCTGGACTTGTCCCCTAAGTACATAATACCCAATCTTCCGTCGATTTCTCCAAACATGACGGAGTGCATCTGCAGTTTCAATGATCGTGCCAACCCCTATAGCTCATCCATCACGTGTGGCTAGTCTGTACCTGAGCTTGAGCATGCATATGCAACATATGCCTCCATGCGCAACATGAGTGTGTATGTGTGTTGCTTAGCTATTTACTCTTGTCCAACTACTACTTCATATAAATAAGCTGTCACTTATATGTATTCATGTGTTGTCTACATGCCGACACTAACTCGAGTGCATGTTTGCACGACACAATGTGGTAAATAATGCGAGCTGTTGATGATCAACCAGCTTATGTGTACTATGTGACATATATTTGTGTTGTTGCTCATAGGCTCACAACATATACCGCGTGTGTGTGTTTGTGTCCTGGAAGCATGCATGTTAAATGTTTTATTACCTGTTCATCCGGTTTGCTTAGTCATTAATGTGACCTACTCACTCCGTTTTTAAATATAACGTTTAGAAAAAGCAATAAGTTCATTTTGAACTAATTAGCTTATTCTAAACATTATATATTTAAGAACTGAGGTAGTAATAATTCATAAAAAATAAAGTATCATTGTATAACGAGCTGTGAACTGGTTTTTTTCCCGCGGTTTTTCTGGTTTTTTTTTGGCGGCTAACCGGTCCGGTAAACCGGCCAAACCGGCCGGTTAACCAGTAGGAGCGGTTTGGTAGGGTCTGTTTTGAGCGGTAACCGGCCCTATTTAGCTACCGGACCGGACCGGTTTGACCGGTAACCGGTCAAACCGGACCGGTTCCCAACGGTCTTTTTAACCCTGGTTGTGAAAGCGGCCATCAAGATACTAAATATTAATTATTCATACCTCTACAAACTAAATGCCAATCGATGTTGTGCAGAAAACTGAATGAAAAATAATTTAAATAAGAAAACAATCCTAGAAGGACGAACACATAGAGAGAGAGAGCATTGCAAGCATGAAGTAATGACTAGCGAACCGTGAAAGAAAATTTCATAGCTTGTCATTCCGTTAGGCCTAGTTCGATGTTGTGAACTAATTAGCCGGTCTGCTCTAGACATTATATATTTAAGAACGGAGGTGGTAATTCATAAAAATTATAGTATCGGTGTATAACGAGTTTTTCAATATGACATAATTCCTAGTATAAAAAATCATCTAATTTTTAACAACTTTAAATATGCTTGGTAGTATAAGAGAATGCATGGTCATTTTAATATATAAGAAACCAAATATTTATATTACTAAATTCCATGTTCATTAATCTCTTTTCTTCATATGGCACAATTATATTTTTATTAATATACTTTTGCCGCAAAGAAAATAGAAGATGAAGAGTACATTACCACAACTTACGCACCACCACTTTTTTGAGAAAAAACAAGGGTAGTGGAGTTGGTCAAATACCAAAAGTACTCCCCTTAACTCATGTTCTTGATCTACTCACTGCCAGAATTATTCAAGATATTTTAGCAACTGAATGGCGAAGTAGTGAATAGTAAATGAATTTATTAATTTTTTTGTTTTGAATATTAAGTACTAGAATGCAATATATTAAGCAACAAAACATAAAGAGAAAATTCCCTCCGTGCCACATAAATTTAGATCCGCTCCTTCAGTGCTCTTTTCCTCTCTCTCGGGTCGGCCCTTTCGCTCTCAGTTTGACTCAAATTGTTTCATGGTTCTTGGCTTGGCATGACCGCTTCACTAAATCTGCTCTCCATACCCTTTCATGTGGTTAGTCGTTGCAGTTCCAGTCACTGTTTGTGCACAGGATTGCCATGCAGTTTCTTGATAGAGTAATCAAAGCTCCTACCAACTGTCAGCATTTAAATTTTCAGAAAATCAAACAATAGAATCTTGCTCTGTCATCCGGGACGTGTTTAGATCAAGAAAAATTGGTAAAAAAATACAGAAAAATATCGTTTTTATGGAAGCATGCATCGAGATAGAAATGAACTGACACGGTTCTCTAGGTGGATAATTCTTCATGAAAAGGGAACGCTTTTCTTGGATCTAAACAGACCCAGTTGAGTTTTTTCTTGGATCTAAACAGACCCCAGTTGAGTTGAGAAGTGAAAATGACTGCTTATATGAACTTCGAGAAAATTTGTAGATGTGGTGAAAAGTTTTTGGTGAAAAAGCACATCAAAGAAAATTTATCATTTAAAAGTATTAAACGTAAACTACTAATAAGACAAATTACAGATCTATCCTGGAAATCACGAGACGAATCTAATAACAGTTAATTAGAGGGCAATTAGTCAATAATTAACGAATGATTAGTGTAGCATTAATGTTGCAAATCATAGATTAAATAGGCTCATTAGATTCGTCGCGCAAAATACATTCCATCCGTATAATGAGTTATTTTTTCGTCTACATTTAATACTTTGTACATGTAATATTCTTTTTGATGTGATGGGTGAAAAATTTTCCGTGAGCATCAAAAAGTTTAGCACCTATCACATCGAAAAGAATTTTACATGCATGAAGTATTAAATATAAACTAAAAAAATAACTAATTACACAGATTGCAACTATTCTACTAGACAAAATTTTTAAGCCTAATTAGTATATGATTTGACAATGTGGTGCTACAGTAAACATGTGCTAATGACGGATTAATTATACTTAATTAATTTGTCTTATGGAATAGTTACGAAATCTATAATTTGTTTTTTATTGGTAATCGAAAGCTCCGTCCGACATCTCAACTTCGTCTAATGTGACAGCTACTAAAGTTTAACACCTGGATCTAAACACGCTAGACAGGTCCGGCTCCCTCACCACTCACTATGGATGGAAACGGATCGGATTCGCATGGTATTCGTTTCTAAATCCTGATTTGCATATTGGTAACATGTTGTCACCTTACCTGACCTTACTGAATTTGACGAGAGAAACAACCAGTACACATTTCTCATCTGAAAATTGACCAGTCAGATTCACTTTGTAATTTGTATTATGTATTCTGCAAGAAGATCTCTCCACCTCTCTGTATCAAAACAAGGAAGCAAAAAGGATAAAAAGATCAAGAGCAACTAGGGTAGCATATCTATCACACACTACATACACCTGTTTCCTGCCTGGTGTGCTAATATTAATAAGAGCCAATATCTGCAATACAAAATTTATCAATTATCTAAGCAGCTGATTCATATTTAGACAATATTTGCAAAGTATCACCAAGCATGTAACGTAAGATCAATAGACTAAACTAACTATAGTGGTACTGTTCTATTACACAACTCAGGTAAGGCGCGCATCAGGAAAAGAATGTGAAACTTCCAAGCAACACAAGATTAACTATTTCAAATAGTGCTGCAAGATGCACAAGATGGAGATAGGCCTAGCTACAAGATGCACTATTGATCCTGAAGAATGCGTAATTGGTTGTCCTTGCTGCTAGGAGACAATTGTTTGTGTGCGTATCTGCAATCACAAGATTGATGCTCGTACGTCGTGCTGGCAGGTCCTCGCCGCGGTGCCCCAGCAGCGGCTAGTCGTCGGGGTGGCGTTGCGCAGCGATAGTTCCTACAGTAGTGACTTTGACCTTTGGAACAAGATGAAATAGTTTCAGGCTGGGGAAGAATACGACTATACGAGGCAGGTCAGTAGGGAACAAAAGCTAGGCTTTAAATGTTACGCTATGCTTTCTTTAGGGGGCTGGATGCAAAACTGTCATCAGCTGTCCTTCTGCTTCAATCTTATCCATCCGTTCTCCATCCATCGTCTCATAACATGCAGGAGCAAGGGAGCCTGCGAGAAGTCAGGAGCACGGGATATGTTCTCTGGGGTCAGCGGATCGGCATGTAGCTGAATCATTTCCCCTATGTGCGCACATGCAGCTATGCAAGTGTTAACTGTCCCTGAAATTTCTCATTCTAAATATCGGTCAAATAAGTATGCAAGCAAGTGTTAGGAATAGTGCCGGAGACAAGAAGAATAGCAGCGCTAGCACGGCGACGCGAAGAACCAGGAGCAACAGACTACTAATTCGAACCTTTCAAGGCAGCTCGATCGGTCGCGTCCTCACCGGCCGCACCAGAGACATAAATCATGTCGTTGGCCGTGCCGCCGTCTCAGCCACGAGTCCACGACCCATCGCGGTGTAAAACATACAGGTTTTCACGGCCGTGGAGGCCTGCCGGAGGTCGGGCAAGAAGCACCGCCGGCGCGAATTATGGTTAAGGACCCGGCGCAAAGCAAAACAAGCAGCTTAATCTTACGGCAAATGATTTTTACTTCTTCGCATGAAAATAGAGTAATAACACGCGGCCAGGGAGCACGCCGGAGCTCCGACTACATTGTGGCTGGCGTCGCAGATCCATCCGCTCTCGAGGGCATTACGGTCTGAATTGTCAACAGCAACATACAAAAATCATTCCTAATCAGCCTTCTGCCTGCCATACGATTTTTACGGTGGTGATTTTATTTTACGGTTACAGGCAACACCAGCCTCCGTTAGTGTCACCGTCCGAGCTTCCGTGGCTGACTGGCGAGCTGCACTACACTAATCCAGTAAGCAACAACTTGCTTGCGGATCATGCAGTGTGGTCACATGCTTCACTAGGCTATAAATATTGTATATAACCTATAGCAGACACCATTACACGATTAAGAACATCCGTGCTAACATCCACTATTTTCATCTGATCACATCACATGATTGTAGCATTTTCACATGATTTGATCGCATGATTCTTGTGATTGTATCACATGACCTTTTTTCAGTGTCAATATAAATTACTATCAGTGATGTACTTATATGATTAGAGTAAGAGTAAAACCCACCCGTGGTCCATCAACTCGTAATGGAATGTTACCTGGGTCCATGAACTTTGAAAATGTATTTTCATATAATTTGATCACATGATTCTTGTGCTTGCATCACAAGCTTTATTTTTGTGTCCATATAAATTATGATGTGTGATATACTTATATATGATTATAATAAGAGTAACACACACATGTGGTCCATCAACTTGTAATGGAATGCTACCTAGGTCTATCGACATCAAAAAATGCATTTTTTCATCCATCAACTTCACAAGTATTCTTTGATCTTCTAGAGTTTTTTTTTTACTTGCATACGGGCCTGACTCATTGATTGCGTAGGGACAACAATGATCCTCGATAACTTTCCAAACCTCTGCTTGATCATCTTGATCCCGAGATCAAATTGCTTTATCTTAAAAAACATAGCCCTTAAGTATTATGGAGAACATGCTCATCAAAACTAGACACGTATGGATGTCAGGAGGCCCTATGCTGATCAACATGGGCTCCTTGGTCCGATCGGCCGAGGCCTATTTTGGGTCCTTCAGACTTCATCTTTTCCTGGATTGACGTGGGTTCTAGGCCTCATCCAATTACACTCTAATACAGTCCAATTATCCACGAAAACATAACATCTTCCAAAACACATCTGCATATGCAAAAATATGGTTTAGCTACTGAACATAATCCGTAGTAATGATATTAAATTCATGCTATTTTTGAAGATAAACAGGGATAAAGCATGTCATTAACGAACGCCAATACACCTGAGGTCTGGTTTGTTACTTCTAAGGATCAGGTGGTTGATGTGTTCACCAAACCATGCACAAAATTCACAACTCGAGAAAAATTGATGCAATGCAATAATCTCAACCTGTGGAAGTCGTTTGAGATTTAGGGTGCATGTTAACATGCAGCATTTCCACCTGATCGCATCACATGGTTCTGGTATTTTTCACATGTTCAGGTCACATGATTCTTGTGATTGTATCACGTGAACTTTTTGGGAGTATAGATTACAATCTATGATGTACTTATATAATTAGAAGAATTCCTTCAATGGGATTCACAACAAATACTCTATTTGACACTTCGCATTGATCATCAGCTAGCAATGGCCTTCAAGACCATGGCTTTCTCTGCGCTTTTGTGCCTCACCATGGCTCTCATGCTTGCAGCTTCTGTCAAGGCCCCGGCACCTCCGACGCTTGTGCCTAGATCTGTGCCAAAACCGGCTCCAACTCCTAGTCTTAAACCCCATCCGAGACCTAGGCCACCTAAACCGCATCCTACACCTAGGCCACCTAAACCTTGTCTGACACCTATACCTGCACCAACGCCACCTCCAATTCCTGAACCCACACCGCCTCCACCTCCACCTCCAACTCCTGAACCAACACCGCCTCCAATTCCTGGACCGATGCCGCCTCCGTCCCAACCTAAGTGTCCAGTCGACTTTAGTAATTTACAAGCATTCATAGATGCTTTTTCTGAATTTTATACACATGGCATCTATCTGGACTTTTACCCTAAGTACATAATACCCAATCTTCCGTCGATTTCTCCAAACATGACGCAGTGCATCTGCACTGTCAATGATCGTGCCAACCCCTATAACTCATCCATCATATGTGGCTAGTCTGTACCTGAGCTTGAGCATGCATATGCAACATATGCCTCCATGCGCAACATGAGTGTGTATGTGTGTTGCTTAGCTATTTACTCTTGTCCAACTACTACTTCATATAAATAAGCTGTCACTTATATGTATTCATGTGTTGTCTACATGCCGACACTAATTCGTGTGCATGTTTGCACGACACAATGTGGTAAATAATGCGAGCTGTTGATGATCAACCAGCTTATGTGTACTATGTGACATATATTTGTGTTGTTGCTCATAGGCTCACAACATATACCGCGTGTGTGTGTGTTTGTGTCCTGGAAGCATGCATGTTAAATGTTTTATTACCTGTTCATCCGGTTTGCTTAGTCATTAATGTGACCTACTCACTCCGTTTTTAAATATAACGTTTAGAAAAAGCAATAAGTTCATTTTGAACTAATTAGCTTATTCTAAACATTATACATTTAAGAACTGAGGTAGTAATAATTCATAAAAAATAAAGTATCATTGTATAACGAGCTGTGAACAGGTTTTTTTTTCCCGCGGTTTTTTCGGTTTTTTTTGGGCGGCTAACCGGTCCGGTAAACCGGTCAAACCGGCCGGTTAACCAGTAGGAGCGGTTTGGTAGGGTCGGTTTTGAGCGGTAACCGGCCCTATTTAGCTACCGGACCGGACCGGTTTAACCGGTAACCGGTCAAACCGGACCGGTTCCCAACGGTTTTTTTAACCCTGGTTGTGAAAGCGGCCATCAAGATACTAAATATTAATTATTCATACCTCTACAAACTAAATGCCAATCGATGTTGTGCAGAAAACTGAATGAAAAATAATTTAAATAAGAAAACAATCCTAGAAGGACGAACACATAGAGAGAGAGCATTGCAAGCATGAAGTAATGACTAGCGAACCGTGAAAGAAAATTTCATACCTTGTCATTCCGTTAGGCCTAGTTCGATGTTGTGAACTGATTAGCCGGTCTGCTCTAGACATTATATATTTAAGAACGGAGGTGGTAATTCATAAAAATTATAGTATCGGTGTATAACGAGTTTTTCAATATGACATAATTCCTAGTATAAAAAATCATCTATTTTTTAACAACTTTAAATATGCTTGGTAGTATAAGAGAATGCATGGTCATTTTAATATATAAGAAACCAAATCTTTATATTACTAAATTCCATGTTCATTAATCTCCTTTCTTCATATGGCACAATTATATTTTTATTAATATACTTTTGCCGCAAAGAAAATAGAAGATGAAGAGTACATTACCACAACTTACGCACCACCACTTTTTTGAGAAAAAACAAGGGTAGTGGAGTTGGTCAAATACCAAAAGTACTCCCCTTAACTCATGTTCTTGATCTACTCACTGCCAGAATTATTCAAGATATTTTAGCAACTGAATGGCGAAGTAGTGAATAGTAAATGAATTTATTAAGTTTTTTATTTTGAATATTAAGTTCTAGAATGCAATATATTAAGCAACAAAACATAAAGAGCAAATTCCCTCCGTGCCACATAAATTTAGATCCGCTCCTTCAGTGCTCTTTTCCTCTCTCTCGGGTCGGCCCTTTCGCTCTCAATTTGACTCAAATTGTTTCATGGTTCTTGGCTTGGCATGACCGCTTCACTAAATCTGCTCTCCATACCCTTTCATGTGGTTAGTCGTTGCAGTTCCAGTCACTGTTTGTGCACAGGGTTGCCATGCAGTTTCTTGATAGAGTAATCAAAGCTCCTACCAACTGTCAGCATTTAAATTTTCAGAAAATCAAACAATAGAATCTTGCTCTGTCATCCGGGACATGTTTAGATCAAGAAAAATTGGTAAAAAAAATACAGAAAAATATCGTTTTTATGGAAGCGTGCATCGATATAGAAATGAACTGACACGGTTCTCTAGGTGGATAATTATTCATGAAAAGGGAACGCTTTTCTTGGATCTAAACAGACCCAGTTGAGTTTTTTCTTGGATCTAAACAGACCCCAGTTGAGTTGAGAAGTGAAAATGACTGCTTATATGAACTCCGAACATGCAGGTGAACGAGAACTTCGAGAAAATTTGTAGATGTGGTGAAAAGTTTTTGGTGAAAAAGCACATCAAAGAAAATTTATCATTTAAAAGTATTAAACGTAAACTACTAATAAGACAAATTACAGATCTATCCTGGAAATCACGAGACGAATCTAATAACAGTTAATTAGAGGGCAATTAGTCAATAATTAACGAATGGTTAGTGTAGCATTAATGTTGCAAATCATAGATTAAATAGGCTCATTAGATTCGTCGCGCAAAACACATTCCATCCGTATAATGAATTATTTTTTCGTCTACATTTAATACTTTGTACATGTAATATTCTTTTTTATGTGATGGGTGAAAAAATTTCCGTGAGCATCAAAAAGTTTAGCACCTATCACATCGAAAAGAATTTTACATGCATGAAGTATTAAATATAAACTAAAAAAATAACTAATTACACAGGTTGCAACTATTCTACTAGACAAAATTTTTAAGCCTAATTAGTATATGATTTGACAATGTGGTGCTACAGTAAACATGTGCTAATGACGGATTAATTATACTTAATTAATTTGTCTTATGGAATACTTACGAAATCTATAATTTGTTTTTTATTGGTAATCGAAAGCTCCGTCCGACATCTCAACTTCGTCTAATGTGACAGCTACTAAAGTTTAACACCTGGATCTAAACACGCTAGACAGGGCCGGCTCCCTCACCACTCACCAGTGACCGTGACCACCATCAAAATCACCACGAAAACGCATGAAAAGCTGCGTGCGGCAGGCCTCTTTCCCTCAGACACGACACGGGAGGCAGCGCTCCCGCCCGGCGCACTCCACTTCACTCACGAGGAACTTGCTCGCCTCTTAGCTGTTGCCCCGTATCATGCCAGGCGAGTCGGCAGAGGCTTTGGCCCATGCGGTTGTCCCCCATCAATCATTCGCACGGTACTGGACTCATCACTGACAAGGTCCACCCATGCAGCAAGGGCCCGGTGGTCCCCTTGGATTCAACAGGAAACCCGGGTCCCGGGAGAAGCAAGAGAAGAAAAAAATTCAAAGCGGCAGTTTGTTACTGTTAAGGGGCACTCTGTCCCACAATATAACAATATACGGTACACAATATAACAATATACGGTACAATAAGTATTTGTTGAGACATCACATTTGACCATTTGTCTTATTTATAAAAAATTAAAAATATAAAAACAAATAAGTTATACTTAAGTATACTTCATGATAAAACAAGTCATAATAAAATAAATAATATATTTATAAAATTTTTGAATAAGACGAATAGTCAAATTATATTTCATGATAAAACAAGCCATAATAAAATAAATAATATATTTATAAAATATTTAACTAAGACGAATTGTCAAACGCACAAAAGTCGAAGAATGATTATATCGTGAGACGGAAGGAGTAACATAACTAACCCTGAAGCGGCAGGGTAGTTGCCACTGCTAATACAAAGCAGCAGTGCAGTGCCTGCAGTAGACAGGGAATCACAGTGGTATGATCCAGCCATCAGTAGACAGGGAAACACTGCCCAGAAGGATTCTTCAGCCTTAAACAGTGCTCTGATTGAGCATATCAGAATTGTCCCAACTGAACGACAGAACAGGTCAGTAAAAGAAGCCTGCACCAAACTCCATTTTTCTTTTAGTTGCGCTTGATTTTTTTTCCCAACAAATCACTTTAGTACGCTTTGCATTGTCCCAACCCACAAGAAAGAAAGAAGTGGAAAAACCGAGAAAAAATAGCTGGAGGTGTCCCAACAAAGAGGAGATTGCAGCATATTTACAGACTCACAGGGTGCCAGATACGATACCTCTTGTACATTGGAACGAAAATGCTGCAAAACTGCAGACTGAACTCTTGAGACCCGACAGGCAGACGATCAATCTATTCTGTGTTCCGCGATATCACCTCGCCAAACTTCATGAAGAGCTCGGCATCCGACGCACTCGATGAATTGGCGCATGAGAGAGCGCTGCCGCCTCGTAGGCTGACATACTCACTGATGTAGCTCGGAGCTGTGGCTGACTGCTGCGATCCCTGTGGCTGTGTCTGCTTCGAGGGCGGGTCTGGGCAGACTAGGCTGTCCAAGACGCGTGCGACCTCATGCATCGTTGGTCGATCCGACGGTTGCCTCTTGCTGCAAAGGAGTGCCAATTGGAACACCTTCTTGACCTCGCCGAGATCTTTGCATGTGTCGGTGATGTCTGGGTCGACCATCTCCATGACCGTGTTCTCTGCAGCTTTGGATAGAATCTGCAGGTAGCCAATGAGGACGACTATGATTCAAATCAGCAGGTTATGTATATAAACATCGATGGAAGTGCTATCTCCCAGTCAGAGACGTCCAATAACAGCAGTTTTAATTCAACTTTCGGTTTTATTTCCAGAAAAATGACCAAATAAATTACCAACATATCAATGATCTGTTGAAAAGTAAAAGACAGCTACAAATTTTTATAATGGTTTGCAGCATGTAAAAAAAATCCAGACACATGATTGAAGACAGGGGACAAATGTGGCAGGCTTTATGGGATACTGGCAGGTTATAATTGAACTTTCACCAGCCATACAATGAATGGCACCACCACAGTGAGCACAGATCTATCACATGATGGGTTTCATGTTGTTGGTCCCCTAACAAACACAGATCTAACCCACATGATGGATTACATATTGAGCCATAAAATCTGAAGGTGTAGGTGAAAGGAAAATAGAAAAAACTCAAGTAAAGGTCACAATCAAGTAAAAAAAACAGGTCAAATAGTTACCAAGTGATGAAGATTGCACTCATCGTCGACAGGCTTTTTGCCGGTAAGCAACTCCAGCAAGACGATGCCATAGCTGTATACATCTGATTTCTCATTGAGCCGGGATGTGCGTGCATACTCAGGATCAATGTAGCCAATGGTGCCCATCACGTATGTTGATGTGTGTGTCTTCGACACACACAAGCTCTTAGCGATACCAAAGTCAGCAAGATGAGCTTCATAGTCTTTGTCTAGGAGGATATTCTTTGACTTTACATCCCTGTGAATTATTCGCGGACTGCATTCATGGTGAAGATAAGCCAGGCCTTGAGCAGCACCAAGAGCAATCTTGAGGCGAGCTCCCCAATCGAGTTTTTTCTTCTTGGATGAAGCTACTAAAATCGACAAAGGTGTACAGATTAGGAACGGTTTCAGAAAGATACAGTTTTTCTGTCAACCCATGGAAAATTGGAAATACAGAAATACCCTAAGAACAGTGAAAGCATGCAGATATCTTTATAGGAAAGTGACCAGGACGTGCTTGCTGATATAGGAATAGGTGAAAGCTAACACAAGCGAAAGAGAGTAATCGTTCTAAATACTATGTACTTTGCATGAAAAAAGTACTACTATATGCTAACTGTTTGTAGCACTACTCCCAAAGGCATTCTGTGTAAAATGTTATATCAATATGCACTCACCATGCAAAACGTCCCAGAGGCTGCCATTTTCCATGTAATCATAGAAGAGAAGATTTCCAGCTGGTGACAGGGAGTACCCCTGAAGGCTGACTAGATTTCGGTGTTTGATGCTCCCAACAGTCTCAAGTTCAGTCTCAAATTCCTTCAAGCTCTGCGGGTAGTGAGCATATAACTTTTTTATTGCAACTGGCTTGCAGTTCTTCAGATCACATCTGTAGACAGTACTTGATGCTCCATAACCAATAATGTATTTTTCGCTCAAATTTTCAGTCATCCTCATTATATCATCATATACATAGAGGGCCATGTTCATGTGGAGGATCACAAGCTTAGGAGGAGCATTGCTTGATGCTGCAGCAAGGTTGTCTGTCACAGTAAATAAGTAATATTATTTAATTTACAACTATACAAGTTACATAAAACAGCCAGCACATCTGAAATCTGAACTAGGAGACAAGAAGAAAACCTGTTTGAGACAAATAATTAATGATTTCAAACTACCAGTATGACTAAGGCAGCAGTTACAAGATAGCTATTAGAATTTTATATGTTAAAGCAACGGAAAGGAAACCTAGTAGATGGATCACCTGGTTTGCTTACAGTGGCATCTTTGAGAACTGGTGAGCTGTGCGGCCAGCAAGCAGCTACTAGGATAACAAGTAGGATAACAAGCCCACCGACACCAATACCAAGAAATGCAGCCTTTGAGATGGAGGCTGAAAAGAAAAAAAAAATGGCAAATTTATCGGTGATGAATTGATGCTCCAGAACAACTTAATGAAGATAACGGTGTGCATACATCTCTTTTTTGGCTGAAGACTGGATAATGAAGGAGAGCACGAACGAGAACCAGTCCAATAGCCACAAAGTCCAGGGTTTCCCAAGAAGCTGGAAAGATGTGTAAATAAGGATTGGTAAAAAAAAAATCATTCTGAAGGGGCCATTTAATACCAGAGAGTATCACCTGTTGGGTGAAAATCGTGAGAAATTGTTGTCTGTAGGTACAATACCAGCAAGGCTGTTGTATGATACATTTCTGCAAAAGCACTCAGAATAAAGACACTATAAGTGAAAACCAGAGTACCAGACACAAACAGTTTAAATAGCTTTTTTGCTGTTAACTTACAAGATATTGAGACTGAAGCAGTTAGCAAGTGGCGAGACATCTCCAGTAATACTATTATTTTCTATTTTTCTGAAAGGGCAAAAGAAAAACAGATCAGCATGCAGTAATTGGGTAGAGAATACACAATTAATATGCAGTCAATTGGCCGGAGACTTTTTTATTGTACCTTATTATCAGTTTTTTTAAAACAAAATCATTGTTTTTGGAATATAAGAGGAAACAAGTATACTTACAACAGTACCAGATTTTGAAGCATCCCAACCTCTTGTGGGATCAGTCCACTAAGGTTGTTACTGGATAAATCTCTGAAATAAAATAAATTAAAATAAAATACGTCAATATTACTAGCATAAGAAGAGACCAGCATAGTATAGATTTGAACAATGTTAGGTCAGAAGGTGCTTACATCTCCATGATGCTCCTCAAGTTCCCAAACTCAGCAGGAATGTGTCCAACCAGATCAGTTTTGCTTAGGTTACTACAGGAATAAGGCTAATATTATCTTGACATCATAAACATCTATCTTAAAATGATAAGTTATAAAACTTACAGCCTCAGCAGATGCTCTAGTCTTCCAATAGCTGAGGGAATTGAACCAGTGATCATGTTACAGGATAAGTCCCTACAGATATTTTAGTGCAACATATCTTAGCATCAAAGCAATTACTTGAAAACAATTACTGATTATCTGCTGGAAACTTACAGTGTGTCTAAGTTTCTCATTCTTGCTACCTCAATTGGAAGTGCTCCACTGAGATGATTTGATGAAAGATTCCTAAAAGGTATGGATGAGCGCAAATTATAAGCAATATGATCAGATGTGTAATATTATTATTTTAGCAGCCTGGCTGAATACAATTTAAATAATAAAAGAATAGGAATCAGCAAACCCCTTACAGATAAGTCAGGCTCTCGAGCTTGTGAAATGAACGTGGAATGGATCCATTAAGTTTATTGCCATAAGCATTCCTATTACAAGAGCCAGAAATGTTAAAGTATCCGATCGCTGGAGATGCCATAAACTTCAGGAGAACAGATGGAACATACAAACTAATGAGGTTTATGCATGAACTTATATTATCAGGGATAGGTCCTCCAAGGTTGTTGTTTGCAAGGTTCCTGCAAGTGACATTGATTGGCATCTCAATTAGTGTTTCAGTAAGCATCACATGTAACAAATCATGGACAGAATTACACTTACAAGTCAAACAATTCTGTGAGCTTTCCAAGATCAGGAGGAATGAACCCAGTCAATAGATTGCCATTCAGTTCCCTGAAATCAGATGATTTGTAAAAACTGGGAAGAACACTAACTAATAAACTACCAAGAAGCAAAGTAACATAAAAAAATACACCCAACACCCTTACAGGTAGTGCAGTGTCGACATATTACCAAGCTCTGGCGGTATTGATCCAGTTAACCTATTGCCTTGCAGGTATCTACCAGGAAAAAATACTGTGGATCAGCCTTACTTATGAATAGAAACAAGTTCGATTAAAGCTAGAATTTTCTGTCAGTGCAATTGCGCATGTAAAAGTGTCCAGTATATGTCAAGTTATGAAATAAAGGTGCAAAAAAGTGAACAGAAAGCTTACAATTTCTCAGTGTATGTCAAGTTGCCCAGTATAGATGGTATTGGTCCAGACAGCTCGTTGAAACTCAGATCCCTGGATCATTACACGGTAAAAAGAAGTCCATTTCAACATTGTCTTTTCTTTGCATTTAAGTACCAATACCTCTGTTTAAAATTCAGGAAACCTTAGAAGTCATAGTTTAACTTACAGCACTGCAAGTGCCTGCATAAGGCCAATCACTGATGGTATGGGACCAGAGAACTTGTTCCCTTGCAATGACCTGGTACAGATTGTTCACATATTTCATGCCATTGCTTGCAATAACTAAACCAAAAATATTTCTGTTGGTACATAGAATTAGTATCACATACAGCGTAGCCACTTGCAGGAAACCAATATTGAATGGGATTTCTCCAGTAAGCTGATTGTTTGACAAATCCCTAAAATACCAAAAGTTCAGCAATACTGTACAACAGAAATTTTGATAAGTGTGCTCAAAAGGAATAGAATTTATATACATACAAGACCTGAAAGCTCGTACAGTTCCCTATGGTTTCCGGTATTGTACCCATCAAGCTATTGTTCTTCACATCACTGAGATCAAAGTAACTGTGTGAATATAATAAAGGGCATAACTTATAGCACTAATGATAAACGAAGGGATGTGATGAACTCACAAGTACCACAGTCCAGTCAACTGGCACATATCGGGAGAGAGGCTTCCTTCTAAATTGTTGCTTCGCAATCCCCTGATGCACATGAGAAATTTAGATGCAAACAAGTCAGCTTAACAAGCCAAACGGTTGCCCACTCACCCTACATTATGTGCATATAAGGTGTAAATGCCATATCTTGAATACACTAGTCCATGCTCTTACTGTAAAAAATTAATTTGCAGTAAATTACTAGGTTCTTAAACTAGGCAGCTGAGGTGCTACACCAAAATGAATTTTGCCCTTCAAAGGAAATAAGTACTTACAAGTATTGAAGAACCTCATTCCAATATATTAGGTTTGGAATTTCACCACTTAACTTGTTTTGAGCCAAGTCCCTATGGTGCATACCGCATTAGATTAAAACCCAATTAATACAACAGAATACTTTATTAGTAACTTACAATATCTTCAAATTCGGAAGCTGAGAGAGTGTCGATGGTATCACTCCGACCAGCTGGTTGTTCTTCAAGATCCTATAAATATAGGAAACAACAGCACACGTGATGAACAAGCACTGTGGATCGCTAAGCTAGATCTGGTGCGAAGAATATAACTTACAAGTTCTCAAGGTGCTTCAGCTTAGATATGGAGAACGGTATGTCTCCTTCTAGATTGTTAGAGGACAAGTCCCTGGGCCAAAAGAGGAGTGCTGTTAGAAACCATACACAAAAATAGGGATGATAGTCAGCGCACAAGAAATGCAAACTGAACAAGGAAAAACCTGTGAAAAAAGCAGGTTCTAGAAGGCAAAAAAAATGCAATTTTTGAGGGAAGTTTACAAGCAAGCAGTATTTGAACCAAACAAATTTCTAAAAAAAGAAAGTGACAAAACTAAAATTGAAAACACGCTTACAGAGTTTCAAGCAACGAACAATCACCAATCTCATCAGGGATCTGCCCGGAAAGTCCATTAGACTTCAAATCTCTGAACATAACCCAACATACAGGGGGGGGGGGGGGGGGGGGATGTTAAACACAGTCCAGCATTCGAAAGTTCATATCAGAAAACAGTGTACCATCATACATTGAGATAACGTGTTTCAAGCTCCCTATGGCCGGTGAGATTTCACCCTCGAGATTCAGCCCCGATAGGTTGCTGCATCACATACAAGAACGGTGTCAGCAATCGCACATCAGCACCAGCAGTAGAGGCTAGTTGTTTCGCTACAGGAAACTCCTTACAGAGCCGCAACAGCGAAGGTGACGTTGTCGCATAGCACGCCGCGCCACGAGCAGTAGCTCGGCGACGCGCCCTCGCCGGACCAATCCTGCAGCGCGTTGCCTCCGTTGCGGAAGGACTTCTTTATCTCCAGCAGTGTTGCCCCTGGACCAGGAAAAACAACAGCCGCAGCAGCAAAAGAAGAATCAACACAAGGAAGTTAAGCAAAAACCGTAGTTAGTTATTACTCCAAAAGAAAAGGCTGAAACACCAGGCGTTACAAATTGATGTAAAGCCAAAACAGGAAGACAAGAATCTCCAACTACAGAAATGGCAGTAAGAACGCATTTTTACACACGGCAAATCAGATAAAGACCAAACAAAAAAACAGAATCCAATAGGCCACATTCTAGGATAGGGGTGGTGTGCTTGTTAGTTCGCGTTGGCGCACCACTGCACTGCAGAAACTGCTCCCCAAGGACGGCAAAGAACAGAAGATGATACTACTAAGAGGAGTCCAGATTAGATTAATCAGGTGGAGTACTTTAGCAATAGGAAAAGGAACCAGCTATAAACAAAGACCTACGCCCCCTAATGCTAAAGCCGCCGCGTCCTAGCAGCAGCGCTAATAAAATAGCAACGCCAGCCCCGCCTGAATCTATCTGCTCTCTCGAGCATCGCAAAACCCTCCGCCCGTAAAACCTCTGCCGGAAATGGAGCACGGGAGCCAGGCAGGGCACTAACCGTCGTCGGCGACGGCGACGGCCGCGAGGAGGAGGAGGCTCAGGAGGGCGGCGAGGGCCCGGAGGAGGCGCGTCATGGCCGGAGCTGAGCCGCGGAGCCGCGTTGGGGCAGCAGTGGCACTCGCGAGGAGGCGTGGTTTTAATGGGCTCGGGGTTTTGGTTGGTTTCTCGCTTCTCGGGCTGCTGCGGCTTGCTCCTCGAGGGAAGCGTCGAGTTGGCGACAGAGGAGGGGATTTCGTGCGAGGGACCACGTCCATGTGGTTCACTGCCGCATTGGTCGTCACTTGGCTTTCTCTCTCGTCTATCTTTGGCCTTCTGGATTTCACCTCGCCTGGTTACCTCAGAAACAAATTACCGTCAGCTTACCTGGATGATGACCTGCTAGATTTAAAAAAAAAAAGCCTGCTAGATTATCATTGTACTCCCTCATGTTCTTTTTTAACGTTCTGATAAAAAAAATTGGTCTACTTTCAGTACAAAAGCTTCTTTGAAACCACATATATTCCCGAACGGAGTATGTCTGTAGTTGCAGACTTGCAGATAGCCAAGTTTGTAGCAAGGCATAGGCCACGTACAATCTTCCTACCTGAAAAAGTAGAATATCGGTTGTACATAGTTAAATTTATGGTAATATATAAAGCTCGGGCATTTCAGTGTCTCCGTGCGACCGCGCTCGAACATATCAATATTTTAATCAAAATCAAGAATTCATACTGTATGTTCTACTTTCATCTTTATCATTCTTCTATTTTCCTTCCTTCACGTCAGCATGCAACGCCTTTTCTCAATTTCATCTTTGCCTCTAACGCTTACAGCATCGTCGGATTCATCGCAACCTCATCGCATCGCCTCGCTAAGGGGTTGTTTGGATTCCACAGGATTCTTAGAATCTAGCTTCTAGGATCTGGTTGGGATCCAAACACTTCATTTTTCTTTTTTTTCCTTCAAAATTTGAAATCCAAGAGCGAGATCCTCAAAATCCCACAAGCTGAAGTTAGCTAAGTCTTTCTTTAAAAGAAAAAAGGCATATGTCCTTTTTACTCGATTTTGATGGACAAATGATAGAATGTAGCGCTTTTAAATCTATGGATCCAAACAATTTCTTTAACTTCTACCCAAATTTTAGCTTTTAAACATTATCTTAAAATCTAGCTTTTGATGATACAAAAGCTGTCCAAACGGGGCCTAACTTGTTTGGACCATCACCAACACTAGCCATCACGTGACATTTGAGTCACCGATGATTCTCCATTCTCCATTGCACGCGACCGAATTTGCATAGAAATATTTTTGGGTGAAACTCTCGCTTGTTCTCTTTCTCTCCTCCCTTCTTTTCACGGGGCTCATTTTTTTTTTTTTCTGAGCATGGATGGATAACGTACTGACGCCGTGGCCCGCGGTGGGGCACGCCCAAACGCTTCCGAAAGGCACACGATGAAAAGCACGCCGAGGGCAACCGAGCCCACCCAGACGGATTCGGTTGTTTTCACTGCAGGGCCCAGAGGCCAGTGCCTTGTCGGCGCGCAACAGTGTCATTCTGGTCCAGGCCATTGCCCGAGCCTGTGATTCTCCACGCTTGACAGATCTAATGGCGTCGCCTGCGGCCGGCCCTAGTGAAACAGTCTGCCTTGTCAGTCACAGCTTTGAAATCATAATCAAGGCCCCATGAATTAAAGGTCCTGATACTTTGTCATTCTAGCACATGTTCATGACCAGATAAAACTCTGCATCTGTTTCCTCCGAAAGAAGGTACTAGTAGAATGCAGCTGTTAGTTTCAACAAACCAGGTAAACTTTTCAGAATAGACAGTGGCATAATAAACACTGTGATGAATTCCCTGACAGATGAAACAGTTGCCCTCTCCTGTAGGGTATCTTAGCAAATAAAACTAAACCGACAGAAAGCAAATCAGCAGAGGTAGCATACTCCCTCCGTTCCAAAATAGATGACGTTATGGGATGCGTGCCGGTCAAACTTTCTCAACTTTGACTAGATTTGTAGAAAAAACGTACAACATTTTCATCTCTAAATAAATTTGTTAAAAAACTAGACTTAAAGATCTTTCCAATGATACTAATTACTTAGCATAAACATTTATATATTTTAATATATAATTGCCGGTATTTTGAAAATGTTGACTTCTCGAGAAGCGAGAATGACATCTATTTTGAAACGGAGGGAGTATATAACTAGACACACTGGCACTGTAGCAGTATGTCATATGCATGCAACAGCAGTATGGATTCTGTTCTTCTAGGCAGTAACACAGCATCGTCTGCATTTCTCTTTCTCCAGTAATGCAGATTACAGTTATAGTATCTCTGAACGTGCTCAACAAAAAAGAATAAGACCCCAGTATGGTGATTATCAACAAGCTGTCAGGTTTCCTCTTGCTTCGGCTGCAGAGGAGCACACAAATCTTAAAAGACTCGCCGGGCATATGTTCCACCGTCTAATGATACCTATTCAGACATTCTTGAGCAGCCTGAATGCCTGATCTTGGAAGGGACCATTGCCAAAAAAACCATTTTTTTTTTCCTAAGCTGGATCCATTGCCAAAACTGAACGGTTGGGTCGGCACCAGGGGTGCGATAATATATGTTGAATCGTGTCTGCCATGCCTGCCGTCTAAAACGTCTGATGCAATGCAGCGTCGTTCGTTCGTGATCTTTTGGATCATCTGAAGTTTTTTAGGGCTGCCGTCCAGCCGGTTCAAGTGCGTGAGACCAACTGAAACTTTGCAGGCCTGCAAGGGAAACTTCTGTACCATAATCCCATGCGACGTTAACTTGGACATTTGAAAATTGAAATGCACCGACGAGTCGATGACCGACCAGATGATCCTGCGTCCCGAAAACGGCATTGCATGAGCAGTTGAGCTTGGACGTGGGCGTACGTGCGGTTCAACTGGTCAAACCAAAAAAAAAAAAGAAGCATACGCACCGTTCCCTCCCTGTACGCGGTAGCCGGTAGACCGTAGACGAGTGGTGCCATACACGTACCGTACGTTCATTTCCATACCCTTGCTGAAGAAGACAAGATTCCGGTCAAGTCTTGCAAGTAGCCGTGTTAAATCAACGCTCATAACTGCCCCAGTGCCGTACCTTAGCTTGACCGAGAACGACCGTAACATGCACCGGCCGTACCAGTAAACCACAATAGATCCGGTATTCCGGTACACGTACTTCTTCACGACTCCTATTTTGACCGCGTACTCCGTGCGTATTGACCGATCTGAATCTGTGGTATTCCACGTCTCGTCCGCCGAATAACTAACCTGCGCGAGACGACCGTACGTGAAGCGTGAACCGGACGAGAGGACGACGCGAAATGAATGGCAGCTAACTTTTGGGGGGAGACCACTGGCAGAGCCCGGCCGGCGCGGCTCAGCGAGAGGCGAGAGCCATTACTCGCGCCGCGACGAGCTTCTTTTTTTTTTTTTAGAAACCGGGTTAAACTTTATTTATATAAAAGTTTACAGTCATTGCTTACAAGAACACCCCTCAAAGAAAAGAAAATTACGTCCAGGTCCTTGTAGCACATCCCGGTCGCCTTCACTGCTGGTCGCCGGAGCCGCCGCCCAACGCCGCACCCCTGAAAGAGGACGTCGTTGAATTTGCGCCTTGAAGCCGAGCTCCAACTCAACGAAGACACTTCCAAAGAAGCCGCAAAGCTTTTCAAACCATCCTTGGCAACATTTGGCACACCGAAAGCATCGATGCACACTTGAAACGCTGAACGCCCAAGCAATCTCTCGCTGAGAGAAAAGAGTTCAGGCGCCTCAAGGATTGCAGGCAACCCCGAAGGAACCAGCAGCGAAAAACTCCAACCCGATTCCTCGTAGTAGGAGTACACAAACCTCACAGAATCATCTTCAATGCCCGTACCAACGCCGACACTAAAGAAGCTCCGGAGGGACAAAAGCACCGGCAGCACAAGCCTAAAGCCACCGGTAAAAGTACCAAGTCTCCTTTGAACAGCAGTCATGTTGTAGATTACGGATCCAGTGTTGCTCATGATGAGAACGCCACAGACAATCCAAAGAAACTCCCAGAAGAATGAAACAACGGCGCAAAAGAGGGACACAAAGAAAACATCGCCGATGCCAAACCTCCTGCATATGATGTTGATGCTGTGAACCTCCCACCAACGAGCCACCACCGAAATCTGCTCACCAGCAACATATCCGCCACCGAAGGAGCTCGGGAAATCCACCAACCCTAACCCTAGCTTACACAACCATAAGCTAAATAAGAAGGGTATATACAACGGCCATCGATTCCGCGATTCCCCCTCATCTCCGGCGCCAAAGTGGCCTCCAGAGATGAGAAAGAATCGACGAAATCGACGCCGGAATTTGGAAATCGCCTACGAGTCGCTCCCGATCTACTGTAGCGTGGGGAAAGAAGTATCGAGAGGAAGAAGTGGAAGCGCGCCGCGACGAGCTAGACCACTCGGGCTTGAACTAGGCAGTGGAAGGCAGCTAGTGGTGGGCTCTTTCGCCGCGGCGAGCCCATGACCCCGTGCTCCTCTCCTTCGCGCCCGCGGATCCACGCTCGCTAGTGTCACCGCCGCCGGCACGGCATGGAAACCACCGGATTCTAGCGGAAGAGGAGAACAAGGACGGCATGGAAACTCACTGCCAGGGTTTTCGGTTGGTCCTTAAATTGCATTAGTTCTTATTTTTTCAAATTCTAGAAAACCGAGACATTAAGAGGATTAATATATGATGAAGAACACAGCTGGATATTAGTTATGCCCTTCATTTTACTATACATGTCTAAACAAGGGAAACAACTGCCTTAATGTACGTTCTGAGGTAAAAATTCATGACAAGAATTTTACCAGCGGTATGGGGGCGCGCCTGAGTAGGGGCGGAGCAGCAGGATGGGTTCGAAGCGCATGCCCATCAGCACGAGCAATCGAGCATGGGACTGTGGTGTCTGTACACAGTGCACACATGGCAAGCTGGCAACTCCTCGGCTAGTGGACACACTAGTGCGTGTGTCACTGACACTGTCCTGCCGTTCCCGCCGTTGGGGCAGAGCCGCGCCGGCCGCGAGGCATGGATGCCGAGCCAACAAACGCGCGCGGGCCACTAGCTGATGGGCCACTTCTATGGAAAGCGCGCCAAGCACGATCCAGTTGGGCTTGGGCTGGTTTTGCCAGTTCGGAAAAATCATGGGCTGTACACACGCTCGGCAGCGTCATGGACCTGAATTTTTAACTGGGCCGGCCCGTAAGACATTGGGATAATCGGATTGTTCTTTTTATGCCCAGATGATCCAAAGCGCAAAGGTTTTTCTCGCCGATACTCCCCGCCGGTTCCTTCGCTGAACTTTCTGTCCACTAGCAGCTGCCGGCTGCCGCGCAGATTTGCTTGCCGGATAAAGCCTTGCCTTCTCCCTGATGTCTCTATCGAAGCAAGGATCGGACGATATTATCCAACCGATGCATATCCAGTCTACACTACACCAACCTACCGCGACGAATTTCTCCTATTGGAGGATCAGTACATCAACGCCTCTAATTTTCTGTTCCTGAAGTAGTTGGACGTTGAACCCTGGGAAAAGAAGAGCGGAAGTATTCAAAGAGTCGCGACGCCAGTATTCAACATGGGATATAATGGGGGTTCAGAAATCAGAACATACCAACCCCTGCTTATACAGGTGCTTGACTGGGGATAAATTAGATGGTTGGTAGAGCATCAGCGTCTGACATCGCGATTGAGCAGGCAGCAACAGCAGTGGCCTGAAGACCTGGATGGAGTGTTAGACGACTGTCAGTCTTGTTGCTTAATTTGCTTTGCCAAACCTGTTAACAACAGCCGCAAAGAGCACTTTTAAGGCAGAGACCGAGAGAGCAGGCAGGGAGTGCGTTAGATCCTGAAGCATGCGTATTTATTAAGAAATAATTTTTGAGAAACCATGATATTGGCAGCCTATAAATTGGTTGTCTTACACTGTTTGAAGAAAACAATTTCATTCAATCGTACTTTGCCAGGCTGATACAGACATATATAGATCAAATCATCAAAGTTAGGAAGCGGTCGTGTTCTTGCATCCGGTAGGCGTAGCCTAATCATATCATCTGATGAACGATGACACGGCACTCTTTTTCAGACTGGCAACCTTGATAAGGCAACGTCTGATTGGGGATTCACGCAGACCAAGCGAGATAGACTACACAACTCGTTAGACTGTGGTTGATAGCTGTGCCAGGTCATCCACGATCATGACGCTAGCCATATCACAGAAATAAAATAGGCCCTTTTCATCAGAAAAAGGTCCCAATATTTTTGTTTCAAATTGGACAGCGATCGTAAAGCTAGCTAGGGCGTGGTGTTTATTTATCTCTATCCAATTGTTTGGTCATGCACCGTTCGTTCGTTCTCCCCCTTTGCAACAAATCAAAATTAATCGCCTTGGCGTGTATCGTGTAAAGGAGATATCTCCTATCGCCCTGTCTTGTGACGCGTGTGTCGTCAAATTTATACCCCATATAGTTTGTGTTCGCCGTGCTGAGGATGCATGTGCCAGAAGCAAACGTGCACGCATCATGTCGAGTTTTCGGTATGCACAGTGGCCCATCGAACGCAGTTGAGGTTCTGAACTTGGCAAGGGCGGATGTCGGCACGATAGCTAGTACAGCTCTTCCAACTTGCAGGGCCAACCGGGCAGGGGCTGTTGTGGCTTCAGCTTGCGTTTGGCTCTGGCAAAGTGGCAATCAGAATTCAGAAAAGCGCGCTCAGCAGATGCCATATCCTGATATCCGTGTGCGTTCAGGCATGGCCGCATGGGCTACCTGAACTGCCACGGCGACATTAGCCGCCCAGAAGGGTCCACCAGTGTCAACTGCTTGCCATCTTCGATCAAATCCAAAAAAGCACCATAACAATTGACAAATGCAAGGAAGACTGAAGTCCCACCTAATACTAGAACGGGAATTACGGAAACCAAACCAGACTCATTGTGTGAGATGATGCTAAAATCTGACAAAACGCACGACGGCATATCTTGGGCATCGGCTGATTCGTGCCTTTGACTTTTGCATTCGAAATCTTTTAGCCGTCTTCAGCCAGGTCGAAGCTCTAGAAACCAATTGTACAAGAGTCAAGAGTGAAGAGGCGGTGCGCCTAACAATTTCGCTCCCCAGTTCGGCTCGCAGTGGGCCCCGTGTATCACGGCGGGGGGCCCAGGCGGCGCTCACCCCACGCGGTGGCATGGCCCAAAGAAAACGAAAGAGAGAGATCAAAGGGACATCCGGCCATCCGCATCGCTGTCGCCGTCCACTGCGTGATCATTTGTGCCATTTTGTCCTCCCAAAAGCAAAAAAAAATGTGCCCGACTCGTGCACGCTGCACGCGTACTGTTTGAAGCTGCGAATCTATACGTGTATCTAGGCGGCAGAGGACCGGATGTGAGTGAGGTGGGCAAGTGACACACCCAGTGGTCTCCAGTTCTCACCGGGTGAAATAGGAATCCAGCTGAAAAAAATGGGTACGTACCGAACATGGTAAGGTATATTGGTATCTTCCCGGACGGATCCAGCTTCTCTTCTGAACGTAGAGTAACGGACTAGTAACGGTCTAACGGCTATGCACAGCTGGTTCTGTAGCTTGTCAGGGTGGACGACTTCTGGCACGAGGATCTGGCCTCGAACTTAGTGTGATAATCATGTTTTGCCAGTGCGTATTCAGATCAGAAAAACCGCGGTGTTAGGTCAAAAGTTCGGCTTGACGTAGTATCTGTCAATCCTTAAAAGGGCCGGTCCTTAATTACAGTCAATCCGTAGTGTGAAAGAATGACCGACTCCCATGGCTTGCTCAGCCAACTCCCCTGTTTATTTTTTAAAAAACTTCTTTAGCCAGCTTGATTCTCGCATGTTTTAGGTGTTCTCGTAGCTGTAGATTAGTTAAAACCGCAACGACCTTACAGCTAGTACAGTAGTTTGCTGAATTGTACAACTAGTCCTGCACAGCGTAGAGTTAAAGCTGAACTTCTGTAGACATTTTTTTTTTGAGGTTCTGAACTTCTGTAGACATCAGAAGCGCTGAAACACACTCTCCTGTTCGTGCTTGCGTCCATGGTTAGATGAGCCATAGTCACCAGTGGAGGATGGATAATCGACGACGTTGCCATACGTTTGATGGGGTTCTTCAGAACCGGATTGACCGTTCTCCCTCGGTCTTTGCCGCGCATTACTCGTTTGACATGTACTCATTCGATGGATTATTGGCCCTGTACTGCTGTACAGTACAGAGAAGATGAGCGCAGAGCCAAGCGGCTCATTAAGCTAGCCGAAACTAACCTGACACGCAGTGGAGTGGAGCCATGGAGATATTCGCCACTTATCAAAATCCCTTTGTCTTCTCCGGGCTTCGAAAGAAGAAAGAAAGCCGAATATTATTTCGTACATGAAGACAGGAAGCCAGGCATAAACAGACGAGAGTCGAGACATATCCACAAAGGCGCTTTGCCGGTCTTGCCCAAAATCCAAAACACAGCTAAGGCCATGCTCGGTAGGAGCCAAGCAGAAAACGACTGAAAAACCGATACTATCATATTATCTCAATCAAGCAATGAATCAAAGAGAACAAAGTCGATCGCTTGAACTGAGTAGACTAGTTGAACTCTTCCTACGTACTTTTATGCCCGACTAAACAACGCAATAACCCACACAATTATTCGGATCAACATTCAACGAGCTACCAGCATAATTTCTGAGGATAAAATAATTCCGTGCCTGCAGGCAGCCGCCGTGAACATCGTAGCCAAAAAAGAAACGCCATGCTGGCTCCACCCAGAGCCGGCCACGCGTCGGAAGACGTGGCGGCAAGCGCTCCCGGCCACACAGGAGGCCACATAGTCCGGGTCAACTCAACTAGAACCCTGCTTCCTCATCGCTGGGCCCCGCATACTCCAACGAGGCTACCGAGCCGGCCCCACGCGCAGTGGCAGCAGATCGAGTCCCAGTTCCAGCAGAGTCCCACTCCGCCACGGAAAAAACTCGCTTTCGAAATCTCTCCTCTTTTGTCCAAACCGAGCCAAATCGCCACCACTTAAATCTGCCTGCGCAATTCATAACGAATCGCCCGTAGTTAATCGACGCATTAAACCAGGCAAAAAAAAAAAGAGAAAAAAGGAGGGGGGAGCAGGCGCGAGGACGAGAGAGGGAGGGAGGCCATCCCATTCGCCGGCTGGTTCGGGTCCATTTGGGCGGCGCCGCACACGCAGCAGGCAGAGATCAGCGCGGGGCGAAGCGTCAAACACATCTCCACCGCCGCCGCAGCGGGCACCACCGGTAAGCGATTTGTTTTGGTCTTTTTGCTGATTTTTTTTCCCGCCCGGCGGCTCGTCGATCGGAGGAGGCCGCGGCTTGCCTTGGTTCCTGCATCGCCGGCTGGTGCTGTTAATTTGTTGAGGCATCTGGTGGCTTGGAGTGTGCGGATTTCCCTCCCTCCCCGTTTGAACACTGCGATTGATGGATTTTGGAGTAGTCAACTAGCAATTCTGACCGAGTATTTCGACTCCTCTATGTGGATTTTGTTAGATTTTCCCCTCTGGGAGCGGTGTGTGAATAGGCATCTCAGTCCTCCAGCATAGATGGTCCCTGTCACTCTGCGAGCCGGGAATGTAAGAATAGTGTAGGATTATGTGGTTTCATTTGATTTGATGTTACTTTTAGGATTCCACCATCTCCCTTGAGTGATTCTCTCGGAAAAGTGGGATGTGTGCTTAGTGGGAGGTCTTTTAGTTTTGTAAAGTACATGCAGTTGGTTGTTAGGTGTCTTTCTGTCTGGATATTAGATTGAGATATAAGCTTGTCTCATGCTGTTCTGCTACCTGTTAGTGTTAGGTGCCAATGTTTTGTTGTTTTTAGAAGTGAAAAATCTTAAGGTTGTGTGGATGACTGGAGTGCTATCTGATTGAAAAATAAGTGCTCCAAAGCTGATATATATACCATGGCTTAACAGTTTACTTGTTGGATTTGGGTAAACGCTACGATTTGATGACCATCACTTTAGAATTATTTCATGATGGTTCCTAATTCCAGTTTCTGTGTGATCATGACTAATATCTCACGCTCGGTTACACCACTGAAATGGCGATCTCCTTGCTTGCTTGATTAGCAGGCATTTAGGATGGTGGACAAGAATGATGGGTCAGAGGGTCTTAAATTCAATACGTCACACCTGATTCAAACAACCGAAGAGGTTGCAAGAGCATTTATCGCTGCAGCTTCAGCTGCCACTGCACAGTCTGCACGGCCATCTGTTGTTTATCCTTCCAAAGATGAGAGTGGCAGCCCAATGCAGAAGCTTCAGCAGCAATTTTCAAGAATCATGAAGGGTTTTTCGTCCTCACCAGACCTGTCTGGACCTTACAATCCGGAAGTTTTCACAACACAAAAAAGACAGTGGTCGAGGTTCCAGCTGAAGTCATTGGTATGCATCTCACTCTACATATGTGGCATTCCTTGTCAATTTGTTGTTGTACGTACTATGCAAAATAACTAATGTTATTCAGGACTATAAGTTGCAATTGATTTATGTGAAGTCCTGCTATTTTATTTACTAGGAAAGAGTGAAACATATTTAAAATGGACACCATTTTGAATTTAGTTATTTATTAAACGATCCAAACACCGGAATTTGTGCATTCCCTGTTCTTATCATAGCTCTTAGACTTTGCAATTAATCATAGGGATGCTAATGCTATTTTCTTTGTTCTCTTACTCAGTATTAGTTCATATAGGATAGGCCTACAGTGAGTCATGGCATGGTAATAATTGCTTGAATGTCAATGGTTTATTTTGTTGCGAGTACACACCTCTCAAAATTGTTTCTTGCAACAGGGTAATAAATGCATCAGAGAACCATCACATCTGTTTGAGAGCATAGTGATTGTTGGGCTTCCACCTCAGGCGGATCTCCAGGAGCTGGAAAACATTGCGCTAGGGAGGAATGATGAGGACGGAAAGAGGTCAAGAAATTTATTTGGCAATAGCCACCACCAAGTCCATGCAATATCAAATTTGGAACCACAGGTTATTATTGATCTTACCTACTGTTTCAAGTTGTTTGATTTGATGATTAATAGATTTTGGTAGGGACCTGTATACCCTGTTCATAAAAAAATACGACAAAGAATTCATCATGTTGATCTTATTTGTTGCCTGTTAGGTTCTTTTTGCATACCCTCCAGAGAAGCCTCTTCCACTCAAGTACAAGGATACCCTTTCTTTCTGCCTTCCCGGAGGTGTACAGGTCTGCCTACATGCAACTTAAGTTTTGATTCCTTTGTGATAATATAGTGCAATTGGTATTGAAGTCTTTCTTTCTTGTTGGTCAGAAAGCACAGGAGTGCTCACCACCTTGTAATGCTTACATGTATCCGTCATTCTCGACTCTTGATACAACTTTTGTTTCTCCTGCCAGCCTGCATTTTCTAGCAGTTAGGACTTGACGCTGCTTGCTGCTTTTCTCATGATGACTTACATAGTTACATGCTATTCCTGTGATCCATCTTGCAGTATACTGACAGTACTGTTGTTTCCGTTAACCGGTTTAGTCCAGTTCATAATGTTAGAGTTTACCAAACGGTTAATGTTATCATATGTGAAGTGATGAATTACATAATAGCAGCCATTTATAACAGTGCTTATGAGTATTTAGACACTGTAGGCAAATATTGTGCTTATATGGAAATGTGAAAACTTTTTGAGGATCTAATGGTTGATCAATGATCATTAAATAAGAACTCGGGTTCTGAGAGTTATTGGGTACGATAGATGGAGTTATGTGTTCAGTTTATGTACTAAATCTTTTGTGAATTAGTTAACTGCAGATAACTATGCTGTTAGAATCAGCTGTACCAAGGAATAGTCAATAACCCAATGTGTCTATTTAGTTTCCTGTCCTCATATTTTTTAATCGGACCTGCCTTGTTACGATGGGACAATTTACCAATGTTTATATTTGCTTTAGGTTCATGCTGTTGAACGGACTCCTTCATTCAGTGAGTTGAATGAAATTCTACTGGGGCAGGTGATTATTATTCAGCTATGTTTTTATGGCTTTATTTGCTTCAATCAGTAGATATCTCTTTACTTGACAAATTCATGACTGACTTCTTAAATCATATTATGCCAAAAACTCAGCAGATTGACAACCTCTGCTTTGAACTCTTCCTGTTTCGTGAATTCTACTTGCAAGTAGCCATCATATAGTCGCTGCTGTTTTTTGTTGTGACTTGCGAGTCTTATCATATTTTGTTACCCATTTCAGGAACAGCTTAAAGAAAGCAACCAATCATTTGTATTCCGCTTACAGGTATACCTATATCTATCTCTATTGCATTCTTTTTGCTGTACCAGGTGGCTGATAATTGAGACATTGCAGGTCGCTGATGACTCTACATTATATGGGTGTTGTGTTCTAGTTGAAGAGATCGTACAGAGACCATCAAAGCTGGTATCGATGCTTATGAATGAAAACCCCGTCTTTCCACGCCGGAGTCGCTATGTGATAACTACGCCCCGGTGTTATTGCATCCTGTCCAGGCTTCCATTCTTTGAGCTGCATTTTGGGGTGTTGCAGAGGTAGTTTTTTGTGAGACCATCATCTTTTTTTTTAATCTCGTTGTACCCTGTTGTATCTGAATTCTGACATCTGTACAAATCATCTACTTTGCACTCCCTCCATTCCAAATTATAGGTTGTTTTGGCTTTTTTAGATCTATAGATTTTGCTATGTACCTAGACACACATTATACCTAGGTGCATAGCAAAAGCTACGAACCTAGAGAAATCAGAACGACCTTAATTTGGAACGGAGGACATATTTATATTTAGGCTAGTGTACAGCGCACTGGCACTGGCACTGGCCACTGATGTTCATATTTTCTTTTAGTTGCATAGGAATTGCATGTTAATCCAGGAAGTTTTGATACTACCACTCTCAATATTGATATTCTACTCTATTTATTATTTCTTTTGTATGGCTTTCATAAGTAGCTGCCATATTTCTTATGCAGTATTCTTATGGAAGAACGGCTCGAATGGCTCACAGATGGTGTTAGCATACTAACTTCGTTATCGCTTGAGGAAGCCTGTGAGGAGAATGATATCTGTGAAGGAACCAAAGTTACAGCACAGAAAGAGTACTTAAATGGTAATACAACCGATATGGATAAATCATCTGAATCAAGCACAGGAGTTTCGTCAAAGGAGCTGTCTGACACTGACAGCAGTTCTGGGTGTAAGGAGACCCAACTTGACTTTGTTTCTAAAGAAGGGCAAACTGTTGCTTGTGCTAAAGAAAATAGTGATGTTGAAACGGAAACTATCACTCATTGTGATTCTCCCGACGTGCCTGATCATTGTGTTTCAGAAGATACATCGTCGGATCAATCTGGAGTAAAGCATCATGAATATGATTCTGCACCTGTTATCCAGAATGAATCTGGTGCAAGGAAGAATTGTGATGATTCTCCACAGGGAAATGTGGATGATGAGCAGCTTGATCTCTTTATTACTGATACTGTTTTACCACTTATGCGATCTCGCCTCTGTGAAGATTGTGAATCATCTCCTAGGTATGGCATACCCACACATCAGTCAGTAGTATACTGCTTTTGACCTCAGCACAATAGAAAATGAATCTTATTACTGTTGTGAATTCATTTCTTCATTCCTGATCGTGAGAAATGTTTGACCTTATTCCTCACCTAACTACCCGGTGTTTCATGAACATTCAACTCTATTTTTTTCTCTCTTTGAATGGAAGTGTACAATCTTCAATCACATAGAAGCTATTGCTTTCTTCTTAATATAATGAATCGCAGCTCTCCTGCGTTTTTTGAGAAAAAAAAAACATAGAAGTTATTGATCTGCTTCTTGAATTTTAAATCTGATTGAAATCATCCTTCCACTACTGCTACTGATCTGACTGCACCTAACAGCTCATCATCACCTAATATCATTTGCATTATTTACTTTACATGATCACCAATTGCTGTTTAGAGTAACCAAGTAGTTACCGTCTTTTGCTGCAGTTCTCAGGATTCTCCTTCTGAAAGCTGGAATCTCAGAAGTGACACCCAGGAATCGGATTCAGAGGAGCCATCTTCCATTGGTCATGGAGACTTAGTTAGACACAACAGCATACTGCAGTGGGCTAAGGTTTATGCACGAACTTAGACACAACTGTTTCCATTGTCATATTATGTGTTTGTTTTCTTTGTTAACTTAAGTATTTTCTCCAGGCAAAGAAATATGGTTCTCTGCAAGTTGTCTGTCAATATTACCAGCTACAGTGTCCTGCCAGGGGTTCATTGATTACTTTTCATCCCTTGGAGCATTTGCATCCTTTAAGTTTTCACCGGCCAGGTGAAACAGTTCTTCATATTGCTGGCTCTACTATTGAGCTTAGGTCACGGGATACAAGCTTAGAGGTTGCTGAGGTATGTTGATGCATTTAGGATTGACCTATTTTGGTACGATGAATCTACGGTATATCTTAAATTTTAGGACTATTATGCCTTAATGCCATATCAATTTTCTAGATGCATAATGCACTGTTTGGTGAGGAGGAATCGACTGCTTTATCCACATGGGCAGTGGCATCCATATGTGGAAGCCTCAGGTTGGAACATGTAAGTACCTGGTTATTCCATGATATAATTCTTTCTTAGCACCTCTAGTTGTTTTATCGCTCTTGCTTGATACTGTTGTTAGACAACAGGCATCTTTTAAATAAGCAAGTGTTCATGATCAATATATTCGTTTCTTAAAAGTTTTGGACCTCTTGTCAAAATTATTTGCAAGCGGGTGATATTTGCATCTCTGATGTACACGCCTGTCAAAAAAGACTTCAATGCAATACATTGCAATTGCATAAGCTCGATAGAAGTTTTTGTGCTATAGTTGTGGTTTATTCTGTTCTAAAAATGTGCTATTAACCTTGTTACTACATAACCTTTTGGTTTTCTGCTCTTTTAATTAATGTAACAAGGTGTATTTTCAGTCGGCTTTTGTATATCTGTAGCACATGGGTTGTGTAATGCCTTTTCTTTGTATTGCCTTCTTGTTCACTGGTACCAATTCTTTACAAAATATATGATCTAGCCTTGTACATTATTATTGTGAATGTACCTTATCTGTTTTGGGGACAAAAAAGTAAAGTGTATTACTTGACATTTATATGTTCTGGGAAAAAAATTACATTACATCGTTGTACAGTTTTTAAAACAATAATTTTGTCAGGTAATGACACTTTTTGCTGCTGCGCTCCTGGAGAAACAGATTGTTATTGTCTGTTCTAATCTGGTATGGTTTCAGGCCTTATAATTTTTTGCACTTTTAAGTATTAAAATATTTAGTTTAGCTGCTTATTCATTAGCTAATGCATCCCGTATAATGTTCCTTTCATGAGTTTTATCTATTATAAAAAAGAGAAATTATAGGAAGGAAAATGAATATAGGTGATTGAAGAATTATTTTTATATCTGGAAATCATATGGTTTTGTTGAGCCCACAGAGGATTTTGATTCTCTCTCTACTGATGAAACCATTGAAAGTTGTCACTAACATGCTCTAGCTATTTCTAATGATCAGGGAATGCTATCAGCTTCAGTTTTGTCCATCATACCTCTAATACGCCCGTATCAGTGGCAGAGTCTGCTCATACCGGTACTTCATTTTTTTAATTTTTAATATTTTTTTGTGTTTGTCAATTTGGACTTCATTTCAGGCATACAGTTACTGTAACCTTCATATGTTCTGTTGCATCATTGATTTCCAGGTTTTGCCTATTGACATGATGGATTTTCTGGATGCACCAGTTCCATACATAGTGAGTTCGTTATCTTAATTAACATTATCTTTTGACCAATGTAGTGGGAACAAGGAAAAAAGGGTTGGGAGTTAATGGTCTGCTTTAAGTGGCCACCACGTGATAATGCTTTGGCTCATTGCTACCTATTTGAGATGAGTTTTGCATTGAGTTTATGTAGATATTCGATGAAGAACTAACAGCTGCTGTCATCTTTAGGTTGGTGTACAGAACAAGACATCTGATGTGCTCAACAGGCTAGCAAATGCCGTAGTCATTGATGCCAACAGGAATCAGGTACCTTAACAGTCCCTTGTGTAATCATTGCTGCTGTTGTTTTCTGGAGTTTAATTATGCGTGCAACTGTAGATAGGTTTTTAGTTATCTGAAATTGCTACAAGAAATGTCATAACTTCGTTGACTTTGCATTGAATATGATAGCGGGCTAAGTGTGTCAAAATGTTGAAAGAAACTTTTCATAACTAGAGATGATTACAGTTCTCGTGCATACATTTCTGAGTAACAGTTTAACTCAACTATTGTGATTGTTTTATAAGAACACATTGGTGTAGCATGATTGATCACTGGATGCTAAGGGTAGCTGATGACACACGATTCCTTGTGGTGTTCAGATTAAATCTTCGTCAGTCCCACAACTACCGCAGTACAGAGAGTTGCTTTCTGCGTTGCGGCCATATCATTCCATACTTGTTGGAGAAAGTTATCTTGCAAGAAAGCGTCCCGTTTACGAATGCACAGATGCCCAGGTAGTGTATTGGCTATCTAGTCCTTCATAATGTCCATTTTTATCTTTCTCCATATGTACAAATAAGCGGTGTACTTTCCTATACTTATCATTTTACTGCCTTCAGCTCTGAACTACTCTGGGACTGGAAGTGATAAAATTGACATATAAAATATCTGCCCTATTGCCCTTTGTTTTTGCTTTGTGTTGCACATATAAAATCCCTAGGCCTATGTTCTTTTGGTTTCGAACAAAATTTAGAGTCGCTAAGAGCAGTGTACTGCAGTATCTGCCATTTTGGGCTAGCAAAACATTCTGGGGTTTTATATTCAGTGAAGGCTTTAAAGTGTATCTACTCACCTGTTTTTTTTTCTATATATGTATCTAATCTTCCAAGCATGCAGGTGGAAGCGGCCAAAGGTTTCTTGGCAGTGCTTAGAGACTACCTTGATACGCTGTGCTCGAATTTGAGATCTCATACAATTACCAATGTGCAATCTAACAATGACAAGGTCTGTTCTCTTGCCCTTGCTCAAAATATTTTCTGGCTGATTTTAGTTCCTTTTTCTATATATGAATGATTGGTATGAAATCTGGATACTTTTCTTATCGCTGTTTATTTTGGATGAAAAGACCTTGCCATGTGGTGGCTTTTTTTCTTTTTGCATGACAAAAATCTGTTTTCCTGGCCTTTTTTTTTTTTTTTTTTGAGGAATCAGGAGGGGTTGCCCCCTACTGGTTAATATTAATGAAAAAGAGTTCACAAAATACAAAAGCCAAAGGGCAAAGGGTCCAAATCTTGGCTATGGCAAGAGTATTAGTATTTCCTGGCCTACCTTAAAATATTTTTTGGGCTGATTTCAGTTCCGTTTTCTATATCTGAATTAACTTTTCTTGTTACTGTTTTTTTTTTTTTTTGAAATGAAAAGACCTTGCCATGTGTAATATCACTAGGAAGGCCTACTTTTCTTTTTCAGTTTTTTGCATGCTTATACAATTGCAGGATGCTGGTTGCTAAGTCTATTATCCTTTGCACAGGTTTCCTTACTTTTGAGAGAGAGCTTTATTGGTTCTTTCCCGAGCCGGGATAGGCCCTTCATGAAGGTATTAAATTGCATTCTGTACTTTCCCTTGCTTCAAATTTATATGTTTGGTTTGCATATGCAAGTCATGGCAATTTTTCTCCTTGTTATTTTTTGGTCAAAGTGAACACTAAAGAAGTAGCGACACAGAAACTAGTGATATTTAGATACATTTTCAGTGCGAGATGCTCTTTTCCTTTCTTGACTCAGCTGTATCTTCTTTGGGGATCAAATTGGCATGCTCAAAACCTTGAGCTGTCTGGTCATGTCTCTGGCAAGAGAGTTATCCGCTGCACAGACAAACTGACCTTGTGCTTTGTTATTTGTTGACAGCTTTTTGTGGACACACAATTGTTCTCAGTACATACAGACTTAGTCCTTTCCTTTTATCAAAAGGACTAGGTGTCTGTCACAGGCTTGAATGTCTGTTTTATATTGCCAAGGTGAGACACTACATACCGTATTACGGAGTATTCTTTATCTTGATTGTTTCCTGATTTCTGGAACTGAGTATTGCTTTTTTTACCTGCTTGCAAAACAACCAATTAGAAGCATTTGCTTCTTTCCTGTTTAAGTGTCCATGGGCACAGGACAATGGCTCTAGTAATGGGTCTCATAGCTTTGGTTGCATACCAATGATATTCTCCAGAAACACAGTTCTCTTGTTGTCAGACAGCTCAAAGAGAAGCCCTGTGATATCAGCTTTAGTGCCTTCCTTTAGTTTCACCTTTAGTTAGCACTCCTTACTGAGTTAAAGATTTTACTAAATCCCTGATTGACTTGCATTCTGACGTCTATTTTTGCTGCAGTTTTTAGGTGCTGAGCTCAACTGTACATATCGGTATATAAAGAATGAGCTGCCTTCATCACTTTGGCAGCTCAGAGATGGGTTAAGAGCTGCAATGAACAACCCATATACTGTCCAAAAAAATGGTGGATTTTTAGGATTCAGTTATGGATATTGAAGAAGAATGCCCCTATAGTTGTTGTAAATTAGTCTGGTGTGGTGTTCCACCGTCTAATATTTTGTATGCGTATGTAGGTGCCCATAAGAAACCTTTTATGGATTGTTCCTACAATGCATGTGCTGTAAACTGTAATGGAACCGTGCCCGCAGCGAAATATCCAGACGCGAATGTGCTCGTTTGGCAACTAATCAAGCCGGCAACGCGTCATCCAAGGACGTCTGCTGTAATTTGAAGAATGTCAAGAATCCAAGAGTTGTACAATTCCAAAGTGCGGCTTGTATCTCAATCTCCAGAGCTGTAATTTAACGTGTGGCATTTTTCTTCTAAGCGTCAGTCAAAGTGCAGCTTGTATCTCATTTCCGTATGATAATTTATGTGGTGATTTTGTAATTTCATCTAACCATCAGTGTAATGTTGCGCTAAAATCAGTGCAGTAGTGCCATTCTTTCATCTGGTCATAGTAGTGTCGCTGTCTGAACCTGAACGTACTAGTATCTGCCTGCTTGCTTTATCGGCTCGGGTTGTTGATGTAATCAAGGGGACTGTGGCTCCTTTCCTTGCGGAACTAGCGCCCTTGACCATTCATAAGTATGAAAGTGAGACGAATAAGCATGGAAAGAAGAGTTAGGCTTTGAGCCTGGCCGGTTCGTGTATAGTGTTCGACTGCCTAGCCGTAGCGTCAAGCTTGCTCACTGCAAGTCTGCAAATGCTGGACGGATTCAGACAGAAAGGCCAAACTCGACTTGTTCTAACCGGGCCTTCTCTTTGGAGTCCTCCAAAGCATGTTGTTTCCTCAGCACTTGAGCAGCAAGCAGCCATGCTTTTGCCTACGGGTACGGAATGCCACTTTTGACCGGCGATTTCGGAATCCGCAACGCGACGCAGGAGCTGAAGAAATGGCTGCTACAGCAGCGCGCCTTCGTGCGTGCGCACAGGGAAAGGGGGCGGGCTTGCCCAGTTGCCCCGTGGGGCGGCGGCAGGCGCGCAGTGAATGTGCCTGCCACAAGTACCGGCACCACCAAGCGCTTTCAACCGGTGGTCGTCACACTGCCCCTTGCCTGCCTGCTGCCTGCAGTCTTTCTGACCGCCCCTTCCCGGCTTCCCGCTCAGCCGCTGCATGTGCCGCTCGCCAGGGTCCGCCATGCCGGCCGCAGACAAAGCGAGCGGCAACGTCGCCACCCCGTGTCCGTGTCCGTGCGTACCAGTGGCCGTGACGGACAGGGGAAAGAGGAAGGCGCCACGCCGTGACGGACAGGGGAAAGAGGAAGGCGTACCACACTGCCACCTTCTGTGAGACTTGAAGAAGGTACTGCTGGCGCTGCCTGACATGACTGCTGCATCTGATGCTACTGCCGCCCTGCGGTTCGCTCCCCTCTCACCGGCCAGAGACCGTAAAGCCTCCGGGCAGACGTGCCTGGAACCCCGGTGGCAGACGACGAAGACCGCGCGGATCTTCTGTGGTATGGCTGTGGTGGACAGCGTCTAGCCACACCATCCACACATCCAGCCGCGGGGCCGCCGGCTGCTTGGATCACGGCGTTTCTACGAGAGACTACCAAAGGGGACGCGCGCCCCGTGGTCCTTGACCAGGGAGGCATGGATATGGTCCTGTAGTCAGTGGCTGATACGGTGAGGTAGCCTGCTCCTGGGTTGCCGGCAAGAGCCCGTTTGAGGTAGCCAGAAAGTCATGGCCGCCGCCTGCGCACCGGCCCACACGGAGCAATATTTCTGCGGAAAGGGTTCCCACCGTGCGCCGCGCCCACTGTGGCGGTACTGTTCCTGTTCCCCCGCGCGCCGGGCCAGCCCCTCACCCCCTCCCTCTGGCAGTCTCGCTGCATGCCATGCGCGTGCTAGCCAACTCCGCCATTCATCTCGGTTGGTCCGGTGCTCCTCGCTCATCCGCCGCATATTTTGAATCTTTCGAACGCTATCTTTTCCTTCCGTTGATGTGCTTTGCTGCCTGCTTGTCTTTCTTCTTTCTCGCCTTTGCATAAATTACCACAACGGAAGCCTTTGGAATGCTAGCTCTACGCCTTACATTATTTCGCTCATGAACTTTGTAATGTCCGGAATTCACTTTCTTCTTGCATAACATAGCAGTGCTCATTTTTTTTTTTTTTTACTTGGATCATGCAACCAGCCATCCACTACATTTCTAAAGACGCGGCATCAAGGCAGGGAACATCTCAACTTTATAAATTAGCATACAGATATATAGTGGGCATTGCATACAGATAGCAAAGTGGCTCCTTTCTCTTATTACGGCGCATCAAGTACTGTATTCGGGTTGCTGCGCCACCACATCCCTGAAGGCCTGAACCCTGATGGCAATTGGCAAGCCACCATTCCACCATGGCATCTCCATTTACCACTGGGCAGCAGGCACTGATGCCCTGGCTCACGGCATCGCCGGACGCACTGACCGCGGCAGCAAAAGCGGACGGGAATGGGAACGTCTCTGACGAGATGCTTGACCCATCCGTGCATGACAAGCAGCACAGCCCGTGTTTAGTTCGCGAAAACATTTCGTGAAAAGATTTTGGGTTTTGATTTTATCAACTTAAAAGTAGTAAATTTAGACGAAAAAGATGGAAAGTTATATGGATAGGTTGGAAATCTCGAGACGAATCTAACGATAGTAATTAGAGGGTAATTAATCCATAATTAGAGGATGATTACTGTAGCACTACTGTTGCAAATCATGAATTAAGTAGACTCATTATATTCGTCTCGCGATTTACAGTCTATCCAAATAACTTTTCACCTTTTTCGTTTACATTTAATACTTCATGCATCAAAGATTCTCTTTTAATGTGATGGATGAAAATATTTCAGGTGAGAACTAAACATGGCCACACTTGCATTGCATGCCTGCTGGCTGACCTGACCTGACCTGATGACCGGCCGCAAGCTTGCATGCATGCGCGCAGGCAGCGAGTGACCGGTCCTGATCCAGCGATCCGTGCCTGACGCGCAAGCAGAGACCACAGGCCAGAGCCCAGAGCCCAGAGCCCCAGAGGGGTAGCAGCAGCGCTCGCTGGGCGTACGAACGACTGAACGAGAACGACGCCATGGGGGCAGCACTGAACGTATGGCATGCATCTGTTGTGTGCTGTGTGAACAAGCAGATGGGAAGGCCTGCCTGCGCTGTGTTGTGCCCCATCTGACTGACCGCTTCTTTGACTCATCATGGAAGGGAGAGGAGAGCTGGAGGGGGCAGGGCCTCCAGCCTTCACTCTCCTGACACACGCTCCATGATCGGCGCAGCTGCTTGAGGCGACAAAACATGTGCTGAGACTGTGACCGAGTCAGTGCTGTGTGCTGCAACTGTTGCTATTGCAGTGTTGCTTGCATTGGCCAGCGGTGATGTGGTTCTCAACTTTTTTTTTTTTTTGAAAGATTAGCAGGTTCTCAGCTTCTTGCTCGTTTGATCGACATCGACTTGGAGAGATGGAGGTCAAAATGGGGGAGCATAGGGCTGGGCACGCACTCATTGTGGATCTGGATGCGGCCTGTGTTTTTTGTTTTGTTTGGAAGACGGGCTTCTTCGGGTGAGCAACGACTAGTGGCTCTTTTTTGGCAACATGATGCGTTCAGGCATGCTTGAATCATGGGGTGGGGGTGGCAGAACATGTGCTTTCAAGAGAACAAATATGCATCTCTACTGTAGAAATGAACAGACTGCCAAACAAGAAAAAATGGGCGGTGCGTATTTCAAACAAAATGAACGAAGTTCACTAGCTAAAGTAACTTCAAAGTAGATTTCACCGCTATGACAAATCGTCAAAGCCGCAGAGAAAGACAGAGAGAAATTTGTACTTGTGATTGCAGTGGATCCCTGCGTAAGCCGAAAGGGTGCCATGCAAGTCTCAGTCCGTGCATGCTCTTGCCTGCCCACTGCCCTACGCTTATCTGTCACAGCCAAAAGAGGGCCTCGTCCCCCTGAGGTGCATTAAAGTACAAAATTGTTTAAAAAAATACTCTGTAGAAAGGGGAAAATACACCTGCGTAAACTAGTGTTATTGACCCTGTTTAAATTCCAAAAAACGTCTTTTTTTCATGAAAAATTATCCACCTATAAAACCGTGTCAGTTTATTTTTATCTCTATGCACGCTTCCATAAAAACGACAATTTTTTTTGTACTTTTCACATCTTTTTCTCTATCTAAACACACTCAATATCAGTTTGTAACCAACCAACATCATGTAAAAAGGCCGAAGCAAAAAGAAACGATATTTTTCTGTTTTACTGCCTTCTCTGCTGGGTCAAGGCACATCATGATTATGGGAGAGTAACTAGTGTTTCCCTGCGTGTGGTGTCCGAGCCGTCGTGATGGCCATTGATCGCGCTCAGCGGACAGCGGTTGGCTCATCGGAGCCCAAAAGTGGCCCACGGTTGCAGGCCCATGGGCCCCATCGGTTGGTTTCAGCGAGAATGCTCCCCTTTTCCACACTACTTTGACCAAAGTACGGTCGTATTTGATGCCTAATTATTGTGCGTAAGCTCTACTACGTGCGGAAGAAAAGCTAAATAATGACGCTAAGCTGCTCTTTTGTTTGTAGAACGGCACCTTTTCTTTTTCTGCAGTGTCGTGCTTAGGATGGCTGCCGGCCTGCCGCTATGATTCATGCAAAAGCCTATTTCTGGTACTGTGCTTCTGCTCAAATTTGGCAATCCTTTTCAGAGCATTAGAGTGGTCCATACCCCCATAATAGTCCTCTAATGTCTTGTTATGTGCTGCTAGTTCTTTTAAATGTTAATGACTAGTGTCAGTATATAGAACCATCACATCATAAATCAGACAGCGTGGGGAACGGCCGTTGTTTGTGTACGCACGCAAGAGAAACGAATCCCATTCACATTGGAAGAAACCTCATGTGAGACAAGCGTGAGTAATGGAAAAAAGGGGGGGGGGAAAAAGAAATATACCCCGTAGAAATGATGAGTGTGACGAGCCATGAGCCATCACATCTGTCGGGGAAAGAAGGAAAACGCAGGCGCGTTGCGTCTTTCGCCTGGCGCAGCGAATCAGACGACCCCTGAAAAGCTCGCAGCCTATCGTCTGCTCCTGCCTGCATTTTCAGCTTTACTTTTATCGGCAACCAACATCTACGGAGTAGTAACATTTTTTATGCCTTTGCTTTTACGTGAATGCCCTTGGTGGAAAATATATCAGGCAAATACTCACTCCGGAAGCATATCAGGCAACAGCCAACAGGTGAGCGAAAGCTGGTAAACACGAAAATATCCCGTTTATTTACAGTTTATTTCAGAAACATGAGAAAGCCTGCGCGGCATGTGAGAGCGTGCGGTGCAAGCTGCGTACGTAGGACTGTAGGAGTACGTCTCCTCTCTTCTCTGTACTGTACTTGCACGCATACGCAGGTCACGCAAATCTTCTCGCTGTCTTCTTTACCGCTTGCTTTCTTTTGCGCAGGCTCGGCATGCAGGGTTCAGAACTTCAGAAATGAACACCAGACACACATGTGTGCACAGAGAGATATCACTGTGCTGTGTTGTTTATGAGTTTCCGTAAAGCTGGCGTCAGAGACAGCAGCAACAAAAGGCAGAAGACCACAGCGGCCAGCGGCCATGCCTGCAGGCTTCAGAGATGGGGTCCTGTGATCCTGTCCCCAACCCCATCCACCATGTACACCGTACTCCCAAAGCTACAGAGAGCGTGATAGGCTGATTACCGCAAATAGAGGAGGTCAAGTACAAGCTTATTAGTTGGGTTAGCTTATTATTAAATCAGGAAGAGTTCTGGTTAGTCTTTGCAAGCTCCGAGTACATGTGTTTACTGTTACTATTGTTGTTGAGGAGGTTGCTACAAGAGCTTGATTTTTCCACAGCAAACAGGCATTATGACGATGCAGTGACGAAGCCGCCGGCCGGGGGGTGGCCAGCAGGACCATGGCCGGATGGCCCCTCCCAAGTCCCAACTTGAAAAGAAAGATTATTCCACTCCATTTGTTTTTTTTTGGAAACGATGTTAACTCCATTTGTTATCATATTTAATCCTGAGCTAACACAACTTGCTACAGCGTGTAGCTAATCAGCGATCAAACTAATAAGGCGTGGTGAATCACTTTGCAAAATCATTTTGTGTTATCACGTACCCTCTCTGTTCCAAAATTTGTCATTCCAATTTTTTTAAGAGGCAAACTATTTTATTTTTTATCAAAATTATAGAGATGACTTCAAAAGTTTATGATACCGAATGCGAATAGGTATACTATGAAAACATATCTAATGAAGAATCTAATGATATCTATTTGATATCATAAATGTTAGTACTTTATTGTATAAATCTGGTCAAAGTTGACAAAGTTTGACTCTCTGAGAGAGTTGCAATAACTTATATTTTAAAACGGAGGGAGTAGTTTATAGCTAGTAGCCGGTAAATTGTACAGATTCTATTTATAGATGCAAGTATGAATGCATGATGATTAATTTTTGAAGCACAATCGATGATACTTAAAAAGATGATGCCTTTTACAGCATAGTAGTGCTATACGGAGTATAACAATATGGTTTTACAGCATACTACGGGACGATGGGTTCCGCCACTGGACGATTGGTTCTCCGCGTCACGCTAGCAACGGTACAAATATCTGGAGTATACATACAGCTCCCGGTACACGTATCGGTGTTTGGAGTGTGAGTTAAGGCCTCCTCCAAAAGCTCTTTCTTCATTGTGGTTCGTGGTGGGAGGCCTAAGAGGGAGAAAGGTCGTGGTGGGTCCGTGGGTGGCTGCAGGACTGCAGCCTGCAGGTTGCAGGCTATCTGCGTGGGGTGTCAGAGTCTGCCTGTCTCCCTCACCTTCTCTCTCCACTGCCGCCTGCAGCGTTGCAGTCAATAATAATAATATTCAACTCGGGCCGCGCCTCTACTGCACCTGGTGGCATGGCATGGTGGCAGAGTCCGGTGTCCACCGGCGGGCCACGTCTCGCAGGACCAGTCGCCGTTCACACCCAGTGGCCGGAGGCAAACATGGTTCGATACACTCATACAGAAGACAGAAGTCAGAAGAACAGTCTTAGAAGAAAAGGCTTCATACACCCAGTTTAGACGTTTCACCACCTTTGTGAGCCAACACCCACCATTTTTCGAACTATTCAGGACAATACGGGATCCACAGCGGTGATCAGGACTCCAGACTCCCAAAGCACCGGCCTTGCATGTGCCAACACTACGCCGCACACGAACGTCGTCGCCGCTCATCTCGGCGTCGTTCGTTGCATGCCAAATCGCCACGGGGAACAGGTCAAAGCGGCCGCGCGCCTGCGGTCTTGCTCTCGCGCCCACGTCTGAGCGATGGCAGGGAGTCGAGTCCGCCAGCGGGCAGCAGTGCCGCCGGTCTGGGCGGGACGCAGGCTTGCACCCGCTGCGCCCCCGCGCACAGCAGATTCTGCAGCGCGCACCCTGCATCTCGAGTCTTGACTGATGAGAGGTCGTGCTTTGCATTGGTCACGCGTACGGGAGTACGGGACGCACGCACAGGCTGAACAACGCACGTCCCATCTGCTCCTGCTTCCGGTGATACTCGTACGAACGAAATGCTAGGTGATACTGTACGTGCCATGTTAACGTAAGCGATCAGATGGCGTCATGCAACGACGGCCGTCGGATCGAAGCATAATCCCCGACGGAAACACCATCAGATGGCCCAAAACCTTGGCGTCCCAGAACCCCACTCCGACCGACCGCCCGCCCCTTTGAACCCAAATCCCTTGCCCTCACAGGCTCACACTACAAAACCCCCTTCCCCCTCAACCTTGACCCAGCGCTCCTCCCCTCGCCATTCCGCCTCCAGCCCTCCCACCCAACCTCTCGGCGTCTCAGTGACACCACCAAAAGCACAACCACGCCACGCCGAGCTCCGATCGCCTCTGCGGGCGGCGTGCGTTCGGTTCGCTAGAGATCAGCGCTTGTCGCTAAGCTAGCTAGCTCCGGAGAGATCGAAGCGGCGCGCGAAGATGATGATGATGAGCGGTCGCCCGGGCGGCGGCGCCAGCGCGGGGCGGTACCCCTTCACGGCGTCGCAGTGGCAAGAGCTGGAGCAGCAGGCGCTCATCTACAAGTGCCTGGCGTCCGGCAAGCCCATCCCGTCCTACCTCATGCCCCCGCTCCGCCGCATCCTCGACTCCGCCCTCGCCACCTCCCCCTCCCTCGCCTTCCCGCCGCAACCCTCCCGTACGCCTCTTGTTTTTCTTCACGTGAGCTTTTGCAATCTCTGATCTCTCTGAGTCTGAGCTGATGGTTTTTTTTTGCTGCATGCAGTTGGGTGGGGCTGCTTCGGGATGGGGTTCAGCAGGAAGCCCGACGAGGACCCGGAGCCCGGTCGGTGCCGGCGTACGGACGGCAAGAAGTGGCGATGCTCCAAGGAGGCCTACCCGGACTCCAAGTACTGCGAGAAGCACATGCACCGCGGCAAGAACCGTTCAAGAAAGCCTGTGGAAATGTCGCTCGCCACCCCCGCGCCCTCCTCCGGCAACGCCTCCTCCGCCACCAGCGCCGCCGCCACCACCACCACCACCTCCCCGGCGCCGCCCTCCTACCATCGCCCTTCCCCCGCCGACGCGGCGGCGCCGTACCACGCGATCTACGGCGGCGGCGGCGGCAGCCCGTACGCTGTTGCCTCCGCCCGCGCCGCCGCCGCCGGCGCGTACCACGCGGCGCAGGTGACAACGAGCCCCTTCCACCTCCACCTCGACACGACCCACCCGCACCCACCGCCGCCGGCGTCGTACTACTCTGCCGTCGACCAGAGGGAGTACGCCTACGGGCACGCCGCGAGGGAGGTCGTCGGCGAGCACGCCTTCTTCTCTGACGGCGGCGGCGCGGCAGAGAGGGACCGCCAGGCCACGGGGCAGTGGCAGTTCAAGAATCTGGGCGGCGTGGAGCACACCAAGCAGCAGAGCGCCGCGCCGCTGTTCTCCGTCGGCGGGTACGGCAACGGCGCGGCGTACGCCGTTGATCTGACAAAGGAAGACGAAGAGGAGGAGCGGCGGCGCCAGCAGCAGCACTGCTTCGTGCTGGGAGCAGACCTGCGGCTGGAGAGGCCGTCGGGACACGACGCCGCCCCCGCCGCGCAGAAGCCGCTCCGTCCATTCTTCGACGAGTGGCCGCACGAGAAGGGGAGCAAGGGCGGGTCGTGGATGGGGCTCGACGGCGAGACGCAGCTCTCCATGTCCATCCCCATCAACGATCTCCCAATCAGCTCCCGCTACCGTAATGGTGCGTACCGTAGTAAGTCTTGTTCCGTAATGGCTTTGTCATTTTCCATGAACATGTTGAGGTCTTGTTCTGATCATCTGTATTGTTGCAATCTGCAGATGAGTGAGAGGCCAATCTTGTCTGATTGCCACGAGACAAGAGGCCAGATCACCCTGGAGAACACAACTGCTGGTTCTTCCCCAGGCGTGTTGATACTGAGATGTACGGTTCTGGCTCAAGGCCAGTACAGTTTGATGAACTTGAAAGGCCTAAAACCTCCTACGATTGAATTTTTCCTTTCCTTTTTTTCCCTCTTATGCAATGTTGCTCGTTGTGTTACACTTCAATGTAATGCTTCCGTTGTGTTTAGTTAATTAGTTGTGATGAGGTTATTAGCAGAGCGCGCGGGCTTTCTGATTTATGAAGTGTTTTTGCCTCTGTTCTTGTCAGTGCCCTGTAATCTCTTGTGAGCGTGCTCAGATCAGTTCTGGATTTTCCCCTTTCCCGCTGTCGGATTCCTCTGCCTGTTACGGTTTGTCACATCTGTGGATTCCGCTCAAAGCTTGCCCATCTGCTGCACGGTTTACTTTATGCTTTCAGCTCAGAGACTGCAACGAATACAGAAGAGTAACCACCATGCTCCATTAAACTAGTGATTAGGATAGTGCTAGACTGCTAGTGACGCAATGGGCAATGGCTTCCTGTTCTATGCGTATCTTTGACTGACAGTAGGGGCTAGTGGCCAGCTAGAAGGCCAATGCTGCTTCTCTTTAGGCCCTGTTCAGATGAAACGCGAAACTTTTTTCGAGTATGTCGAGCACACATTTGAAGTATTAAATATAGACTAATTACAAAACTAATTATAGATTCCGTCAGTAAATCGCAAGACGAACCTAACGAGTCTAATTAATCCAGCATTAGCACATGTTTACTGTAGCAATTTATTGTCTAATCACGACCTAACTAGGCTCATTAGATTCGTCTCGCGAAGTACACTCCATCCATATAATGAGTGTGAAGGAACATACTCGGAAAAAATTCGCGAAACTGCAACGATTCTCGATTCATACGGCATGTTGACCCGTTCCCATTTAGGCCTTGTTTAGTTCCCACCCGAAATCTTTTCACCCATCACATCAAAGGAGAATCTTAGATGCATGGAGTATTAAACGTAGACGAAAAAGGTGAAAAGTTATATGGATAGGCTGTAAATCGCGAGACGGATCTAATGAGCCTACTTAAGCCATGATTTGCAATAGTGATGCTACAGTAACCATCCGCTAATTATGGATTAATTACCCTCTAATTACCATCGTTAGATTCGCCTCGAGATTTCCAACTTATCCATATAACTTTCCATCTTTTTCGTCTACATTTACTACTCCTAAATTGGTAAAATCAATACCCGAAATCTTTTCACGAAAAATTTTCATGAACTAAACACGGCCTTAGCCAACGGAACTGGGCCCTGCAGAGATGCAGGCGGGTAACAGTCCAACATGGCAGCATGACCTGCAGAGAGCGGAGCTGACTGATCCTGGGCCAGTCGTCGCCATTGCTGGCATGCCGCTCGCTGCCCAGCCCTGGAACGCTGTCAGGGTGTCAGATGTGGCGTTTGTCAGGCACAGACTGCGGCACCGGGTCGCTGTCCCCTGCTGGCCGCATGCATCTGCATGCATGCTCTGCCTGCTGCGTGCTGCGTCGCTTGCCCCTGGCGAGGTCGCCGCTGTAGAGGTAGCCTGCTGGGGTATCGCCGGGCTCTCCTTCAAAGCCTGCCCTCGTGCCAGTCTCGCGAGTCATGGGCGCAAGTACCGGTAGTAGCGCCACTGACACTTTGGTCAGCTGCAAGCCCCGAAAGCCCAACGCTAGCAACATCAGTGTACTGGTGGTGGCAGCTTGCCGGGCGGTCCATTTGCTCGGTCTTGTCTCCTGTCCTTTTCACTCCAGATATTAGCAAGTCCTACTCCTATGTTTAAACCCTTTATCCTCCCATGTACGGGGGTACAGTACCTGGTAAAAAAAGAGGATTTTTTTTTCTAAAAACTTAGCATGAGCACTACATAAAAAATAAGCACGCATGTCTTATAAGGTTGATATTACATAAAAAAATAAAAGAACTCGAAGCACCTAAGGACTGAAAGAAAAACCGAGAGATAAAAAGGGAAGGAAAAGCCGGTGCCAACAATGGGCGCACCACACGGCCGCGCACGCCGCCAATCTGCACGCAACGGAGTGCGGCCAGAAAGGCATACGCCTCCGGTCTGGTGTCCCTCTGCCGCCGCTGCCAGGAACCACGCGCGACGCGGCCCATGCTCATGCTCTCTTCGTCGCTCGGCTCGGGAACAGAACGATGGCGGCGAGGCGCACGCGCGGCGCGAGTGGCCTCTGCGCCCTGTTGGCTCCCGCATCGCTCGTGCCCGATCCAGTCGTCTCGTCTGGCGCTGCGCACGTGAGGCACTGAGCGCCGCGCGCGAGAGCCCCCGCCACGAACGGTGGCAGGGGCCTTCCCGATCGCTTGCTCGATCAGGCTGTCATCATGGGGCTAGTTTCCAATCCAGGACCCATCGTCGTGCGGTGCCAGCATTATTGCGGACGAAAAGTTGCTTGCCACTGCTACAGCTGTGGTGGTGGCAAGATAAGGGCAGTCCCAATGCAGACTCTACCGTAGAGTCTAAAGTCATTAATTATGCTGCCATGTAAGTAAAATTCTGACGTGGCATGCCACTATTCTGTTCTGCTTGCACTTTCCCCCACCGCGCGCTGCCTGAGCCGGGCTGACCCATTTGCGTGTAGGAACGCATGTGGCGCCTGATCTCTTGCCACGTTGTGTGGCAGTGAACATCTAGATGGATTTTTACGTAACCTGTTTTGAAGGGGTGGCCCGGCGCACACTGGACAGGAGGGTACGCACGAAGGCAGTGCCCAAAAGCGCGCTAGGCGATCGAAAAGCATGTCTGGCTTCGGTTACCTCGAGCCCTCGACCATGGAGGTCTGATCACGGACAGGTCACGGCCTCACAGGTAATAAAACTGCATGCAGTACATGGGATTCGACAACGACATGGCGGATGCCATACAGTGAGCACCGAGCAGCTAGCAAACACCCAGAGAAATCATGATCATGTGTGTGCATGGAGCAACACACGTGGACAACCTAGGAATCCGGTATTTTTCGCAGAGGGGCAAGCGCTTAAACTAGTGTCACGCGCAGCCGTCGCAGAACCTGGCGGCTCGACATGTTAATTGCCCGATTATTCGCGGTTCAGTCAGTGCCCCCGTGCTTTGACGAGGCATCATCGTCTCGTCTGACAGCAACCTCGGGATAAGCGGCCCTGCAACGTGGCCGCTGGCGTACGAGTACGAGCGCGCCTAAACAAACCAGGGAGAGGAGGTCGGTGTAGATTCTTGCTGCTGCGGGGCTTATGTGGTTTAGCTTAGTTTAAGCGCCGTTTTTGTGTGCTAGTGTTTCTGTTCTGAAGGGGATCCGATGCAGGGATGTAGTGACATGGGCCGCGGGCGTTTAGATGTTTCACGAAAAAAAATTACAGCATGTCGGGCACACATTTGAAGCATTAAATATAGACTAATTACAAAACTAATTACAGATTATGTCAGTTCAGCGCAAGACGAACCTAATGAGTCTAATTAATCCGTCATTAGCACATGTTACTGTAGCAATTTATTGTCTAATCACGACCTAACTAGGCTCATTAGATTCGTCTCGCGAAGTACACTCCATCCATATAATGGGTTATTTTTTTCGACTACATTTAATATGCCATGCATGTGAGGGAACATACTCGAAAAATTTTTCGCGAAACATCAGGGCCATGGTGTTTGGCAATGTCAGGGCTCGCGACAGCATTTCTCGTGTCAGGTGTTTAACTAACCTCTCTCGATCTACTGAGTCGCACAGGCTCGCGGCAGATCTGGACGCTGTATCTACCAGCTCTGCTCCAAGCAGCACAGGTCAAGTGAGCATCAGTTTACTTGTACTAGTACTAACGACAGTACTAATACTTGCACAGTGTCAGGCCTGCCTGCCACCGCGTCAGTGATGCACACGCTTCAGTTGGTAAAAGATTCCATTAGCAACCAGTCAATACGACGAGGCAAGACACATGTTCGGTTTGCCGCAATCTTTCCTGATTTTCTGTTGATCCTCGAGGTAATCTCCTTCCTGGTCAGAAATGCAGCGCTCATGCCACTACTTCGGCAAAACGCTGTTTTATATCGAGCCCATTGCCCGTTACTTGACTTCCAGTCAATCTTGGGCCTCTATGGGCCGTATCGCACGCATCCACTAGGCCCGAACAATAAAGGCCTTATTAGGCCCAAACACTCCAAACCGAGTTCTGATTAGTGGAATCAGAGTTGCTTACTTGGAAATTTTCGGGTTTCTTGCGTTTTCCGGGCTCTATGCCTGTATCGCCGTCGCCGTCGACGAAAACCGCCGGCTCGTGAGTTGGTGACCTCGTCGTCGTTGTAGCCCCGATGGCCGCGGAGGCGGATCAGAAAGGTTCTTGCAACTCCGGCTCCCGTTCTATGCATTGCGAGTTGCTATCTTCTTCCTCTTCTCCTCGCTACTGTTCTGACCTCTCTACTGCTACTCTATTGCAGTGGTGGTGCACGTGCGGTCGACGGGTGATGCCCCGATACTGAAGCAATCCAAATTCAAGGTGCGGTTCCGTCTCCCCGTCCTTGTTTCCGCTTGCAATTGAAGATCTGTTCTCCTCCCGTATAGTTGGAAGTTAGGGTTTCGTGCTGTGATCTCTGGATTGTGGCTTTCGGAATCGACTTTCGGAATTTGGGGATTTTCTTGCTAACGGGTGCTTAGATGCGGACTTCGGACAGAGTTGACATCACTGGGCACCTTGATTTGTTGAATCTTGCGCTGATGGCGAATTTGTAAATGTGCGGGTCAAAACTGTTGTTTCAGTTTATCAAGAGGGATATTCCCCCCAATGTCCCTGCTCAGTTTGATAAGAAGCCGGAGAGCATTCCATGATATAAACATTTAGAATGAACTGACTGCAACACAGATTCGACGGTTTGCTTGTGTTATTTGCTCGTTTTAGTTAAAAGAGCAGCAATTTGGTAACCTGGTGTCAGGAGGTCTACTAGATCTCAAATATGTTGGAGATTGAGCTTATAGTTGTGCACATTTCAGTAATTTTATCTTGTCTGTAGTGAATCAGAGGGTGGGAGAGTTCTGCTAGAAATTGGAGTGCTTCTCTAGTTTTATTCCAAATCCGTGCCGTTTGATGCTGTGAGAAGGGTAAGGTACTAGATCGACATATTCCGTGTAGTGGTTGTGAGTACTTGCAACGCAGTTGCTAACATGCTGCATATTGATCTCATTTATTTTTCTGTTTTGTGAAATAGTGGAATTATTATCTTTCTCGGTTGTAGTCCTATAGAGACAATTATTTCCTCATCTAACTTGGGAAACCTTTGGCACAATCATACTTCAAGTGGTTGATTCATTAAGTTGTGTCATGATTTGCTATAGCTGTGGACTGTCCATGAAATTGGCTTAAGGGTTCTCCTTATTTTTCATGACATGACCTTGATTAAGCTGTTATTTGTGTATTTCTGCCAGATTTCAGGACGAGATAAATTTTTAAAGGTCATAGAGTTTCTTCGCCGACAACTTCATCAGGATACACTGGTAAGAACAAGATTGTCAGTTATTAGGGAATTTCTGCCTGTGACATGTTGGAATTTTACTGACTGTTGTCTGTTTTGCCAACAGTTTGTCTATATCAACAGTGCATTTTCGCCAAATCCAGACGAACTGGTAATTGACTTGTATAATGTAAGATTCTTACTTAAAATGTACTTGTGCCAAATTTTCTTGAATTTTAATTTAAAATTGATATCTCTGCATATGGTTTGTTTGAGAGACTGTCTGCATCTGTTTCTTATATCACTTTGTTACCACATCAAATTCTTCATGAATTGACATCTCTGCATAAGGTTTGTTTGTCTGCATCTGTTTGTACGTTCGAAGCTCCATGCCTAACTGCTGGAGATAATAATATCTTTCATTCCTGCATGATAGATCTATGTCTATCAGAACGACTTAATCACATAAGTTCTCATCTGAAAACATTTACCACCATAGAGTCCTGGCATTATGATTCCTGCCTGTTAGATTGATTTCTATCACAATTAATTAATGATGTCATGATTTTGGATAGGTTTCATCTGCAAACAATGGCCGCTGACCACCATAAAGTGCCGGGCATTGATTATAGTTATTGTTAGATTTCTTCTGTCCATATATGACATAAAGACAAGAAAATGGTGGCTAACTTCTTTTTTTGACACTGCAGAACTTTGGAATTGATGGGAAACTGGTGGTAAATTATGCTTTATCAGCGGCGTGGGGCTAAACTTGGACTTGCAGCAAAGAGCATAGATAAGAGACCATGAAAAATTCTGCGTTGGCTGTAAATCTCATCTAGTTTTAGTACTAATGAGACACTGTAAATCTCCTTTGTAAAGGTTACTCATGTTTCATCATCACCCAAATGTGTTTCTCCACCCGTACTACACCCACAGCCCGTGCTCGTGCATATGGCTTTCTGTTTTTTGTAATGCACCAGTGCAAATGGTGGATTCCGGATTGGAAGATCTGTTTTAGGCCGTGTTTGTTTCGCGGGTCGGAGTGGGTTGGGATGGAGCCGACCCACTTCGACCCGCGTTTGGTTGAAAGATCGCATGGGTCGGGTCCAACCCACTAGAGAATATACCCCTTAGATGCGGGTCGAGATGATCCTTCAAAACAAGTGGACCATCTCGACCCACTTGGACGCCGTTCCTCTCCGTCCGGAGCTAGGGAGAGAAGGAGCGTGCGCGCCATGGCCGGGCGAGGGCGCCTGAGCAACGCCCGCTTGGGGAGGAGACAGGGTCGGGTGGAGGCCAGTGGGGAGAGGGAGGCTTGGCGTGGGGCGGAGCTCCCCGCGGGGCTCGAGCCATGACGTGGAGGCCTGGCCGACGGAGGCGGAGAGGACCGGCCGGCGAGGAGAGTGGAGCCCTCGGCGGGATGGATGGAGGTAGGCAGACGGCCACGGCGGGGCGCGGGCTAAGCTCACTTGGCCGCGCGCGAGCCCCGGCGGTCGCCATGGATGGGCGCGGGCGGAGCTCCCTCGGCCGCGCGCGAGCCCCAGTGGCCGCCATGGCTAGGCGCGGGTGGAGCTCCCCTTACCGGGCGCGGGCCTCGCCGGCCGCCATGGAGCTCTGGCCAGGATCCAATAGCCGCCATGGGTGAGGACTGGGCGGCACGGGCATGGGAATGTCCAGATTCCCGAGGTCGAAGATAAGTTAAAGAAAAAAAGAGAGAAAAGTTAGAGAATGACATGTGGGTCTGTTGATGACAGCTGTTTAACGGTGTTAAAATGGTATCGTACTAACCCCTCCAACGAAACAAAAAACAGGGTCCATTTCAACCCTCTTAAGTCTTAACCAAACAAGAGACGGGCCGGCTCCAACAAAAAAAAAAAGTGGGTTGGAGCCCCAAAACAAACACACCCTTAAACGACTTGAGTACGTTGACACCATTTCTTGAGGATGTTCAGCTTCTTTAGGCCTTGTTTAGTTCCCGCCCGAAATCTTTTCACCCATCACATTAAAAGAGAATCTTAGATGCATGAAGTATTAAATGTAAACGAAAAAGGTGAAAAGTTATATGGATGAGCTGTAAATCGCGAGACGAATCTAATGAGTCTACTTAATCCATGATTTGCAACAGTAGTGCTACAGTAATCATCCGCTAATTATGGATTAATTACCCTCTAATTACCATCGTTAGTTTCGTCTCGAGATTTCCAACCTATCCATATAACTTTCCACATTTTTCGTCTATATTTACTATTTATAAATTGATAAAATCAAAACCCGAAATCTTTTCGCGAAATGTTTTCATCAACTAAACAAGGCCTTAAAATCGATCGATTCCTTGGGGTTCTACTAGGACAGTGTATTAGTCGGACGTGATTGACATCAAATTTCCGGTTCAAGATTGCGTGTTGTACACTCAACATGTTTTTTTTAGGCAATCAACATGTTGTTAACTTTTGACGTCAAACACTGTTGGTTTGGACTCCCTATTTTGCGAGTGAAACACCCAGTCGAGAAGTGCGTGCTGTAGATAGGTATAGTATAGGGGTGCAGTGGAGTTTTTTTTTTTGAAAATTAGAAGTGGTACAGTTTTTTTTTTACGAGACTCAGGCCCTGTTTAGTTCCCGCCTGAAATCTTTTCACTCATCACATCAAAGGAGAATCTTAGATGCATAAAGTATTAAACGTATACGAAAAAGGTGAAAAGTTATATGGATAGACTGTAAATCGCGAGACGAATCTAATGAGCCTACTTAATCCATGATTTGCAACAGTGATGCTACAGTAACCGTCCGTTAATTATGGATTAATTACCCTCTAATTACCATCGTTAGATTCGTCTTGAGATTTCCAACCTATTCATATAACTTTCCACCCTTTTCGTCTACATTTACTACTCCTAAATTGGTAAAATCTAAACTCGAAATCTTTTTACCGAAATCTTTTCGGGAACTAAACACGGGCTCAGAAGTGGTACAGTTGGACTTTGTTTCTTGTTCATTTCACACCAGCCCAAGAACGGTTGAGATCCTCCGCGGTGCGGCCTACGCACCCGTGACGACAGCGTAATAGCAGCCGTTCGATGCACCCGTCGTGACCCCGATCCAACGGCTACTTCTATCCAAGCACGAGCACGGGAGTCTTCCTCACGAAGAAGCCGCGAGGCCGCGGCGCCATCTTGAACCGCCTCTCCCCGTCGACCGACCGCCCCCTCCTCCACCATTTCAATACCCCCACCTCGAACACTCAAACGCTCGAATCAATTTTCCTCTTCTCTTCGCTCCGCTCGCTTGCCGTCCAGCCACTCCCACGGATCGAGGCGGGGAGTAGGATTGGAGGAGGAGGAGGCTAGGGTCGCTGCGAGCCCGCGATGGCGGCGGCGAAGCTGACCCCCAACGCCGTGGCGGCGATTCTGGCGGGGGACACCAACCTCAAGCCGGTGGTGCAGGTCATCGACCTCCGGAGCATCGCGGTCAGCGGCAACCCGGGCAGCGGGCCCAGGTTCCGCGCCATCCTCTCCGACGGCGTCGCCACAACGCCGGCGCTGTTCGCCTCGCAGCTCTGCGACCTCGCGCGATCCGGCCGTCTCCGCCGCGGCGCGGTCGTGCAGCTCCTCGAGTACATCATTAACAACGTTCGGGGCATAAGGTATCTCTCTCTGCGTTCCCTCTCCCCGTTCCCCTCCCACTCGATTGGATTGCGTGCGCTTTAGTGGGGTTTGGTTTAGGGTTCACCCCTTCGCGCCGTGTGAAATTGGCCCGTAATTTTTAGCTGGTTGCGATTTTGTACTTTTTAGTTCCGTCTAATTGATTGCTGCGAGTTGCATTCGATTGAATTGGTTGTTGGCTCGGCCTGCAGTGCGGATTATTCTCTCAGCAGTTTGGGAAATTTGTTTCGTCAGTTATGTATTCACGCACCAAATGCTTGATTTAGTCGAACACTTTGGATCATAATTTTAAATTTTAATTGGTGCTTATGAACGGTGTTGATGATTGAATTGAGTTTGTACTTTGCCTCTTAATTTTTCGTTAGAATAGGCTACTCTGGGATCATCGTTATGTTCCTAATAACCAAATTGCTCCTCACGAGCCATTATTTGATTGGGATTTTCTACTTCATGATTAAAAGGTAGCATGTCTGTGTTTTGGTAGATCTAGCCGTGCACCTGATGGTCACTTGGTCAGTGTTCACTGATAAATGGTAGAGTATGTATCAGATTTGGCGCCACTGCTTTGTTATGCCCAAATATTTGCTAGGCAGCTGTTACGTCTTCAATCACATAGGTTCCAGTTTATTGACTCTGTCATGGGATGGGATTTGATCATCGTAGTTTACTTCTTACGCTGTAGCTGACTGGCTGTGCACAGAGATTCGGACTTCTGTTGTCTGATTTGGTTAGTTTGTAGTTTGCGTCATTCAGATTAACTGTTTGTTAACCAGTTAAGCTGTGGTTAAAATGGTGCTGACTAGTTTTTTTTTTTTGTTTTGCTGACGATGATAATTTTTTTTTCTTGTTTTCTCTGTAAAGCGGTGCAAGTTATTTCCTGTACATTATGATAAGCTAATTGGTTGCAATATCACAGGGCTACGGTCATTCTTAACATGGAAGTTCTTGTCCCAGAATGTGAGATTTTTGGAAATCCAGCACTACCTCCTGAATCTGGAGTTTCTAATTCAAGTTCCATGAGAGCAGACCAGTTTAATGGAGCACCTGGGTCAACGGCGGGGAGTACTTTGGGCACAGTGACAACGTCTGCTGACAATGCTCCAGTTATCCAGCGATCGACTGCAGGGAACTTTTCAAATATGACCCCTAGGCCAAGTGACAATGCACAGGTCTTCCAACCAACAGTACAACCATCCTATCGCCCTGCACCCAATTACAGAAACCATGGCACGATCATGAAAAACGATGCTCCTGCTAGAATAATCCCCATATCTACACTAAATCCTTATCAGGGCCGCTGGGCTATCAAGGCTCGAGTTACTGCCAAGGGAGAGATCCGCCGGTACCATAATGCAAAAGGTGATGGCAAGGTGTTCTCTTTTGACCTGCTTGATTCTGATGGTAGTGAGATACGGGCTACATGTTTCAATGCTCTAGTTGATCGCTTCTATGAAGCTGTGGAGGTTGGTAAGGTCTACGTGGTATCAAGAGGAAGCTTAAAACCTGCAAGAAAGGACTACAACCATCTGAATAATGAGTGGGAAATTTTCTTGGAGTCTCAGTCAACCATTGAACTCTGCCCTGATGAGAACAGCTCCATTCCTGCTATGCGGTTTAGCTTCACATCGATTGATAAAATTGAAGATTCAGAGAACAATGCTATAGTTGATGTCATTGGTGTTGTTACATCTGTCAACCCTAGTACCACAATACAGAGGAAAAACGGCATGGAAACTCAGAAAAGGACCATTAGCCTGAAGGATACGTCTGGTCGAAGTGTTGAGGTTACCATGTGGGGTGACTTCTGCAACAGAGAAGGCTTGCAGCTGCAAGAAATGGTTGAATGTGGAGCATTTCCTGTACTGGCTGTCAAAGCTGGAAGAGTGAATGATTACAGTGGCAAGTCTGTTGGCACAATTTCTTCATCTCAACTACTCATAAACCCTGATCTTGCTGAAGCTCATAGTCTTAGGCGGTGGTTTGATTGTGGTGGAAGAGATGCTTCTACTCAGTCCATATCCAGGGATTTCACTCCAGCAGCATCAAGGAATGAGATCCGAAAGACAGTAGCACAGATAAAGGACGATGGTCTTGGAATGGGGGACAAACCCGATTGGGTCACGGTGAAGGCTACTGTTGTATTCTTCAAGACTGATTCCTTCTGCTACACAGCTTGCCCCAATATGATTGGAGACAGGCAATGCAATAAGAAGGTGACAAAGTCTGACTCAGGCAACTGGCTCTGTGACAAGTGCAACCAAGAGTTTCCAGAGTGTGATTACAAGTATCTCCTGCAGTTGCAGATCCAAGACCACTCTGGAACAGCTTGGGCAACAGCATTCCAAGAGCCTGGGCAGGAGCTACTTGGTTGCTCGGCACGAGAACTCTACATGTTTAAAGAGAACGAGGATCCTCGCTACACTGATGTTTTGCTCCAAGGCTTGTATCGTCAGTATCTTCTGAGGTTGAAAGTGAAAGAAGAAACATTCGGCGATGAGCGGCGGGTGAAGAACACCGTGGCCAAGGTGGAGAGGGTCGATCCTTCGGCTGAGAGCAAATTTCTGCTTGATGGCATTTCAAGGTGGACAGGATCATATTGACAGTACATCTAGCAACTGTGCCTGTCCATGTGTTTGACTCCCGAGAGAGGGGTGGTAGTATCAGTAAACTATTTTCCCACTCGCACCCCCGGATGTTTCTTTGGCTAATTAAATTCTGTTTATTCAGTACTCAATTAGTAGAGATTTCTTATTTTTCGTGTGTGCCAGGCAGCTGCACCTTGAAGCTGTGATGTCTCAGCTACTTAAAGTTTCTTTCTTGTTTGACTGAACAATCTGCTTGTAACTTTCTCTCGAAGTTTTGCTCTGTAAAGTTACTTTATGGTAACTTAGTTTGGTTAAATTTCATGGAATTGAACATCCATATATATGACTTCCAGGAGTCCGTTCACTTATTGCACTCTTTCCTGCTAAACTTTGTGCTGCATTGCATCGGTCTGCCTATAATCAAGCATCTTTTACTCAAGTTTGTGCCGGAACACGTTCGTTAACTGGTGCTTGTTAGTTGCTACACGGCTATTAAGCGGTCTGCCCTTTACAGAAGTAACATACATCAATATTTTATGGACATCTGATTACACATGTTCCAGCTAATTTCACAGGAGAGAACGTGCATTGCGTGTGTAGAGAACATTTTGAAGATGGATAACGTGGCTACACCTAATATGTACTAGTGTTTTCCTTTACCTTTCCCCTATATCTGCATGACACGGATCACAAAAAACCTGACCCTTTTTCCTGTACAACGTTGTTGTTCTGCCCAGAGAACTTCACTGGCGCTGTGAAGCCGCCCCCTTGCGACTGCAGCTCATTTAGCTCCTTCACTCGCAGCAAAATGGATGGTGGTATAGGTATGATAGAAGGGTTAATCTTCCGTGGACAGACACCCTGCTCAGAATAGCAAACAACACCAAACAATTGTTGATACTACATAAAGTGGTACGTCAAGACGCAAAGAAAATGCAGGGTAAAAGATAAGAATTAATAAGAAAAAATGCTGTCCATGTGCGTTGAAGAGAAGGATTACATCTTTTTGTGCAGGGAGCTGTGTCTGGGTCGCTCTGATAAGGTTCCGCCATTTGTCCTGTTTAAACAGCAGGTTTGATTGGAAAATAGAATCACAGGAAAATGGAATCACAACGAGTAAGTTTCAGCTGTACAAGAAAACACGCACCTTGAGATCCACCGAAGTGCGGTAAGAATACGAGGAAAAGGACAGTTTCCTAATCTCAGACCACTTGCCAGCTCCATACAGGGCCACACCATCAACCAGCTTCATGACTTCACACAGTGTCCATGCTCGATGATGCTTCCGTGTCAAACCCTGCTTTGTTTTGGGCTTGGAAGCAGCATTGCAAACATTTGCTTGTTGATCCTGAACCCCCTTCCTATCGACTGCTTCTATATGTCCTCTATCAGAATTCACCTGGCAGTGGGTTTGAAGAGAAGGAAAAATATGTAACGCACGTATGAAACAGGTAAAATTGCAACGGCTAAATGTCCAAATTGTTTGTAGATGGGAGGTGTTCCAAGATCTATTCCAGTTACTTGTTTAGGTTCTCAAACCTTGCATTTATCGATTTGTGCATCATGACAAAAGGCATACCGTTAGTGGAACTTTAGATGCTTTCCTCACGTGGTTCCCCTCTTCACGCTCTTTTGCCAACGTCATCCCAACTGCTGTCTGAACCTCATTATGTACCACAAAAGGTTCCCTATCCTGTTATAAAAGGTGATGAAAGCAAGTTTAACAATGAAATACAATTATACAAGACAACAAAAACAACCTAAAGCATATGCTGCATTTTATTCAATCCCTTTAGTTGGGAGTTATGGCAGATAGCATCAGCTTTCTGACCACCAGTAATTAGGTGAGATTGCTTAATTACTTTTCTGTTCTGGCAATCCACCTGACCAATTGGCCTAAATCCCCCTGACCAGTTAAACAGATTATTGGCATGTGGCTCAACGATTTCAAAGATTTGTTGCATTTGCACAATAGATGGAAAATTAATCCAAATGAGGTTGGGTTTATAGATGAAAAAAAGGAACAAAAATACCTAACTGAAACTAAGGCTGGAATATTGGATCGACTGGAGTGCATTCTATAATTATGTTATTTTGGGGGCATGCTAAAAATTAGAAGTCAAACTGAACCAAAAACTTTGTGCAAGTCGTTTTCATTTTTGAGAAACTAAGTGGTTAAAGGTGAAGTATTAGCTGAGGAGAAGTTACTTCAGTGAAAGATAGAAAATGACATTGTCTTGTTTCATGGTAATCATAAAGGGTCGTCAAAGTGACAAAAAGCTGTTAAAATAAATGATTTGTATGTAAGTATTACCACAAATGAAATGAAGTCCTTCCTAGGGCGTCCCCTCCTCGTCCTTGAAACATAAGGAACATGCACACTAAATCCTCCAAGAGTATCCTTTCTAGTAGGATAAATTGTGCCTGGACACTCAACCTCATGGAAAGGTGCTACCCGCGGTTTCAGCAACACTTCATGTGCAGTCTTTTTTGCAGGTGAAGAAAGTTTTCCAGTGGAGTCATGAGTCTCAATGTCTGAAAGCTCCTCTATGTATCTTTTTGTTGGCTTTCTAGTTCTCTTGTTAGTGCTTTGATCAGTAAGGAGATTTCCTTGTGGTTCATCATTATGTATTGGTACTCTTTTGAACCTCTTGGAAGATCCTTGTTGGTCCTCACTATGATAGTAGGAGCTAGATGGTGAGTCCCCTTCGTTTCCTGGATATATAACTTGATCCCTAACCAGAGAAGTAGCTTGAAACCCAATCTTGGGTATTTCACCCGTGTATTGCATCTCTTGCTTGGCATCCTTACCAAAAATTTTGTAGTCTTTAACTACACAGCCTGAACTTGGAACATCACAGGAGTTGGTCAAGCCCATTGTAATCCGTCTTTTGAGCCATATCTTGTCCTTGACAGTGGTCTGCCGCCCAAATGTGGCTCTAAATGCCTCCTGAAGTTCTCTAAGAGTAAGATCATCCAAACAGACTTCTCCCCTTAATATGGAAAAATCAGGCACAGAACTATTAACTCCAGAAACAGATGGTTCTGTTTCTGTAGATGTGTCATCCACAGGTCTTGAGCAAGCATCAGCCTTGTCTTTTTCAGCATTGCATGAGTCATTTAACACGGTTGATTTTGTAGTTTCAGTTGAAGCATTGTCCTGTTGAGCGATGTTGTTGTCCCCTTGTTCTATAAGAAATTTATCTGGCTGCTGACCGTGAACAACAGTACACAGCGAGAGAGGACTAAGGGAATTATCCAATGACTGTAGCCTATTTTCCTGTGTAATGATATGCATCTTCTTAAAGTTGCATCGACTTGAACATGTACAAAAATAGTTTTAATTAAAGTTGACATCGTGTTTAGTAAAATTAATTAAAGCGGGCAAATTGAAATCTCAACTGCGAGTTCCTACAAAACCAGATAATCCATACCCTATATCAACACCACGCCAAATTTAACTGGAAAATATTGACAAGTTTTGGCTTTTTTAGGTTCATATAAGCTTTACTACGCACCTAGATATAACATATATCTAGCAAAATCTATGAATCTAGAAAAGCCAAAACGACCTACATTTTGAAATGGAGAGAGTAGCAGAAACATAGTATCTCACAATAGAACTGAAAAGCTACTCCCACAGCAGACAATTATGATGAACAAGAGATAAATAATATACCTCTAAGTCAGCCCCCAATTTTTGTGCGTGTAGTTCTGTAGTCTTCAGTTTAGAAGAGCCATCTGCGCAAGATTAGTATACAGTGAGCATCACTAGAAGTGAAAACAGTTGAAATAATACAAGAATTTTGTCAGTTTCTAGGCTAGCAGGCTGTATTCCAATGAGATATCATAAAATCTTGTTCCGATGAAATTAGATTTACCCAAAAGAAAAACATGTAACAATATAGTAGTTCAAAACTGGATTATTCTATTGACATCACCTTCCAAGTCAGACTTCTTCATTAAGATGCAATCACTGCTGAAAAACTCTTCTACATGCCCTACATCTTCAATAGAAGGAAGATCAACCTTCTCATCATGAAGAAAATGTTCAAATTGCAAAACATCATCCTCTGTAGCAGGAACAAGTGTTCCATCACCTTCAACCTGCACAAATTTAAAGTAAGCGTTTTTTTAAAGGATTCAGTAACCACAAAACAAATATCTTGCTGAGATTTATATACATATGGCCAGTATAACTAACTAGGAATTTACCCGAACTAGCTGATAGACCACAGGATCAGAACTGCCTTTCTTTTCAAAGTCATTCTCTTCACTTTTACTAACTAGAGCACCATGTGAGTCACCCACTTCCATAGATAAGTGCAAACTTCATTCAAAGCTCGTAGCAATCAAAAGAAGCCCAGTATGAAAACCTACAGTCAGAAAGTGAATTCAAAATTATGAATTCAGAGGACTAAAGATGTTGTGGTCAATTCATAAACCCTAGAGCAAACAAAGAAAAATAATGATATAATAAATGCAATAACTAATTCTGGGTAGATAGACTAAAATTGTGATGATAAATAAAAAAGACACGGAGAAAAGGACGTGTGTGATTACATACGAGCTATTGCAAGATGAAACGAAACATGGATCCCATCTGATTTGATAAGCTCTATGCAGCTTTTTTTTTTATCATTGTCCATCGGTTTGCAATCAAACTTCAACAATTAGAGTAGAATTCAGTGAGAGTGTATTTAAGCCATCAATTCTAGTTCGGCATCGATGCAATTATCAATCACTCAATCAAGAGCAGAATGACAATAAAAGAGAATGCAGTGCAAAGTCAGCGACAAAGTAAGCAAGGGTTATGCAACACCCCTTGTATCAATGAGCTCTAGCTTATGTTGGACTGTGAATTTCATAATGAAAAACCAATTTCTTGCATTATGCCAGCATTCAACGAAAATTGCATTCTGTTGCTACGAATAGTTTGGTTGCTCAGAGCTAGTCAAGCATGCATCATGCAAATGGTACAAGAGACATTTTGTAGTAGTCGAGCTGTTCCAAGTTACCCACTAAAGTTATGCAGTATATGGGTAGAACAAATAGCCACATCACTACTTGCTCCTAAAAGCCAAAATGAAACGATCGCTGCCTGTACAGCTATGTAATTTTTTTAATTAAAAAAACTGCACGTAGGCAATACTGAATTTCTTAGCTAAATGGATCTCATCCTAGAAAATAATAGAAGGGGCCAAGTCCAAGGGGAGGCCATCACAAACCTAAACCCATCCGAGTTCCAAGTGATCACAGCAGTATCTATCAAAATAGTTATTCCCACAGTTTAATCCACACTTATAACCATTACTCCACTCTACAACTGCGCAAGAACTCATAGATTGACCAAATATACCCCACGTATCTACAAAGATAATAGATACAGGAACCGAGTTATGAAAACAGAAACAAAATCCCCACCAAGAACTACCCAGAGCTCGCTAAAATCCAAACGATCGGAGCGAGGATACCAAATTGGCACCGTTTATGGCTACAAAATGCTCTATTGATCCGTCAGAATAGCAATTACAGTACACGAATAGGCAGGATCGAGCCTACTTCCCGAGCACAAAAAATATTCGCTAATCCGCTACCACATGAAAGACCTGGAGCAACTACCCTCCTCAAAGCTCGACCAAGGCCACATCCACATAACATAAAATTGGGAGCACAAAACACATGAACCAAGCAGAGCCCAACACGTCTGACCATACAGAACCCAAATTGGCTCGCAAACAGCCCAATCGCACCGAAACTAACCGCGAGAAACAGCCTGCAAGAGCATCAATCGAGCGGATCCCAGTGTGCCTGCTCACCGTGATCAGCAGCAGCAGCAGCTCGATCCGCGCAGCATTGCCCCCGGTCGTCCTAACTGAGGAGCCGATCAGATCGCGCACGGCGGCCGGGTTGCTCACTCCGCTTCGCTTCGGGGGGTGGGGGAGCTCGGTTTCGTCGCGATCTAGAGAACAGGGGAGGAGGAAAGCCGGGAGGCCTTGTTTGGCATCGGGAGGAGGAGCCGAGGAGGTGGTTTCGAAAAGGTGAGGGGAGGAAGGAAGGGGAATCCAGTCGTGGCAGCGCCGGCGGGCGGCTGGGATCGATTCTGGATGGCGGATCGTACGGCTAAGCGTCGAGGGACGGGTAGGGGGGTGGTGCCGCCCACGCGGACACGCCCTACTGACCAACGGGGGATGGGCGGCTTCTCGATCTCGAGCACGCAAAGATTGGCGAGCCGAGCCCGAGCCGAGCGGACCGGGCGAGCCACTGAGCTCACTTCCGCCAAAAAAGCGGTGACGTGTGTAACTAACGCGTGGTTCGGTTTTTGTTTCCGTGTGTGCTCGGAGAGTTTTGGAGTTTGGGATACCAGCAAGCATCCGAAACATTCGCGTATTTGCTATTGTTTGCATTCGCGTATTTGCTTTTCTTTGATAGCCAATACTACTGTACTAGCCATGCTTAAGTTTTGCTTGTGGCGAACTAACAACTGCCTGATTCCTGTCCAAATCAGTATTGCTTGAACCGTTAGGTGGTTATGCTTTGCCGAATTAATAGTTCCGTGCATAGTTTTGAAAATGTCTGCTTTGGCGGCGTGTTGATCGGTGCATATTTGTCTTTTCCTTTTTGAAGAGTCCGCGCGTGATTTGGTTTCCAAATTTTATTTGCACTTTGATATAAAATCTGACAACTATGGCACACGCACGGGACGAATCGTATCACACTGTGCTGGCTTACGGAGTATGTAACACATCTGCATCACCTGCCAGCCATCAACAATGTGGGCACTTGACAGCTTGCACAAACAGCCTTCCTTTTCTTACCCAAAAAAAAAAAGGTTTTGCTTTTGCTGAATTTTTTTTAAATAACCACTGTGTCATCAAGCAGGCCATGCGCTTCCATGGAAGCAGTAGATTCGGGAATGATTCGGTATTTGTGGGCCAGTGGAAACCAGCGCTGGCTTGGTGGAGATTCAAGGCCCAAAGTCTATGTTGGGCTACAGTAATCGCGGCATCTGCAAGCCCTCCCGCCCAGTTCACTGGGCTCAGATCGTGCTTCGGCCTACGAGCCTCTGCCAGTGAACGGCACCGGCTCTGGCCCCCTGGACCCTGGTGGAGTTGTGGTTCCATGCGCGGCGCGGCGGCGACGGCACCGGCGGCCGGGTGCCCGGGTTGTACTTGTACCGGAGAAACTGAGACGGTTCCAACCGTCAGATCACAGATGGCGGGTACGAACCGATGCGGAGCCAGTAGATGCTCTGAGCTAGTGGCCACCACTCTCCTATAAGCGAGATCGAGCACTAAGTATCAAAGCCCGGACATAGACCATGGCGAGGTGATGATCGCAATTAGTGCTTCCTAGGTTCACTGGTTCTCCGTCCTTTCTCCGTAAGCTCTGCACTTTTCTGGCTTTTGTAGAGATCAGATCTCGTCTAATAGCACTTCCCTTTGGCCTTTTATGCCCCGTTATTGGGCTGCACAATCATGAACCCGTAGTTAGGGAAAGGGGAGCGCATCATTCAGATGTCTTGCAAGCAAAGCCATCCGTCCATTGCACCGGCACGTCGGGCTTTTCTTTCATTGGCCCGGGAAACCAGCTTTGGGAGACACCTGGGATTTGCCTTTCATGTGGGCGTGTGGCACACTACTAGTCATTCTCACACTACCTCTGATGTACTACGGCCCTGTTTAGATGTTTAGCGAATTTTTTTTCGAGTATGTCGGACACACATTTGAAGTATTAAATATAGACTAATACAAAACTAATTACAGATTCAGTCAGTACATCGCAAGACGAACCTAATGAGTCTAATTAATCCGTCATTAGCACATGTTTACTGTAGCAATTATTGTCTAATCACGACCTAACTAGGCTCATTAGATTCGTCTCGCGAAGTACACTCCATCCATATAATGGGTTATTTTTTCGACTACATTTAATATGCCATGCATGTGAGGGAACATACTCGGAAAAAATTTCGCGAAACATCTTAACAGGGCCTACAATTCAAGATTCAGGAGACGAATTGCGTTGCAGACTTGCAGTTGATGCGCCTCGTAGCAGGTTCCGTCGTCAGTCGTCACCTTCTTGAGCTATGCCTCTGCGCACTCTGCTTTCGTCGCCGCCCCATCAGCGGCGCAGAAAGCTCTCGGGCCCGGCCGTTCCCAACAAACTCCGTCGTGGGGGGAGAATCAGAGAAAAAGTATTCGGAAACTCGAGTGCGGACGGCGTCACCCACCCACCCACCTCCATTTCCACCTGTGCCTCTGCGTCCGTGTCCGTGTGTGCGCCGCATTTTCCAAACCCCCCCTGATCGTTCACCCACGCACGAACGCGCCACCACCACACCACCCAGACCATCCTCCTCAGAATTCTCCTCTCCTCGCCGCAACTCCACCACGATCACCTCCGCGCTCCGCACACGCGCACGCGCCCGCGGCCACCATGTCTCCTCCGCACGAGAGCGCCCGCGTCCCGCCGGCTCGGCCCAACCGGGGCCACCAGCCGTCCTTCTCCGCCGCGCTGCTCGACGCCATCTACCACTCCCTCGAGGCCGACGCCGACGCCGTCGCGCTCGCGCGCTCGTCCACGGAGACCCGCCCCGTGCCAGCGTCGCCGGTCTCGAGCCGCCGCCACCGCCGTGCTGCGTCCGCCACATCAGCATCCTCGCCGTCCCGCCCCTCGGTCCGGTCTCCGCGGCTGCAGAGGCCGCCGCGGCCGTGCCGTGTCCGGCCGGACCCGCATCCCAACTCCCTCCTCCTGCCTCCGCCGCCGCCGCCTCTGCCCCCGCCACATGAGCCGACGGGGTGCCGTGCCGATCAGAAGAAGAAGAGCAGGAAGAGCAAGAAGAAGACGGCGAAATCGAAGGTAGCGCCATTCGCGTGCCTCCTCAACGCCCTGCTCTGCAACAGGAGGCCGGCGAGGCCGGACGACGCCGGCCACCACACGCCGCGGGCGACGGCGTTCGCGGCGGAGCCGGCGTCCGCGAGGTCGATCCTCTCGTCGCGCGCGTCGCGGCGGGAGTCGGCGGCGGCGGCGGGGGGCGTCCTGACGCCGGCGCGGCGCGCGGTGAGGTTCTCGCCCGTGGCGGTGGTGGTGGGCGGCGGCGGGGTGCAGCAGGTCGGGACGGCGACGACGACGAGGCTGCGGGAAGCCGCCGCCGCGGAGGCGGAGGCGGAGGCGGTGGCGCAGGCGAAGACGGAGTCCGCGGCGGAGGCGGAGAGGCGGGTGGAGGAGCTGCTGCGCGCGCTCGGCGTGGCGGAGGAGAGGGAGAGGGCAAAGGAGAGCAGCGAGTCCAGCTCCGACCTCTTCGAGCTCGAGAGCTTGCCGGCGGCGGCGTTCGAGGACGCCGAGCCGCCTCGCCCGCGAGCTTCCGCCGGCGCGGCGCCGCTGGCGAGGCCGCGGCCCCGAGTTGTATGAGATAGTTGGCTATCGTAGCTGGCTAGCTGCAATGCTGTACAACAATGAACTACCTGTTTGTGATGATCTCCGCCGGGGCTTGACTGATAAACAGGCGCAGCATCTTCCATTTTAGCTTGCCGCAAAATTCAAAACTGCATCCGAAGGTTTAAGCTGCTCAAGGATATTTTGCACTGGCGCATTGCTACTCCAGCAATGTTCCTTTTAAGCGGTTGCGTTTGTCAGGATTCAGGAATGACGATCAAAGAACCTGATCCTGGGCCGGGCCGGGCTCTCCCCACGCATTCGGTTGCATTGCCAACAAACAACAATTGCCTGTAATCAGATTGTTGGGCCAATACATTACAGTGGCCCATTGGCCCAACAATCCCCACGAACCCAGATCCTGGGCCGGGCCGGGCTCTCCCCACGATTGTGTATAAATCGGCGCATTCGGCAGCGTTGCGAAACTGTTAGACGCGCGTTTCTCAGGGACAACCATGATCCATGGCCGCTGTCAAGCCTGTTGTGTAGAAGTAAAAAAACTCGACCCGCGGGGGTGAAGACCCACCCTGAGGTATTGTATTAAGAAGAAGACCTTCTCACACAGGTCAAGAAAATCCCCGAACCCCCACCCCACCCATACACAGGGAACCGTTGCCTGTGAGACGGGCCGGTACTATTGCCATGTGCTTTGGTGTGGGATGGACGAGGAGATTTTTTTCGCTGAGACGCCCAGCGCCGAGCCTGGGGCTCGAACGTTGGCGGGCAGCGAGCCACGACGGGCTCCTGCCTTCCGCTAGCCACTAGGCCTTGGAGCGGTTCTCAATGTTATGTCAAAGAAATGACTACGCCTTGGTTATGTCAAAGAAATGGCTTGAAGCATGGCGGCAGCTATGCTGTCAAAGCTTTGTCTAGGCCCATCGATCTGGTGCTTTATCTCCGCCCAGTCTGTTCAGTGGTGAATATACCCTGGGTAACTTCGACAGCATGCGGAAAGGATCCCACGTTCCCATCGGCCATCAACACCACTTCAATTTTTTTATAAAAAAAGTGGAATATTCACCGATGACCAATTCGGTTATACAATTATGCATACTCCCTCCGTATAGAAAATAGATGGTGTTTTGGATAACGACACGGTCTCCAAAACATGACTTTGACTTCTTATTTTTACAAAAATATTTATTAAAAATAATATATTTATATTTTTAAAAAATACTTTTCAAGACAAATCTATTCGTATGGCTTTCACATTTCCAAACTCAACGACTTAAAAGTTATTCGTGATTTATATTCCCAATGTTTGACTAAAATCTTGTCCAAAACATAATCTATTTACTAGATGGAGGGAATATCTGTGTCGGACATGGAGGCCTAGGGCCGACACGGACGCAGGAAGAACTCCGAAGGAGGATATGGCAACGCGTAGAGACCGTGGCGCAAGGCGACAACAGGACTCTACGGATATGGAAACTAGTCGATATATGGAAAGCACTCGCATAGCGAGACTTGCTCGGGTTACTACTCGAACTAGACTAGGATTCCACTCTTCTAACCCTGCCCGCCAGTATATAAGGCAGGGCAAGGACCCCTCTCAAAACACGAATACGATCGACGATCCATGAGATACAGATTCAACTAGTCTTATTGATCAGCAACTAGATCGATAGGGCAAGCTTGTACTCATATTTACACTACGTAATACAAGATCAACAACAGGACGTAGGGTATTACGCCTAGTTGGCGGCCCGAACCTGTATAAATCTCGTTTCACGTAACCATCGAGTTCCTGATTCTATGAACACTCCACCAAAACTCTACTGCCTAGGGATACCCTCGGTAGGATTGCGAGTAAAACATCGACAATCTGTGTACAAAAGAGTACTCCACTGAGGTTCTACACATGTACAGACCACTTTTACTTTATTTTATTTTTGAAAAATTGGCAGGAGTACCGCCGTGTCATTAAGACCACTCTTTATTCAGAAGTGGCAACGAGCTGAACTTCTGGTTTTCCACTCTTTTCCCCTGAGAAAACAAACTTTGAAAAAGGTCCGTTCCAGCGGACAGCTGAAGCTTTGTGCAGAAGGTACCAACAAAGTACAAGCATTCCTGATAGGGCACCCATGCCATTGCACTTTCAGAGTGCTTGCCCCGTCCTTTGGAAGCTGGAACATATCCTACGGAGTATCATGGCTACTGTACTGAGTGCTGACTATTCGCCAGATCTCGCTGCCATTGGACTGCATCATGAAAGGTGAAACTGTGAAAGCCAATGGAGCAGGCAACCTTTGGCAGAAATAGCAAACGCTGGGGAGAATAATCATGCTACTTTGGGAACCCTAGTACTGGTAGGCAGCACGCTTGGCCGCATGAACCATGGCATGGAGCCATGGAGCCCCCAAAGTGGATAGCATCATCGGCTGCATGCATATGCAGGAGGGCTTTTCTGGGTGCTTCGGTGGTCCAGCGATGCCCGATTCGGCATTGTTAATTGCACAAGGTTCTCCATTACGGCACAACAAGTTGCTCCTTCGTAAGAATTTTCATGGCAGTGTTTGACTCACCTAAAGAGACAGCACCAGGACCGGATGGATACATCGGCTTATTTTACACCACCTGTTAGAATATAATCAAGACAGATGTGACACAGGCCTTACACCAACTGTTCAACCTTCGTGCATCCCATTGGAATCTCCTCAACTCTGCCAATATAGCTCTTCTACAGAGAAAAGAAGGAGCCGAGTCACCCACTGACTATCGCCCGGTCAGCCTGATGCACAGCATGGCCAAACTGATGGGGAAGATTCTAGCCAACCGCCTAGCACCACATCTTGAAAGTCTAGTATCACCAAGTCAGAGCGCATTTATACGAGGCCGGAGTATACATGATAATTTTCAATATGTTCAGGGTGCGGTTAACCATTTCCACAAGATCAAGACACCAATGTTCTTCCTCAAACTGGACATTGCCAAAGCATTCGATTGTGTCCGATGGGACTACATCCTGGAAGTCTTACACCGGCTAGGGTTTGGTCAGAGATGGCGTGATCTCATTTCACTAATCTGGTCCACCACCACATCCCGCATTCTATTGAATGGCACAACGGGTCGACCAATCAGACACCGAAGAGGACTGCGGCAGGGTGACCCCTTTCTCCTATGTTGTTCATTCTTGCTATTGACCCACTACAAGCGATTCTCAACAAGGCAACGCAGCAAGGACTCCTCTCGCCAATCGGCGCCGGCCCCATTCGGCTGCGTACAAGCCTATATGCCGATGATGCAGCACTGTTCGTCAGACCAACAGCAGCCGATTTGCAACATCTACAACAAATTCTGCTCACATTTGGCGAAGCAACAGGGCTGCACACCAATTTTGCCAAGTCAGCGCTCTACCCAATTTGTTGTAATGACCCAGCATTAGAGCAGATTACTCAGGTTTTCCAAGGTACCACGACCCAATTTCCATGCAAATACCTCGGACTGCCTCTACACATTGGTCGCATGCGACGAGCAGCGGAACAAGTGCTGATTGATAAAGTGGGCGCCCGACTTCCTGGCTGGAAGGGGCGTCTCTTAACCAAAGTAGGAAGGCAGACACCGGTACAGTCCATTCTATCATCAATCCCCACGTACCACATGACGGCCTTTCCTTTGTCCAATTCGGCGGTCAAACAGATCGACCGCCTACGCCGAAACTTCCTGTGGAAAGGCGCAGAAACGGCGAGGGCTGGACACTGCCTGGTAAATTGGAGGCGGGTTTTGCAGGCCAAAGTGGCTAGGGGGATTGGGACTGCCGGATCTAGTAGCCTATAACCGAGCCTTACGACTCCGATAGCTATGGTTCAAATGGAAGAACCCTGACAAGCCCACATGCCGATCAACCTATCATCGACTGAACATGAGTTGTTCAGAGCTTGCACAGTGATCACGGTTGGCAACGGTCGGCGGACAAATTTTTGGAAGGACAATTGGCTCAATGGTCGTGCACCCAAAGACATTGCGCCTGACTGCTTTCGCTTGGCTTGGCGTAAGAACAAATCAGTAGCTCATGCTCTCACAAATCGAAATTGGATGCGTGGTCTGCGGCGTATTGGTACAGTCTCGGCATTACGACAGTATGTTGACCTCTGGACACAACTACGGCGAGGACATCTAACTGAAGAGGAAGATACTATCACCTGAAAATTCACAGCAACGGGGAACTGCTCCACCAAATCAGCCTACCACGCACAGTTTCTCGGATCCCGTCCAGACTACTCATGGCGACAGATATGGCAAGCAAAAGTCGAGAACAAATGCCGCTTCTTCACCTGGCTCCTACTACAATGCCGACTGTCCACTGCAGACCGCTTAAACAAGCGGGGAGGCCAAGCAAACCCAATTTGCCAATTATGCCGCATTAGGCCTGAAACTCACACACACATGATAGCAAACTGTACGTTTGCAAAGGGGGTATGGCAGCGCATCGCCACTCTGTTCAGCATGCCTCAGCTTTAACGTCGCTATCTATACCACCTGGAACATATGGAAAGAGAGATGCAAACGAGTATTTGACAACAAAGCTACAAGTGCAGACCAACTGTGTGAACTCATTTGACAGGACGTTGCCAATTACAATGTGGCCACAGACATCACGGTGTGAGATGCCCCCGTGTAGGATCTAGGATACCGACTAGAGGGGGGTGAATAGGCGGTTTTAACTAAAAACAAAGCACTAATAAAAATTATTAGTAACACAAGAGAAAACCTATTTCTACTTGATTCTAAACTAGGTCAAGGTTTGCAACCTAGGGTGACAAGTATGATTCAATCTCTATGAATGTAAATGATCAAGACAAATAGCAAAATATAAATGAGTGAAGGAATGATCAATCACACGAGAGACCGAAATTTTTCCCGTGGTGTCGATGACTTGCCGGTCACCCCTAATCCACGTTGAGGTGGATTCAAAGCTTCAACCGCTTCTCTATCAAGTCACACTTGATGTATAAGCCGGCTTGAATGCAATGAACCTCTCCAAACCTCGATTCCACTAGAGTTGCCCTTTACCGCTCCGGTGAGGTGAGCACAAGACCTCTCACAATCTTCCAAGGCTTCTTCACAATCTTCTTGAAGAGCTCAATGGAAATCACACACCAAGCCGTCTAGGAGGCGGCAACCTCCAAGAGTAACAAGCCAATGACGCTTGCTTGATGTTCTCCTAGTGCCTCAATGCTCAATGCAATCCAAAGCAATGCACTAGAACTCTTCACACTCACAAGAATGCAATCCCTTAGCAAATGAGTATGAGAGGAATGAGAGAGGGGACTCTTGGGTCAAGTGAGCTTTCAGAATTGCCAAGAGAGTCTCCCCAAACCTGTGGGATAAGTATATATACTCCCCACCTTTCCAACTAGCCGTTATGTGTAAAACTCGTGAAAACAGAGCACTGGCGGACCGTTCGCCTAAGAGGGGGCGGACCGTCCGCCCGAGCCCAACGGCTACTATTTCAAAAGGTCAAACGTGTCAGAAGTGACCGTTACGGGGTTGGCGGACCGTCCGCCCAACAAGGGCGGACCGTCCGCCTCTTAGTTAGAAAATGATCACCACACGACTAAGGACTACGTTTCACAAAGGCAGACCGTCCGCCTTATAAAAGTGTCCTGAAACCTCCAGAAAACGTCTCTGCGTGAACGGTCCGCGAAAGGGTCCGCCTCATGCAAAAATAGCCCGCGGACCGTCCGCTTGAACCCGGCGGACCGTCCGCCTAAGAAAGACGGCAGGGCCCTTTTATCAACACTTAGCCGATTTTCTTTCAACCAGATGTGAGGCAGACCGTCCGCCATCCCAAGGGCGGACCGTCCGCCTGACTAAAATCAGTAAGGTTGAATTCCCTTCAACTTTTGAAAACGAAGTTAGCTCTCATGCATGCACTTATACTATTTGAGCAAGTTGGCACTAGAATCATAACAAGCAATCACAATTGACCCCTCTTAATAGTACGGCTATCTAGCCTATCAATCCGGTCAAATTTTCTTCTCTAAAACACCTTAGGACCGGTAAAAGAAAACAACCTATATTTTACCTTTTCCTTTAGCATCCTCTTGCTTCAATATACGGCGATATATCGTTGTCATTCATTGAAGCTCATTCATTCATCCGGACTAACCTAATCTCATCATCTCAATAGAATTGTTAGTCCATTGATGATTGTCATTAATTACCAAAACACATTTAGGGGCCTAGATGCACTTTCACCCCGGCATCGTTGCAAGCGTTGTCCTTTCCAGTTTCTGGTTTTAGTATTGCATTAGTATTAGACATTAGCTCTGTAAATATTCTAGTCTAGACTGTGTACACTGTTCTGTTTCTTCTTCTATAATGAAATGGCAGAGCACCTGCCCGAGCTTGCTAAAAAAAAATTCATGGCATGTATGGGGACCCTTTCCTCCTTTCCTCGTAAGCGTAATGATACCTGCTACTAATACTAGTAAGCTTGAGATTCTGAAACAGAGAATACATCTGTGTTAACTGTTAAGTGGGACTGCTTTGGGCACTGGAACTGCTCGGCACAGTGGGACTAGGAGCAACTCCACGCCAGGCCTCAAATGGGTTCAAGTGAAAAAACAACTTCAGCGGGCTTCTAAATGAGCTACCATTTTGTGGAGGCCTCCAAAATTTAGTCTAGAACCCCTACAAATGGAGGCCCTCAAAATAGGCTGGAGTATAGAGATAATTTCAAGCCCTAAACTTTTATAGGCCCACAAAAAATAAAAAAATAGGGGATCATATTTAGTCATTGGGCTGGAGTTGAGCAACTCCAACAGCCTAGCTGAAAATGGATGGCCAAAATCTTGATTTAGCTATTATGTAAAACAGAAAAAACTACTAAAAAAGTGTTCAAATCCAACAGCCTCTGTATGAATAGCTCGTGAGGTAGGCTATCTAATATAAAGAGCGAATGAGGTGGGATGAAGAGCCACTAAATTTGAAGAGTCATATATAGAGTCTGTTGGAAACCTTTTTTTTTAATAATAGCTAAATTTAACTTTAAAAAATGATTTGCCTAGTCTTGGAGATGCCCTTATGGGAAGAAAAAAGATTCTTGATATCTTTTCGTAACTGCCGCTGAGGCACGTCTTTTCTGTGGAAGCTTGCCTGAGTCTCAAAAAAAACTAAAAGTTTGCAGATTTCAAACTATAATCGGTAAGCTAAGGTCATGATCTTTTGTCTGCTTGTCCAGACAGGCAAAAACACTAGAAACTGGAAATATCTAATATATAGAATGACTAAAATGCAGGGTGCTTAATATTTTAACAAATTGAAACAACATAGTATAGGCATGTATGACTCGTCAAAAGATGCAGTTTTATGCCAATTGCTCAAGCGGAGCGTGTGAAAGTTATTTGTCGGCCTGCTTAAAAGTGGTCCTACTGCTCGTTAGTTATGTGCAACGCTAGTAATAATTTATATATGGAACCTAGTGTCGGCAGTTTTTGGGTACTGCCACTTGCCTTCTTATTATAATACTAGTCTTGAGTTGCTACTTATCAATAATGTACGGAATTTAGATACAAATATATAAGATTCACCAAATTTATCATTTTGGACTTAATAAGATTCAGCTTGAAGAACTAATTTTGATGTTTTTGAAGCAATCTTTCTGCTCAGTATCGTAAGAGATGTCGGCCCAGTCTTTAATTTGTAAGAGTTCACAGAGATAGAGTATGCATATGAGAGTGCACCCACAGAATTTAGTGCACATGCGTGTATATGAACGTTTCCATCCTTATCTAAAAAAAATATGAACGTTTCCATACGTACTCTACGAATAAAACAGTGTGTTTTGAAAGAAAGAAAGAAAAACTAAAATGTTTTTGAACCGTTACATCAACCATCCGCGTAACAAGTTAGCAGCTCATCCAAATTCACACACCGTCCTTACCGAGCCTGTGCGTGCCCATAATACGTTTCATTATCTTTAACGAACATTGCTATAGATAGCAACCCCTGGAATAAAACTACCCGGACGACCGAGCTACCAATTCATGGAACCAGCCCCACTCCCCGCTCTATTGACCCATCGGATGCTAGCCCCCAACAAACACCTCGGTGTTCTCATGCGATGGGCCACGCCCTGACGTTGCCAAATTGGAAATTTGGTGCTCATGATGTTTAGTGCCATTTTCCCCCCTTTTTAATTGTCTTGATGTGTCATGTTAACCATAGTTATTGCTATGGGCACCTCGACTTGGGATGTAGAGCACTTCTCTTTTCTTTTGCTTTAATTTGTGAAGTCATGTAGTCTGGTCATTAGTGATGGTTTTTCTGTTTATTTAGTTGAAAAAGTCATTACGACAGCTAATTCAACGTGATTCAAATCATACTAGATACACATAATTATTTGATTTTCATCCTTGTTACATTTTATTTAAAATCATATGAAGATTAAAAGAGACTAGAAATAATATTTCTCCAAGTATTAGAGGAAAGATGACGATTTTTACATGCCAAAACCATGACATTAAAGTAGATTATGAGCATTGTGTGTGTGCGTTTTTTTAAAGTGTACCTAACTTTGAAAAGTGATATTAGCAATGCATCAAGTTGCATCGTTACCATTTTATTATCTCTCTAAAACTACCTATAGTTTCGATCAATCCGGCCAATGCAATTACTATATCCGATCATATCCTCTTTGTTTGTCCTGTATAGCAACAACGATCTAGTGCACCTATAATAATTGATACAAATCGGTCCCCTCTATTAATAAAACAAACAATATTAATTCTTGTAACACACAAGAAATAGCTCGAACTTTTCAAAAAGGAAAACAACAAGTAGATACTCCCTCGTCCAGAAAGAATGCACTTCTCGCTTTCCGAAAAATTCCAGAATATTAAGTTTGACCAATTATAAATAAAAAATATAAATATTTATGATATGAAATATATATCATTAGATTCGTTTTCAAATGTAGTTTTTTAACAAATTTATTTAGAGCCATAAATATGAATACAATTCACTAAAAATTTGGTCAAACATGAACCACTTTAACTGGCACGCTACCCAAACAAGCATTCTTTTTAGGACAGAGGTAGTATAGCGTCATGCGTATAATCTATCGCGAGCCTACTCCCCAACCCAGAGTAGCTAAGTGCGGCAGAATGCTACTTCCTAGGTTGGGGTTAAGCCAAATACTTTCTCCACTAATCCAGTTCTTGTCCCGCAAAATAGAGAGTGCGTCGAAGCTTATCTTCTTTCTAGCCATGTGACTGTCAATAGTTTTTATGGTTTTTGTCTGTATTTACTAGAAGAAATCATTTCCGTGACTAACTCAACATTACTCAAATCATGGCGTGACCTGACATTATATTTGCCCGCAACCCATGCTGTATTTTATAAACAGTGCATAGATGATATAAATTCAATTATAATGTTATTTAGGTAGGCTAACAATTATCATCATAGCAATATTCATATTCAGTTACCTTAAAGTAAGCTATGAGCATTGTATTCCCCAAGAAAAGTATACTGTAAGTCTGAAAAGTTGTTGCGCCACCACTGCATTATGCATGCCAAGATGCGCCACTATCAATTTGTTGCTCTCTCCGAGAATAAATAATCATTGCTTCAACCCATAGATCAGACCATGCGGGCTGAGTCATAATAATACCCGTTTGTATGATTCGTTCCTCGCTTATAGCGACGGCTACTATCTAATAAATCTAGATTGTAGATATGAATTGGTCCCGTATACTGATAGAACTAGCAACCACTCTTTAAAAAACGGTTGCACCTTCGTCTTGTTGGTGGTATAAACCTACAAAGCCGGAATACAACCTTACCTTCGGGTAGCGAAACCATTGCTGTCTAGTGTTTCATGCTGCTCCCACTTGCCAAAGCAAAAGGTGGCACACCGGATGTGGCCATGTGGGCATACAAAATCGCAATAAAATAAGAACCTGTGGGGGCTTCGAGGAACAAGATGGGGGATAAAAGAACGGCGCAAGTGGAGTGATGCAGCCGAGGGGGCCAGAGGAAGGGACGCGCGCGCGGGGAGGTGGCAAGGCGCAGAGGGCAGCTTTGCTCGGCGGACGCACCGAGGGAGGCGCGTGGGAGCCATGCTCCCCTCTTCGTCTTCCTCTCCCTCTTCCAAAGGTCTCCATCTCTCTTCTCCGCCATGATCCTAGCTAGCTAGTATGGAAATCCTTCTTTGCTGCGTTGATCCGTCATGTACACGTCCTTGGATTGCGCTAGTTATTAATCCTGCAGATGCTTTCTTGGAGCGTGTTTCTTCCCCGCATGCGTTCTTGGTCCCTGAGACACGGTGGATTAGATGTCTGCGTAGTTTAGGTTTAAAACTTGAGGAATCTTTTAGGAGTTTGGTTGGGTTCTTGGGACCTTGCATCTTCTTTTGATATGAGGTTATGTGTGCTAGCAGATTTGCTTGCATGTCTCTTGGACAGACAGGTTGACTAGTCTTCTGTACTTGGAACGCTGCTATTGGATGTCACTGCGGTGGAGCGTTTCTTGACTTGTAGACGTGGTAGTTTTTGTCTTCCTTACCATGAATTAGCTTGGAGTTTTTCGTGATTTGTAGTAGTCTTGTACTGTGCCTTATGATCTATACGCATGTTAATTGGGACCGTATCATTGTATATACTTTAATTTTGTTATAGTTTTGTAATTAAGAAAAGATTCTGCTATTGCTCGATAGTGACCCTTTCCTAGATGTGAAATAATAGTGGCAGTTGTTTATTCTGAAAACTTGTTTTATGGATCAGCTATATGATCCATAAAAATATGTTTGGGTGTTGCTTAGACTTTGTCAGTACAAGAAACACCTAAACAAGAAGTGTTGTATGTTTCGGATGTTATTATTACTCTCTTTTGCTGCATCAGATTAGGATTCTTTGTTACATTCAAATTTCTTTTAGTAACTTGCACTGTGCAATAATGCCTTCATTTCTTTTATCAGGTAACTCCTTTAGGAAAACAGTTAATGATCACATGAGATCAACTTTAACTTTTGATAATAAGCAACCTCTATTTGCAAGTCAAGACATTGACTACGGCCAGCCAATAGTAAGATTCATGGTGATCCATTACTTTACTTTTATTCAAAATTGATAAGAAGTCACTTGTTCTGGTTTATCAAACAGTTTTGAGAGCGCGTCCTATTGTTTACACGGGGCTGTGCATCTGATTGTTTTTTCCTGTACCCAGGCTTGCATTTCATACCCATACAATGATTCTGGCTCAGGAGGTGTTTGGGCAGCCTATGGGTCACGCACCAGTAATGCCTCTGTGGTATGCCCCTCTAGGCTCTAGGCCGGCCTCTATACATTGTTGTACTGAAATCTCTTAAGGCCTTTGAACTGAGATGATGGTGCATGTTAGCTTTTGAAATGTTGAACTGAACTGACGGTGCATGTTCGCATTTGAAATTTTACATGGCAACAATTAATAGTTTGGGTACTCTCCTACATTTAAGTTCATTTCCGTATCGATTCTATTATTTTATCTGAATTATCCATTGCTACGATCTGATGTAGAAACTTAAGCAGATTAGTGAGTAGCCTAATACCTTACTGATTTTCCATTTCAATTTTCAAGCAGACACTGTCAGGGTTGATCCTTAGGTCCTTGCATAAGCATATCAACTCAACAAAATCCCTTCTGTGAAGCATATTTACATTGCCTTTTTTATTCCAAAAACACTGCCTCTCTGACAGGTGTCGGTCATAACTGTAATGCGAAATCGTATGGTTACTAGTAATATGTAAGCTAGTTGCAGCTGTTTCTATTCTCTAGGGATGAATAGTATCTAGAAGGCAAGGATAATTTCACTTAATTATGGTCTATTTGCGCTACTTTCATTCAGATTTTGCATTTTTACTCATTCACATACATCATTCCATAAATCTTTCTAATTTTTAGCACACAGAAAATGGCCAATTCTCTAGCTGGGCATATGAGAAGCTAAATTGGCCTAAAAAAATTAATTGTCCCTAAAAAATACGAGAAGCTAAATTAAACTAGGCAGTTTTCAGCAGAGTAGACTTTGGTAACTTGAGTGGATGACATATCTGCTCTGGTAGCTCCCTGTCCCTGGTCTAGTACCGTTTTCAGAAATCTGGCAACTCGAATAGATACATATAGCTAGTACAGTTTAGATGGTTGCTACACCTGTATAAATTGGCCTGTGTTATCAACACATCAAATCTCTAGTATTCCATCACATTCCAAAGCACATATAGCGCAGGGGTATCCACATACCTTGAGGCATCTGTCCATTATACAGCTTACCAGCATTTTTTTTATAAAACAATATCAGTTTTGTGGGTTTGTCTGATCAGTTGTATATGAAAGCAGTTCCATCCCCAAATTTCTGGTGGGGGGACATCTACAAGAATTCCCTTGCCTTTGGAATTAGCAGAGAATGAGGCCATTTATGTGAATCCCAAACAATATCACGGGATACTTCGTAGAAGACAGTTGCGTGCTAAGTTAGAGGCTCAGAACAAGCTAGTCAAAGCACGAAAGGTCCGTATTATTATTCCCATATTTACTTTGATCTGGTTTTATCGTCTTTCCACTGCTCTTGCAACTTTTTATTGTGTTAATCTCTTCCTCTTTGCCTAATATTATTGGGTACAATCCACATGACCACATGGCAGCCTTACCTTCATGAGTCTCGGCATCTTCATGCAATGAAGAGGGCAAGAGGTTCTGGTGGACGATTCCTCAATACTAAGCAGCTCCAGCAGCAGCAGGCTCGCAGTGCCTCCACCAGGTCCATCACAAATGGCACAAGCTCCGCAGGTTCAACTCATCTACGGCTTGGTGGTGGCCCAGCTGGAGACCGAACTATGTCGACGCCCAAAGCAATGACGTCACAAGACAATAGCAAGAAAGCTGTTTCTTCAGCTGCTGCCTTCACCGTGACTCCAATGTTGCACAGAGATGACACCTTCTTCCAGCATCCAAGCCATCATCTCAACTTCTCTGGTCATTTTGGGCAGGTAAGCGCGCAAGCTGGTATGCGTAACGGGACCCAGCAGAGGGTTCCAGTTATGAGATGACGGGTTGTGAACCTTAGCTGTTGACCCAGGATTCTAGGGGTTCTCATCCGGTGTGGTCTCTCTCTCTCTCAGGCAATTCATCCTTGGCTTAATTTCTGGTGTAGTAGAAGCTACCAAATGTTTCATACCGTGTTGTGGTTTGCAGAGCCCATCAATTAGGGCTTGATGGTGAACACTGTTATTGTTGCACTGGTGTGTATGCGTTACAATAAACCCATACGTTTTATGGTGATAATTGTAGGTTATGCCGCACAATTTGCCCTTCTTTGTGTTAATGTACAGTCTGAGTAGTATTAGTGGTACAGATTGTCTTCAAGAACTGTCTACCTGCTAGTCACAACACCTGTTTTTAAAAGCTACTCCGATCCCAATGTTTTGCAATGTCTTATATTTTAAGACTGCCATGAGACTTGGAGTACAATGCACTAGGAGTAGCTTAACAATCTCAAAATCCCTATGTAACCTGTTTCTAAGAGGTGGTCACTATCAAGATCTCAATGTAACCTGTTAATACAGACTGATCACTATCAGTTGTGCTTTCCTTTGTTTTTAGCAGTCCAATCACAATGCAGTAGACCTTTAAGACTGTTGGACACAGGCATCGATCATCTGCTATATCCTTGTTAGAACCTCAAATCTCCGGAACGTTTCAAACTTCACAGTAATCGCATTTTAGTTTCTCAAAAATATATGAATGAAAAAGGCAATGGGACTCTCGCATTTTAGTTTCTCAAATTTCACAGTAAGCGCAGCCTGGGATCTGCCACTATGTAAATTATAAAACCTGAGTTCAGCCCAATCAGAAGTTCAGAATGCATATGCAGTCAGACGACAAACACCTGCATTTCTGCATCTCCAGGTTGGTTGCCATGAGGATCTGCCAGGGAGCACCGCTCCGCGGCCATGAAGGCAGGAGAAATCTCGGATTAGCTAGCCGTTCGAGCTTGTGTGCACCAGTTGGCAGTTGCCGGTGACATGGGCAGATCCGCAGATAGGACATACTACGAGTAAACCGCTCTGTAAACAGACGCCACGGTGCAAAGTAGATGAGCAGAGCCCTCCGGTGCAGGCGGCACATGATCGGCACTCGATCGGCACCGGAGGAGGACGTCCGGCCCGGCCGGAAGCCGTACCTGTGCGAGGCGTTCGCGTTCCCGCAAACACATGCCGACGCGGTCGGTGGCCGCCGCTTCTCCTGAGCTTCGCACATGAGTCCACTTCTTTAAAACTTTTGAAAAATCTAAAACCACCATTGAAACCACCCAAAGAATCAATTTTTCTAGGTTTCAACAGTGGGATGATCCTCACTGTCTGATTTTGTGGTAGCAAGAGCCTTGGAGGGTCTAAAATAAACTTTACCCTATCAATACTTGCCTGCCATGACCACTGCTAAGTACTAAATCACAGTGGCGTTTGCTACTACAATTGTCAATACGTGCTACTTGTACTTCCTTAATTTTTAGTAGCACAAATCAGGGCGGAGTAACTGTAATCGATCGGTTGGGTAACTATATCATGATTTTCTTCGGCAGACATTAAAATCTGCTATGCATGTTTGTATGTAGACGAGATCACAGATGCAATCAATGTTTACTCTGATCTTGCAGGTAGTTACTCCAAATCTATTGTCTAAACAAAACGAAATAAAAAATAATGAACTAAAACATCGAATTTTCTACTGCATTTACGATCCCCTCAAGCTATTAGAATGCCTATGTGATTAACTTCACTAAAGAAAATTCAGGTGTGATTAAATTTGTGTTAGCTAGCATGGTTCACAGTTAATACAGCAAAATTAAGATACAATACGAATGAGTTTTTCTTGGGAAAAAAATATTTTCTACGAGCCGGTCGACCATTGGCTCAGAGCCCTCCAAAAGGACGGTTAATTTTTTAGCAGGATGTGAATGCATCCAAATGCAAATCAGGCCAAAAATAGCTACCAATAACTTCTGCACTATCTTAACTCAAAAGTAACACCAACGTAGCTTCTATAAAAACCCATTGGTTTGCAATAGCCCTTCATCATAAGCTGAAGAGACATAGATCACCAGTTCACCATCAATAACAGAGCTTAGCTTTCGACACTTCTGAAAGAAACCAGCATGAGGACGAGCCACTTGTTGCTAGTTGCCATCGCCCTCCTGGTAGTATATTCAGGTACTTTCGACCGTTCAGATATATGTGTACACTTCAATGCAGTAATCCATACTTTTACGACAGTTTAGAGCTAATACTAATAGTCTCCTCACTATTTCATCTCTACTGAGATCTACCACAGATGATAAGACAGTAAAGGTGTCCGCCCGATGCCCGGATCCCGACTCAGTAACCCTGAATCCAGGCAAGCCGTGTAATAACCAGGCGTGCAAGACGGACTGCGCAACCAAATACCATGACGGCGTCGGCATCTGCTTGAATCCCAAGACATGCCATTGCGAGTTCTGCCTGGATTATCGTCCCTCTAAGCAAAGCAGGAAGCTGTAGGTCTATCTAGCAAAGATTGAACATGTCCTGCAGCTTTTCCTGCCAAAATAAGGACAGCTATGTAACCCGGTTTATTCGACCATACAAACCTTGCTAAATTTCAGAGGTGTTTCAGCTTATTTTCTTTCTTTATCTTTTTTTTTTTTTTTGCGAGAAGAGGTGTTTCAGCTTGTAGTTTTTTTTTTTTTTTTTTTTTTTTGAGAGAGAGAGAGAGAGAGAGAGAGAGAGAAGCTTCAGCTTTTAACTGAGCGTCAAGCCGCAACGTCATGCCTCATCGGGGCTGTAATGGGCCGCAACGTCCTGGAAATTGGGCTTACACTAGGCCTTACGTGGTGTAGCCTAACCTGGGCTTCTTGTGGGCCTTTCCTCTCTCAATGCCGGCATGGTCCCAGTCCCAGGCTAGAGAGGCTCCCGGCGTTAAACTCTTTTTTTTTTTAATAGAATGGCTCCCGGCGTTAAACTTGATCACCGATCAGCATCGCAAAACCATTCCTTCGTCTCTCTGAATTCCAGCGTGGTGTTGTAAACGCCTTGTTCCCCAGAGACAAACCTCTGTACTATAGTTGCAGTTGCGATCCCTGACTTGGGCTCAAATCCTAGACAGCTCTCCCAACCAGATTCCCGTTTTTTTTCCATCAAAACAAAACAAAGCATCCCATCAAAGTCTTCGTTTCCTGTCTGACCCCGTGAGATAGACCTGCCAATGTGGGAAACACAAGCTTTGCCACAAATAAAAAAGCATGTCTCAACTCTGCAAAACACCCCCAATGTACACGGTTGCCTCCAAGTGCCGCAATCCGGACGCGATTCCCCCCATCTTGAGACAGCGATCTCTGCCATCACGTTACGATCCCCGGCAGCTTTTGCCTTCAGCTCTCCTGTGCTGTCTCCTGTGCGTTCTTGCCGAGTTGGCTCACAGCGACGTCGCTAGCTGCCCGCTGTAACAGTAACCCACCCGGCCGGCAAGAGCTGTGCCTTTCAGGCAGAGAAAACTCGAGGGTTCAACGTGTGGACGCCCAACCAGCCACGGCGGGGAACGACTGCGAATTACCTTCGGAGGTGGACGAACCCATCAGCTTCGTCTCACGTAGCTCTCCGACGTTAACGCGATGACGCCGCGGCCTCTGAGGACCCGGTGGCGCCACCCACACATGCGCGTCGTCCCGCGCGCCGGCCGTCACGTCGCGGGACGGCGACGGCTGCAAAGGCGCCTGCGAGAAAGACAACCCTGCAATATTGATGATGGTCAGCCTGATGGAGATTGGAACGCAGTTCATAATTTTTCTTTTCCCCAACTTCCCTTCTGAATTTTTTTCCCATCTTTAGGAAAAGCTGGCACGACAGGGCAGTGCTACTGCTCCTGAAAAGATATGCATTCAGGTTTGTATGATCCGAGGCAACCGTCATGTCAACGTCTGGCCACAGTGGAAACATACAGATGCATGTGAGTGTATGACAAACCAAGCGCTCAGGGTCAGATCATCGCCATGGACCATGCAGACACAGGTGCTGTGGTTGGTTGGGCTAGAGCCATCTCAACAGCAAGTGCATCAGTGCCTTCCCCTGTTCGAATACATCATGCCATCAATCAAGGTGAGTTCATCTTGATGCTAATGTGGCCTGGGCTTATTAAGCGTAGCTTAGGCGAGACAAGAGGCACATAAACGTACCTATCTGTCAGTTGTTGCACCCGTGCATTATTGGTCGGCCATGTTCTCCGAAGAGGAAGCTAGCAGCAGCAGCAGCTTGGATTGTTTTGCTGCTAAGGCGTCGCTGTCATGCAGCGAAAATGGAGAACTGGACATACCCTGTACTGTGCAGGAGCAAGAATCGACGAATGGAGATGCCAAGGTCTTACTGAATTAATATAGCAGTTCACATGTCCCAAAAGTTTTTTTTAGAACAGAAAAACAGATCATGAACCAGAACATGATAAGGGTGCGTGCGTGGCGACGTACCTGTACGGCATGCGTCCATCCACATTAGCTGCTCTTAAACCTTACCCATGCCATGGCCATCAATTGCAGAACTCAGCTAGTTTTTATGTCAGATCTTGGTTCCTGCTGATCTGGAGCAGGAACAGGTGGGGCTTGGGTATTGAAGGCGACCTTCTACTTCGCCAACGGCAAATCATAAGCTGTTAGAAGATTAAGGGGTAATCAAGCAAGAAGAGAAGAAAATAACAAAAACGAACAGACTGCCTCTCACTTCAATTCAGCACTGTGGTCCTGCTACGGCTAAGCTACAGTACAGATGCCACAGTGACTGGTCCGATCCAATAATTAGCGAACAGCACATCAGGGAGGAAATGGACACGAAATTATATATGCAAACGAAAGTTATACAATTTAGGTGCAATTTCAATACATGATACATACGAATGTCCCACATTTGGTACTAGAAAACAAAAGAGCCAGGAACCCAGGGGTCCCATGTACTTGCCCATTTGCTCCTTTTTGTGCGTTCGGCTCTGCCCATGCATGGCATGCTAGCTACACGCAGATGCAGTGCTAAGCTTTACTTCAGGACCACGTTTAAATGATGCTCAGAGTCCCGTTCGTCTCATCAAAAAACAGCCAGCGGCAGCAGTGGGACGTCATGGCTTGTTCAGTCAGTCAGCCTACTACATGCTGCTGGCGCCGGGAGCCCGGGACACAGTTACACACAGTAGCATGCACGGCTTTCCTACCACTTGTGGTGGATCCGGCGAAGGAATTGAATTACGCGCCGTGGTACTGAAACCAAGGACGATCGCCAAATTTTCAGATCTGTACACGTAGCCTGCCCTTCTCATAAATTTCGTGTAGCTTTCCAGATTGGTGTGCCGATAACATACTACAGGCCTACAGCTCCACCTTCAAAGAGAGTGATTTTTCCCCCCTGTTTTTTTACCATATATATCTACTGCCTGCCAGTCACGTAGCGTGACTGCGAGCTGCTGATTGGAAGTCTCCAATGGATGGGTCAGCAGCTTTGAACGATCCTTGGAGCATATTTCCTCTCGGCCGGATCGTCGCGCTGGTTTCCCGTGCACCCGAACAGCCGGACACGTAACTTCGCCGCAACGTACCGAGACCATAGTAGTTCACAACTTCACATGCCAATTCGCACGCCACGAAATGCGGGCAGGTGCGCACTCCGGTCAGTGTCCCGGCATCAGTTCCCGGCCTATTAACTTGCGGTAGTTCGCTGTCGATCTCATTCACGTGCCTTGAGCTGACGAGCGAAACTGCCGCATGTGCATCTACTACTCCGCGTACGGTGCGTACGCGTCCGCGACCGGCCAATCCAACCCCAACCTGCGGGTCGCTCGGCGAATTTACGGCGGCTGCATGCTACGATCGTCCGCGCGGCCGGACTCTCGCGCTGCCGGCCGGCCGGCCGGTGCCCACAGCCCACGGCGCCGCGGCGGCCGGCGCGGGCTCGCTGAGCCTGTCGCGCGCGCGGACGGGGCAGTGGATACGGAATTACGTACGGATGGATAGTTGCTGGCGGTGCATCCTAGAGGTGCCAGTGCGCGCCGATGCCGACATATGTCACGTCGGCCACGGCAGCGCGTGCGTGCCGCCGGACCGCGAGGGCCGCCGAGGCGCGTCCTTAGTCGTTGGCTCCATCGTGGCGCGGCGCCGACAGATCGCAGGATGGATCGAGCGTCCGGCCGGGTCGTCGACGGATTCGAGGGAGAATTATGCATGGGAGCCGGTGTTGAAAATGGGATGCGCTGCTCGCCTGCTCGACAGAATGGCCGTGAGCCGTGGGGGGTGTACGACGAGTACGGTGATGCGTCAGTGCGCAGCGGTGTGTGTGTTTGGAAGATGGAAGGGAATTTACGTGAGCACCTCTGCGGTTCTGCCGCTGTGCTGCGGCCGGGGAGGGCAGGAGGCAGCAAAGGCACAGGCACGGACCTCAATTAAAAGCAGCTGAAAGGGTAAGGTAAGAATCCCTTGCGTGTGTTCAGAAGTCCGAACAGAGCATGTTCAGAAAGACCGTCCGTTCACCTGTTTCTGCACAGGTAAGATATAGTAAGTATTTTCCAAGTAATAAACAGATAATAAATTCCTACTGTCATGTTTCGATAGTTTTGGTAATTGTCTATTCCATCTATTTTTGGGCATGCATGCCTGAAAACTCTGATACCTGGAAAATAATTGGACATGCAATTCCAAGGGCGAAAACATACCCCCTCCCTGAAAGCAACCTTCTACCCCACAAAACTCTGTCTTCTATGGCCTCTTCGGAACCAATCAGCGCAAACATGTTAATAAATATCTCCAACTCTTGCTCCACGGATCATGTGAGCAGTACGGGCGCACACCCACCCACCAAGGTCCCTTTCTTGAATCCTGCTTGATGAGCAGGGCAGCCAGCCTCCAAGCAAGCTGAGCTGTGAGCTCAACCTGAGCCTGAGCCTGAGGAGGAGGAGAGGTGTGGTGATGACTGAGCCGCTGGAGCTGAGGTGGTCCTAGGTAGTAGGATTGGAGATCTCCCTCCCGACAGCAAGATCAGGCCCATATTTATGCTTTGAGAGGAACACCACCAAAAAGCCTTTGGCAAAGCCTACCCTCCATCCCTATCTGCATTAACAGCTTGACACTGCACCTTCAGTTGTCAGCATGCATGTCCTCCTCCACATCCTCTGAGGTATCCAATTAGTATTTTGTTTAGTTTTCCTACAGTCGGCAGCAGCCACCTATCCTATAGCAAGCTTAGCTCGGAATTTGCTGGATATATACGTACACAATTATTTTTCTAAGATCTATTCAGTTATTTTACCCATCAATTTGGACCCCTTTTCTCCTATCTGGAAAATGCTTGGCAGATGCGCTATGTTGATGCCTCATGGCCGTACATGTGCAAATTGGGGCACACAAAAAAGAAGGACAGAGACAAGTTCTGATCACTGAGTCCAAGGATCAATTGGGCGGGGCGGCTCCATGTTTGGTCCCAAGCAGCAGCATCCAAAGTCTCATCTAAAAGCTAAAGGGGACAGGGCGACCTCCATCAATAGAGCTGGAATTCGATGGCTGTTTTGGAGTACTGTCTCTAGCTTACTTTAATTGGAGAGGACTTTGGCATATGATGTGATGGCGACAAGTGCTTAGAAAGGTTGCATAGCATAAAAGCAAGCAAGCATACACACATGCATCACCACCGTGCAGCAAGAAATTCAGCAGCCCCTGAACTGAACATTATGCTGCAGGTCAAATAACAAGGAATACATCTATAGCTAGCAAAGAAAGTTAGTAATTCATCAAGGATGAAATGAAACCTACTTCAGTTGCAGATTCCTTTCCAGAAGGATCTGAGTATCCTCTTTTTCGCCCTTTATAATTTGGAAGCTGGGGAACTCGAAAAGGAGAAAGCCTGCACAGCAAGATTCCACGGCCAGAAGCAAGTAAGCAACCGCAGAAGCAGTCATCGCTAATAATCCTACCGAAAATAACACGCACGTCAAGTCTTTCTCCGGGAATTATGACCATTACATTGCCGATGCCGCCACTGCAACTCTTCCGCTCAAGTAACCCCCACACATAACACACACAAACAAAAGGGACGGGTGGTAGGTTTTCAGATCAGTCATCACTTGCCCGCTGTGACTGTGTCTGTGTGATCGAGCGGCACCACCGAAAATAATTGCGCCCCGGACGACATGGAGGATGGATGGATCATGGAGCTATAGCTACTTGTAGCAACTAGCAACCGTACTTTTCTGTCAATCCTTTCCAGCGCCCAGCCTGACTGACAGGCATATCTACCGGCTCCCCGGCTACTCCATCACACTGTCACTGTTTCGTACTGCCGCGAAACGATTGTGTGGTCGCAGGAGGGTTATCGTCTGTAGCCTCTGCCGTGTGACACTGCTTTAACCTCGCTCCGTCTCATATCTGAGAGCGGTTAGTGAATTTGGCTGAGCCGAGCCGCGGGTCGATCTGCGGGCAAATGATGACGAGTAGGAGCATATGCATATGGAAGGCCCACCTCCGTCCCGGTCGAGAATATTTGGCGTCGCCCTGCAAGATCTCTTGCGTGGGGCACGCGCGCGCGGCCGGCGAGCTGAGGGCCGGGTAGTCATCGAGTGGCAGCGCGGCCGCCGCGACATCGCCGTGAGACAGCGGCGCGCACCCGGGCGCCTGCAGGGAGCCGCCCGGCCGGCCGGTCGCCGTCGTACGTCGTCGACGTGAGCGCTGTAGCAGAAGCCGGCCGGGCATGCCCAGATGCACGCACGCATCAGGGAACGTCCACTTGACTTGGGAGAAGATGTGTGTTGCCGCTTTCGCGCCTGTCGCGTCGCGTTTGTGCTCTCTCCGTCGCCACGCCTTTTCCACCTTCTGTTACTACTTTTGCTGACAGCACGCGGAGCTTCAACGTTCTCGACCATGGAGTTTTTTTTTAACTGCAACTCGGAGGGAGATTAAAAAGGGAACACCTTGGGCAGGGGGGTGAGATCGAGATGGGATGGATCGACCAATAGATCTGTGTGTGTACCATCAGGGAAATTAAGAGATGCAGATTTATTTCACTGTTGCCATAATTGTGTACTTGTGGAGAGACACATGCATGTACTGCTTGATGTTGGCCATGTACTTATCCAGACGGACCGCGTACGCAGGTTCAAAACACAACATTGCAGTTGGATCACGGCTTTACGCGCCATCGGACTTGAAAATTGCTCGCCGTCGTCCCATCCGATATTAAAGCCCGTGGCAAGTTGAAGAGAGGAACTGGATGGGGTCGGGTACGTACCAGTCTGCTTATTAGGCCGGAGAGAGAGCTTAATTAGCATCAATGAGCTACTTTTCGTCTCTATTCGGACAGCTAGTAGATGGACAACAACGACATCTCAGTGCATCGTCCGACCCAGCTGCCTGCTGGTTTGTTGCATATATACGGCCAAGTCCACTCTCTACTTTGGACGAATTATTACCATATCGATCACTAGGTGCATTAGTTCATGCATGAACAGGTTGCAAATAAAAGGATGTGTTTTTCTTTGCAAGGAGCTAGTACGTGACAATCGCAAAGTTTCACATGCATGCTCCGATAGTAATAGTAGCGTCCTTCGATCCAGTGAAGAACGCCCTTTACCAGCTCATTATTGGACGAAAAAATCACATGCAGCGTGCATGAAATTCGGTAAAAGAGCTAGACAGTTGAAAAAGACTGCGCAAAGGAGAGGAAAAGGGAGCAAGCTAGGTCATGATCTGATAGAGTATACGTACGTACTGGCCATAGCTTTTGATCCAGCAATCAAACATGTGGATCCCAGTCCAAAGCGCCATCGATCGAGCACGTACGTACTCACTGCAGCTGGTACTAAGCACATCTAAAATTATTATTGTCCTCTGCTCGGTATCCAAAAGAGAGAGAAAATCCAAAGAGGGACGAGGCTGCAATTTCACCCTGAAGTCTGAATTGTCAACGAACTGATACATAGTATACTCGCTCGCTCTCACCATTTGAAGTTACAAAGTATATATGTTTTGTGAGGACAATGTTTTGACTAACTTCTCTACTGATTGTGTTATTTATGTAATATAAAATCGCAATTATTTTTAAACTAATTAGATTATACTAATAAACCTCATATATTAGAACTAGTAGCAATAAATTAAACATGATGTCTTGTAATTGTAAACGGGAGAGAGTAGCATATGTATAGCATCTACCATGCATGTATGCACCAGCTAGCACCGCAAAAAAGGTATAAAGAGATAAAAACTTGCATGCACCGTCGGCCCATCCATTTCCATGGATCCCTGCACTGGCACGCAGTAATCATGCACCATGAGCAGCGGGCGGCAGTAGGCAACAACACAAGGGGCGGGCAGGGGCAAGCACGTCGCCGTCCCCAGGAGGACCACCTGTGGTCTCCGCCTCCGCGTCTCTCATGTTCTAAAGAAGCCAACCTCCCATAAAGAAGCCCTCGAGCCAATCCAGAGGTCGCAGAGGAGAGGCGGAGAGCGATGGATACATGGAGTCGCGCAACACCCATCTCCCCACTTGATGCCCACTGATGGCTACAGATGCACCACGAGACCGGGAGCAATTTCTTTTAACAAATCTATATTCTCCCTGCGTGTACAAATCTGTACTAGTGCCAAATTTGCCAAGAAATAGGTGAGAGGCGGCAGACAAGACGAGATGAGATGGCCTTCCTCATGCTACCTAGCTATAGCCTATAGGAGAGGTGACTAGCTAGCTAGCACCAGCAGGCCAGCCAGGGCACAACCACAACCAGCAACTGCAACTGCAGCTGCATGCATCTGTACTTGGTGGTGAGAGGGAGGGAGCTTTAAGCCTAGTCGTCCCCTCGTCAGGCTCCGCTCTTACTTGCAATTGCATGGTCCCCCTCTCCTCTCCGACCTCACCTCACGGCGCCCATCCCCTTAAAACTGCACCAAACTCATAGCCAAATTCTTGAGCGAGCTCACACGCATCCACCAACAACATAGCAAAGCTTGTGTGGCCTCACAACCTGCGACGGAGCCAGCTCGCTCTTCCCAGGTGGAATTCTTGGGGCACAGCCACAGCTGCATACCATACCAGCTCAGCTGCCGGCCATGGCGAAGCCGCAGGAGGTGCGCAGCGTCGACTCCTTCTCGCAGCTGCCGTTCATCCGGTCTGCCCCGCCCGCGCCGGCGCCGCGGGCGGACACCATCCGGCTGTTCGGCTGCGAGTTCTCCAACGACCAGCAGGCGCCGCAGGCCAAGCAGGAGGCCGCCGCCGCCGACTCCCCGGACGCCGCCAACGGCAGCACGGTCACGTCCGAGAGCAACGCCGCCAAGCATAGCGGCGCCGCCTCCGCCTCCGCCTCCGCCGAGAGGAAGTTCGAGTGCCACTACTGCTGCCGCAACTTCCCGACGTCGCAGGCGCTGGGCGGGCACCAGAACGCGCACAAGCGCGAGCGGCAGCACGCCAAGCGGGCCCACCTCCAGGCCTCCCTCGCCATGCACCGCTACGTGCCCGGCCACATGTACGCCGGCCTCTTCAACTACCACCACCACCACCACCTCGGCCGCTTCGACCACCAGCCGCCGCTGCCGCCGCCCCCGCCGCCGGCGCACTACCCGATGTGGACGAGCGCCAGCCCGCCGGGGGCCTACGGCGGGGGGCCAGGCTCCATGTCGCAGCCGATTAACGGCAGCCCGGTGCCGGCGGGGCTATGGAGGGTGCCGCCGCCCATGGTGGACAATTTCGGCATGTCCGGCCGGCACGGCGCTGACACGGCCATCCTGGTCGGGCAGGGAGGGGAGGCCGCAGCGTGCAAGGACGACAAGGCCGTGATGAGCCTGCTGTCCTCGTCGCCCTCGCTGTCGTCGTGCTCGTCCACGTCGCCGGAGAAGCTAGGTAGGTATGAATTGGGGCGCCAGAAGGAGAGTGTTAGCTTGGACCTCCATTTGTAATTCTTGTTGTGTTTTATTTAGGTTTTCTTCTTGCGGATTAGCAGTTGCAAGTGCATGTTAATTCTCATAGTTTCTAAATAATCTCTACGTACCCTTTTTGCCGTACGTCTGAAATTCAGTTTAGCTAGACCTTGCTAGACTGCTGTGTGGCCCTTTAACAATTGAGGATCAGAAAAAAGCTTCTAACTTTGTTACAACAAGAACAAAATATAGTAAATATATGCTTGGCCTTGGTGTTCCAAAAAAGGAACTCTAAAAAAAATGTTTGGAGCGCGGGTACATGAAAGTATGAGAAACTCTTAAAAAATCAAAGGAATTCTTGTAAAAATTAAGGAACGAACTCTAAAAAATCTTTTGAAATTCCTAATAATTTATGTGTTCCAAATAAGCTCTTCATTTAGTGACATGCATGAAGTTGGTATATTTACACGGGAGAAGAGGGAAAACAAGGCCTAGAAAATGCAGAAGAGACTTGATCCACCACGGTAGATTGGAAATGTGTGGATCTAATAGCCTAAAAGGTATGGATCCAACACTACCGTACAACATGGTCCCGTAGGTAACACATAATGTACATGACCTTTCTTTTTCGCACCCTGGCCCAACTATACGTCCGTCTGAATTGCTTTGTACAGAGATGGCTCTTTTTAGCATGTGCTCTGGCCACGAGCCAGGTGTTTCATGTACTTTCCGCATCCTCATATAGATGTGTAATATAATTTACTAACGGCAGATTGGCACGTGAAGGAAAAGGGCCGCGCGCCGTCGATAGTAACAGCAAACAGGGAATTTTAAATTTTGGGGGAAGGGGCATCCTCTTTCTTCAACAACGTACGGAGGGAGAGATTCAATACGTATATTTTATTTACAAACAAAAAAAGGCATGGAAAATACTATTATTTGGTTCACCGACTCAACGTAATGAATTAAGCCATTAAGCCTAGATAGATGTTTTTTTTGAAATAAAATAGATAGATGTTAATATGTTATGTTTCTGTGACCTGTTTTGCTTAAGCTTAAGTCTAGTCACGTACGTGACATCACTGGCTAATAACAGTACGTGTCGCATCCCTACTCACAAGCCATGAGGGTTAGCACAAGATACAAACCAAGTACTCAGTACTTGTAGGCGAGATCCTGTATCAAAATCATGGATTTCATCATAACAGTTGCACAGATCGACATCATGAGTTAAGCACTCAAAGGCATGGCCTGCTTGCAGGTCATGCACAGCTTTAGATTGTACGACCGCACAGCACAACAGTAGTACTTTCATTCCCGGAATTATATTCAATCTAGCTAGTTCTTGTACGACTCGCTCGGTGTCCCAATGTCTCATGCATCGCCCCCAAACAATTGGCACAAGGTCCTGTGCCCTGACATATTCTCTGCGGCGCCTCGTCATTTTTCCTTAATGGCCCGGTTTGGAAGATGGTAGTTCTAATTAGAATCCGAAAGCTAATCCAGTAGAATCGGATAGGTCCCAAACAGAACAGATTTTGGCTCAGATTCTAGAAGCTAAATCTTTGGATTCTGAAATCCTAGAAGCTGTGTTCAAGGTTTTATTCTACCTGATTCTGCATGTGCGTTTTAACATTTCGCCCATTGTCCTACTCTCCACTATACTTAGGCAGCAAGGGCATACAAGTCATCTAACCTACAAGCAACCATAATATGAGTTTTAAAAATCTAAGGATCCAAACAACACCATTAGGAGTAGAATCAAGATTTTGAAAATCCATCTAAAATCTAGCTTATCAAAATCCACAATCCAGTCCACAATACAACATCCGTTTGTCCTGCACATGCATACGGCCATGATTTACCCAATAAAGAAAAACTAAGTTACCATTAATTGCTTCTGTATCCGTAGCATAGTGTGCAGTGGTCATCATCGTGCATGCATACCAAGATTGCTCTGAACTTTGAGTGGCCCAAAACACTTGAGAGGCGATCAGGGAAGTTCCAGGGGACAACCGGACAAAGAAGCCTCAAGCAACCAGCGGACAAACCAAACGATGAGGCCTGCATTCGTAGCAGCTACCTATCGAACTGGCGCATGCATGCAGAGCCAGCCAGCAGCAGCAGCTGCTGCTGGTGGCTAGCTGCTTCCTTTGCCATCATGGTGCTATGCTGAATACTGCTATACTACATACTCCACCAGAAAGCTACAGGTCACTGAGAAGCCGGGGACGCACGCATCAGGACGCAGCGCATGCCGTGTAGCGGTGCGCTCCACTCTCCACAGATCGGGGCACTGCGCGGCTGCGATGCACGCGCCCAGCTCCAGCAGCAGGCAGGCAGCAGTACCACCACCACCGCTGCATGCAGTGGTTGCCGGCCGGGCGCCCAGGGCCTGGACCAGCGCTCGCTCGCTGTACTTGGCCAGTGCAAAGCCATACGCAGAGATCAGATCGATCAGATTTTCAGATCAGTAGTTAAGCTTGCACCCACCTCGCCCATGCGTCATCTAGGGTCGTCTCGCCTGCTGCGGCGCGGCATGTGCGGTTTCAGTGAGATGATATGATGATGCGTGCTGCAGTCTCGCCGTCCCGCCCACTCCAGAAGTCCAGATCTTTCCTTTCTTCCTCCTACTGTTAACTGTTGCTATGCGTTGCCGACGACGATGACCCCATGGGGTGATGGATCCGTGCATGTGCCCGGACGGCTAGCCGGAACCGCGCCTCGGGATGCGCGTGGGCGCGGCTTCATCGACCGGGTCGGCGGGGGTGCAGTGGATTGATCGATCGGCGCGGCTCCCTCTCCCTACAGCTAGCTTCCAACCTTCCAGGCCGACATGGGCCGGTCGCCTGCGCGGCAGCGCGCGCGCTGCTCGGGTCGATCTCTGGAGAGAGCGAGAGGCGCCGATCGGGCGCAGCGCAAGTACATCTACAGCTTACACGGTCACAGGCTCACAGGGATTTGATAATGCGGCGCATGCAACGGCCGAACAGAGTCAGGGAGTCACAGCGCATTGCAGGGCCACGCATCTGACGACAAGCAAGAGGCATAAAAGCCGGCCTGCTAAACCTTAAATGTACGGTCTCTGGTCTGTCTCTCTTTTGATAAGTGTCTCTGGTATCTTTTTGCATGCATGCTGTGCATGGCACGGCCTTTTAAGGACGTGATTATGGGAGCCTGCAGCAGAGTCAGATGGTCAAGTGTAAAGGGAGGGGAGCATACTGCATACCCCCACGCAGAACACAGAATGCATGCATGTTTTCTGAATTCTGAGGGGGTGGTGCTGTAACACGGTATGGTGACTGAAAGGTTCTGTGCGCCCCCTTTGACGTCAACCCACCGAGAACTTTCAGAAGTGAGCCCAGCATTTTCAGTGGGATCTTTTACAAACTGTTTGCAGAGACGACGACGTGAAAAGGGGCAGGAAGATTTGCACGTACCACGTATTATATAGGGCATCTATCATGATTATTGCAGCTAGGTTCATGAGCAGCGCCTCAGATATGTTGCCGATCCATATCAGAAGTGAGGTCGGGCATGCATGTCCTAGCTAGGTGCCCAGCTCGTTGTTTTTATGAGTGGTGGAGTGATTGACATGTGACAAGAAGCGAACCTACTAACCAGCAGTCTTGGCTGCACTTGATGTCGCCAAGAAACGCCGAGCTTTGCCTAACTGTATCGGTACGACCACACCCTGTGACACGGGAAACAATCTTGCACAAGTCAGAGTGACGCTTTACTGTGTTGCGCTGCACAGGGCAAGCAGTGCACTACCGCCTACCGATGCCTAATCTAGCGTTTGGACTTTGGACCATGCTGGCATGGCATCTTTCCTCGACAGTGCTGAATGAATCTCTTCCATTTGCTGATTTGAATATGTACACTAAAAAAAGTCTAAACGGGCGCAAGTTTCTTCCATTTGTTATCTTCCAGGCCCAAAATGTGTGCCTTGGTCCTTTATCATTGCTCAAGTGTTTGGACTTTGGAGTGCTACCACCTGGGCCAGCACAGTTCTAGCATAATGCATGCAAAGGCCAATTCCGGCCCACTGTGTACCTTATTCGGGCCAGGCCCACACTATTGGGCTCTATTCCAGTTTCAGGTTCCACAGCTTCGAACCAAAACAGTTCGTGAGCTCAAACAACAGCAGCAGCTCAAGCCGATGGATGAATTGATGAAACCCTTGGACGGCACGCAACGAGAATCAAGAAGGTGGTGTTTGACATCGAAGGCACGGCGACCAGGTCACAGCAGCACGCTACGCATTTTTCTTTTGTCCCGCGTGCACCTCACTCTCATATTCCAGCGACTCGCGCGCGCACACGAATCGCTTAAGACGACGTAGCAAGGTCCAGCGTACCTTTCGCCGTGTCACGGTCGCAAACAGCCTGCCTTAATTAGTTAATTCGTGCTCCTACCTACATTGGGTTAGGGTCAACTTTTGGTGGGATCATATTATCCCACCCCTTCCGATGGGTCTCGCGTGCACATCAGCTTACGAGAGACCGTGACCGGAAGCTGCTTCAATATTGCTTCAAGAAGGCTAAGCCGGCGTTAGTGTCCGCATTCAAACAATCCAGGGAGAATGCGACTTTGCATACATCGATCCAGAAAGATCCTGGCGTTCGATTGGCCGCTTTGGCTCAGAGTTTTGCTCAAACCAAATGCACATTCAGATTCAGGATCCCCACCCTCTCGGATCTAGATGGGGATGATGAATCATGCATTCACTGCCAAATCTCGAGTCCCATTCGATCATAAAGTGACTAGGCGGGTCACCTAGCCCAGCTGGGACCTCAATAATGTCGGTTGAGATCGATATATGGGAGGGCATCTTCTTCTTTGGCATGGCTAATCGGAGCAACTATTGTTCTGATGAAGTCCTTTTAATCACGATATCAAATACGCAAAATCTATCGGGAGGCCGGCCTCCCGATAGCGCTAACGGGAGGTCCCTCCTTCTTCCTTATCACGATGGCCCCCTCTTCCTTCTTCTCGGGCGGGCTCGGGGGCGTTGTGGGCGACGACGGCGGCGGCGGTAGCCGCCGGTCGCGGGAGAGGCGGTGGAGGAGGGGGCCTTTAGGGCCCGGGCTTGCCGGGGGAGGGATCCACCATCGCCGCCCTTAGAGGGGAGGTTTGGGGGGGGGGGGGGGGGGGGCGGCGGCCCGGCGGTGGGAGCGGGCGAGACGGCGGTGGAGCGGAGGCGACGCGCAGCCGGGCGGCGGAGGACCCCCGGTTGGGCCGGCGGAGGAGGCGGGGGCGCGACGGGGAAGAAGAGGTGGAGCCGGCGGCGGATCTCGCGGCGACAGAGGTGGTTAGGGTTGGCCGTGGCAGCGGGCGGCGGTGGAGGCGTGGGAGCGCCGGCGGCGGGTGGCGGTCGTCGGCGCGGGAGGCTCGCCGGAGAGGTTAGGGTTTAGGCCGTGGTTGTCGGCGGCGGCGGAGGCGGCGGGAGCCGCCGGAGCTGGGGGAGGGGAGCCACGCGGGGGAGCTCCGGCGGTGGTTGGACGGCAGGATGCGGCGGCGGGAGCCGCCGGCCGCGGGAAGGACGGAGGCACGCGGGGAAGAATCGAAGACGAGGAAGAAGAATGAGGAGAGGAGGAAGACGGGGCCACGGGGGAAAAGGGCCTCGCGTTTGGTTTAAAAGGAGGAGGGCCTCTGTATAGCCGTGTCCTATCAAATAATGGGAAGGCGATATAGCTAGTATGCATGGCAGGACGCTTTTTCTTCATCAGAAGTGATGTGATAACGAGAGTAAACAAACAAGGATCGATGACTAATCTCTGCTTCGCTAGATATTTCGCATCACTCTTTTGGCGTTGCACGCGACGAGGTGTCCCGATCAGATCAGGTAGATTTTGTTTAGCACATATTGTCTTTTACGTAATCGTCAATCAAGCGTCTAGTTGGTTATATATGACTGTAATGACTCTGAAACTCCTACCCAAAAGAAGAAATCGAGAATCGTAGGTCTGTCCTACCAATCAATTCGCCTTCGCTCCCAATGCCTGCCTGCGCTTGCATAGCAGCGCTGCAGCAGTACAGCAGTACCGCAATGGCCAATGCTAGTAGTATAGGCCACGTCACTGGAATGCAGAGCAGACACGTCCACTCAATGGAATCTACGCAAAAGTGTACGCATTGGCCGCCACGTCCACTCATGGAATCAGATTTGCTCAAAGCGATATTGCTCCTTGCCTCCTTCAGATTTCCATCCTCTGGGAGCTGAAAGAGGGTAACGGATCTGGCAAATCTCTAGTAGTAGTCAAGTCCCATTCGAGCATACTGCGTATGGTGATTAGGCGGCTGGTTCATCTTGCTAGGGTCGCCTCAAATTTCAGTCAAGGAAAATGATTGGGACATTGTGGCTTGGCTAGTAATAGAAGCACATTATTGTCCTGCTACGGTGTGAATCCCTGATTTTCATCATGATAGCAAATGGGCAGTTTTTTTAGAAACAGAAGTATATTTTAATATTCCAGTTGCTGCATTAAGCAATGCATATAGCTGTTTATTATTACAACAATAAACCAAACGTTGGTAAAAAAACCGACCTCAATATCATAGAGTAGAAAAACTTCAAACATAACCAATCCTATTTGTAAAAGACCATCCATTTGCAGCGAAGATCTACATGACTGTGGTGGTTGATAATTTCATGTAGTAGCTTTGCAGGACGCTGTTTTTGGTCGGGAGTGAGAGAGTAGACAAGGATGACCAGTCACCAACTCACCACCACCTCACTAGACCAACCCTTTATACTTTTGTATCACCTTTTTTTCAGCATCGCACGCGACGAAGCGTCCCAATCAGGCAGATTTGTTTGGCGCATTGTTATCAGTCTCATTAGATATGACTACGAATTAAAGAACTCTGATTTTATTTTTTTGAAAAGAATTAAAGAACTCTGATACTTCTACTCAGTCATGTCACTGAGATGGTGGAATACAGCACAACAATTCTCTAGTACTCCTACGATGCTCAGTGGTCCACCTGAAAATAATGGAAACTATGTGAAAGCGCACGATTAGCCCGCCACGTCCACTCGTTCCCAACAACGAGAATCCACGGACGATATCTAAACAGGAGTCACAACAAAAATAGGGGACATGACAGTGACACTGAAAGCGGCTTTGGCCTTAACACCTTGTTTTTTTACACATGGCACGCACGGTCTGTTTATGGCTGTAGGCCTGTGTAGAAGTAAATGCTCACGGGCTTTGCCAGCAGCCATGGCTTGGAGCCATGTGCCGAGCAACTAAATTACTATGAACCTCTGGCCGTTCAAATTGGCGTTTTAGCCTTTGTCCACTAGTCAACTAGTGTAAAAAGGCCAAATGCATGTGGTGCGCCTCACGTCCACTCACAGCTGAGCTGACCTTCACACTTCACTTGGCACTACTACACCAAAGCACTGGCCACAGCGCCGAGCACCGAAGCACGATTGCACGAAGCGCCTGCATAACCCGCAAACAACGACGTCCATCCAAAGTGAGCTCGCTACATCCTCTCGACCAAGAGGCAACCCAACTCATTACTCCCGGGCGCGTTCTGCGCGCCGTTGCTGGCACTTGGCATGCGCGCACGCGGCACGCACCGGTAGTCACCAACTCACAGCCTCACAGGCGCTCACGAGCGCGCGTACGCGAGTGCGCTGCCGCCGCATGGACGACGCATGGTTCCGGCTCTTGGCGGGCGCGCGGTCCCGGCGTTGGGGGAAGCAAGCGGCCGAGAGCCCATCGCTGTTGGAAAACGACCGGGGCGCGCGTGATCCGCAGCCGGACGCGCCCGCGGCGCGCGGCGGCTTCCTCCGCCGGGCCGGGGCCGTCGCTGGCGCGGATTCGCTCTCGCTCGGCGCGTTCCGGCGCCCCGCCCGACCCCGGTCCGTCGCGGGCGGAGCACGGCGACGCTGATGGCGACGGGAGAATATGAGATCCATCGCTAGCGCCTGCCGTCGCGCCTCCGCTCTGGTAAATTAAACTTCGCTCGGTGTGCTTTCCGTTGGCCGTCTCCGGCCGTTTTCACTGATCGTCAGTTCGCATCTGTCAATTGCTAGCGTGGCAACAAAAAAAGAAGAGATGCATTCCTTTAGTTGTTGCTGGTCTGGTCAGAGCAGTGGCTCAGCGCTCCCGTGCTTGATTCAATGGGCGGATTGTGCAAAGTCAGACTCGCGAGCGATATTCTTTTACGGACGTGTCAGAAGGTCTTATGAATCACTAAACACTAACATGTTCTTGCACTAACATGTTTTTCTAAGCTAGCAAAGATTCTTACTCCACCATTTTTTAAAAAAAAACCATTCTGCCCCCCTCGATGACCAAACCAAAACATGGTGTACTGTTCGTTCCGAGCAACTATTCCAGTACAGCGACGACTGAACTTGCTAATGTTGCTTATTAATGCCAGCAGTACGGTTGACTGGTAATAGCAATACAACTAGAGTCTAGACTATCTTCGAAACGAATAATCTGCCACAGCCTTTTATAAAGCTAAAAATAGAAATAAAACCCCCCGATAATCTTTCATGCGCCTGTACAAAAACATTTGGGTACGTACGTACATCTCAATCCGGCAGCCAATCGCAAGACTCCCATCGATTTTGTCGAGTCAACACCTACTAAACCAGTATGTTGACCTGTCAGTGTCTGGGCCCGCACGGCAGCGTCACCGCCCGCACCCCGTCCCGCTCCCTCTGCTACTCCCCAGTTGGCGAACGGAAAATCAGCGGGGTTGGTCTCGCTTTCTTTTCTTCCACAACACCTTGCAGCGGCGGCAACCCCCGCATCGCTTCCGACGGAAGCAAAAAGGGGAAGCCATCCGAAAGGAGAGCCGCCCCACGAGTGGAGTGACCCAACCGGAAAGGGGAAAAGCCCTAGAAGAAACCCGCGTAAAGCGACCGGATCCAATGGCGGGTGCCTCGTGCTGCTAGATCTCGCGCCCAGCCGGCAATGGCGACGCGGCCGGCGTCGCGGCAGCGGAAGACGGGGTCCGCATCGGCGGCGGCAAAGGGTTCGCATCATCAGCAGCAGCCACAGTCGGGGTCGCCGACGTCGACCACCACGACGACCACGTCATCGTCGCGTCTCACGCCTGAGCTCTCGCTCGACGGGCCTGCGTCCCCGCTCTTCGCCGGGTTGGACGAGGATCCGGTGCCCAAGGAGAATGTCACCGTCACCGTCCGCTTCCGCCCGCTCAGGTTCAGTTCGCTTTGGCTTCTGGAGTGGCGGTCCGTTTGGTTGCGGTTGGATTGGGGGAATGTGGACTGATTTGGGTTTTGTGTCTCGCTTGTGAAGCCCGCGGGAGATTCGGCAGGGGGAGGAGGTCGCATGGTATGCAGATGGTGACACGGTTGTGCGGAGCGAGCAGCACCCCAACGTCGGCTATGCTTACGGTATGTGTGTGGTTTCTGTGTGGCATTTGTGGTTGCTGTGGCACTTGCCTACACCTTAGTCATTGGCTTCATAGATTCATATTTGGCATATGCGACACACCTTTTAGTCCATGTTATCAGTTTTCTGAAAAGTCAGGCACAACTTTGGCGATTCAGCACATTCATAGGTAACCACTGAGAATAGCTCAAACCTGTGCTCTTGGATAGCTTGCCACATCCGTTGGCAGACTTGGGCTTTGTGGCAATTTGTGGCCATCCATCAGAAATGGTTGTCTAAAAATTCATTACCACCGCTAAGTTTTCCTTCAGTCTTGGTAGAACGACTCTTTTACATCAGGCCATGAAGTCATAAGGTATTCATGTTGTGATAGTAGTTTTGTCATCCAATGCATGGGGGATGAATTTAGTGTACATGCTGTGGCTTCTGTGCTTTAGTGTAATCCATATGCTGGGTTAATTGGTCATAATATGTGGTTCTATGGGTTAGTGTAAAAATAATTCTTCTAATGGCGGTCCATCTTGTGTCATCTGTATTTGAATGTATCTTTATGTTCTCACTTACCTTGTAGCTGCTGAGGCCTCTAGGTGCTACTTAACTATCTCATTGTAGTCTCCAAAAATAATTTAAGTGGACAGTGTCACATAAGTACAAGGAATCCCAATATACTAAATATATTTCTATACACTATACTTCCTGCTCGGTGGAATCAAATTTGTCATTTCCAGATTTGGGCACTGAAAGTACTTGTTCCAAACAACTTTGCAGTACCAGTGTCACATGTCTCATGTATAATAAAGTCACTTAAGAGAATGATGATGCATCGTTGCATGTAGAAAATAGATTTTTTTTTTGGACTTGAATTATAGGGAAATAGGCGCATTTCTTAGGCTACCGATTTGCCATTCTCTTGAACTCTAATTGTGAACACAGGGTAATTTTGTTTCTTATCCAGATCGTGTTTTCGCACCAACTACTACAACCCGTCATGTATATGATGTTGCAGCTCAACATGTTGTTAGTGGTGCCATGGAGGGAGTAAATGGTAAATGTTCTCCTGTTTTAATGATGATGTTTTCTTCAGTACTTTATGCTCAGATCATCACAACAGTTTTTTTTCGTTTTGAATATTCTCTTGAGATGTAAAACAAGTTGGTTTCTGTTTACAAAATATCATCTTATTATGGGCTATATTCTATGTATCATACCAATATTACAGCTGGGTAACAGACAGTATTGACCCTTGGCCATGTTCATTGGTTGAATACAACAATGGACCCTGAGTTTGTTTGATACACATCTTTAGTTGTTTAAAGTCAAATCTAGTAAACTTCTTCAATATCGCTGCAGGTACAATATTTGCATATGGTGTTACAAGCAGTGGGAAGACACACACGATGCACGTGAGAAAACTTACATCAACTTTCATATATTTGCTTTTGCTTAAACATTGGTTATCTCTTTCTTAATCTATCACTGACTCTTTGTGTAGTCCAAAATGTGAATTAAGAAAAAAAAATCCGTGGGTAGCTAAAATGTTATCACAGATTGTGGCGGAGTAGATTTTCTTTTCTGATGCAGTTGTCTAAGGTTTATGTATTCCAATACCAAGTCTGTCATCCCCATAAAAGGAGAGGGATTAAATTGTTTCACTCGCACAAATGCTACCATGCATGGCCATGCACAACTTTCATTTTTATTTTGAAGAATATGATTTGCATCTTACTGTTTCATGACAACATCTATTTCCCTTTTTAATAATTCACTAGATCGATATTGACCAACATTCATTAGTTTCTTCAGATTTCAAAATGTTTATCAATATCTTGATATACCTTTCATAAAAAAAAAATCTGATATACTTGTTCTTTTGACTCAGGGAGATCAAAGATCCCCAGGGATTATACCTTTGGCTGTCAAAGATGCATTTAGCATTATCCAAGAGGTACTCTTTAAATACTAACGTGTCTTATGTTATGATTTGATGAAATCTGCATAGACATGATGCAGCCAAACCTTTTATACTTATGACTAGTTTGCTTCTCTTTGTAGACACCAAATCGTGAGTTTCTCCTACGTGTGTCATACCTGGAAATTTATAATGAGGTCTGTCAATGCAATTATTTTGTTATCATCATAATATTTATAATTTGAGGTACTTATGGTTGTTGTATAAATGTCTCTCAATCAGAGATTATTCTACAAAATGAATTGTAATTCTTAGTTATACTGTTCTCATCATTGGCTTTGGTTTGTAGGTTGTCAATGATCTACTAAATCCTGCTGGTCAGAATTTGCGAATTAGAGAGGATCCTCAGGTGCTAATATATCTACTCTTCATCAATACAATCTTTCTACAAATTTTAAGTACGGGCTAAGTTTTCAAGCTACTGACAAACCAATGGTTTCTCCAGTGGATGATTACTGCACTTTTTTTTCAAAAAATTTATATCAAGATAATAGTCCCATCCAAAGGTTCACAGTTGCTTGTTCCCCATTCGTAATGTCTTTCAAAGTATACTGAATACTGATGACATGCATTTTGTAGGGTCTTAAAATTGGTTCTTGTATTAGGTTAAATGTTAGGGATACATCCTTCCCTTGAAGTCTAAAACAGGAGTTCTTGAAACATAATATTTTATGAACAGCTTCAACTGTAGAATAATTAACATCATAACATTTTAATGTTAAGGGTGCATTGGATAAGGAGTTTCAAATTATAAATATTATGATGATAATGGAATAATTGCATTGACAAATTCTCAGGGAACATTTGTTGAGGGTATCAAGGAAGAAGTTGTATTATCTCCTGCACATGCCCTGTCCCTTATTGCAGCTGGAGAAGGTGATTATCGACATCTTTACTTGATGATTGTGTTTCAGAATGATCTTCATGATAGGTCTAAAAACTTTTCATGTGAAAATGGTGTTATAGCATGACATTGAATTACTATAGTTAGGATTTGGGGAAATTTCTTTTCAAGTTCCAGAAAAAGGCTCCTATAAACATATCTTCGTAATGACTCTAGAAAGATGAAAATTTGATATGCCACTGCATAAGTGCATATTGTAACTAATGATTGAAATGTCACTTTAAAGAGCCTCTTGGTTGCCAGTGCCAAAAAAATAATGTTGAGAATACGCTTCTAAAAGGAAATACTTCACATGCAACTAATTTGTAAAACTCTGTTACAACCAGGTGTTTGACCCCTTTGATAAGCGAGCCACCACAGCCCAAATGATTAGCATTTGATTTCCTGGCTGTGAAGGAATTGTACAAACAGGTTATACAAATAGCAACGCTCCTGCTTATAAAATTTTTAAACAGTGACCAGGCTTCGCAGTGGGTCAGGTTGTCATGTCTTTTGTGCTCTCGTTCCATATGCCTTGATATCTCAATCTACTTCATCAGCCACCTCCTTAGACAAAATAAAGCATGCTGTTATGGTCTAAATTGGAATTAGAGTGTAGGGAGTAGGAGTTGAACCGTCGCAGTTGCTTGGTGCGTGGTGGCCTGCCATGTTGAAGGTGGTGCGGGTGTGATCAGTGTCACAAGAAGATGGATTAGTCATCTAATTCTTTATTGTTTCGAATGGATAAACTGCTATCCCTTCTATATGGGTGATTTGACTTGGTTCATGAGGACCTTACCTCTAAATTAAGGTAGTTACGCCTAATACATAAAATAAATCTAAAAATAAATAATTCTGCAACTCCTTATCCAATGCACTTCCAATTTCGAACTAAACCATAACCTTTGAATAGTGAGCTAAGCCTGCACATACATTGCCCGCAGTTCTTAGTCTACTATTTTGTTCCATTGAGGTTTTATTTTTTTTGTTGAACATATTTAAGAAATACTAATTGCTATGTCCATTTTGATTGCAGAGCACAGACATGTTGGTTCCACCAACTTCAATCTACTAAGTAGCAGAAGTCATACTATTTTCACACTGGTAATGGGGCGTAACAATTCTATGCACAGTAAATTTGTGTCTATCTGCTATTTAAAGAACAATGAAGTATTAATATTTGGTTTTGCATTGGCATATTCAAGTCATTAATTGTATGTGCAAAGCATACTTAAATTGGAAGAGCTGAACTTGATGCTGAGGATGAACTTTTATGTCTCCTTTCATTATATGACAGACTATAGAGAGCAGCCCTTGTGGTGAGTCTAATGAAGGGGAAGCTGTCACCTTCTCACAGCTGGTAGGTTTGTCTCCTACTTTTTAGCTGTAGAATTACCACCTTAGCACTTTGAACATCTCTTTATCCTAGCAGCCACAGCATAAATTGATTCTTTAGCTGTGTCACTCAATTGCAGAACCTCATCGATCTGGCAGGTTCAGAGAGCTCAAGGGCGGAAACCACTGGAGTACGGCGGAAAGAAGGATCTTATATCAACAAAAGCTTGCTAACTCTTGGAACGGTAGGACTTACTACCAAAACAGATCATTTCGGTTTCATGTCACAGTATTTTGACACCTAAGCATCAGCACACTCATGTTTTATCATTCTAAACATGCTCCAATATGAAACGTGCTGATCAGTTTGATTTTTCATGAGCACCACACAGTTGGATGATTTGAAATGTTTACATCATAGTGTGTTAGATCATTGGTCAATGAAGCCCATGTGAAAAAATTGAAGCCTTCATATGGCGGCACAGTTTATTTGCTTTACTACATGTTATGTCTTGTGCTGGCATCATTGTTTCAGTGAATCATAACCGTACATGGTAAATTTTAGGTCGTGAGCAAATGGTTTTCTAAATTAAGTCTGATGGAAGAAGATTGTCGTTTGCACTTTTATCTTCTTTGCCTTCAAGAATCTGGTTAAGCAATGCTCTTATTCTGCATGCCAGATTTGTTTGAATATATGCTGCCTGATACCTTAAATTAGAAATGAACTCACAGTTTCCCCCACCTCAGGTGATATCGAAGCTGACTGATGGAAAGGCTACACATATTCCGTATCGAGATTCAAAGTTAACACGACTACTTCAGTCGTCCCTCAGTGGTCAAGGGCGTGTTTCAGTAAGTTGCTCATTGCATGCTGGGAGCTACATATTAATGTTATCAGAATTTCTCATAATTTTTTTCTTTTGCAGCTAATCTGCACAGTGACACCAGCATCAAGTAATTCTGAAGAGACCCATAATACGCTAAAATTTGCCCACCGTGCAAAACGCATTGAGATCCAAGCATCACAAAACAAAGTAGGCCTAACATTTAATTGACAGTACTTTTTCGGTTGTATTTTGTCCCTGATATGTATGGTATGAGTAATTTCTGATACATGGTTCGGGATCTGTCATTATGTTTTGCAGATTATAGATGAGAAATCTTTAATAAAGAAGTATCAAACTGAGATTCGCAGATTAAAAGAAGAGCTAGAGCAGCTGAAAATGGGTATTATTTCTGGCACACCCTCAAAAGATACTGGGGAAGATAATATCATCCTTTGGAAACAAAAGGTGATATGTTGTTTTATTTCAGTTGAACGTCCACTTATGACATTATGTTGGACATAATTACTTATTTTCCTGGAGATGTTACTATATATCTTGTATGATTAACTGGAGTGGTTTTAGCCTTTTTTTTCCTCAGCTACACTTATGCCTTCTTTTAATTGTTCTGCTGGTTTAGTATAGATTATTATGTATTATATAATGCTACATATTTGCTATGTTGCTGTGCCCTAACTATTGTTTTTCCGACATACGAAAGCTAGAAGATGGTAACGTCAAGCTGCAGACTAGGCTGGAACAAGAGGAGGAAGCTAAAGCTGCTCTGCTTGCAAGGATACAGCGTTTAACAAAACTTATACTGGTTTCTACTAAGGCGACCCAGACTTCTAGATTTTCTCCACATCCTGGACCAAGACGAAGACATTCTTTTGGAGAAGAGGAGGTCTGGCTATATATGCTTATGAAATCATGAGGACACTCAATTAGCTTCTATATTCATTTTATATGTCCATGCATCTTTGGAAAATTGGACGAATCCTTATCAGTGTTTCTGTATGAACATAGAGGGTCTAAAGTTTGCCTGCTAATACTCTGCAGCTGGCATATCTTCCGTACAAAAGACGAGATCTAATGATGGATAATGAAAGCAATGACTTGCTTGTTCCTGCTGAAGGGTTTGGTGTATCACTTGAAGATTCTTCAAAGGAAGAAAAAAAGAACAGGAAAGGGCTTCTCAACTGGTTCAAACTCCGGGTATGCCAGCTTTGCATTACATTACACCTTGGACTTAATGCGTGCATGCCAATACTGCATTGGCTCAAGTTTTTGGCTGCTCTCTTACATCTTTGCAAGTAGAATATCAAAGAGATTCCTATGTTGAACCCCTGGTGTTAAAATTAATGAAGTAATCAATCCATGTGCTATATTAATTTCCAGAAACGTGATGGAGCTTCTATTCTGACAAGTTCAGAAGGTGACAAGTCCAGTTTGACTAAATCAACTGCTCCTTCAACACCTATTGGGGAAAGTGTCAATTTTCCTTCAGAACCAAGAATATCAAATTCTTTGGCTGGTGAGAATGTATCAGTTGATCTGTTTAGCATTGGCCATGGGGAATATCCTTCTGGAAGCATTCATGGTGAAGAAATTCCGTTGGTACGTTTCTTTTTTTTATTAAGACAAATATTTTCAGACGATACTTAGCAGTTCCAGAATAAGAATTGTTGCCTCGCAAGTCAATTTACAGAAGAAGAAAAAAGTTCAGAAGTTCAGTTTTGTCTTGGCGAGGCCAGATTTGTCAATTGCTGTTCTATATGCAGGCCAGATTTGTCAAGAAGATACTTTTACTACCACAATAGCCACTGTTTGTTCATTGTTATCAGCAGATCCTAGTCTTTATAGGTGCTGCACTGTCTTAGGAGTTTAAAAGAATGCAAAAATTAAAAAATGATATTATTCTAACCAGATCATTGTGATAGTGTCACCCTGCTTAGGATCCAAAGCATTTTTTATTTTTGTTTCAATAGCATTACTGACATGCTGTAATATGTGATGTGGTACCAGACCAGTGGAAAAACGATGGACCATGTTGATTTATTGAGAGAGCAGTTGAAAATTTTGTCAGGGGAGGTAGCACTTCAAACAAGTGTTCTTAAGCGCCTTACAGAGGAAGCTGGAAGAAGCCCACAGAGTGAGAACATTCAGGTACTCCCTCGATGTTTGTTGTGTGCTTTTACAAGCTTTCCAGGATATTAACCATTTGCCTTTTCGTATCAAAGATGGAAATGAAGAAGATCAGTGATGAAATTAAGGGGAAGAAGCGGCAGATAGCATCTTTGGAAAGAGAGATAGCTCATGCAACATTGGCAAGTCAAGGAAAGGCTGACAAGTTAGAACTTTCACCGGTAATGTTCTGTATTTGTTTTTGTTTCGTGCTATCTATTTACTGAGCGTTTCTATTTAACAATGGGTGTCGTTCATATTAATTTTGCAGTCTTATTCTGAATTACTTGAGCAGCTCAATGAAAAATCTTTCGAACTTGAGGTATATACTCTCTGCCTTGCTTAAACTACTTTTGGACCGTGTTCTTGTGTCCCTTTCACTGGACATTGTGGTGCTTTAGGTCACAAGCAAAAAACAAATACCAATCGCCTTCTTTGGGAGATAGATGGCATACCACAAACAATTAAGATTTTTAAATGAATTTTGTCACTGAATTTCATGCTTGCATACCCAACTATTCATAGACAGAAGACATCAAAATTGTTTCAGTTCCATCCCACATTCTCAAAAATGAAAATTAGTATGCTTTTCGAAGGATTTAATTTTAGTTCGACCCACCACTTACTCGTTGTTAAATGGTTTCATGTTTTTTTTTTGAAAAAATAAATGGTTTCATTCCATCACATAAAATTTATGATTATTTAGTGTGTTTTTACTGACAGCAATAATCCTATTATGTTTCATTGTCTTTTCATTTATTGGTGTTTGGTTAGCATTTAAGATTTCTTATTGCAGGTGAAGGCTGCAGATAATCGAGTAATACAAGATCAGCTAAATGAGAAGGTTAGACGCGTGAGATGTTTTTAGGTGAATGGTGAAATGATTACGATCCATTTATGATACTGAATTTTATTTCCTTCTGTTATCAGATAAGTGAATGCATCGAATTACAAGCTGAAGTTACTCATCTCAAAGAACAGCTATCTCAAGCTCTTGAAGCTAAGGATTTGCTGTATAATGGCATGATGCAGAATCATGGAGGAGTTAACCATGAAGTTGAACGCCATGCTGATCAAGAAAGTGCTATTCCAAGAGAGGTCTCTTCGGAACTGCTACAAAACCAGCAGCAGGTTTGCTTTCTGTGCTCTAGCTTCAACTTTCTTATACTTGCCTTTTGTGTTCCAAGAGAGGACTCTTCTGAACCACTACAAAAACAGCAGCAAGGAATATAGCTTTACGCTAAAAAATGACAATCGTCCAGTTTGCAATTGACCATTGTGTTAGTGCTTGGGACATATTATTATCTTCACTGACACTCAATATTCAATATATACACGTGTGGGTTATTAATCATAAACACTGATGACTTGTTAGCACTAAATATTCAAACTTCCATGAATGCTGCTGTTAATAAACGCATAAAAGATACTCCATCCGTTGCAAATTGTAGGTCTTGGCTTTTTCTAGGTTCATAGATGTGTCTATGAATCTCGACATAGCGTATATCTAGGTGCATAACAAAAGCTATGAACCTAAAAATGCCAAAGCGGCCTATAATTTGGAACGGAGGGAGTAGCTGGATTTGATGTAGAAAATAAAAGCCAACTTATTTTCACTGAAAATTTCTGTTGCCTTGTATTCTGTGGTGATGATGGTATCTGAGGCGAATGAAATTGTTCGAATAGGCCGTCTTTCATCCACGTTTTGTGGTTGTACACTTCATTAATTGCTACCATTACCACATCACTAACATAGATCTTCGAAAACATTCTGTGGTGTTATTATTTGAGATGTTCATATAGGCTAATATTATTTGAGATTTATATTATTTATTACATTGCTACAAGTTTTATAGTGTTATATTTTTGCTCACCTTGCTTTTCCTATTTTTTTGGCATTATGGTCTTTAGTCAATTGAAATTGATGAGCTGAAGCAAAAGGTGTCTGAACTCATTGAAATCAAAGCTCAACTTGAGGATCGCAATCAAAAGCTACTGGAGGAAAGTACATATGCAAAAGGCTTGGCTTCAGCTGCAGGTGTCGAATTGAAAGCATTGTCAGAAGAAGTGACCAAGCTGATGAACCAAAATGAGAAGCTTGCGACTGAATTGACATCAGTGAGAAGTCCAACTCCACGCAGGGCTAGCAATGGGCCAAGAGGTGCTAGGAGGGAAAGCATGAGCAGGCGACATGAGCCAGCTAGCAGAAGAGACACCAATGCAAGCCACGAAAGGGAAAAGGCTCTGGAGACTATGCTTATGGAGAAGGAACAAAAGGAAGCAGAGCTCCAAAGGAAAGTAGAGGAGTCCAAGCAGAAGGAAGCCTTCCTGGAAAGTGAGCTTGCCAACATGTGGGTTCTAGTAGCAAAACTGAAGAAGTCTCAGGGTTATGAACATGAGGATACGGAAACCAAACATAATGTCTCGTGACCTAAATTAGACTAGTTGATCACGAAAAGTCTGCTTGGTTTGGGTGTGAGTTTTCTGTATGTATGTAAGTTGCTCGTGTCTTTTTTTTTTTCTGTTTCTTAGCGTGAATTAGTGTCTCCTGTATATTCTTCGCGTGATCAAATATGCCAGTAGTGCCTTGCCTGACTGGTGTGCCTAGAGCTTTCTATCGATGCTACAGCTGCATTTTTTGGGTTCTTCAGGCGCATAACCCAGCATGCAGGGCATTGAACAGATATCTGAGAATCTGACGGGTTTCTGATGCCCACTCCAAATATCTAACCTGTATTAATTTTACTCATCCAGCTCTTAATATTGAAAGGATATCAAGTGTGAATATATCCTTAATAGTGAATTCCATTGTATTATCACACGTTCTGAGCACATCTTCAACAATGCACATTGCTCGGTTGACTGCCCTTTGTTTTGCAAATGTTATCAGCTTCAATATACAGCTGTGCTTGATTTTTTTTAACTTCTGATGTCTCTGTTCCATGCAAAAAATCAGTGTGCTATTGAAGTTGAAGCATGACAGGTGATTGTTCACAGCTGTCTGATGCTACCTGTGTTATCTGTGACAGCTGCAGCATGTTTCTTCCACTGCATGTCATAGTGCAATCAACCGATGAGGCGTGTTTATTTCCACACACTTTGCAAAAAGTTTTCACATAGAGACTCGTGTTAGTAAATTTCTTCTCTCTATGCAACCCAATGCAAAAAAAAAAAAAAAAATCACCACTTTCCATTCATTTAAACACGGCCGTACTAAACTGAAAAACTGTTGTGTCTGACTGCCTATATAAAGCGAATCAGTGTATCTCAGCAAACATCACAGAGCTTGTCATTTTCCACAAGCTCATACATCGAAGGAGCACATACTTATTTGAACATCTAGATCACGCGGAGACGTCTTTCCCCTCCATCTCTGATTGGTTGTCGGACAGCAGTAAACTGTGACGGCCACGTTGCTGCTGTTGAGATGTTTTCATGCACCGAGAACCCGCAAGGAACTAGAGATGCCTTTGCCGTCGGAACCCTTCCTCACCTCGAGGGCATTGGTCACTGGTCAGCCTGATGAAGGTGCCATCGATTTCTGCAGAAGGGCCACGGACGCGGTCACTTGGTCAGCATGCATCGATGAGGTTGAGGCCCTCCAACTCCAAGTCCAAGCGGCGGCGCTGGCCGGCTCCATGTTGATGGACCTCAACGCCGCAGAGCTTCGGGCGGAGGAAACGCGCGCGACGGGGCCGGGCGGCGCTGGCTGCGGGCACGACGGCGGGAAGATGTCGGCCGCCTCCGCAGAGCGCAACGCGGGGAAGGGCGCAGGCGGAGGCGAATTCTACGGAGCGCGGATTGACACCAGGGGGAGGGTGCTTCGTCTTCGCGGGCTCCGGCGATGCCGAGCGCGGCGGAGCGGCGAGCCCGAGACCGCGCGCCAGGAGGGTCGGGGTGGACGGTAAACGAAATACCGTCCACCCCGGACGGTATTTGGTTTACCGTCCAGGCCTGGGGGGTTTTAGACCGTCGGTTCGGGAGACTACGGCTACGATTCTCGATCCGGTGAAGCGTGTTTGCTGGGCCAAGCGGAGGCCCATAGGCCATACCTGAGCCCACCTTTTTTTTCTTCGCTGAGGCCCGTTGGGTCTGCGTGGCTCGCGCGCCTGCGATCATCGCCGCCCTCTGTCAGTCAACTCTAAAAGATCGTTTGTTCCGTTTACTGCTCACTGCTGATCGGGCGGCTGTTATCCATCTTACTCCCTCCGTCCATAAAAAATTGTAATTGTAGAGTTTAAAAGTTGGAGGGCAGAGCTTTTTTTGGTTTTTTCATTGTTCATAAAGAATTCAACTATAGAAAAAAGTCAAACCTTTTGTAGAGTTTTCTAGTAACTTCTTGGGTTCATGCTTGTAACATTTCTTAGTGATATAGAGGCAAATACATCATTTCACATGTTTATTGGTTTGCGTGCAACAAGTTAGAATTGCATTCTTTTATGGATGGAGGTAACACCATTTACCGTGTGACCTGTCAGTTATATAAAACTAAAAGTAAATAACTCGCGCAGAAACACTCACTCACGGAGGCAGACGTTTCCGCACGGCAGCGGCAGCCTTGGTGCAGCAGAAGGCCAGTGGAACTTAACTTGTCCCGGCCACGCCCTCAAGGTCCTCGCCAATCCGCCGTGATTCTCCAGACTTTTGCCTGTCGCGGACACGGACAGGGACGTTGCATGGCGCACCGACCCCAGCCAAGCTTGGGGAATCAACCGCCCCCGATCGACGTGTGCTCGGCGCTTTCCACGCCACCATCCATTCATCCCGAACGGCCGGCCGATTCCATCCGTCCGTCGGCGCCTGGTGGACGAGAGCCATTCTGGCGGCCAGCCCGGCTCCTGGCTCCATCCATCGCCGCCCGATCGACCGCCGGCAGGGCACGCGTCCCCGCGCGGTTGGCTCGCTGTCGCTCGCGTCGCGTTCACCCCCCTCGTGAAGAAATGGCCGCGGAATCCTCCCGTCCCAAGTAAAGCACACAGCTCGGTGCTGACTCGAATCGAGTGGGCGCCCCTCCCTCTAGTAGCCCTCGCATCCTTTCCTTAATTCCTTTCCCTTCCTCCGACTATATAACCCGCTCCGATCCCTTCTCAGCTCGTTCACCTGCACACCACCACACGCGCGCGCGCACGAGCAGCTAGCAGCTAGCTGATCGTTCGAGGAGCGATCGAGCAACAACATGACGAGCGGCGGCGGCTACTACTACGACCAGACCACGGCGACCTACCTGCCGGCGCCGGCGCCGCGGGCGTCGTCCTTCCACCTCGCCGTGTTCCTCGCCACGGCGGCGCTGCTCGGCGCCACGTCCTTCTACTCCCGCTACGAGTCCGCGGTGGAGAGCCTGGTGGACCAGGTCCGGATCGCCGTGGTGCTGTCCCCGCTGCTGCTCCTGCTGGCGGTGCAGTACTGGGCGGCCACGTCCGGGGCGCGGACGCGGGGCGGCGGGGTCTCGTCGCTGCTCCTCGGGGACCGGCCCTCCTGGCACGGCGGCGGCTGGGGCGGCCAGCAGCAGCGGGAGGGCGGGTCCCCGTGGGGAGTGGCGCTCGCGCTCGCGCTCGTGCTGCTGCTCGTCTCCTACCAGTCCTGCTTCCGGGACCTCTGGTCTCCGCTGGTCAGGCGCCGGCGGTGAGCTTTTAGGCCAGAGCTTGTCGATCGGAGGCTCCCCACTTCTTGCAGTGCAGTTGTTCGGATGCGACGAAACGAGTTGACAAGTTTCGTCCCTTTGATCTTCTGCTATTTGGCAGTGAACCGGTTGCATCGATGAACCGACTACGTACCTAGGCAGAGCAGATTCCAATAGGACTGGAGAATTGTTGGAGCTTTGAGGAGCATGGAAGCTGTAGTGTCAGACTGACAGTTAGCTCGGTTAGCTACTCCGGAGCTGTGATCGACAACATACGTGTAATTATCGCAATGATAGAATACTGAATATAATAAAGAAAATACTCTTGAACTTCAGTATTATTTACGTTCTGGCGCTAGCTAATTTCGCTCTTTTTGATTCCCCACGACTTGTAAGAATCTGAGCGTGTGTGAAGAACTGAAAAACAACTATTTTGCACGTACCATTATATCCACGTGTGGCCATTAGCTCGGGAATAAGGCAGACCGTATATTCTCCCCCGCTGTACCACATGCCCACTCATCGCTGTACCATAGTGGCGAATAAGGTAGCTGAAAAGGTGATGTGAAAAGATAGACAGAAATTCGACAGTCGTTGGCATACATGGTAACAGCCATTTGCATTGCAACCATTTTAACGGATCTCTCTAAATTTTAAGACGTAGAATGTGGAATCTACTTAGTCCTCGCTTTCGGCAACGAGACAAGAACCTGGGCACTTTCCTTCTTCGCTTTCGGTCACTGATGCGCGAGTAAAAAGGAGCTTTCTGAGTCAATGACCGTGTGGCCGTGTGGGGCTTGATCCTTCAGCTACCACGCCACACACGCCGCGCGCCCGAAAGCAAAAGACGCGACTATCCACAGATTCTGCTATTTGGTACTTGCAGGTCTCCCCCACTATGATCTATTACGACTGTTCACTATGCCTAACTCAGTATTATAAATTTCATAATTATTCTATACTTGTATAAGAGAACGAACAGCGTACCAACCGAAAAAAATCTACAAAATTCAAATTTTCATTGTTTAAAAGGATTTCCCTTCTTTTAAGTGACTTTTTGAGGGGAAGAAGTTTTCGCTTGAGCTGCACACTTCCAGCCCTAAAAAACGAAAAAGAGTTCCAACAAAAGGCTCATTCAAGAAGGCCAGACGCTACAAATGGGCTGGGCTAAGAAGGAAGGCATAGCTGGGCCTTCTTCGATACGGCGCGTCACGGCGTCAGCAGACTCAGCACCCTGCCTGATGGGGTCACTTCGTCCATTCTCTTCTGTACTGTCGCCTCGCTCGTCAAGTCGCCAAAGACCCAAGGTAGAGAAGGGCGGCGACAGGGTTTCGAATTGGCGCCAACCATTCCCCACAATCCCGCCTTCCAGCTCTAGGGTTTCCACCCACTGGCCACTGCCATGGCGGGAGCCACCGCTGCCACGCCCATGGACATCGACGCCGCCGCGCCGCCGGCCGGGGCGGCGGCGAAGGGCAAGGCGCCGCTCAACGCGCCCGGGAGGGCCGCGCCGTGGGTCGAGAAGTACCGACCCCAGTCCCTCGCCGACGTCGCCGCCCACCGCGACATCGTCGACACAAGTAAGTGGCCGCGCCCGTTGAGCTCATCCGATACCTGGTGCGGGGTTTAGGGTTTTGGGAGGGATTTTCGATTGGGTTCTGGTGAAGGGATTTTACTAGATTTGTGTTTCATTGACCACTAATTCGTGGGATGTGGTCGATTTGCTACTGGGATTTTTGTTTAATACTTCAGTGATCTTATGCTATTGGCCATGTTACATGTAACCAGTATGTTGGTGGATTTTCGGCCCCAAATTTATGTTTCTGTATGATACCACAAATTCTTGGACTCAGTGTAACTGATGATTTGTCTTTAATGTTCAGTTGACAGGCTCACCAATGAAAATAGACTTCCACATTTGTTGCTATATGGGCCACCTGGTACTGGGAAAACATCGACGATACTGGCGGTTGCAAGGAAGCTATATGGGTCTCAGTATAGCAACATGATTCTGGAGCTCAATGCATCGGATGAACGTGGTATTGATGTTGTAAGGCAGCAGATCCAGGATTTTGCTGGTGCACGCAGCCTCTCTTTTGGGTATGCATTGCTAATCATGCAGACTTGTTACATGACCATGCAATTTTTGTTTGTCATAATGTCAAGCAATACCCCTTTACCTTCTATTTAACATTGTACAGAGCAAGGCCTGCTGTTAAGCTGGTCCTCTTGGATGAAGCAGATGCAATGACTAAGGATGCACAATTTGCATTGCGAAGAGGTGTTTCTGTTGTTAAGAGTTTACTTTATTCATTGCTATAATATTGCTGTGCATTTTCTTCCTTACATCTATTTACTCTGCTCCTCCTTGCAGTCATTGAAAAGTATACAAGGAGCACAAGGTTTGCACTCATATGCAACCATGTCAACAAAATTATTCCTGCACTACAATCCAGGTGTACTAGGTTTAGATTTGCTCCACTTGATGGCAGTCATGTTAGAGAGCGTCTTCAACATATAATAAAATCTGAGGGGTAAGCATTTGTTTTCCTTCTAAGATTATACAAGACTTTCTCAATGATCTTTTTTTTTGTTACCTGGGATTCTGGTCCTATCTGCAATGTTAATTTTTGCATGTACTTGCAGGCTCGGTGTGGATGAGGGTGGCTTGACAGCCCTAGTGCGGTTAAGTAATGGTGATATGAGGAAGGCTTTAAATATATTGCAGGTTATCCCTGATTTGTGCATGTGAACCCAACATTTTTTTTACCATGTAGGTGTGAATTTTAAAAAAAAAGGCATGAAAATGTTGCTCTTTTAGATCTTGATAAATCGTACTTTCTAATTGTTAACTGTGGTGTGCACTTCAAGTATTTCACTAATACCATTATTTCGGTGATACTTTTACTAACTTCAACATTGAGATGAAACATAGTTCTTTTTCCCTCATGATATCCGTTGTTTTGTTAATAAACTTGTGCGCCAATGACTTATCTTCTTTTGATATACAGTCAACACACATGGCATCCCAACAAATCACAGAAGAAGCTGTGTACCTTTGCACAGGAAATCCCATGCCAAAAGATATTGAGGAGATAGCATTTTGGCTCTTAAACGAACCATTTTCAACCAGCTTCAAATGTAACATTAATTACCATTTATCAATATGATCCTTCTACCAATTCATTGTCTAAATGTATGTTTCCTTATCTGTTTAGATATATCTGACATGAAGATGAGGAAAGGGCTGGCCTTGGTTGATATCATTCGAGAGGTTACTATGTAAGCAGTTCCTATTGCCTACCATACTAGCTCATCATTCTTCATAAATATTCTTAACTGACACTGAACTTTAAACCCCATGTATCATTTTTCTAACTTTCTGCATGTCTTTTGTGCAGGTTTGTGTTCAAAATACAAATGCCATCCGATGTTCGTGTAAAATTAATTAATGACCTGGCTGATATTGAGTATGTCCTGTATAAACCTTTACAGTTGAATTGTGAGGTTCTGCACATAAACTAGCTTATCATTAGGTGCACTAGATGCTTCTGTTCCATTAACTTATTATGTTTTGTTGCTAGTTCTACTCAGATTGGCATAAATGTATTAATAGTCATATACTCGTATTAGTTCACACAAAAGTGTGTAAGGTAGATAATTGCTCAAGTTCTTTGAGAATATGATGGACGGATGATCAGCAATGTATGGCCATGCTGCCTATTTACTTGATACGCCTATACCCTTAGATCTTAGTTTATACTAAAGTCTGAAGAAAAACATTAGAACTTGGTTAACTGAGAATGCTACGAAATCATCAAATTAGCTTATTGTTATAGTTTAGGCCTTGCAATGACACTGCAAAATGTTCTTATTATTCAGTAAACTTTGGGTGTAGTACTCTATGTCTCTATGTGTGGAACCGCTGCTTTCAGAGAAAGTGGATACTGAGCTGTTTCCGTGAAGAAATTACTTGGAAGTTCACTGCAATGTCTTTGAGATAGTGCAATAGTCAGTAGTGACCTATGGTTGTTTTTTGACTTGTTCCTTGCATTTGGACTATGTTCAGTTGGGGAAACTGTGATAGCTCTTTCTGGTATTTCCTTTTTATTGGTTAGCAGCATATTCATGGCATCTGTGTCTTGGATTTGCAGGTACAGGCTAAGCTTTGCATGCAATGACAAACTTCAGCTAGGCGCACTGATCTCAACTTTCACTGATGCTCGCACGGCTATGGTTGCTGCTGCCAGCTAATTGCAGTTATGTGATGGATCTTTTTGTTGCCTTTTGCTGCCCCCACTGGAATCCGGAGATGAAGTGCAGCTACCTTTGCAGGTCACCGTCTTGCCTGTAGTTAGCAAGCTGAAAAGCTCGGTGAGTGTTGTCTTAGATCTGTATGCTGCTGGATGCGATTGTGTTAACTTCCTGGGAACTTGGGAGTTTCCCATGACTGAATGCTGTCAGGTGTCATTAAGATGTACGAGTATCATGCGTGTACTAGTGAGGCAATTATAACCCAACTTTTTTCTTTCATGAAGTATGTGCAATTGAAGATTGGCGATTTAGGGTTATCCACAACGGAAACATAATCCGGATCAGTAAACCCGAAAGGTTAAGTTCTGTATGATTCCAGTGAGACATCAGTGCTGCCTTTATTTTACAGGTGCAACAGAAATTACATTTTACAATTGAAGTTCATCGCTGATTCCTGGTGCCTTAAAAGAAACAACCGTGTTCTCAATTAATCTAACACTGTGCATGAGTATGGTAATCTGTCAAGGATCAGTAGCCGGCAGCCTGCTCCGGACTTTGTGTTCAGGCTTATGAGTGCTCTCAAAATCAATGTGAACAAATGCCCGCTCGACTTCAGGCAGCTTCTCGATCTTTTCCTGCAGCGATTCACCGATGGTGTGCGCCTCTCTTAGCCTCATATGCTCCGAGAGTTCGATGTCAACCTATGTTGTCCCAACAGTAGAAACATACCACAAAAACAAGATCATACACCACTAATATCTGGGGATAGGAAGGAAAGGTTGAGACGCAAAGTCTGCCAGTGTTCTTCTAACACAGTTGTTAACTGACCTCAACGAAGTAGAGAGCTCCAAAGCTGTAAGCTCTAACAGTGTCAACACGCTTGACTCGTGTGTCGTGCTTAATGGCGAGGTAGGTCAACATCTGCAGCATCTCTGGAGGGGCACATTGGCCCACTAGGGTAACTGGAGCAAAATGAAAAACAGTCACAAGCTGTCAAGCTGATCAGGCACTCGGAGCATGACTATTGACTACTGAGGCATATCTTCCTCTACTGATCAATAGTCATAATCTCTATAGTAACCGGCAACAGTGAGAGGATAACCAATTTTCCATCCAACTCTTAGCTGGATTTTCTATGAAGTTTTTTTTTCTTTTTTTTATAAATGGGAGGAATAAAGCATTTCTAGAATTTGATGACAATTGGGAATGTAAATAGTTTTGGAAGTACCTGCATTTTCTAACACAGTTTTGGACCAGTTCACAATGGTATATACAGCAAGCACTACAGCCCCCGCGGGGTCAATCCACCATAAGAATTTGTCCCCAAGAACAGCAGCCACCAGACCGACAACATTGGTTATCACATCAAAATAGTGGTCCTGAATGGCACAAGCACAGCTGAATTTAAATAACAAACTTGATATCGGTCAAATTATGTACTCAACTAAAGTAATGGCAAACAGTTGAGTGTATGTTCAAGGTATATATTCATACCTTTGCATAAGCCCGGACAATGCTGTTTCCTGAACTCTTGCAGTACAGCCAAAGAGCAAGTTTCACAGCAGTTGCTGAAAGCATGATGGAGTACAGCCATACTAGCTGTTCTGATGTCATCTTCTCGCCGGGTTTATTCTCCACCAATTGCTCAATAGCTTTGACCAAGACCTGGAAACCTAATATATTGATGAAGAAACTCATTAGAATCATTTACACAGACATTTCCACATTGCATTTGTCAACAGATAGTAAAAGCTAAACATTTCTTCATAGAGGAGTTCAGTCATTTGCCATGGGAAAGATGTCAATACCCAGAGTTGCCATGATGGCCGCGAAGACGATGATCCCAACCGGCTGAACACGCAATTTCCCAATCGGATACTTGTAAATGTTCACCCTTTTCATGGAAAGGTGTGTGAACCAAAGGATGCCGCCGGCCATGAAATCCAGCAACGAATCGAGCGTTGACGCTGCAATTGCCATGGACCCTGTTCTGATCGTAGCATACACCTACGGCAACAGAAATGATTTAGCATACAGCCTTCCATTCTGATCAGTGCCCTGTGACCATGTCCTACTCTAATCGAATTGCACGCCTGACGCGAGAAATTAATTACCTTAAAAACCAGTAGCACAATATTGGCGTAGTTGGAAATCTTCATAGCGAACTCGCTCTGCTTCTGCTCCTTGTCCTCGAATTCCCCACGATCCGACTCATCCGACTCGAATTCGCCGGGCATGCAGAGAGCCTCCACCTCCTCGAAGGTTCTCAGGGTCGCGAGCTGCTTCTCGTAGTACTTCCTCTCACCTACACGAAGATGAGGAATCAGCACCTCCCTGTGCGGCTGCGCCCCCCATGGAATTGGCGACTACTCACTAGCTACAGGTTGAGCTGCCGAGGTGGTTCCGGGCTACCTTGGGAGAGGCCTTTGGCGCGGGCGAGGTCGGCGGGGTCCTCGGGGTCGAGGCCGGCGCGCACCTTGTCGGGCAGCCGCGACAGGAAGCTGCTGCGCAGCGACCGCGCCGAGTCCCGGCGCCGCAGAGACGGCGGACGGCCGCCGGCGCCCAGCAGCGGGGCCTTCCGGTCGTCGCCCTCCATGGTATCGGCGTCGGCAGGTCCAGCTACCTGGACTTCCTAATCCTTGGGCGTGTGCAATGCAGCGGTGCTTTTCGCTGATCCACTTTGGTAAAACTCGCTTTTTGTAAGGTTCTTTCTGTCAGGTCGGTCCTCCATAGTTTATCCTATTTTCGTGGTAATCTACAATGTTCTAGAGCAAGTCACTAAAAAATGGTGTGCTCAGCAACGTTTCAGCAGCACCGAAGGAAAAACTTGGATGACCGTCAGTGTCCGTCATAGCTGGCTGCCTGGCTAGCTGCCATCCAGTGAAAAGCCCATCTTTGTCTTTCTCCATAGGGCAAACTGTTGGTGAAACTAGGCTGATGTGCTGCTCAAACTGTTTACTGTACTCATACTCCCATAAAAGTGTCCAATGAATCATGAATGTGCCAGCAGCTGTACTAGGCACATAAAATAAACGATCAACCAAGCTCAAATAAATAATTTTGAGTGAGAATTACCAAGAAATTGCTTGTTCTCCTCGATTAATAAGTTCGTAACGTCATCAACAATTTTAGTACCACTTGCTTTACTCGTTGACATTTTTAGTAGCTCACATGAAAGCGAACTGTATTGACTTCATCATCAATCGATTTGCTATGTCAACGGCAATTTCGCTAGCAACCTTGCGCGGATACGCTTTCGTAGCTGACATCGATGCGGTCCATCCGTTCCATCTCGTCCGTCCATTCCACGCAACCCCTCCTCCGCCGAACACCCGGACTCCAAACCCCACCTCTCGCCGCCGGCGAGGCATCGCCGATGACCACCTCCGGCGCGCCTACGGCTACGCCCCCACGCTTCAAGCGTTCTTCCCCAAGGAAGAAGTCGCAGCTAAGAAGCCGCCGCCTCGCCTCCGGGGAGGTCCAGGCTGCTGGGGCCCCGGCGTTGACAAGAGCGCCGCCTCCCGCATCGCTGGAGGTGGACGCGGTGCCGCCTATTGGGCGCGCATTGCCGCGAGAGTTCTTCGAGGTGGACGCCCTCGACCTCGCCCCCCGCCTCCTCGGCAAGCTCCTGCGCCGTGACGAAGTTGTCCTCCGCATCACCGAGGTGGTTGTTCTTCAGAAATATCTCATTTTCCCGTACGATCAGATTTTATTCGGTTGCAATAGCACCAGGTTAAATTTTCCTCTCCATATCATCCCTCTCTTTGTTTGGCAAAATGCTCTTCTCTGTGATGGTAAACTTAATGACGCACCAAGTTATGATATTCTGAAATTTTCCCTGTGTATGCTTTGATTCAGGTGGAGGCCTACAGGCCAAATGATTCCGCGTGCCACGGTCGGTTCGGCATCACTGCGAGGACTGCTCCAGTGGTAGGATTGGCGCTTGCTTGCAGTCTTCTTTTGAGCATCACAAATTTGCAGGACTGAAAAATTAGCTTTGATCTAAAAGCTTTGCCTCTTGGAGTGTAGTTTGGACTGGGAGGCCATGCGTATGTGTATCTATGCTATGGGCTCCACATGATGCTCAATGTGGTTGCCGACATGGAGGGTGTTGGTGCTGCCGTTTTGATCCGGTCATGTTCTCCAGTTAGCGGTATGCTCCATCTTTAAAAGAAATTTGCAGATAGCAAGTGAAATGTAATATCTATGAATTTGGCTGACTTATAGTTGGCCTTATGTTTGGTAACTTTTTGGTGCAGTTTGCTAGGATCATAAGATATGCTACAGTTACAGTCTCACCTTAACTTGCTAGTTGGTAGAATGGGAGATGTTAGGGGCTTAGGGCTATATCGGAGTTCTTGCTTTGCTCTGCCACGGTAAACTCTGCATACATAAATTGCACATGCTCATCTTAAATTTGTACAAACCTTTAGTAGATATTTTTTTTTCTAAATTTACTTTTGTCACGCTACACTAGCTTGAAAAGGAAAATTGGAATTTCTACTGCTGGATAGTTATGTGATCTGTAGGAATGCAGGATAGTACATTGAGCAGTTCTGCTCACTTGTCTCCCAACATTTCTACTGCTGGATAGTTATGTTGCTGAGTTGCTCCCAATTTGAGTAAGAAAAGTACATCCAAGTCTTGTGGTTGGACAATTGGAGTACAACCTTTGTCCCAAATTCCAATTTTACTAACTGAGCAGCATGCTATCGCCATAAATTGTAGTTCCTTTATTTTTCAGTTGTAAAGGTCTTTCTGTGGTTTCAGAGTTTCAGTGTCTCTCCCCTTGCCTTATCAATGCAAGCTTACATAAAACACATTAAGCTGGACATGTTCCTTAACATTGTTGTAGGTCTTGAAACCATTCAGCGCCGCCGAGGTCAGCAAACAGAGAAACCAATCCTACTTACAGGACCAGGAAAGGTATGCGCTTCAGGTTACAAGGTTCTTGTTTCCTCACTGTTCCCTGACAAGGTTACAAGGTTCTTGTGTCCTCCATATTCAGGTTGGACAAGCTCTGGGCCTATCCACTGATTGGTCGAACCATCCTCTTTACACACCTGGTATGCTTGGCTGATCTCCAGCATCGCCCAGAATCACTGGCACTAGTTCATTTTGCACACCTAGTAATGATCTGTTACCTCTCAGGTGGGTTGGAAGTATTGGACGGACCGGAGCCACAGGGTATTTTGGTTGGTCCCCGCGTAGGCATCGAGTACGCATCTCCGGAGCATGTCGCGGCGCCGTGGAGGTTCGCCATTGCCGGTACTCCGTGGATCAGCGCCCCGAAAAATACCCTTCGGCCACGCTAAACACCTGGAGCTGCATCTGCATGTGGTGTAGTGAGGGGAGCTTACGGCTGAACGTAGCGATGTCTCGCAAGTCGCAACAAACAGCTCGAGTACAGTTCCCCTTTCAAGTTTCAACCAGAAACGCTCGTTCACAATCACGTGTTTATATTTTGTTCGAAGAACAAAGGGTGGATGCCTAAACCTTTTCCCCAATTGTGTATGGTCTGCTGGTACACAAAAGAGCAACTGCCTATGAACCGACGCACTGCCGCTGGGCAGGCAATCGGGCGTGACGTACACTACTGCCTTGAGGACGGCGAGGACATTGGCTGAGTCGCTGAGAACCATGTGTGCCTCGGTGGCAACAATTATCAGACAGCATATGCGTCCAGTTTTCTGCTTCCGAAAATTTGGGGTGAAGTTCGTTGAAGAAAAAAATAACAAAATTTTCGACGCCTGAGAGATTCGAACTCTCGCGGGGAAACCCCATGTACTTAGCAGGCACACGCCTTAACCACTCGGCCAAAGCGTCGTTTGATGGTAGTTCTTATTATTTCTCATTCTAGAACGTAACTAACACAACGAATGTTGCATCTAATTTCTTTTTCCCCCGAAGAAAGGGTACCAGGTCGTTAATTATGCTCATTCTGTCAGGTGGGCTCAGAATCTGCGTCCGTCAAATTGACCGTCTGTGATCTGCTTTGCGGGACCCAGCAACAGCCACCGCCACCGCTGAATTTTTTCGGTTAATGACTTAAACCATACCGATTCGACCATTTCACACAATCACATGACTCACGTGACGTTAACTCTTGGCTCGTCGCTCCTGGATGACAGTGGCACAAGCCGGTGACCGGCCGGCCGCGCCACAACGGATCAGGCCGCCACGTTCCCGTGCTTGTCATTAGCGTCTCTGATGGCATGTCTTGCGATAATTGAAGCAATCAAATGGGCATGGCCCGCCCGCGACAGTTTGAGCTCTGGCACGTTTGCTCGGCTTGCAAAGCGCGTGACGGCGCGAGGCCCCCAATTCATGGAATGGTTCATTAGGCCTCGTTCGGTTTCATTGGAATGGTTGCACCCGGATTGAGATCAATATAGTACAAACTTCATGATACTCACAATGAGAGACCGGAATTTATTTCAGGTGAAGAACCATTTTACTCATGATAGGGACAACAAAAGACCCGAATTGGTTCCCCACCTCTTGACTAGTGGATTGATTCCCGGTCTCTTGTTGTCCCTATCATGAGTAAGGCCTCGTTCGGTTCCTTTGGAACCGTTCCACCCGGATTGTGGTAGATATAGCAAGAAATTTGTAATAGGTATAGTAGGAGACCGGGATTTATTTCGGGTCGTTAACCAATTTGCTCATGATAGGTACAACAAAAGACCCGGATTGGTTCTACACCTCTTGACTAGCGGATTGATTCCCGGTCTTTTGTTGCAGCAATAATGAACAAATTGGTTCACGACCCGGAATAAATCCCGGTCTCTCGTTGTACCTAGCACAAATTTTTTGTTATAGCTATCTAATCCAGGTGGAACGGTTCCTGAGGAACCGAATGAGCCCTAAATTGGTTCTTCGCCTGGAATAAATCCCGGTCTTTCATTGTAACTATCATAAAGTTTGTACTATATTGATCTTAATCCAGGTGGAACCATTCCAATGAAAACGAACGAGCCCTCACGCGGCGGACCTGAGCTGGCGTACCCAGGGCGAGGACGGTGTGGAGCTTTTCTTGGGCAGGCAGAGAAGACGAGGCCACGTTCTTCCTGGTACGAGCCGTTGAAAATCCGAGCAGATTGAAGTGGCACATGGAATGTCAAGTCCAAGAAGGCTTTTCTTTTCCCCAACGAATCGATGAATTCTAGAAGAAAGTGGGGAAATGCAAGATGTGTATTTCTTGTTTTGCGATTGGTCTCACGATGAATTGCTAGTAGCATCTCGAAACATATCAACGTGTACCGTTTCTCTCACTGGCTGCTGTTGGTCAAATCAAAGGTTCTTGATATCTCTGATCCAAATATTCATTTGATGTCCTGAGGCGACGACGATTAGCGAGTCACGATTGACAACCCGATTTTTTTAAAGGGGTTAATGACGCGGTCTTATCTAATCGTCTAAGATTAACCAACCAATCAGAGCCTTGCGCCCAAAGTCATGTGCTTAATCTGGTTGGTTACGTGTGTAGGAGTATATCAAAAACGGCTTCCAAGATAGCGACTGCTCATCAAGCGGTGAACAGATACGTCATCGTCTAGTTGGAGCACAAGAATGTCATGTCACCTTTCACTTTCTTGCATCACACCTTAGCCATTCCGTAGCAACCTGCAGATTTGTTATTTGACAGCTGTCCCGGACCCAGGTCAAAACTTCCTAGAAAGCAAAGACGGTCACACACCAGCTCCAGAATGGTCAATTGAGCAAGCAGAAAACGTGAACAGTTACGAGCATGGACTTCTTCTTCCTTGCAACCTCGCAGACGAAGATACCTACGAAACCCACAACACTTCACCGCTTGCGTGTACGGCCAAGGAAAAACAACTTTGCAAGCTGCAACTGCAAGAGCACATGCGGCAAACCCCCACGCCATGTGGCTCTATATAAAGCGAGCAAGAAGCAGGAGAGGACTACCGCCATTGCACAACCGTGACATCTCTGCATCTCACAAGCCATACACGCATTCACACGCATCTCCCTCCAATCCATTGCCAGCAGCCCAGCGTCGTCTCGATCCCTCTCGCCGCCGATCAACCCACCTGTAGGCATGGACGCCGCCTTCCTCTCGCTGTCGCCGGAGCTCCGCGACGCGCTCGCCAAGGTCGCCGTGTTCGTGCTCGTCCAGGGCCTGGTCTACCTCATCCTCCGCAGCTCCTCCAACGTCTTCTCCAAGGACGGCGGCCTCAGGTCCCTCAGCTTCCGGCCGATGCGGTCCATGAGCGTCAGGCGCGTGCTGGCGCCGCTCTCCGACGTCCCCGTCGGCACCGACGAGCCCTCGACGTCGCCGTCGCTGTCGTCCGCCGCGTCGCGCCGCAGGGCTAGCCGTGAGGATTGAGCCAGATGCCCTGAGCGGATGGTGCGTCTCCCCGGCGCTGTCATTCTGAATTGTAATTGGTTTGTCATATGGTTGAGGGGAATAGTATTTGAGTTCTTATGTAACTAGAATAGATGGAATCTTGTAGATATATTGATTGAAAAGAATTGCAAGACTGGATTATTCGATTCTTTACGACATGTTTACTCTTTTCTTCTTCTAAAAAAAAGTTTACTCTTGTCTTCTTGTAAATACACTGCTTGCTGGCTGGCTCTTGTTGGAAATGATCCGGAAGAACAATTAAATTGGAAGACTTAAGATTATTGGAAAATAGAAGACTCGACCAACTCTGCTCTGATAAGGAGTTGAAATATAGCTTGATTGATTAGTACAGTACAAATTTAATATCTGAAGAGATGATCTGGTGTTTCTCTATTCACAATACCAAAACCAATTGGACGCCTAAGTTATTTGGTCACATGCTCTTCTGGATCATTTCGTGTGGCCTCCTACTATACATACAGCACCAGAGGTTTTTCGTTTGGGGATTCAATTTGAAGATCGAAACAGTGTTAATCAGCTCTGCTGTGATAAGGAGCTGAAATATAGCTTTATTGATATGATTGTTGACTTAGTACTATATGAAAAGGTCATTTGCTGAAATATAGCTTTATTGATATGATTGCTGACTTATTACTATATGAAAAGGTCATTTGACATCTCTATATACATTTTACAGTGCAATAGCAATTGCACCGCTTGGGTGTTTAGTCACTTGTTCTTCTGGATCATTTCTCTAACCTCATCCATCACAAGCCAAGCTTTATGGCCCCCTATTACTTCTGCTTTCCATTCTCCATCCTTCCATAACTGGATATGAATGCATAGTTTGGGATCAACAATTCAAAGTAATTATAGTGACAATGATATAGGAATGGGAATCAAATGGTGGACAAAATGTGGCAGTACCTGAATAGTGGGCATTTTCTGAAGGTGTTCAGACAAATGTAATATGCACAGAACACAGAAAGATAAAAGAATCAAATACTTTCAGAGTCAATGGATCAGAAATTTTTCGGGAGCCACACTTAATCGATTACAATAATGTTTAAGAAGGTCGTGAATTTGCTGACTTACAGTTATATTCCCTCTTTTTACAACCGCTTGTGGAACTTTATTGACATCAACAAAGTAAAACCTGACTCTGCAACAGAAAATTTGAAGGAAGATTCATTAACACATTTCACAATATGGGGTGCGTATATTCAGAGCCTGGGATCAGTTTACAGGATAACAGATCAATATAACAGAACTGGAAATTAGCAGTCTAACATTCCACAGAGGTCACCAACCCTGGATATTCTCCTGCTATCTTCTCCAGTCTGGGCTTCAGGTAAATGCATTTCCGACACCAACTAGCCATCCTGGCAACAATAAACAACACCTCAGCTTCTGATGCAGTATTATAATATATATCTAGAGTGGTTTGAGATTAGCATGTCAGTTAAGGCGAGAAAGCATCTCAGTTGATGGATAATGACAATCAGTATCCTAATCATTGGCAACGCACCAGACAAGTCCATGGAGTTGAGTAATTTAAGAAGCTCACTACTCGTACCAGTCGATGATGACGGCCTGGTTGTTCTCGACGGACCACCTGAGCGCGTCGTCGAGCTTGTCCATGCTGTCAATCTCCTCCATCTCCACCGGCTTGGACACGTCCCAGAAGTAGGCGTTCGCCCTGACCCTCTGCCCGCGCTCCCTCCCCCTCACCCTCCCGCCGCCGTTCCACAGCCACAGGGCCCGCCCGCCCGCCCCGCCGCCGACGGTCGAGCAGGCGGCGGCCGCGGAGGACGAGTGCGGGTGCGGCGATGCCGCCGCCGCCACGGCCTCCCGCACGTAGAGCGCGCGCGGGCTCGGCGCGAGGAGCGCCATTGGCTTCCGGACGCCGCTGGCGACGGCGACCGGCAGGATTCGGAGATGGGGCTTGTGGCGTTCGGGTGGGGTGGCGGAGCGGAGCGGAGGACGGCGGGGTGGGTATATGCGTCGAATCGGAGGTGGCGATGGGGGGCGAGGGTTGATCGGGCTGTGGGATCGGAAGCGGGAGCTTATCCGGAGTGAGGAGAAGATCCGGAGGAGGTGCGGACTGCGGAGGCGGGGCGACGAGACGAAGGCGTGGGGTCAAAAGCGTCGGCTTCTGGGCCCAGCGGATCGTAAAATATCTCGAGATCTTTCTTTTGCGTGCGAAAGGAGCGCTTATATGATGGGCCGAAAGCCCATCCAGTCAAACAGGGTAGTCTGCGGCCCATTGTTGTATCACATAAAGGAGGACGAGGGAGAGGGTCCAACGGCAGATAAATGGGCCATATTGGGGGTCCAAGCCCATTCTTTTTCTTCCAAAGTTGTCCAACCCGTTTCGTTTCTTTTTGCTTGGTTTTAAGGATCGGGGCTGATCCTGATCGATCTCAGTCCGATCGACGAAATCCGAGCGAGACAGACCAGGACGCACTACTCCAGAAAGCAGAAATCATCATGAGGGGCAGGCCGATGACCGGACCATACTGGGCGATCAGTAGTACTAGTACGGTACCGTCACCGTGGTACGGTAGCTGGTAGCAGGACCGAATCGAACACAGATCCAAGATCAGCTGCCGCCGCCGAAGACCGACCGCGGTACTCGTGGCCAGCTCCTATCGCGATCATGGCTCCAAGTTAAGCGGTGAAAAAACTGAAAATGATTTCGCTGCACTGCACCGGTCGGGCCGGCAAGGGCGCGCGAGAGGCGAGACCAAGCGCCCGCAGCTCGTCATCCTGATGACCATGATCCTGGCTCTTCGGCGTTGGTAGCGGCAAAGAGAAAATCGACGAAAATCTTGGTTGGTGGTGGGGAGCTTGGGGAGTTGGACGGCAACTTCAGCCCGAATTCTGGCACTTCCCCTCATCATCATGCCTCCTCTCTAGTCTCTACTAGTCTACTCTACCCTTCCACTCACGGCGCCACGGCGGTCCTTGTCTGCGTCGGTGAGGTCCCATAAGGTGTTCGTTTTGGGCCTTTTCCGTTCAGCCCCGTACTGTGTTGTGTGCGAAGACATGTCCTTGCGTTCCTGAACTTGCATGCCGCCTGCATTCCTTGCATTGCATAGCTTTACCGGCCACCCCAGCATGCATGTGTCGCTTCGATCTGGCCTTTGTGCTGTGGTCCCAAAACCCGCGGTAACAAAAGCCCAAAGCTACGAACCCTTGCTTAAGGCGTACTCCACGGATCTTTCGATCGATCGAGTACTCCACAACTTTCATGTCTCACTAAGCTTTGGGAAAGATGCACTTGCATGGTTCTGATCATTACGCTGTACTGATAGGCCATATCTGAGTTTAATTTATACTAGGTGTGATGACGTGTTATTCGTTTTCAGCAAGATACTGGGTAAGGTATGCATGAATTCAATTAGACGCCGTTTGGATCCCACTGCTAAAATTTAACACCTATCACATCGAAGAATTTTACATGCATGAAGTATGAAATATAAACTAAAAAAATAATTAATTACACATGTTGCGACTATTTTGCGAGACAAAATCTTTAAGCCTAATTAGTCTATGATTTGACAATGTGGTGCTACAGTAAACATGTACTAATGACGAATTAATTATACTTAATTAATTTGTCTCATGGAGTACTCACGAAATCTGTAATTTGTTTTTTATTGGTAATCGAAAACTCCGTCCGTCGTCTAACTCTGTGTGATGTGACAGCTACTTAAAGTTCAGCACCTGGATAACACAGCGACAAAATGGTTTTTGTTGAAAAGGAACCACGCGCGCTGGCATACAATTGGGCCATGTATCGTAGTGTGTTTACGATGGGAGGGTGAAAAGTTTTTGAGATGTCACATCAAAGAAAATTTATCATTTAAGAGTAGTAAATGTAAACTATTGGTAAAACTAATTACAGATCTAGCCAACAAATCGCGAGACAAATCTAATGACGGGTAATTAGAGGGTAATTAATTAACAATTAGCAGACGACTACTGTAGCATTATTGTTGTGAATCTTGGATTAAGTAGGCTCGTTAGATTCGTCTCGCGACATACACTCCATCCATGTAATGAATTATTTTTTTCGTCTACATTTACTGCTTCATGCATGTATGATTCTTTTTTGGAAAAATTTTCGCATAGCAACTAAGCCCGTGTTTAGTTCGCGAAAACATTTCGTGAAAAGATTTCGGGTTTTGATTTTATCAATTTAGAAGTAGTAAATGTAGACGAAAAAGGTGGAAAGTTATATGGATAGGTTGGAAACCTCGAGACGAATCTAACGATGGTAATTAGAGGGTAATCAATCCATAATTAGCGGATGATACTGTAGCACTACTGTGGCAAATCATGGATTAAGTAGGCTCATTAGATTCGTCTCGCGATTTACAGTCTATTCATATAACTTTTCACCTTTTTCGTTTACATTTAATACTTCATGCATCAAAGATTCTCCTTTGATGTGATAGATGAAAATATTTCGGGTGGGAACTAAACATGGCCTAAACAGGGCATGATGAAGCTAAGGTACGGTACGGACGTACGGTACGGTCTAACTCGACACTCTGGAGCGTGGGACCCCCGTTTGCCATGGAGAGAACTATTCCAAGTCTGAACCAATCGGATCGTTCCATGTGGAAAAACTCGATCTCTGCTCGTTGCTTTCGACTGGATCTCCGGCCCGTAGTGATCGGCCAACCTCTATATATCTAAGCTAGTGGAACTTTCGGCATGTGGCCTTCTTCGCGCGTGGCAAACATGATAAGTCAAAAGGACCGCGAAAACAGACTGGTTTACCAAAGCAACAAAGAGGGGTTCGCAAGTGCAGCATCGACACGATGACATTGCATCCTCTGAGCCAAACAAGTGAACTGAGACCTAACCACCAATCCCTCTTCATATCTTCTCTTTCAGAGAGTCAAGTTCACAAACGCTATCTTCTTTCACGCAAGTATGTGCGCATTCCCTGCAGCTCCATTATTTCTGAATGTGTGTTAGGCTAACCTTCACTGTTTGGCAACACTTCTACTTTTCGCCGGAATCTTTCTCTCGCTTTGCCTCGCCGCGTCGATTAGTACTGACTAATCTGGATTATCATAGAGTTGCATCGGTCCGATCAGTCAACATGTAATTTTCTTTTGATAACACTCACCTGGGCACAGTTTTAAATGATGACAAAATCCTATTTATGTGTGTTGGAGTTAGGCAGCAATGCAGACCTGCTTCCTTCACCATATTTTGCAGCCTGTTGTAGCTAGGTTTCGGTTTGTGCGGATGGTCCAGCTGCATAGAAATGGCTAACATCGTATTAGCCTGCATGAAGCACTAAACTAGATTTGCATATAATTATTCAAAGTATCCAGCTAGATCGTCAGTTCAGATGCAGACCAGACACATGGAGCTGCAGGTTTCGCCTATTTAACAGGCACACTAACCGTATCTCTGTAACTCTCTGTTTCACCTAGTTTGCTCTCCCTGATGCAAACTTCCATGTTACTAGTACGGTAGTACCAGGGGAAAAAAAAAGGAGAGTGTGCAATTTCTTTTGTAGATCTGCGTACGCCAGATTTGATATGGACGGCCCGGATCGAAACTTCCATGTTACTAGCATCAGAACTATCAGAGTCGGCTAAAGCCTGCTGTTTCTGTATCGTCGTTCAGGAAAGCATCCTGTTTAAGTGCGTGCAAATAAAGAAACGATGCCGCGGCTGCTCTGGGAGTTGCAGAATGGCAAATACACAACGGCGTCGTCGGCATGTGTCGGAACGCAACGACGAGACGGCCATGTGTCCCGTACGGACTCGGAAGGCAGCATCGCACTAGGTACGGGCGGATGCACATGCACGCGATAGGCGTGTGGCGTGTGCCAAACTGTCAAAAGAGCACTTCCATATGTGAGCCTATAGGGGAAGTCAATGGTGCAGGTTGCTTGGTTTGGCTAAAAGAAAAGAAAAGAGCTTGTTACTGCATGATATGTCATGCTCTGTTTGTGAAGGCGTACGTATAGGAACTACCAATATGAACTCACTTGTGCCTGTACATAAGTACATGTGGTCTGCCAGAGGTCCTCTTGCCTACTTGGTTAGAGGGGCTGAGGCATGGTCGCACCAGTAGACCCAGGTTTGATTCCTCATTAGAACGAATTTATGGGGCTGGTTTTTAAAAAAAATACCCTCGCTGGCTTGTCAGGGTTCGGTGGACTATTGCCAAAGGGGATAGGGTTTTATGCGAACATATTATCTTCCAATTTTATGAATGATGGAAGCAATGGCGAAGCGTGTCGTAATATCTTACGTCCCGTTGCTGATCTTATATTACGTGGTGTGAATATGAGTACAAGCTTGCGGCTATCGATCTTGAGTATTGATTAATAGGACTTGTTGAATCTCCAATTGGTGTTGGATTGTATGAAGGGGCTAATTAGAAAGCTTCCTAGGGTTACAGTAGAGTTGTTCCAGTAGAGTTACAGATTTTTTCCTTCCATACGGATACGGGATACCTAGAGTTCTGTAACACCCCGCCCTTCAAAGCCGCACCGTCCAGCCTTTTCGAGGGGCGAGCACACAGTACACATAGCACCCTGGTTACACTTTCGTCCTCGCTTCGCGTAAAAGGGTTAACCCGAAGGTGCTATGGCTGGGGGGCAAAGGCTTATAAGTTGGCTCCACCTGAGTCAACTAGTAAGGTGGTACTAAACTCGCGCACACCACGCTAACAGGCCACTACTGGGCGAACAAATGGGCCGGGTGTGACAGGTTCCATACCCGACGAAGCGTGACGCAAAACCTAAGAAGGGGCTAATTAGAAAGCTTCCTCAGTATACATGCTTAATGTGGTGCGTGGTGTTGTACAGCTGGCAGGGCGAGTAGTGAAATTTTGCTTTGAGAAGGGGTAGTAGTGAAATTTTGCTTTGGAAGGGGGTAGCAGGCGTTCAATTTCATCTGCAGTTCTGCACATAGCTCCGCCACTGGATGGAAGTGCCCCGCTTTTTGTGTCGCATTTTGTTGATGCTCGCATTTTATTGATGCTAATTGTAACCCTTTTCTATAATTTTAACAAAGTCATGCATTTCTTTAGGGAAGAGGCCGATTTTTTTTTTTTTGAATTTGAGCAAAATTGATATATACTTAAGACACAATTATGACAGCAATTACAAGTCAACATTAATTAGTATTTGAGATAATTATCACCTAAGCTTTATTTCGCAATACAATTGGCCCTGTTTGGATACTCTAACACTGTTAGATGTTAGTGTTAGTTTCTAACACAAACTAACACTAACACTAACACTAGCACTTGGGCTGTTTGGATGCTTGTGTTAGTTTGACAATAAAAGCACCCTTTTCAATTATTTGACTCATGTAACTACCTTTGCATCCTGATTTTTTGTGACCGGCCACTTTGAGGCCTTCTCAACTAAGGAACATAAGGGGGTTAGTTTTTTTCCAGGGAGGTTGAGGGAGAGGAATTTTTTTCCTTTCTTTTGTGGGCCTCACCTCAACTAACAGCAAATCATCCAAGCTAGTTTTTTTAGAGGTGTTAGTTGCAACTAACACAAACTAACACACCTGTTTGGATGATTTGCTGTTAGTTTGCTCCAATCTAACACAAACTAACACTAACACAGGGTATCCAAACAGGGCCAATCCTAATGTTTTAAAGAAACCCACCAGATGTATTTTATTGAGATATACGCTGTGCATGTGAAGTGTCCAAATACAACACAGTTAATGATGCAAACGACCTTGTCCAGGAGTCTACGTTCATAAAACCCATGAAACCAAATGTGTGGTGTTTAAAAATCCCCAAAGAGCACGCAAGTATACAAGTTCATGTATAAACCCGTTTGTATCTCTAAATATAATATCCCGGCGTCACAAAACCTATGAATCCAAACGCGATTGAGTAGATCCCCAAAGATCACCAGTGCGGCCTTGTAGTTAGTTTCGGTGCCAGCAGGCAGCACGCATCCGCATCACGCCACTACAACTCAGCGTCCCAAAACCCATAGAACGATAGGCGTGAATTTGAAAAGATCTCAAAATCAAGCAGGTAGTTAGTTGCCGTGCCAACCGCACCACGCCGCCGCCTCCTCCCTACAAAAGCCTTTACCCGCAGCGGCAGCAGATCGATCGCCACGCACGGCGCGCTCCTCCCTCTCCTCCCCACCCCGGCACCGCCTGCGCGGCGAGCGAGGCCTCCGCCTCCCGGCCGCCTCGCCTCCTCTAAACCCTAACCAACTCCCGCTGCTCCCGCTCGCGCCGCGCCGCGCCGCCGCCGGATGAAGGGCGCGTGGAGGCAGAGCGGCGCGGCGGCGGCGGTGGCCGACCACCTCGGCCACCTCGGAGCAGCGGGGCTCGTCGGGCGCGCGCGGCCCGCCAGGCTCTGCCTCTACGGCCTCGCGCTCACCTTCGCCGGGTTCGCCGTCTTCCTCGCCTTCGCGCCCTCCCTCCCCGCGCCACCGGCCTCGTCGCCGGCCGCGGCGTGGTTCGACGGCCTGATCGCCTCCGCGTCGCCGTACCGCGCGCAGGTCTCGGGCCTCCTCTCCTCCCTGTTCCCCGCAAATTCCTCCTCCTCGGTGCCTCCTATTGGCGTCACGGCGAGGCGTGGCGGGCCGAGCGGTGGCGGGTTCGCGGCGAGCGCTCCGCGAGCGGAGGGCGGCATCTCCAGTGCGGTTCGGCCGGGCGAGCAGTTGGGAAGCGGAGGCGGAGTTCCATCCAGCAGTGCAGGCGGAGCTCCCAGCGCGGATCGCGCGCCAGCGCCAGGCGATGCTACTGCGGCGGTGCCGAGCGGCGCGCCGCCAGATGATCATGTGCATGGCGGCGCCGAAGCCAAACATTCCACCGGAACTGCCACAGCCGAGGCGAAGGGTGGGCCTGGACCTGGACTTCCGAGTGGTGGTTCAGTTTCAGCCCAGGATGGCGTGACGGCGAAGGGAGGCGTGCCGGTTCGGATCAACGGCTCCGACGCGAACGTGAGTTCCGTGGATGCCGGAGATGGCGGGGGGATGAAAGCCAGTGCAAGGAATGCTGCCGGCTCAACGCACCAGTTAGGAAGCGGAAGTGCAGCTTTAGGCAATGGTACTGCTGTCCCATTCAATAATCAGACTAAGAGTGCAGTTGCAGCGGCCGTGGACAGAAGTGGAGCTGCAGGCAACAACCAGACTCTGCTGATTCAATCTACTGCAGATAACAAGAACCATACTAGAAGTTCAGCTGATTCAGATGGAAGCAGCAGTTCAGAGAAAAATAAGCAGATTGAATCAACTGCTAGTCCTCAGGGAAGAATAAGCAGTTCAGAGAAGAATAAGCAGATTGAATCAACTGCTAGTCCTCAGGGAAGAATAAGCAGTTCAGAGAAGAATAAGCAGATTGAATCAACTGCTAGTCCTCAGGGAAGTACTAGCCCGGCGAAAGATCAATCTGCACAAGTGGTTATCCCAATAGCCAATAACAACAGCACAGCTCTGGTGAAAGCGGCTGCGAATGCCGGGCGACGTAAGAAGGTTGATTGGATTGAGAACATGGCTAGCTGCGACATGTTCTATGGGAATTGGGTCCGAGATGACTCGTACCCTCTTTACCCTGAGGGATCATGTCCTCACATCGATGAGTCCTTCAACTGCCATCTCAACGGCCGGCCTGACAAAGCTTACCAGAGGTTACGGTGGCAACCCGGCGCATGCAGAATCCCAAGGTGAGAAAAAGTTCACTTGAACAACTGTGCATTTTTGGTGAATTCAGTAGTTTGTTACTGGGGAGTGACAAATACAGTTATCTGTTGCTTATGATAGATTGAACCCAGCTGATATGTTGGAGAGGCTGCGGGGAAAGAGATTGGTGTTTGTTGGTGACTCACTCAACAGGAACATGTGGGAATCCTTGATTTGTATCCTGAGGAATTCTGTCAAAGACAAGAGCAGGGTTTTTGAGGTATCTGGCAGGAGCCAATTCAAGGCTGAGGGCTCCTACTCGTTCTTGTTCCAGGTAGATATGCCATATTCTTTTCCTTTTTCATCTCTTGCTCTGGTAGTTTCAGCAATTAGAACGAATTCTTATGCACAAACATCTTGTTGTTTATAGGACTACAATTGCACCGTGGAGTTCTTCCGCTCCCCTTTCCTTGTTCAGGAATGGGAGATGCCAATCAGAAATGGAAAGGGTACCAGGGAAACTCTCAGGCTTGACATAATAGATCGTGCGTTTCCGAGGTACAAGAATGCAGATATCATTATCTTCAATACTGGCCACTGGTGGACGCATGAAAAAACTTCTCTAGGGTGAGCATAGCATAGTCCTGCCTGATTCACTGAACATCTGCAGTTCATACATCTTGCATTTTCATTTGCAGTTTATTTTTCTGATTATCATTAAAATGTGCCACAGGAAAGATTACTATCAAGAGGGCAACCGCGTATACAGTGAGCTGGATGTCCATGATGCCTATCGGAGAGCTCTCAACACCTGGGCCAAGTGGGTTGATTCCAATGTAAATCCCAAGAAAACCACTGTGTTTTTCAGAGGCTACTCAGCATCCCATTTCAGGTACGAGGAGCTACTTCTGAATCCTGCAAGTTCAGAATGATGTGCTATATGAGTAACTGATGTTTACTAACTATTGTTGTTATGCAGCGGGGGTCAATGGAATTCAGGCGGCAGTTGTGACAAGGAAACTGAGCCAATAACAAATGAGCAGTACCTCACACCATACCCAACAAAGATGAGCATTTTGGAGGAGGTGCTCCATGGTATGAAAACACCAGTTGTATACCTGAACATAACAAGGATGACTGACTACAGGAAGGAGGCACACCCTTCAGTCTATCGCAAGCAGAAGCTAACGGAGGAGGAGAGGAAATCGCCCGAGCTATACCAGGACTGCAGCCACTGGTGCCTTCCTGGAGTACCGGACTCCTGGAACGAGCTTATCTACGCACAGATTTTGGTGAAACAGCGCCATACGATGCAACAATAAAGGCAAGTGTGGATTGTTCTTGTACATTAGCTGTTGTAGTTGCACGGTGAGTTGCATAGGATCCACATAAATCTATCGAAGGAAAGCTGATATAACTGAGAACAAGGATTTTGGAATCCTTGCATAGAGTAAAGCAGGCAGTTAGTCAGATCTCTAGCTCTGGCTCTGGGTAACAACACGAAATCTGTACAGGCTCAATAGGATTATATGGTGTAAACTTCATGTCTAGTTAACGACCATAATAAGAGAAAATAGAATAGATATTGCAATGGATACATAGGAGGATCTTCTTCTTTTGTGAGACTTTTGTCTGTCTGTATAGTAATATAGTATTGAGTTCAATTTTTATACACTTGTTACTGAATACTATGGAAAGTGGCTGTAACCGTCGTTTGTTCAAGAAAGCTGGTGCACCTTATTATGTCCCCTCAATGGAGCTGTGCATCGGGTTTAGCATGTGTTGGATTGATTCACCCAGTCATGAGGAGAAAGAAATTTAAAATTATGCCAGTACTGGCAAAGTGAAGTATTAATCAAATTGTAGGTTGATTATTTAAAAATAATGAAATCCCTGAACATCAAGACAGCCCCCGGGCATTTTTATAAAAGAAGACCTTCTCACGCAGGCCGAGAAAACTCCCGAACCTTTGCCCCACCTTTACACCGGGGTCCGTAACCCTTTGTGAGACAACCACTGGCTAACGACCGTTGCAACTACCCCATGTAGGAGTGACCCAAACCAACCACAGTTACGACCTGGGCCGGACCTATGGCCTGTGCTTTGGCATGGTGACAGACGAGAGGATTTTTTTAACCTCGGCATGAAATTCGCTCCCACGGGGAGTCAAACCCAGGACCTGAGAAGTGCTACTAAGACCATCTAACCAATCTAGCTAGAGGCCCTTTCACGAAGCGAACAATTTAAGTTAGGCAATGGAGATGAAGATATAAAATTCTGCTATGCTCTTAATTATCCCACTCTAATTGAACACCGTATAATATCACACTACTAAGGTCAAAATGCTAAAGATCGAACAGTCGGTGGGCTTAGCAAATGAATAAAAGAATGGTACGTCCCAGTTGAACGTAGTGCTGCACTGCTGCAGTTTCTATCGAGATGGGAAATAAGAATAACTTAAGGCCCAGAACAGTGTCATCCTAGCTAGGAGGTGCCAAGTACAGTGGTCAAGGTAATCCTCAGGGGCTCATCCGCAATAGTCCAGCTTGGCCTACGGATTATGGAAGCTGCTACAGCGCAACTCGCTGTCGTCCTCCATCGGCAGCAGGGTTTTACATTTGTCGCCAACATTTATCAGGAAGCAGGCGCCGCCCACTTGGCCGGGATGTTGTTTACCCTGAACTCGATTGCAATGCAAGGACAATCTCCCTGGTCCTTCCTCTCCCCCTTGCCGTGTGGTGTCACCTGCTTGTCCCCCCCCCTCGTGAATTTTGGGATCTGTACATGGGTCACACAGCTTCCCTGGCATGGTGGTTTCTGATCTGGCACAGCGTGTTGACATCTCCTGGGGTCTTTCAGCAGCTAACTACTGCTGCATGGGCTTGGAGCTTTATATATCTGCGCCACATGATGACAGGAGATGAGTCCAGAATCTAGATAGTGTACGTTCTGCTCCATTGCCCATCGCCATGCACCGAGCGAACCATCTGATGGTCCATTTGCGAAGGCCATGCCGGCATGTTTAAGCCAGCCATTAACCTGTCTGTGTGCGTGCTTCCTCTCTGATTTTTTTTTTCTGATAGGAATAGGACACACATCATGTGGAGTGCTTGTAGGCCAACCCATGAATCATGACATAGTTACAGGAACCGTACCCACCACACATACAGACGTGCCCCACATTCCCATGCCGGCTAATTGTCTCACGACCCACGGATTGATGGATCCATATATGGTCTATGGATATTAAAATCTTCTGAAACCCATGAGGATGAGTCCATTGAGGACGAGGCCGTGAGCATGAGGAATTTGTCGATCTTAATCGCTGTCCAGGCTGAGGAGGAGCAACCGAGCGTTGCCGGGCGCTGGTTTCTGGCTCAAGGGCCTCAAGCCCTCAACAATTCGTGAGAGCTGAGAGCCAGAAACCTGAAAAAAAAAAAGAAGAAGACAGTAGTATTATTAGTCAAGGAAGAAAGGGAGCTGATGACAGCCGGCTTCTCGGGCCCAATGGGCTTTGACAGAAGCAGGTTGACCATGCAAGCCGCCGGCTGGGTCTGCAGCAGTTGGATTTTCCTCCTTTCCTTTTACAAACAACTGGCTTGCTTACGTCTAAATACGAGTGAACGGGTCCCGCGGGTCAGTTGACAGCATTATACTGGCACTGGTACACGTAGCAGATCTGGCGTAAGATCTTTGGTACTAGTAAGCTGGTAACCCGCTAGAGCTAGCACAACTCTTCTAGTGACTCACCGGCTGGTTACCAATTTTAGTAAGCACATCATCATGCTGGTCAAAAGATGATACATGCCAAAATTTCATTAGATTTGTTCAAAAGCTGTCGCTCATGTTAATTCTTACCATAACTGATATTTTGCGGCCACGATATCATGCTTAGTCTGCCAGGCCACCTCATATCGCTATCTGGTTGCTTAGTCATGAACATGCACAACATTTATAATTTTGTAAAACAAGGATAGTATGTAGGAAAAAAGATACTGCAATTGCTACAATTTGTTTTGCTCATTTCTTTGTAAGGATTTTTATATCGTACCATATGCAGCCTATCCATTTGATGTTTTAGTTGTCTCTGCGTGGACACCAATAATTCTCGCCTTTGGCGCAATGCACGCTGCCTTAAACTTTGTTTAACCATGAGTGAACCATTAATGTGTTTGCACTAGAAATAAAGCACATTACGATGTTTTACTATTTCGCGCCAAGATACTATAAATGTTGCGTATTTTTCTCTACACACACCCATATGGCATTGACGTGTGTTGAACACAAAAACTTGAAATGCACATACAACCATTTTTTACCATCACTTTGAATCTCATGCAAGGTTTGAGCCTTCAAGGTTGAACTAAGAATGTTGCAAAAAGCCTTTTGTCATTTCACGCCAAAACACCGTTTTTACCACCTGTCTCACGTTTATGTCGCGGTGAACACGGAACATTCTATAACCCCACATTTGTTTCAGCGTCGCCGCTCCAAATTTCGCTTGAGCACTCAAACCTCGAATGCGGATCACACATGGACCATACATACTCCATGAACCGCTGCGTTGCACAAATACACATTGCTTGTACGCGTAGCAATACTATCCTCGGACAAATCTCACCTGCCTTGGCACCCATCCCCTATAGAACAGTTCAGTGCACATGGTGTATTGCATGCAAAAACAAAGGATCCCACCACTGAACCCCTCACGCCATCCGACCCTCACCTTCATCTCTCTAGATATCTGCCATTCTGCATCCACCATCGTCTCTCCTCTCTCATGAGTCATGACAAAACCGACCCAGGAAAGCCAGCCCAGTGGCGGAGTGAAACTGCACCAGTCTATGTCATTTACTGGCTCCCATAAATAAATGCCTCCATGAGCGAGAGGCCAACCAAAACCAAGGAACCAACACACACAAAGCCCCCGTCTTTAATTTGCACCCTCCCCAAATCTTCCATTGCCCCCTCTCTCTCCTCCCCTCTCCTCTCTCTCGTCCCCTCCTCGTCCTCCGTCGATGAGGATCAGGAGGCGGCCTCCGGGGCAGCCTCTCGCCTACCTGCTGCCTTCAGATCCGCCCGCGCCGCAGGCACCGCCGGGTGCGTCGGGAGATCACCAGGAGCGCCCCGCGGCGGACAGGAGAGAGGAGGCGGCGAGTTTGCACTTGCACCCGAACGCGGCCGCGGATCTCGGGGACGAGCGCTCCTCGGCGGTGCGGCGCCCGGCATTGCTGCCATTGCTGCCGCAGGTACGAGTGCTAAGCTCCACGTCTGTGATTCTAATCCCCGTATTAATTCCTAGACGAGGGAATTCGTTAGGACAGCTCTCTGCTGGGAAAGTCGCGTTCTGTTGCACCCGTCCCAGATCTAGCTAACCCCATGTTCTTGGATTACTGCCTCTGCAGGACAGTGTGGTGGAACGCGGAAGGGGCCTGGGTGCACAACAACAGGGGCCTGCTGATGCCTACAGAAGGTATGTGATGAACTGATGCCTGAAACTGGAACAGGAGCAAAAACAAGAAGCGCTGCCTAGTACTTGTGTGCCATCCATTTTTTTTTTTGAAAGACTTGTGTGTTGTGTGCCATCCATTTCGTGGGTGTGAGGGAGGGAGCGATGGCTGTGGCCTGTGGCAATTATAAATGGAAAAGGGAAAGCATCCTAGGCCCTTTTTTATTTGCACAGGGCTTGGGTTCGCTGTTTCATACTAGTGGGCAATGCCAGCTTGACACGAGACACGTCAGTCCACTCGATGGGTACCCCAGACAAGCCCCTCATGCACCCATCTAGTGTAGAGCCACCGCTGGCTGTCACCCCTATGCATGCATACAGCATCGATCCAGTGCACCCCTCCCAGTTTTGCCATTTTGATCAGGGGGCTTCCTTTTGTATGTGTGCCATCCATTTTGCCTGATCGTCCTGTAACTAGACCGATGATACTCGTTCGTTCGTTTGTTTGTTTTGGTTTTTGTTTGCTTTTCCTCTTGCGTCGTCCATGTTCTTTCGATCTGTATGAGTGCAACTCGGTGCTCTGGGAAACATGGACCATGTGCGGTTGTGCTTGCGCATCATCAACAATTCAGCTCATCTGCCTCATTGCGCTTTGTTTCTGTTCGGCGCTAGTGCTTTGCATCCGGGCCTGCCTGGGATTGCATCGATGCACTCAGATGAGGTGAAAGAAGAGGGGCCTGCTGACATGCACCGTAGCATTTACTCAAAGGCCAAGAATAGGTTCTGTGATCTCCACTGTCTCCACTCTCCACCATGGTGGGGTGCAGTAGTGCTATGCTGCTGGTCAAGAAGACACTGGGCTGTTACAATTTCCTACACACCGTTTCATTAGTTTAATTAGTCTCGGTAGGATTGCCTACGATCGATGTATTGCAATGTACTGTTGTGATCTGTCTATCCTTGAGCTGTGAGTACTTTATGACGTTCTACTTCTTTGGTCAACTTGATTGCAATTTTTGCCCCGTCTAACCATGTACTACATCGTGCACTTGCAGCCTAGAGAATGGGTATCACCAAGTGCCGGAGCCGGTGATCAAGGCCGGAGAGCGTCTCGGCCTCAGCAGCGGCGGCGCTGGGGCAGCGGTGGCAGTGACAACAGCAGCAACCGCGAACGCGACGAAGCAGCACGAGATGAAGGGTGAAAGCGGCGGCGGCGGCAGCGGCAAGAAGCCGCGCGACCCCGGTGTGCTGTTGGAGGGGTCGCGGTGCAGCCGGAAGAACGGGCGCGGGTGGCGCTGCAGCCAGCCGACGATGGTGGGCTACGCCCTCTGCCAGTACCACCTCGGCAAGGGCCGGATGCGCGCCGCCGCGGTGGCCGCCGCCGGGCGCATCGGCGTCGGGCAGCTCGGCCGCACCGAGAACGCGAAGAGAGCGTCCCCCGCTGTCGCCGCCACCGCCACGGCCGTCGCTGCCGCCCCGCCACCCAAGGCCGACGTGCCGCCGCCCAGCGTGCAGTAGTGTGCTAGGTGCGCGCGCACGGCTGCTGCCTGAGATCAATGGGACCGCAAGATTCTTGGACATCGTGGTGGGTGCATATAATCGGGTGGTGATTGAATTCTTTGTTGCGTTCCCATTCCCAAACTTTGCAAATGCTGTGGTACGGTGGTGCGTACCCCGTGAGGAATTTTTTTGCGACGGATTCCGGATTGTGTTCGTCGTTACACCGAGCTTAATTTCTTCCGTGCTCCACCGTGCCTTCTTGCGTGTAAGCAAATACAACTGCGATTGCAATTGCACCACGAATGGCAGTAGACCAGTAGTAGAGGTGCACTCCTGTGACTCCATTGCAACTGTACTGGGGCTGGTGCAGCTTTCTTTTGCCGTTTTGCGTGGTGCATTTCCTTTTTCACAAATAAATTCTACGAATTTTTAATATGCTAGTGCTGAGATGCAAACGGCGCATCAAGCATCGAGAACATTACCTCCTGTCAAATTACTTCATATCACCTGAAAAGCTGGAACAGCGATCCGGACAAGGTCTGACATGACATAAGGCTGCCACGCAGTGTCATGGCAACGAGCCCACTGAAGTACACACACAGAGAAACAAAACGTATTTTATTAGTGCTCCTAACAATATTTTCCTGACAATGCTTAGGCTTATGAACGTATAAATAGCATAGGATCCGGGCATAATCATACCAACGCGTGCTCGCGCGCGCACACCCCGTCAGTGTTCCACATCGTTTTCACGATGAGGAGAGGGAAAAAAAAAGGAGTATAGGGTTGGGTGGAAAAGGATACGTCTGTTAGGTGCTTTTGGATGGTAGCACGTAGAGGAGATCCGGCTGAGCTAGCGGATCTCAAAGCTGCATGTGGCTGTACCAGTGCACATAGCTGCCTTGTTTGCATGGCTTGTAGCTGGAGGCAACGAGCTCGAGCACGAAGGGTCGCTGGTGCAGACAAAGCAAGTGTCAGTGCGGAGGAGAGAACCATGTGGCCCGTCGCCCGTCGGCAGCTTTCTTTTGTTTAGATTAGATGAGAGGTTTTTAGTCAAACTCCGTCAGTCAGTGGACATTGCATTGTCTCGTGCACAATAAACTACACAGCTCAATCCCTACCATGTGGCCAATCACTGCAAGGAGCAATATAATCACCGTCCTCAAATCAGGACAAGTTTCATTTAGCAAATGGTGGTGCATTGTTCTGTTCCTGGTAGAGTTGTTATTCACCTACCTTGATACCCCTTCCAATCTTCAATAATCACTGTTTCAAACAACTACCCAAGATACTAATTTATTCATATATGAATAATATTAAACAATAAAAATATAGAAAATATAGCAAATGTGTAACGCTTAAAAAATATAGCAAATGTATAACACTTAAAAAGTATTATAAAATACAAATCTAACCATACTATTATTCAAAATTAAACCAAAATATCCAGAAAGATGTTGATGGACAAAATAAAACGTGTTGACTACATACAATAGATATTTAGAAATCTAAGGGAGTAAAGTAACCAAAAAATTTCACAGTGAAGAAACCAAATACCAAAACAAGTTTTTTTAAAAGATAATACCAAAACACTTCCTAAGAAAAAGGTAATGCCAAAACAAGCTGAGGACTACATTAGAACATAAGAATTCTAAAATTATCTTCTTAAAGAAATTTCGCAGAACCCAGGGGAAAGTTTGCAAACATGTTTTCAAAGGAAGTCTAATAAAAATTTTGCGATTTTAACGGGGGCATCTCATGTTTACACCGGGCCGAAATATCTCACACGTTGCCATCCCCAGAAAAAGCTTAGGATAACGCATCAAGCATCTTTCTTCACACAAACACGTACGGCCACCCCGAGTCCCCGACGGCCCGACCCCAGCAGCGAGCCAGCAACCCGGACACCACCGGCACCGCCGCTAGCCATGGAGCTCCTACTCCTCCCGTCTCGCGCCGCCAGCGCGCGCTCCGCTGCTTCCACCACCCAGCCATAACGCCCTTCGCCGCGCCAGTGTCATGAGCATCCGCCGCCCGGCGGCCAGCTCCAGCAACGTCGAGGTCATCGACGCCACGGCGATGTCGTCGTCGTCGACGTCCACGCCAGGCGGGGGCGCCGCCGAGCAGTGGAGCGCGGGCGGGCTCGGGCTGGAGCTGTCGGATGAGATGCGGCGCGGGATGATGTGGCGGATGCTGGCGGCCCCCGCGGCGGCGGTGGCGGCGGACGCGGCGTTCCTGCGGCTTGCTCGACCGCGCGGCGCCCGGGGACGCTGCCGGACTGGGCCGCCGCCGCGGGCTCCGCCCTGCTGTTCGCGGCGGGGCTGCTCGGCGTCCACTATGGGTTCTTGTCGTCGAGGTGGGACGTCGCGGAGAAGGGATCCGTCCTCGGGTGGGACCTCGCCGTCCGGCACTGGAACGTCCTGTCCGCGGCTAAAGAGCAATCTTCATCAGTGGAGGAGGGTGAAGAGGACGACGAGGAGGAATATGAAGACGAAGAGGATTATGAGGAAGAGGATGAAGAAGATGACGATTAATTAAGGGGTTAGATGTAATGACAGACCTCGGTTAATCTAAACCACCTGGAAGTGGTTATACTGCTACTGTACTGCATAGCTTTAGAGAGACATAGTGAATACTAAGGGTCCAAATTCACTTTTGAGTATATTTGTTTCCACTACTGTTTGCCTTGGTGGCGTTCGCTGATGCTACTGGCGAACATCATCTGAACATCTGATTCCAATCTTAGGCCGTGTTTAGTTCGTTGGTGAAAAGATTTTGGAACTGAATCTTTTCACATTTGAAGTATTAAACATAGACTAATAAAAAAACTAATTGCAGATTACGTCTGGAATTCGCGAGACGAACCTAACTGAATCTAATTAATCTGTTATTAGCACATGTTTACTGTAGCATTACTGTAGCAATTTAGTGTCTAATCATGGCCTAAATTAGACTCATTAGATTCGTCTCGTGATTTCCAGACCATCTATATAATGCAATTTGTTTTTCAACTACATTTAGTACGTAATACATGTGTCCAAACATTCATTTTGGATTTTAGGATTTTGGAACTGAACAAGCCCTTAGCAACTGGAGCGCTGGACAATGGACTACATGTGCTTCTTATAAATATCCGGCCAGTTTCGTTGGTAGATAAGTTGGCTGGTTGTGACTGATTTGGTTGTTTCAATAGTATTGCAAGAGAAAAAAAAGATAGAATAAGCTAGAACAAACCAGATATAGCTGGAAAACAGAGCTTCAATGAATTGCCTAGGCTCCACTCTGAACTGAAGTCTGAATGCGCTTGTTGGAGCACTTCTCATGAAATAATTCCCTTTCCCTTCAATGTGAGACATCGCGTGATGCCTGTTCCCAGGTCGGCTGTCCGGTTGACCAGAGCTAAAAATACCAAACCAAACTAGATTTGGCAAGAAAGTTGTTGAATCATGGATGGAGCTTGGTTTCAAGCCAAGATTTGGTAATCATAAGGAATTTTTGGTAAAGCCTAACATAAGCCGAGTATACTTTCCTAGCGGCAAATTCACAGTTCAAAAGGCAAAAAAGAAGAAGAAAAAGCAAGGCTCGGAAGGAGACGGGCCAGTGGGCCACGATTTACCGGCCCAAACAATCCATGGTGGGTCCAGGGATAAGACCGTATGGCTGCCATGGATTGCTTCTGTTCAACGCCGAGAGAGAGTGACGATTTCACGAACTCCCCACAGGCAGCAATGAAGTCCTCCCTTCTTCTCCCTAGATCCACTCCCACCCTCACCCGCCCCCCGACCCGCCACTCCTCTCCTCTCTTCTCTCCCGTTCTTCACCGCTCATCGCTCCGCCTCCGCGCTCCCCGTCGTTCAATCTGCCTCTCCGCTTCAAGGCCCGGCGGCCCGAACGCCACCGGCGACGGCGAAGGTTGTGAGCACAGCAACGTCAGGAACAAGGAAGACCTCGGGGCGCTGCTAGGGAAGGTTCTCGACGCATACCGCAGCAGCAACAACGACCTCCGAACCTTCCTCCAGAACCTCGTCGACGCCGGCGTGGTGGACGAGTCGGACGTCTTCGGCGGCGCGGAGGACGACGACCTCCTCCGCGCGCTCATCGACGCGGACCTCCCGGGCGGGGACCCCGACCTCGGCGTGCTGTGGAAGCTCCCGGCCGTCGCGGCCTTCTCCTTCGCCGGCGTGCCCGCGCTGGTCGGGTACCTCGGCGACGCCGCGGGCGCGCGCGTGCCCGCGTGGATGCCGCTCGTCTACTCGCTCGCGTCGTTCCTCCTGGGGTCCCTGCTGGTGGTGGACGCGTCGGTGAGCGACGAGGAGTGGGAGGAGTGGGCCCGGCGGCGGGAGCGCGATGGGGAGCTCGCGTTCCTCGACTCGGAGGAGGTGCTGTGGCGGGTGGCGCGGAGGGTGCCGGCCGCGGCGCTCGCGGCGTCCGCGGCTGGCGAGGCGGCGCTGCGCGCGGCGGCGCAGGTGACGGGGCTCGACCTGCAGCCGCCGATCTGGGTGGCGTTCCTGCTGTTCGGCGTCCTCCTGGGCGTGCCGTACGGCGTGTTCTCGGCGAGCTTCGATCCGGCGGTGGAGGGCTCGTGGCTCGGCTGGGAGGAGCTGGTCAAGAACATCCGCGATGTCGTGCTCCAAGCCGGCGATGGTCGTGGCCGGAGCAACAAATAGGTTCCAGTAAGCTGCTGTGGCAGGAAGGCTTCAGTCTGATAATCGATGGCTATTTCAGATAATTTTACTGGGATTTCATATGAAACGATTCAAACCCAATTGCTGCTGCAAATTCCCCATAGAAGAAGTTCGGATCGAAGAAGTTCCAAACGACATTTGGATACAGAATGCTTGATTGAGCTTCCCCCATGCCCGCATCCCCAAAATGCTATAGGAATCAGTACAAACTCCCCCATCGAATTATACAAAAGAAGGAAGAAGAGAGTGCTGCTGCAAAGGGGAAGCCTCGTGAGAATCACTCGTGAGTCGTGACCGTGTGAAGTAGAGACAGAAGAACAGAGAGATTCGACGGGTAAAGATAATTAAACTCATAATCATTGAGCTTATATATTTGTACATGATGCCTTTGCGCTCCGGTGGCGTCTCTTCCGAACAGACGAGCAACCGAGTAATTGTATATTGTATGGCTCTTTACTCCCAAAATTTTCTGGTGCATGTTTGCCAAGCAGCATTGTGTGCATGTTCTAGCAGAAACGACGGTGACGTTTCATTCCAGGAACGAAACAATTATGCATGAAAGAACTATCTTATTATATACAGAAAGCATGGTTCTACAGACTACAACTATGAAGTACCTACATAACGAAGCTACGAGATAACCAAAACCAAAAATAGCAGCCACAGCCCCCGTATATGTTACATTCCACCAAATAACAGGCTCATACTTTCAGGGCTCTAGAAGCTCTAGATGCGGGGCACTGAGAAGTTAATGCCTAATAAGATCATCCCCTTTGTCCACGTCGAAAGGAATCATACGGTGTTATCGAATACGAGGGGTAAGACTCCTCGTTCAGCCTCGACTGCTCAGCTCGCTTCAGCCGCCTTTTCCGATACCTCCATGCAACTTGAATTCGAGTTGCAGCAATGGTTCGCCAGTAGGGGGATTCGTACCTGTTGCACGCAGAGGTTCAAGTCGGCACAGTAATTTAAAAGGATTTGGATTAACTAGTCTTATATATCGTATCACAAGGATTGGTGAGAAAAATGTCGCTACCTGATAGCTCCCTGCACTCGTGGATTACGCAAAAATCGTGCAAATTGCGAGGTGACTTCTTCAAGATCACTTGCTCTGAGTACAAAAGCTTCAACATTTGTTGAACATCTTACTGTACGTATAGCAACCAACCGCATGCCATGGAATTTGATTTTCCCACTATCTGAAAGAGCAGTAGTCCATGTGGTGTGACATTTTTTTTTAAAAAAATCTAAGAAAAACAACAGCAACCAGGCCAGGTAAGAAATGGCATACCTCTATTCACCGATGAGTGCTCCAAGTACCATGTGAGGAGCTCCTCTCCACATACATCTCCATCATGTAACGGAGCCTTGCTGCCATCTGCACTGATGCTTTCCAGCTTACCTCTCACTATGAAGACCATCTTGTCAACAGGACCACCTTGATAAAGAATGTCACTTCCACTAATGTATAAATTTTGTCTTAATTTGTCACAGATAGCATCTAAGATAGGCCAATCCATCAAGGTGAACAATCGGACCTGCAAATAATAAGATAAAACTAGTAAAGAGCAACCTTTCCCAGGCTTCATTTAGGGTCTGTTTGGTTGGAATCCTCAATGGATTGCCTGGGCTCTACAAATGCCTGTGAGCTGACTGCTAGTGATTGCAGAACTGCCTGATCAGGCATATTTCAGGTTCAGGAGATAGTTTAGTTTCCTGGAATCATGCCTGGTATGTAGGCAGTGTTTGGTTCGAAAGTTGCATGCGATGCTCTCAGTTAGAGAAACAGATATAACAGGTAAAATCTTAAGAAAGAAGCAAACACAATGATGGGGACAGGATTGATGTGGAAGAGGCCCAGCCAACTAAAATCAAGCAGAATTGGAACCCGATGTCCAGATGGATAGTAGCCACAAGCTTTAGAAGGTGGAGAAGCTTGTGAACATCAGATTTACAGATGGATTGGCATATTAAGATTTGGGAGCGCCCTACATAGGTTGGGGTTCAGATACATTTGGTTGTGGTCCTACATGAATTCCAACTCTTTTTCCTTGGAGATTAATTTTTTTTCCAGTGTTTCTCATACAAACAGTTTCATTTACCAATTTTTGTGTGTTAAGACCCAAAACAGTACTGGTCATGATTCTAGAATAGTAGAATTTGATATAAACACAACACTAGATGCAAGCACGATAGATGAAATAATGGATGGGAGTAGGCATTGGAGTAATAGTTCTTTGCCACCTTTGAAACCAACCTTATTAAGGAATCTAAAGAAATGGCGACGTATATCCCTCTGGATATCTTCAGGTAAATTACTCAAAAGCTCCTCTTCATTCACTCCTTGAGTAGCTGCCCAGGTGAACCTTTCTGCTCGTCTAACCCTCCTACAGACGCACATATATATAAACATTTAAGCAATCTTCAAGAAGAATAAAATTTCTTGTTCAGATTAGGGTATTTCATTGAGAGGTTTTCATATCTAGTTCAAAATGTGATGCTGAAGATTCACAATTATGATCCTCACACAACATTCAAAACCACATTCAGTTTTTTTTTTTTCATTAACATTACATTGGATGATACCTCCTGTGGATAAAAATAAAACCTAATTACTGATGTCAATTCTGAAATAATAATATAATTCTTTTGTTTTGTTAACACTATTTCACAAGGGCTTTAGTTTTAAAAGTCAATCATGAAAGATGACCATGTCAGTATTATTGCTTGACAGTCTGCAAATGGTTGCAGTGGAGAAAGAAATACACGAAGCAAAGTTTGGTTTTTCGGGGGGGGGGGGGGGGGGGGGGGGGTAGGGTAGTGCGCTGAAGATTTGCTTTATAAGTAATGTAGAGGGAGGAACCTTCTCAAATCTTCAGGCAACCGCCTATGGCTCATCCACTTTTCAACATCGCGGCGCCTAAGCTGCATTTCCAATCTCCTGTGATAACAGAAAAAGGAGCAAAATGCTCACACCTCAATATAGTTACAATTTAAAACAACCATGCATGATGTGTAAATGCCAGTTCATGACTGCAGTGGCAGAGTCTGAGGCATAATGAATTTCAAATACATACATAAATGCTAATGTAATTAGAAAGATTTAGTAAGAATTTTTGCTTGAGATAGCAAGACTGCATCAAAAAAGGGCGGCCTTTGGTGCAGTGGTTGAACTTCACCGCCTGTGACCGGAAGGTCCACGGTTCACAGCCTCTGCACATTTATGTGCAGGAATGGCTGTGCACTAAACAACCTGCCCCCAGGGTACGCCCTTTTTATCGTAAATGTGGTGGTCAGCAGGCATACTTGCACTTTGGGCAGTGACTAGAAAATGTGGTGGTCAGCAGAGGCCACGTGATCAGTCGAGTGAGCACAGCCACGCAAGCTCCTGCTTCCTGCCATCACTGCAGACTGCAGCCCTTCCACCATACAGCATATCCCTAGACCCAAGAGAACAGAGCACAGGCTGATGTGTGGCAATGGGGGTGGATGTGAGAATGAGATTGATGGCTTTCCATTTCTATACTAGCCTCCAATAACTTCTAAGTGAATCGATCTATTGATGGCTTTTAAAGTTTCTATACTGGGGTTTAAAGAGATTCCTGAGCCAAGGGGGTGCCAGAGCCCTGTTTGGACTCTAAGCAGCTCCACTGGTGCATGACTGTACAAGCATACATCATGATAAATATAACATCAGTATAACCACATACCGTCTTCCAAGAGCTTGGAGAAAGTTTTGCATGTTTCCAATAAGTAACGCGAAAAGTAACAGTCCCAAACCAATGATAGCCATCGTGAACAGAACTTCCCATACAAAGTAACTTGGGACAAGGTTGCCAGCCAAGGTACTTATTTGCTGAAATCAAACCATAAGTTATTAGAAAACACTGTCAAGAAATATAATGCATGTAAATAGAATGAAATGCCATTAGTTACCATGGTTGATAATAAAAGCTTTTTTTCAAGAACACATATGACACTAAAACTTAAAAGGATCACGCAGAATGATAGCGAAGTAGAAAGGCACAAGCAAATGATGGAGAATACCTGAAAACCCCAAAATAATGAATATATATAGCGTTTAACAGCACTAGCTTCTGTAGTTAATAAAACAGCCTGCCCATAAATTCCATACTGGAAAGTGGCTCCTGTGTTAAAACAATCTGCTGCACCTGAGTCATTGAACCACTGCTGCCTGTACAAGGAACTCCCAGCACCACGTCCACAGTCTATAAAAGTATCACAATAAGGAATGGTCGATGCAGAACAAGCATCTCGTAGACATTGATTAACCCTCTGTAACAAAATGATAAACAAAAGAAAATAATATGATTCATCAGGACTAACAATATCAGTTAAACTACATAGAATTTACAAGAAAATTTACCAGACAAGTTGTGTGTGAACATACAAATTAAGCATATCACAGGATAACTCAAGTAGGTGTTTACAGCAGCATATTTTCGACTTTTAACCTCAAAATTGATCAGACCACATACAATTAAAAAAAACTTGAGGTGCCTTAAGAACTGTTCCATGACAATGTAAAAGGTATATTCCTCAATCATTAGTGAATAGTTTTGTTGATGTGATAATCCAAATTGGAATATTAGAATCAACATGCACTACTAGCCTTGGTACACATAACCTCAATAAAGAAATATTCAACTAACCTGTAAGCCAAAGAGATACCAACATGAACCAACAACATGTCCCGCCAAAACAAACATTAGAAGGTTGATCACAAAATTAGCCCACGCTGATTCAAATATGAATCCATTGGCAGACTGACCATCAAGTAGTGGTACAAATCTGATGATACGGGGCACATATTGAAGAAGAACAGTGGCACGCAACAAATTCTTAGCATAGTTTGCACCTGATAACCCAACATATTTCGGGATAACTAGCAGTATCATCACCTTGATCAAGAGACAGAAAATTATTAGTGAAGAACATAAAAACTCCAATAAAGACAACAATATGTCAAATTCTTTAACTGTATATGATAAGTGGCAGTCATGCAGGTAAAATCAGATGAAATGCTATACATACAAACAAGGTTAACGATGCAAAGCTGCAGAAGGTGAGGAAGCAGCAAATTATGTCACAAGCGTCAATGTATTCAGCCAATCTTTAGTTAGATGCAAGAAAATTGGACATAAACTCCTCCCTGAGGGTCACAAGTCACATGTTTAGGAAGAGAAAGAAGCATGCCTTGGTATACAAAATGCACCAAAACAGCGGTTTATTTTCATTTGTATTTCTAAGGATGATATACAAGCCCTAAATATGTTGGAAACTGATCAGACCTTACTCCTTAGTCCTTACAGACATAAAAGACAACCTTACTGAACCAAAGGGCACCATAATAAACATAACATAAATTATTGTTTCAGTAAAATTAGATGTCTGAATCTATAAAGTAGAAAAGATGAAGTTTAATATCTAAAACAAGAGAACTAGCGCAAGGGAGAGGTATATGTTACCTGAGGGAGTGGAAGTACAACAAAAAAATCAAGTAAAAAGTAACCACGGAGATAATGAACAGCAACTTTCTTTGGCTCATCAACCAAGTCCCCAGCTCCGACCACACGTGACTCGGGGGCAACATAAGCCAATCTGAACTGAAAGACAGCATCAAATTATAATCATGAATAACCACAACAGACACATAATATGCTGGTTAACTTTCAGTTGACAAGACATATTTGATGGTATGAAATTAAAATCATATGGTAACAAAGAGTAGCGTGATAAACAACCTAAGAAGGAAAGTTTATCAACATTAAGCTAACACTGGGTGAAACCAACCAATCCTGAGGTAACTAGTACATTGATGTTATTACAATAAGATCAGGATAAATGTGCAGCATTCCTGGAAGGAAAACTGGTTCCCTCACTGCCAGTAATAGAAACTCGTGCTGGACAGTGCAATTTGATATTTCCGGAATTTTGTGTATGATAGAGGGTTTGTTTTAAACAAAGCCAAGAAACTTATTCACAAATTCACAAAGTATGCTGAACAATTAATAAGAATGAACACAGTAATCTCCCATTTGCATCCCAAATCATTGATATATCACGAGCACTGCATCTTGTGCCTACTTGTTTACGAGCGACAATATTGTACAAAATGTAAAACCTTATCTGGAGAGCAGAAGGGATGATGAACTTACCTGAAGCAGCATGTGCAGGAAATAAATAGCATCAGTCACACTTCTCACGACAGCAAGTGCCGTAGCAAAATTCCAGTTTAACACTATGCATTTATTATCCTGCGTTCGATGAAAAAAAAGGTAAGGAATATGTGGTCATACCTGATTAAAATTTCAGCAAGAGTGGCTAAGAAAATGCAGTGACCGAATGCAGATAAGAAGCATGAACACAGCTCTAGCATTCATTGAAAACCTTGCAAATGTTACCTGCTGTACTGATAAAAGGAAGAAGAACAGTGGATCGATGAAAATGGCGATCAGGCATGATATCACAAAGAATTGATTCCACTGTTGAACAACCTTTGCATGTGGGTTCATAATTGGGATCTTTGACAGAATGTGCTCTATCTTTTTCTTCCATCCACCATCATGACCATAAAAAATATTATGGAACTTCAAGAGAACAAAGGGAAAATATGTTAGTACCACAGCCAACAGGTTTAAGAGCTACCATAAGTAACTTTAGAACAAATGACATATTTCAAGGACATACCTTATTGTCTAAAGCGTTTGAACTTCTGTGGAAATGTCTTTTATTTTTACAAGCAGGAGGGCAATTGACACAATCAGGATCATCACATTGACCCAAAGGTCCAGACATCAGTAAATGTTCATTCTTTGGAACTTGTCCGCTGTAATACCACCTATTTCCTTCAGTTTCTTCTGGCATGACCGCATGTGGCTTGCTGACTGGTTTGCCCTGTGAAGGTCTAGGCAGCCTGTCTGGTGTATCTCTACTTGTAAATGGAATGCCTGGTGTCGTCTGAGTTGGTGGCTGAATGAATAGAGGGCCAGTATGGGGTACAAAGGTGTCTTCTTCATATTCATCATCCCTGACTGGTATACACATTGAAGTACTTCTTAGAGGAAATCTTGGTAGCTCAATATTTCTTAGCAACATAGGAACATCATCTCTCTCCTGATCAGTCATTTTGTAACCCTGCAACCAACATCCATTGCATCAGCACATCACTTTCAATTAACTAAGGATGATATACATCTTTAGGAAGTACAGTAAGGATTCCCATGGATATTCAGGCTAGCCAACATTTACTGGTTGAATTAAGTGGGATAACCACGAAAAAAACAACAGACTCAGACAGTGTCCAGGAAATAAGAATATGGAACTCTTAGCTTCCAATGTACCACAAACTGCTCAAACAACACCAAAAAAAAAAATGAAGCCTAAAAAATAGAATATGCACATATCAACCAAACAAATAACCAGTTTAGCATTAATACTCAGTTGTGCTGATACATACCAGTAGATCTGCAGAAGCAGCAACCAAATCACGAATGCACGATCAGGTCTTCATTTCAAACTCTGCTGTCCCTGCAAACACTAACATATATAAAAACAGTATGAATAGATACAGAGAACAATGGTATCTCGCAATGTGAACATTACTGGAAGCACATGCGAATCAAACAAGTGCGTACAGATGCAAACATACTGCGAGTTCTGAGTTCTGACTGTCCAGCGCATGAGATTGTCGAACAAGAGAACCTAACTGGCGCTATTAGCATCTACTGAAGTTTTTGCTCATTCATGACATCCGACTAAGAGAAACGATCACCAACGGAATCAATCCGTTGCCCTTAGAGATGCCTTCGCGTAAACAGAGAGCGCAAACCAATCCACGCCTACTAGAAACGACTAATCCCAATAAACCACAGAAGAGAAAATCACGCAAAATCAAAGCCGCGAGACGTGCAAATAAAATAAAATTTCAATTCAAGCAACAGCGGAATCAGCGTTCTGTACTTCCACGTCTCAACCTCGTCTTCTGAGATTTGGTAAATACGGGAAAAAGGACAAGAAATCCATCCAAAACGCGGAAACCGTGGCGCCTTCTAGAAAATGCGGAACTATTCCAAAAGTTACTCCGAACCCGCGAGGTGCGAGGCTTGCGGCGCGTCGGAACCCCAGCAAAAACACCCCCAAATCGCACAAAATTAAGCAGAAAATCAACCCCTCGTCGTCAGCAGAGGCATTAAACAACTGTTCCTACCACATCTTCCGAGAAGCGCTGAGAAAATAAGAAAGGGGTGGCGACGCGGGCTAACCTGAACTGTTCCTCACGAGGCGAGGGGAGTGCTCGGATCAGCAGCAGCAGCAAATCGCTTTCGAGTTGTTCGATTCGGACAGCGGGTGAGAGCGAGCTTTTTCTCTATCTCTTTTTATTTTATTTTTTTTATCTATTCCGTTTTTGTGGCTTCGCCGCTAAGCAGAGACAGAAAGAGCGAGAGCGGCAGAGCGGAGACGGGGAAAGGAGTCAAGACGTCGCGATTTCTCGGAGAGGAGGCGGCGGCTGTTCGCGAACGTTTTCGCTCACTGACATCAGGGCGCGAGGGGTGCGAAGTGGTGGGGCCGTCTAGTCAGTTTCAAATGGAGGTGTGAACGCGGTGAGGTGGAAGTGTCGCTAGCGGCGAACAGCGTATCGCCACGGCGCCGCCACCTTTGTGGGAGTGGTGGGGCTACCCGAGCGACGCGCCGCCGGTGGAGGATGGACCGGTGGAGGATGGTCCACCGTCCACCAGACCACCCTGGTCGTCTAAACATTTTTTTTCCTCTGCCATTTCCCTCTTTGGAAAAGAAAAGCATTTTTAAGGCGTGCATAGCACGTTTTCCATTAAACGAAACCAACAACTTTATATTAAAAAAAGAACGAGTGCCGTAACAACAAGAACAGGAGAGATCTCCACAACCAACACGACCAAATGACCTAGACGACTGGACACCTGCCATAAAACGGTTGTCTACCATCTATAGACGGCTGAAACAACGCGAGGACGATACAAGCAATGTGTAAGGTGGTATGCAAGACAGTGCCGTTAAAACGTCGCCACCGTTCGTCTATCCACAGGACATACAGAGTTTTCCCGTGACATCAGATAGACTTCAACCGCCCTCGACAGAGTATGCCACACCACACGTGTGGCCGCTGCCGGCACCGGACGAAGCCAGGCAAAGCTTTCACAAAGCCACCGGTCCAACACCTCGCACACCTGCAACGACGACGAACCCGAGCTTCAAACAGGCTGGCAGGAAAAGCACGTAGACGAATGACCGTCATGTTCCCATGGAATCAGTAGCTGTATGAATTTGATTGCTGTGCAATGAACGAATCAGATTGATAAAAAAAAAAGCTGGCATATTGCCTCCAGGTCCATTTATATATCAGGAAATGTCTCTTTCGATTTGTTACAGAATCCATCGTCAAATTTATCGGATGTCCTTAAATAGACCAGAATGTTGTTTCCAGCTGTTTGGCATGGTAGGGCATGTTTTGACGAAACTCGTGCAATTGACAATTTTTACCAAATATGTCCCTAGTGGACCTTTCCCACCAGGCACCAGTAATTGACAATATTGGTGCATCATATTTGGTCACAATTGGAGCACAACCTTTCATGGACGGACTCAACCTTTCTGCAAGCCTGCTACTCTCGCTTCTACCACCTCCGCACCTAGCGAAACCGCTTGCTAAGCTGTGCAAAAGGACATCACTTTCCAAAAATAACCTTTCATGTTCGCCATGGTCCAATAATCCCCCCGAGCAACAACTGCTGCCAGCCTGCCACAACTCGGAAGCTACACCAGAGAGGCAGAGAGTACTTGACGAAATTGCTATCTTTGTGTAAGAACGATGAAATTATTATTTTTTGAGGGGGGTGGGAAATCATACCGTGCGCAGTGCGCGCTGACGAAACGTATTGGAAAGCCCAGTTTCGTAGGCCATCTGGGCCGGATACCTGCCAGTTGGATGGACCATCTCAAGACGGCCTGCAATGAGGCCGCGAGTAGGGAGGCCCGCCTTCTCTGCCGGCGATTCTTTATTAAAAAAAAAACCTTCTCTGCCGGCCGCGGACTCGCCTCGCGAAAACGTCAATTTCCATGGTGCTTGCTCCGCTCCTTCGGCCAGCCCTCCCCAGCTCTCCGTCACACTCACACCCCACTGGCCCACTCCCTGCCGCTTGGCCGCCGTCCGCCACCGGAGTCTGGTCACCTTCGCCGGGATGGCCGGAGTCCCAGCCACCCTCTCCGCCTCCGCCGCCCAGATCGGGAGCTTTCTCTCGAAGAAGCCTTACGCGCCGCCCTCGTGGGCCACGCACCTCTCCCCCATGCCTTCCCATACCTTCTCGCTCGGCCATGTAAGCTTCCCCATCTATTCTGACGGCTCCCTGCCGTATCCATTCCTCCAGATTAGTTCGGATTGATCGGAATTCGGTGTTGGAGCCGATCACTTGCGTGTGTTACCCATAGCTAATACTTTCTAGTCAAAACAGTTCCCAACACCGATTCACAAGTGGAATCTCCCCAATTTGCCGGAGGGCACGGAAGTATGGATCAAGGTGCGACAAAAGAGCAACCACCCTGCCCAGTTCCCGTTTTATAATTCAATGGAAATAAGCACTTCTCACGCGAATTTGTTAGTGGCATTTTGTTTCTGACACGAGACTTTTTTGGGAAATTTGTAGCGAGACGATTTATCCGGCATGCAGTTGAGTGGAAACAAGGTCCGGAAGCTGGAATTTCTGATGGCAGATGCTGTAGCGCAAGGTGCAGATTGCGTTATCACTGTTGGTGGCATCCAAAGCAACCATTGCCGCGCCACAGCAGTGGCTGCTAAGTATCTCAATCTTGATTGCTACCTGATACTACGTACCTCCAAGGTGATTTCTGTGTGCTAGTGAGGTGAATTGAATTCTGTATAATGCTGTCACATAAATTGGTTTTGGCGGGACATTTTCAGCTTCTCGCGGATAAAGAACCTGGGTTGGTTGGCAATCTCCTTGTTGAGAGACTGGTGGGGGCACACATTGATCTTGTATCAAAAGAAGAGTATGGAAAAATTGGCAGTGTGGTAAGCTCTTCTGCATCTTTTGGTCCGTTACTGCTGTGAGCTGTTTCATAGTTCTGCCTGGCCATCAGTAGCTAATGCCTTTGTTCCATAGTAAATGTTACTACTTGTCATCCATGCTCGAGCAGTCACTTTTTTAGAAAAGATTGAGTGAGTACCTCTGCAGTAGTATAATCCTTCTGGCTACATGATTTAGTATGCCCCCTCTTCCAGCACCTTGATTTTACTGACTTTGTTTAGATGTCTTCAGTTAAACCAAAAAGTTGCTTTATGCCACTATGTACTAGCACTTACCCTAGTTTGTGTTTGCTTTCGAAATTTTTAACCACATCATGTTTTTTTAGGCTCTAGCTGACTTGCTGAAAAAAAGGCTGTTGGAAGAAGGGAGGAAGCCATATGTGATTCCCGTCGGTGGATCAAACTCATTGGGAACATGGTATTTTTCATATACTCAATGTTAGGTGCAAATGGATGATTGGATATTAATTTTTTGTGTTTATGGCATAGGGATATCATTCATGGATTCGGGCTTGTTGTCCTGTCCATTTGAAAACAGTGTTTGTTGCTGTGCTTGAACAATTGGACATTATTAGCACCGCATTTTGTTACAAACGAGTATCTGTTGGCCTTTATGCTACTCAGTGAGATGTCTAGGTGCTGAACCATATTTGGTATCATATTAGGTAATGCTTGTGTAACATGTCATGTTCTACCTGTATAGTGAAATGTAAGACATTGCCTTGCGTTTTATGTTTTAATATGTAAACATAACATGTTTTATCGGTTCGAAGTCAACTGTCAAGTTAATAAGACTACAAGTTTATATGCCATAAAAGGGTCTAGCATACTGTCTCTAGAGTTCATTTAAATGAATTCAGTTTAGAAAGTGCAATCTGATATTTGTTAATCTTTACTGTTCAGGGGATATGTTGAGGCGATAAGGGAGATTGAGCAACAAATTCAGCAATCTGCCGATACACAGTTTGACGATATTGTCGTTGCATGCGGAAGGTATTTGATCAATACACTGTTTGTTACATCTATGTGAATTTTTGTGCATGCCACTTCCTATTGTGTCATGCCTAGATTCTGAAAGTTGCAAGGCATAACTTTATGGTTGGATGATATTTAACTTCATACAGTGGTGGAACCATTGCTGGCCTTGCTTTAGGATCAAGATTGAGCAGCTTAAAGGCAAAAGTACGATATACCTTTCTTTGTTGTCTATCCTGTTGAAAATTCCCAGACTAATCCTGCATTTGTAAGATAGGTACATGCATTCTCTGTTTGTGATGATCCGGAATACTTCTATGACTATGTTCAAGGCCTGATTGATGGACTTCATTCTGGTTTGGACTCACATGATATAGTCAGCATTGAAAATGTAAGTATGGAACTTCCATTATTTATTAATAATCGTCTTGGTGCCCAACTCCAAAACAGTCATCTGCAGTGTCATGTTGCACCACGTCCTCCAATATGTGACCTTGTACATATGCATTTTTCATGTACATGTTCGTCTTGTTCATATGTGTCAACTTCAACTTGACAGGCTAAGGGATTAGGTTATGCCATGAACACAGCCGAGGAGCTTAAGTTTGTCAAAGACATAGCTGCAGCAACTGGCATTGTCCTTGATCCAGTCTACAGGTGCAATGCATTACCTGTTCTGAATCAATGAAATAGATTCCGCATGGTATTCTGACAAATGCTGAGAAATCCTTTTGATTGTTTCTTTCCTAATGAGCATGTACATTGTTCGTTTTACTGCAGTGGGAAGGCAGCTTATGGATTGCTAAAAGACATGGCTGCCAATCCAGCCAAGTGGAAAGGGCGTAAAATTTTGTTTGTCCATACAGGTGGTCTTCTTGGATTGTATGATAAGGCTGATCAGTTGTTATCTTTAGCTGGGAACTGGCGCAGAATGGATCTTGAAGATTCTATTCCACGCAAAGATGGTACTGGTAAGATGTTCTGATCAATGTGGTCCAAAAAACATGATGGTTTAGTCTCCTGGACACTGTGTTCATCATAGAGCATACATTTGTGCGAGAAAATGCAGAATAGATGGTCCACATGGTGTAGAGCATTGATGCAATTAAGAATAAAGCACATCTTTCTTCTATTTGGAAATAAATATTTCAACGTTGAAGTTTGGGAGTCTCTTCTGCCTTTACTTTTTGTGATGCAAGCTTGTTGTTAGTTGTATGCCTTTCTATTACAATTTACAAAGACAAGGACCTGACCTGCCTACCGGATCGAGATCCTCTGCCTACCAGAATACCAGTAGCTCTTCATTGCCATCATTAAAATAAGTACCATGTATCAACCTATAAGCCTCTCTTTTTAATGAAAAAAGAGCTTCCTTGTAATGCACTATATAAAAACATTTTCACCACATAGGCACAAACATATTAAATAAGTTTATAGACAATTGCTTACACATATCTTTCATAAAAGACTGCAGAAATATAAGTCGATATGACAGGGGGAAGTTTGCTGATATCATAACTGGACAACAGATTCCAAGTAATAATACTAAGAGTAGCTACCAGAGCTAAACATCACCATCCGTCCATCCTTTCAAACAACCTCAATTCAGATATACCAAATGTGCCCTGTACTAGAAAAGCTCCACCTTTAAGCAAAAAGATCAGGCACTTGATGAAGTTGGTCCACGCACCACTGTAACTGGGCATGTTGCATTGTTGACTACATAGTTGCTGACGCTTCCAAGGAGAGCCCTGCATTCAGATCCAAGGATATAAGGAAGCTGTGTTAACCAAAGACTAGGCACTTGTAATTTGATGACAGAGGAGAGGTTTAGATGTTAACCTTTTTAGTGGCCCTAAGCCCCTGCAACCAAGCACAAAGGTGTCCACCTTGAGATCATCTACTGCCTCACAGAGTTTCTCCCTTGCATCGCCCCAGTAAATCTTTGCTAGCACTTCCACCTGATCAAGGTGACACAGGCAACTTTTTACTAAACAGCATATTTTGATATAATGCTATTTTTTATTGCATTGAAGAAAAAATTTGTTTGCACATAGCTGGAGCTACGAAAGGCTTACAATAGGCAACCTTCAAAATAATTTCACAATGTTCAGTTCTTTGCTTAGCCTTCGAAAAAATATAGAAAAAGGTGCCGTTGACAGATAACATTTTCATCTGTAAGTCTGTAAAGTGGCTCGCCCTTACTAATTTTGTGGGTTGTTTCCATGTTTTTGCCCACTGATTTGCACAGGCATGCACATTACTTTTACACTAATGTCTAAAAAGGTTCGTCATAAGTGTGAGATTAGGCAAGCTATGATACAAAATCGCATATGCAGCTCCCTAAAACTGATGCTGATTGATCAGACTTCTGACGATACAGCTACATGAGAATTCGAGTGTATCTAGCTTTAGGTGTGAAAACCATTCAAGCAAAGATTAAGGGATACAGGATACCCAGGCTCTTTGCTATTCTAAAAAAGGAGGGGTGGGAGTGGTCATATCACTATGTACTGCAACAATATAATTTCCCTTTTCTAGCCTGATTATCTAGCAGAAGTGCAAAACCCCTGAAAAAAGAGCGAGGAGCTATGCTGTACTACATTGTCGCACATGATCACAGATGATTCAGCGAACATGTCAGTAGCTGTTGTAGAGAGATGTTACCTGCTTGGCCTTGGACGCAGTTTGCAGGATATCCAGTATCTCCTTATCAGGGGCCAGTCCGTACCTCGACTGCACGTTCATCTCCATGAACTCCGGCAGAGGAATCAAAGCTTCAGTTAATAAAAAAGCAGAAAGCAATGGTGCTATCAGTTAAACAATTTTTTCCGATGTAAAGAATCAGCTGAGAATCCAATGATCTTTTTACTTACGAGAGCCGGTGCTCTTCCAGAGCTCCTTGTGGCTGGCGTCCGACCCCTTGGGAGGACGTGGACGATGATGATCCGGTCGCCGGCCTTCACCAGGTTGTCGACCGCCCACCTCGCCGCCGCCTTGCTCGACGGCGAGTAGTCCATGCCCATGCCAATGGTGCGCTTCCCGGCCGCCATGCCTCTCTGAATCCGAGCCTAAGCGTCGATGAGTTTCTCGTGGAGTCGGCGGTGAACGAAGGTTGTGAAGCCGGGGATGATAGGGAAAAGGTTGATGCAGGGAGGGGAAGAGGTGCAGAGCTATATGTAATGCTGTTTCTGGGAAGAGTTCGGCTTGTGCTCCGAATACAGTTTGAAGGTGTTGGAGTCGAGCCAAATATCCTCTACTGACAGCGAACTCGTAGCCTAGGTTGGCTTTTATTCCTTGATGATGATGGAATCGGTTTCTGACGGTCGAGAGGTTAGTGCCAGCTGGGCAACAATGATACCACTAAACCTCCAGAAGGCTCTCTACTTGTCTAGAAAACCGACGAAAGAAAAGAATACCGGCTTCGTCTAAGTTTAGTAAAAGCTCCGGCTGTGATCTGGCCCAAGGTCATTTGATGCTGGGGCTAACAAAGCATGGCTCCAGGTGTAATTTTCGCCATCATTCATGAGTTGTCAGTTAGAGCTATCTCCAAGAGTGTCTCTAAAACTCACTCTCTAAATCATCATTTAAAAAACCATTTGTATAAAAATCGTTTTCTATATCTTTCTGTTTTCTAACTATATCTTGCATACACTCTAGAGAGCTATTTTCTTTTCTATATTTTGCTAGCAAAAAATTCCGGAATAGAGAGTGACTATGTTTGAATAACCAAATAGAGAGGTTGGAAGGTAAGCATCTCAAAGAGATTAGGCAAATCATTTTGTAAAGTTAAATTTAGCTATTATTAAAAAAACGTTTCCAACAGTCAGTATATGACTCTTCAAATTTAGTGGCTCTTCATCCCACCTCATTCGCTCTCTATATTTAGATAGCCTACCTCACTAGCTACTCATACAAAGGTTGTTGGATTTGATCACTTTTTAGTAGCTTTTTTATTTTACATAATAGCTAAATCAAGATTTTAGCCATCCATTTTTAGCTAGACTGTTGGAGTTGCTCTTAATCAAATTCTTTAAAACTAGCAAATAGAAAGGATTTAGAGAGTCTTTTGGAGTTGCTCTTACAACGGAGGTCTCTTTCCGGTGGGCAAATAAATCACATGGAATTCTCGACCAGAAGAGGTCTCGAAAATGGAAACTATCACTTGCGTAATAGATGTACTTTGCCTTCATTCATGCGTTCATGTTGAATCCGACGCATCTTTATTTACTAATACTGGTAGCTGCTGAGGTTGGCAAAGAAAAACTGTGTGCTGGTGGTGGTGGACGGGTTTGCAAGCTGGTGCTGGGAATCGTATACCCGGTCTCTTCCTTTTCATTTCTCTAGCTAGCATAGCCCCTCTACAGGGAAAAGCTCACTGGCTCAATCATATGGACCATTTTCAAGGGAGCGGGCATAGAAAGATGCTTTTGTCAATTTGTCTCGGTAAGCAAGCTTACGATGAAAACTTGCTTGCATTGGGAAGACTTGTTCCGTGCGTATGGATGAGAGATAACAACTTGCTAATCCAGGGCCCTGTTTAGATGTTTCGCGAAATTTTTTTCGAGTATGTCGGGCACACATTTGAAGTATTAAATATAGACTAACTACAAAACTAATTACAGATTCTGTCAGTAAATCGCAAGACGAACCTAATGAGTCTAATTAATCCGTCATTAGCACATGTTTACTGTAGCAATTTATTGTCTAATCACGACCTAACTAGGCTCATTAGATTCGTCTCGCGAAGTACACTCCATTCATATAATAGGTTATTTTTTTGACTACATTTAATATGCTATGCATGTGAGGGAACATACTCGAAAAAAATTCCGCGAAACATCTGTTCGGCCCAGGATTGGGAAATCACCAGGGCACGACACCAATGGGTGCTGAATAATCGTGTCAACGCAACACTAGCAGTCTAACACAACGAGAACAAGCTGCGTATGTAGCCCTTGCTTGCACGCTCCCGCTATCGCTGCACAACGTAAACGGCGCATTCCGGGTCGAACTATCGGCAAATTAAAATTCGATACAACCTTTTTTTTTGTGGGGAGGGGGGTGACCATGCATAGAGAGAACACTTCACCGGACGGGGGCGGCGAGGTGTTTAGGGACCGCCGCAAGTGAGTGTGTGAGACGAGCTGAGTGCCACGCAGCGGTCACGCACTCACGCTATCGCACACGCGGGCTGGGTGGGGATTACTGGGCTGCAATTACGAATGACTCAATGGGCCTCCACGTAATGGTAAGGCCCATACTGGGCTGATGACTGACAATTGCGTCACCGGTGGCTACACTTTTTTTTTTCGATTAACGTACGGTCGGTATTCGTATTCCATTTGACCTGAACATTTGTTATACTGTATGAGATGAAAAATTCAGTACATCCAGTAGGACCACACTTTTTGTTACTCCTACAACATAACCCCTCTGTCTACGCAACGTTCTTTTTTTTTTACGCGTATACACGCAGCGAAGTCTTCCCCAACATTTCACTGAAGTCCACTGTAACCGTAACACATGCATTTGTTCTGTACAGTGCGACGGAATCAACGAGTCGCGTGTACTCGTAGCTTACATTTTCATCAAGCGCGTAGTGTTTCAACTTCCTAGGACGTCCAAGACTCGTTCTGTCGGTGCGGAGTCTGCAATGCAGAACAGGGGTTGAGTTAACCTATCTAGTGTCGAGCAATATTGTCACAGGGGGGCACACGTTTCAAGTTCAAGATCCTGGAAGCTGGACTAGTTCTTCACTGAATGTTCATGTCGATTCGCATGAACTTTTCATTGTAAAATATTGCACAATTAGAAAACCAAGGGTTTGATTGGTTGGGTGTCAAAATTTTGGCATGTCCAAGTTTTGGAAAGTCAAAAGTTGCCAATTTTTTTGCTGCTATTTAGTTTACTATCAAAATGTTGTTCACATCTCATATTTTTTGGCCAAATACTGGCAACTTTTTGTGCCCAACATTTGGCTTGTCAAGACTTTGGCATGCCAAAATCTTGGCACTCAACCAACCAGGCCTCAAGTGTCAATGGATACTCGAAGAATTTACTATAAAGACTTACTGGAGAGGTGCTGCTTCAGGCTTTACTCAGTTTACTATAAAGAATTTACTATAACACCTATAAAGACTTTAAAGAGCAGCGCAAGCCTTACTCAGTTTCAGAGGTGCTGCTTCAGGCACTTTTTTTTTGTTTGAACTGGAGATGCAGTTCCGTGCTCGACGGCAGTGTTTATAGCTCTTTAATTTGGGCGTTTAGTCATAGCTCATGTCATTGACTCATTGGCATGTGCCCTGTTTTTTTACAAGAACATCTTCTTGGAGCATTTCAGCTTGTGTTGTCTGCGATCTTTGGTAGAAGGATGGGAAACTCTAAGCGTAACAAGGTGGAGAAGAAGAAAAAAAGAGCAGTTGAACTATTCCAACCCAAGCAAGGGGGTCTTTTTAGAATATGGAAAATAATCGGCCTCCGTGACAGGAGTGCTTATAGCCTCGAGTTTAAAACAACCAGCATATAAGCTGTTCGACACCCAATGCCCGCACGGCAAATTCACTAAGCCAGATTTGAATCAAGGCTCTACACAGCCATCAAAACTCTGGGCACCGAGACAAAGCAAAATGACAACATTTAACAAAAAAGAAAAACCTGAAACTTAACCCTGCAGCCTATTCCAATTTTTCCTTCCATAACGGCGATCTCCAACTAAGCAAGGGGGTCTTTGTTAGGATTCAGATAGTCTGCAGACCGCGGGAAAAAGTCTCCGCTTCCGCGTAGTCGTGCTTGCTGTCAGACCACGGGAAAAAGTCTTGCAGACCGGATGGCATCGTTTGGCCCACCAAAGGAATACCGTTAAATTCCTCGCAGTCAGTCAGTCAGTCAGACGCTCACACTTGCTGTCGGAATATGCAAATTTTGAGACTAGCTCGGCCAGGGCCTTGCACTGCAAGCAACTTGCCTTTCAATTTGTAGGGCCAGCTCGAGTTCAAACTGAGGCAGCTTAAGCACAGTGCTTAACCGTGACCTGATCTGCATTCAATCTTGTTTTCTCTCATTATGTACGTACGGGGCAAGTCATAATCTAACTGACTAAGTCAGCAAGTGCTCTAGACAGGGAGATGCTAGCAACCATACTACAGAGGCTGAGAGGCATCAATTGCTGAAGGAACAGAGATTAATTCTTGTGTTTTGTCCATTTCTTTTCCTCGTCACTGGTCAAAGTCTCCCACATTCCCATACGACGACCCGGCCTGCAGCTGCAGGGCCGGCTAGTCACCTCTTCGGCAACCACTGCTATAAATAGGTCTTCAGGAGCGCTGCTGGATTGCATCAAGGGCGATTACCAAGCTTAGTCTTGCTCAGTTGAAGCAGAGTGCTCCATAGTTTCTTCAGGTTTCGCCATCCGTTGTTTTGCATCGTTCGCCAAGGGGAAGGAAGGATGCAGGCCGACCACAACGGTGTGAAGAAGAGCATGCTGGCTCTGCTCTGCAGCTGCTTTTCTTCATCCAAGACGGATGATTGACATGGATCGATCCCGACAGTCTCTAATGCTTCTTCAGTCTTCTCTTCTGCACTGGAATTATATCAGTAGTGTTTGTTAGATTAATATGGAGTATGTCCGTGTGACAGCGATAGCATGCATGACGTGTGTAGGATATATGGAATAAAAGCTGAGATAGTTAGTTTGGCCGGCGTCAGAGTTTAGGACTTTGTTAGTGATCGTGCGTGCTCCATTTTGTTTGTAAAACCAAAGCAGTGTATGTGCAGTTTTGTTGATTGATCTAATATATTCTGTCATGGAGAAAAAACATTGAAGACTGGAAAACCAGTTGCACGTATAGTACTGTGGTCTCCAACTCTGCTAGTACTAGTCTACTCCGTACTTGCGAGCTCCCGATCACGCTGGCAAGCCCAGGCCGAATTCGCAGTTTCTGGCCATGCCTAGTGCTAGTGGGCCTTGATCGTGCGTGGCTCGACCACATCCCACGACGCCGGCGGCGTCGCGAACGAGACAAGCTCGCGGGGTTCCAGCCTCCCAGGCCACGCCGGCGTCATGAACAAGGCCAGCGGGGGTCAGGACACGGCCGGAACACTCTGGTCGTCGGGGGCGAAATACCGACCGGGGGTAGATGGTAAATGAAGTACCGTCCACCTGGTCCGCCGCCGGCCTCGCAACTCGCCTCCTGCAAGCCGGGGAGGCAGCCGCCACTCCTCGCGCTCCCAGGGACAATACCAATCCCCGATCCTCTGCTGCTGCTCCGTCGTTCTCGTCGACAACCCAGGCGAACCCGCCGCCGCCGCTGAAGTTCCCCCGCCGGCGGTGCGCGCGCCGAAATCCGTCGCCCCCGCACCTCAAAACTGACCTCGCTCTCGCTGCGGGGGTTTCCGCCGCAGCACGAACTAACCGAGCGGCAATCGTATGCCATTCCTACTGGAACTACCGCTGACCTGGCGAGCCGCGCACTCCCCGCCGCCCGCAACCCTCGGTCCTCTCACCAAGTGACCAAACCCGTTGACCCTCTGAACGTTTCCCTTCAACTGCTTATTAGTAAACTCCTGAGCTGATTTTTTTTTCAATAAGTTGGACTGCACTTTCAGTAACGACATAACCAACACCAGCTATACGCGACGTGTTCCCCCGTTTTTCTAACGCGTATATGCACGGGGCAACATCTCGAAATGAAGTATTAACTGAAGCCCAGGGTATCATGTATGAATTTTAAACGATATGAACCAGTCGCCAACTCGCATTCAGTTTAAGGTTTCATTCAGATTCAAGGCGTCGAAGACTCGTTGTATGCATTCAGATTCAAGGCGTCGAATGCACAGGGCCGGGTTCACTTAAGCTAATGGCGAGCAAGAGCAATTGTCACTGAACTTTCTGTGACAGGACCGCACATTTCCAGTTCAAGTGCAGGAAGCTGGACTCGTTCTCACTGAATATTCAGGCTGACTCTCGCGAACTTTTCCATGTATAATCTCGTACAATTACTAAGCAAAGGTTGAAGGGGACACTCTTCAGCGAACTTACTACAAGCGGTGTGGCTATAAAAGGAGCAGCTGGCTTGCACCAAAGGCACACCTTGCTCACTCGCTGCTCTATCAGTTTCAGAGGAGCTTCTATTTCAGGTATCGTCTTTCTCTGGAGATGCAGCAAGTAGTCCATACCATTTTTTTTTTTTTGCTACGAGCAAAGTTTTCTGAGTTGATGTTGTCATGTATAGAAAAATAAAGATTACTCATGTTGCTTTCAGGAACATCTTCTTGTAGAGCTTCGAACTTGTTGAGCTCAGCGATCTCTTGGGTGAAGGATGGCAAAGCGTAACGGCGTGAAGAAGAGCATTTGGGACCTTCTGTGTGGCTGCTCATCGCCCAAGACAAAGTGATTGATTCGGAGTTACACGCACAAGAGGCGATATGATCAGCTAGCCAAATTCTTTTAGTAGTGTGTCCGTGTGTACTTTGTTGTTTAATTCGATTCGTGTCTCGTCCTGTTTATTTATGCTCGTGGGGACATCTCCGCAGGAAAGGAATGTAAGTGACATGTAAAACAGATCCTGGAATGACAATTTTCATGTTTGATCTATCATGATTCATGAGGAGTAGGACCTAATGTCAGCCAAAGCAGTTGAAATGTTAACTACCCAACACGACCATTCTCTGTGATGTGCTAGTTTGCTCGAAACTATTTCAGATGCAGCCTGTATGCGTTCATCTGCAGGTTCAGAATGTTTTCTTTAAAGGTTCAGAATGTTTATTCTGGATGTGTGAACTAAATTAAACAATCCGATCGATAGCATTAATTACTCCCCAAACTTTTCTGAACTCTGGAAGAGAATACTTTTGGAGTTTTTGTCCTCCTAGCAAATTTTCTGAAAAGTTGCAATAGAACCGGAAGTAGGTTTTCTGAAGCTTTCACGGGTGTTCATCAGAGAAATATCATGCCATTTTCTACGCCCAAGGACGGAATGCAACCACACGTCTGACATATGCTTCGTTTCATTACAACCAACGGAGATCACGTTACTGAAACCCTTCTCTCCGCACGTAGACGATGTAGCTCTGTTTTCTGTTCCTCTCTCTTGATGAAGCTACTAAACAATTATGCAAGTCTCCAAATACTACATGACGCATGCATGTACGCGAACAGTTCTCGTCTTTGAATATTTTAAGTATCAGCAGCAATAGTTGGCCAATGCCAAAAATAAGGGCAAATTAAAGGCGATTTTTTTTAAGGAGCACCTGAACCACTTCATCAAGGTAAAAGCAGTCCTAAAATAAGCCAAGTAAACGGTCCAATTATTACGCTTGCCTCATCAGAGAGCACCGCGTAATATAATAGTAGTCGTGCTTCATGCATGCCGACCAGAAGGCATCGATTTGGCTAAGTCACAAACGCACGGTCACACTAGCACTCATGCACTTGCTGTTAGGTCAAGTCATCATGCTTGAAGCCGTTCAGATTCAGAATATGCAAACTTCTCCGAAAATTTGCATGTACTTTTAAGACTAGCTTGTCCAGTGTAACTGCCTAAGGCTTGGATGGCAAGCAAATCGTCTTTCAACTTTTAGGGCCAAATCAAACTGACTAGCTTAAGTACAGTGCTTAACCAACGACCTAGTCTACGTGCGGGCCAAGTTTCCCTGGTCGTCTGATTGACAGTTACTCTAAACGGCGAGATGTTAACCAACCATACAGAGGCATAAACTGTTGAAGGAACAAAAACAAAGATTAATTGTTGTGTTTTCTGCCTTTTCATTTCTTTTGTTCGTCAGCGGTCAAAGTCTCCCACATTCCCCAACCGAACCTGCAGCTGCTGGCCCGGCTAGCAATCTCTTTAGCAGCCACTACTATAAACAGGGCATCAGGGGCGCTGCTGGATTGCATCAGGCGCGACAACACCCAGCTTTGTCTTGCTCAGTCGAAGCAGAAGCGATCTGAAGTTTCAGGTTTGGCCCTCCATTGTTTTCAGTTGTTCAGCCAAGGAAAGGAAAGATGCAGGCCGACCACAACGGCGTGAAGAAGAGCATGTGGCTCTGCTCTGCAGCTGCTTTTCTTCATCCAAGACGGATGATTGACGAGGATCGACCCCGACTGTCTCTGATGCTTCTTCAGGCTTCTCTTCCGTAGGGAAATTACCGTAGTACTATTAGCTAGATTCATACATATGTTCGTGGGATAATATTCTTTTAATAAGTTTGTGTAATAGCTAGTGTGCAATTAATAAAAGCTGGCATAAGTTTGCCGCCCGTCAGGGTTCAGCTTCAGCATCTTGGTAGTGATCGACTGATCGTGTGTGCTCCATTTTATCTGTAATCTTAATGAAGCGGTGTGCAGTTTGGTTTGATATTTTTCTGTCAAGGAGAAACAAAACAGAAGGACTGAAAACCCACTTGCATGATTGTGGTCTCTAGTTCTTCTCTACACAGCTTAAACGATTGTGTGCAGTGTACTTGTGAGCTCCCGCTCCCGCTCCGCAGCTCCGATTCGAATCGTATGCAGAACCAGGCGAAATCCACAGTTCCTGGCCATGCCTCGGTAGTTTCTCACGGCGCTGGCGCTTCTTACGACAACGGAGGCTTCCACTCCTCCGGCGAGGCGTTTGTTCTCACCCGCTCACCGTGTGCCACATACTGCCATGAGCCCATGAAGACTGCAAGTGGGTCGAGCCGCGACGAGCGCCAGTACGCCCGTTACTGCCTTGTCACGGCTCTGACCGCCTTGGCCGCGCAGGTGCAGACGCGGACACCCACCGCTCCACCTTCCAGATTCCTGAACGCCGGCGTCACGAACAAGACGGGCTCGCCGCCGGGGCCAGGACACGGCCCGAACACCGTCCACTCTGTTCTGTGATGCCCGCCGCCGTCGACCTCGCGACCGCCGCCTGCAAGCCGTGGAGGCAGCCACCACGTACGCTCTCCGCCGACTCCTGGCCGCTCCCCGAGGCCACCCCCATTCCCACATCCGCTGCCCGGTCGTCCTCGTCCACAACCCAGGCGAACTCCTGAGCTGATTTTTTCAATAAAGCGTGTTTAAATGAGTGAAATTTGATGAAAAGTGGTGAAAACCTTTTTTATTGGGCCGCGTGCACAAAGAGAAGAAATAAACTGATACAGTTTTCTAAGTGAAAACTTTTTATCAAATTTGGGGAAATAATCCGTCATACCAACACTGGACCGCTGCACGCGACATTCCTTTTTGGTTTTTATTACGCGCGTAGGCACGCGGTATTAATATCTCGATTTCAAACTGGAGCCCACATTGTAACATGTTCGAATTTCAAACGATACGAACTAGTCGCCATCAGTTTACCAAAAAATATCATTCAAACCTGAAGTGGTAAACATTTTCAAGCGTCGAAGACTCGCCGTGTGCATTCGGATTCAGGGCGTAGAAAGCACAAGGGTTCAGTTAAGCTAATGGCGAGCAATTGTCAATGAACTTTCTGTGAGAAAGGACTGAACGCTTCCAGTTCTAGTGCAGGAAGCTGGACTCGTTCTTCACTGAATATTCATGCTGATTGTCGCAAACTTTTCCAGATATAATCTCGTACAATTACTGTCGGTGCCGGAACCGCGCGGGGCTCCAATCACCTGCAGAAAAGTGCGCTGTGTCCCGTCTCTCGATGGTCGATGCAAGGGCAATATGGTGACGCGAGGTTTATCCTGGTTCCGATCTACCGATCGTACGTCCAGCAGGGTGTGCTTGCGCACTTGTATTGCCTCACACCGGGGGAGCTCGCAGTAGGGGGGCTACAAGCTTGGCGGGAGAGGAAGATGAGCCTCCAGGTCCCTTAGAACGAGTGAGAGTCGCGTTCTTGGGTGAACTAAGTAGTGAGTGTGCGAATAAGTCTCTGGTCCTTTGTTCCGTGGGGCTGCCTCCTCCTTTTATAGTTCAAAGAGGGGCAGTTACAAACAGTAAGAGGACAGTACTTAGTACAGTGACGGCGTACGACGGGGCGTGACCTCGGGCGTGACCTTTGTCTTGGCTTGTGTTGTCGGATTAGGCGACTCCCCGGCGTATGGCGTTCTGGCGGAAGACGCGACGTTCCCTGTACATGACGTGCGCTCCTTATGCTTCTGATTTTATGGGCCGGTGTGGGTCGTCATCATCAAGTACAACAGGCCACGGGCCCGTTCGAGGGTTCCCCCTGTTCGTTCGAGGGGTCCCCGTACCGGAGTTGGTAGAACGGGGGAGTGTGACAGCACAGGGCTGTCACATCGCTCGGGTCCGTGACGGCACACGGGTTCATCACGCTGCATGACGCAGAGGATGACCGCAGGGGGTCAGATGATGACCGCACGGTGTCGGAAATGACCGCACGGGGTCAGGGGTTGGCGGAGATGACCGGGGATGGGCTAATGATTCGCTGCTTGACTTCCTTGCCCCAGGCCGCGCAGAGCCATTTAATGCTCTTGTCCGCGGGTAGGTGAGCCGTCAGCGGGCCCTCGAGCGAGGGGTCTCGAGCGAGGCGGAGTTGGGCATCGAGAGCTGCCTCCGGACCTCGAGCGAGAAGTCTCGAGCGAGGCGGAGTTCCGCCTCGCTCGAGGGGGGCAGGACACCCTCGAGCTCGACAGCGGATCAAGGCTTCCACACTTGTTTTTTCGCTCGGTTAATTGGCTCCGTCGGTTTAGTTGGTGATTATCGCTGTTTTAGGGCCCCTCCCAGGATTGGCACCGACAGTAGCCCCCGAGGCCATGCAGTGATGGGTGTCAGACCTGCATGGTTTAGAGCTCTTACTGAAGTTTTGGGTGCTTCGAGGTCTCTTCGCAGAACTTTCCGTGGGGGCGCGCTAGCGCACCCGCGGGTGTAGCCCCCGAGGCCTTGGAGGAGCGAATTGCATCGTCCAAGGTCTTGTTCTCGCCCTTAGACTCCAGGTGGTCTTGTCTCGAGCTGTCATGGGTCGTCCCTTATGGATCGAACCCTGACTTGGCCAATTTCGCGAGGCCTTTGATCATGAGTTTCGACCCTCGTCGCCCCGTCACGGGAGGAGGGGGGACACAATTCCATGCTACCCATGAGCGGGCCGCGAGTCATGGACGTGTCGGCGAGCTGTTAGCGGGTGGTTCAAGTGGACGTCCGTGCCCTGTTCGTTTAGGGTTGGCTGGCGGTCCGGAGACACGTCTCATACAGAACAAGCTTACAAAGGTACGCCAGGCAAGGCTCGGTCCCGTTCGTTAGGACCGAGGGCTCGATGCGCTCCCTCGTTGGGATCCTTCAACTGGCCTCCTTTGTTTAGCCTTGAACGCGGATCAGGGCATCCTCGAGGCCTTAAAGCCTTTGTTCGAGGTTGAGCGTGTTCGTGCTTGCCCCGTCCGCCCCTGACTCTGTTTAATCTGGAGAGCCTGTCGAAACTCTCGACGAGAGCCAGGCTTCGACCCCCTGATCAGTAAAGCTCGAGCGACATATGTCTTACCTGTGCTGGTGCGGAGCGAGGGAATATTCGCTGGTGGTTGGGCGGGGGCGGGGTCCGAGGCGTCCGGTCAGGCAGTCATGGCCAACGTGGCGCGGCCAGTTCGCAGTGGCGCGCCTTTTCAGGCGAGAGCGGCGCTGGCGGGGCGGTTGGATTAGACGTGCTTCATGACTCCGCGACGCCTCGGGCGGCCACAGTCATAATTGTGCCTTTAAGTTGGCCCACCACGTTTGCGGGGTCCGCTTGTCAGCGACAGGGTCGAGTGCGGAGTTAACGCGTGCCCGCAGCCGCGCCTTACCCGCGTCCCGGTAAAATTTCGTCGATAAATACGGGGAGAGGAGGGGTCAGCTTCCCTTACCTTAGCTCAAACCTTTGTTCCCTCCGTCTCTTCGTTCCCTTCACCTCTTCGCGCCTGCTAGCCCTCGAGAGCTTAGATTCGATCCGTCTCCACCCCTCCTTCTCAGCCATGGTGACCTTGAGGGAAGCTGCCCCATGGAGCCCGTCCACCGCCGACAAAAACTACCTGGAGTCGCTCGCCGCGAGAGGCCTGCTCCCCAAGATCACTTCCGCTGATCGGCCGGAGTGGATGGCGCCGCCCTCCTCGCACAGGGTGCCGGCTCCACCCCAGGGCTACATTGTGAGCCTAGCTCGCCTGCACGAGCGCGGGTTTGGATCTCCCCCCGGGGATTTCATCCGCGCTCTGTGCACGTACTATGGGGTGGAGCTTCACAACTTTGCCCCGAACGCCATCTCCCAGGCGGCGGTGTTCGTCGCGGTATGCGAGGGGTACCTGGGGGTCCCGGTGCACTGGGAGTTGTGGATTCACCTGTTCCGGGCCGAGCTCCACACCGTCGCCGCCGGGGCCACTGGGGTGCGGAGGCTCGTTCGCGCCGGCAGCGTCATGTTCCAGCTGCGGGAAGGGAGAAAAGATCTCTACATCCCCACCACCATGACGTCCAACAACGCGGACTGGGACAAGGGGTGGTTTTACCTGCGCAACGACGGCAACCTTCTCCCCCCCTACACCGACAAGGTCGTGGCGGAGAAGCCGCCCTCATGGAACTGGGGGGTCTCCCCCAAAGCTCGTCAAGAGAAGCTGGGGATCTTCACCACGGCGCTTCGATCCCTGGCGAAGAAGGGGTTGAACGCCGCCGCCGTCATTGCCAATTTCCAGCTGCGGCGGGTGGTTCCTCTCATGCAGAGGAGCCTGCCCCTCTACAAGCTGACGTCGGGGGCCCCTTTCGAGGGCTCGAGGATGGCCCAGGAGCCGCTCTCGGCCGCGGAGGCGGCCCAGCGGGCGCGGCGCGCCGTGGACTGCACCAAGATGGCGGTCGAGGACGACGTCCTTTGGGCCATCAAGATGCGCCCCGACGAGGGCTACCTCACCTTCGTGAGTGTTCTCCCTCCTGTTTTCGAATCTTTTCGCGCTCGTATCGAGTTTTTTCAAGCAACTAACTTCGTATTCTCAGGGGCTGACCCACAAGGGGCACCGATCGGCTCCCCCTCTCCCTGATGTCCGCGAGGCCAACCGCCTGAACGCCGAACGGCAGAAGGCGCGTAAGGACGCGGAGAAGGAGACGCGCCTCCGCAAGCAGCGGCGGAGGGACGATCACCAGAAGGAGAACCGGAGGCGGGAGAGAGAGGGTCTCTCCCCGCTGCCGACCCCCGACAGCACACCCGAGCCGGAAGAGGACGACTCGTCCGACGACGAGGTCTTCTTCGAATCGGGGGCGGTGGCGCGCGCCGTTGACGTGCCCCCGCTCGTGGCCGCGATGCCCGGCGCGCCCCTGCTCCTTGCCGCGGCGCCAGGCGCGCCACCGGTCGTGGCTGCGGCGCCAGGCGCGCCCCCGCTTGTGGCCGCGGCGCCAAGCGCGTCGGGCGCGACTGGCCCGGCGCCCGCCCCGCCGGCGAGGGCCGCGGCGCCAGGCGCGTCGGGCGCGACCGGCCCGGCGCCCGCCCCGCCGGCGAGGGCCGGGGCCGCTAGCGAGCGAGCCCCCGCGCCTGCGGCGCAAGCGTCTTCGCGCCGCTCCCAGAAGCGGAAGCTTAAGGGCGTCAAGCGGTAAGCGTTCCATCCCCTTTCGACAGTTCGTTTTGATTAATGTTTGCGTCGACTTCCTAACTCCTTGATTTGATTGTCTTAGCGGGGCCTCTACCCCCGCCGCCCCCACGCTTGCTCCCGTCAAAGCCCTCAAGTCGAGGGTTCACTCGACACCCCACTCCGAGGCCCCGCCCTCGCGCGCGACGCGGGAGGCGGAGGCCTCGCTCGTGGCCAGCTACGAGGCGGCCATGGCCAGGGGGGTCGAGCGAGCTCGGCGGGAGCTCGGCCTCGAAGGGGCCGCGGAGGAGCGAGACTTAGCTCCCACCGAGGCCGTCGGGCAGGGACTGTCGGGAGAGCCCGCGGGCCCAGGCGAGGAGGAGGGAAGGCGCGCGCGGAGCGAGGTGGTCTACATCCTCGCCGACGAAGAAGACCCGGCGTCAGGGTTCGAGCCCCTACGCGAGGCGCAGGCGCCCCCTCCTGCCAGTGCGGCGCCTCTGCTCGAGAGCGGGGGTGCTGTCGCAGAAGAATCTCCCGCGCCGGCGGGGGCCATTGCGGCGGCCAGTTCCATTATGACCGCAGACCCAGCCGCGCCCTCGAGGCTGGATGCGGTCGAGGGTCGAAGCGTTCCCGCCAGCGCTGGCGCCAGCACGAGCGGTGGCCTTCGAAGCCTGCTTGGGCTGGACCGCCCTGGGGTGCCTGACGAACTCGTCTCCATCGCGGAGAACGAGAACCAGCTCTGGCTGGAGCATCACCAGATCGGCACCGACCTCCAGACCGCCCTCTCCGACGCGCTCGAGCTCCACCGGACCAGGGGGCTCCAGCTGCACGTGGTGAGTTTGTGTTCTTCGCCTTTGACCCCTTTGATTTTTCGCTTCATGCCTTAACTTCGTGTTGTTCCCTTGCACCAGCAACTTCGGGACCTGGCGGCGTCCAAGGTCTCGCACATTGCCGACCAGCACGCCTACGTCCACGACCTGACGCAGCGGAACGCCGAACTGAGCTCTGAGGTGGACCGGGCTCGTGCTGCGGCAAACGAGGCGTGGGCTGCTGCTCGCGCGCACGGCGAGTCCTTGAGCCGCGCGGAGGGGGAGCGCGACGCTCTGCGCGCTACGGCCGCAGAGAGGGCCCTCGAGGTGGAGCGCCTGAACGCTCTTCTGCGGGAGAAGGACGCCTCCCTCGCCACGGTACAGGCCTCGCTCCATCAGCAACAAGAAGCAGCTGCCGCGGCTGAGGCCCAAGTCCTCGAGCATAGCGTGGCTCTCGAGGTGCTGCGGTCAACGACCCAAGAACAAGGGGCCTCGTTGACGGCGCTGCGGGAGGAGTCGTGCGCGCTCCGCACGCAATGGTCCGCTGAGAAGGAGCGGGTAGCCGGTAAGCTTCGAGCCTCCGCGTAACCCTTTCGTTTTTTCAAAGTCCACACTGGTCCTATCGCTGAAGGTTCCTTTCCCTTTCGATTTATTCTAGGTTTGCAAGCGGCCGTGGCGGACTCGCAGGCCAGGGCGGAGGCGGTGGAGGTCGCTTACGCGTCCTCGCAGCAGGAGCTCGAGGAGCTTCGAGAGGCCGCCGCCGCGGTGTGTCTGGAGTTCGAGGAGGATGGCGCCCAGTCTGGCAGTTCGCTGGCCAGCCGCCTGAGGTCTCTAGGCGACCGCGTCGTAGGGCGGGTGAAGGACGCGTTTCTCCTTGGCCTCCGCAAGGCTCTTGGCGTGGTGTCGACGCACTACCTCATCCAACTCGACGCCCTGGCGACGGGCTACGTCGTCGCTGAGGGCCTCGACGATGACGCTGCGGTGGCCGCGGTCGAGCAGGCTGATGCCAACGTAGCAGAGACGGCCGCCGCGCTCGCTACGCTCTTTGCCGACGAGATCCTCCCCGGTTCAGGCGAGGGCGACGACGACACCTCTCCAGAGCGCGCCGTCGACGGGGATGGCGCTGCTTGAAGAACTTTGCTTGCGCCGGCGCCTGCGAGGCGAATATGTAATAAGTTTAGGAGTCTCTATGCTTTTGAACTTATGGATGTTTTTGAGAGTCTTATCATCGTGTTTGATCGCATTTAAATTCGTTAAGTTTACTGTCACTTTGGTTGTGTGCCTCGAAAGGAATTGGACAGGGTTAGACCATCTCCCTGCGCACGGGAAGAGTCTGGACTGCTCGAGCCCAGGGGTGTCGATGGGGAACGCCGTATCCCAAAGGCGTAGGCTTTTCCTCGACATCGACACTCTTGGACTTCCAGCAGCCGCGCTCCGCCCCTCCGCGAGTAGCTTAGGTTCGAGGGTGACAAAGGGGGAATGCCGTATCCCGGAGGCGTAAGCTACCCCACGACATTGCCACCCCTTTGCCTTAGCCATCGACGCCCAACTTCCGTCACTCCTTCGTACACACAATCGACACGTAACAGAGCGATGAAAACTTGTAGAAAATTGCGAGAAGCGACGAAAATTTGTAGGGAATCGCAAGAAAAAACGAGTGGCGAGGGGTAGAGCGTTTGCTCCCCAGGGTTGTGTGCCCTGCGGCAGCCCCCGAGGGAGTTTTTGTCTTCGTGCGAGGTGAAGAAAGAATCTCCCTGCCCCGTGCATAGAAAATCGTGATTGAAATGATGGAGAGATGGATCGTCGAAGAAACCGTAGGGTAGAAGGGTAGCTTAGCTTTTTTGTCGGGGCGGCGCAGATGATGCGACGGGTGCCTGGTTACGCTGCGTCTGCGATGGCGATGCGATGGGTGCCTGGCACACACTGTCTCGTCTTGTCACGGGCGTCCCGTCATTCTGTAAGCGTACAGAGCGTTCAACGAGGACTGCGGCCTCGATATGCGGGCCGCTCGCTGAGCGGAGGCGTGCTGCGAGGCCGCAGCCCTCGCAGCACGCCGTCGCGCCGGCAGCGGACCCACAAGATCCAACCCCCATACGGCGAAGGGCCACGTGATGGGGATGGTTCGTAGCTCATGCGCCGGGAGGTGCGTCTTGCGGGCATAGAACTGGCACCCTTCACAGGTGCACACGACCTCTATCGCGTCGGCAACCGCCGTGGGCCAATAGAAACCTTGTCGAAAGGCGTTGCCCACGAGGGTTCGGGCCGCTGCGTGATGCCCGCACGCTCCTACATGGATGTCTTGTATCAACTGTCGTCCGGCGGGAATGGGGAGGCAGCGCAGCATTACCCCAGAAGGGCTACGCTTGTACAGCTCGCCGTCGACCATGGCGAACGACTTTGCTCGTCTGGCGATGCGTCGTGCCTCGGTTCGATCCGAGGGTAGCGTGCCGTGGTCGATCCAGTCTACGTATTGGCGACGCCAGTCCTGTGAGGTGGGGGACCCGTCGATCTCCATTGCCTCTCGCTCCTCAGGTGGCGGCGTCTTTGGTTGGGGGGTCTCGACGCCTGGCGTCGAGGGATCCTCGTCCATTGGCTCGACGTGGGCATCCCCCGAGGACGTTTCTGACGCCACGTCTGGACGTAGGAGCTCGATGGAAGGTCTCGAGCAGTCGCGGGCGAAGACGTTCGGGGGGATGGTGGTTCGCCCCGACGCTATCTTGGCCAACTCGTCCGCTTCTTCATTGTACTTGCGCGCGATGTGGTTGAGTTCGAGGCCGAGGAATTTGTCTTCGAGGCGCCGCACTGCGTGGCAGTACGCTTCCATCTTCTCGTCATGGCAGCTCGAGTTCTTCATCACTTGGTCTACGACTAGCTGTGAGTCCCCTCTGACGTCGAGGCGTTTGATGCCCAGCTCGAGGGCGATACGGAGCCCACTGAGGAGGGCTTCGTACTCTGCCATGTTGTTGGAGGCGGGAAAATGCAGCCGTACCGCATAGCGCATGTGTTCTCCATGAGGCGAGATGAAAAGCAGTCCCGCCCCTGCTCCGGTCTTCATCACGGATCCGTCGAAGTACATAGTCCAACACTCTGCCTGTATCTGGGGCGGGGGTAGTTGAACATCCGTCCACTCGGCGACGAAATCCGCGAGAACCTGGGACTTGATGGCTTTGCGCGGTGCGTACGTGAGCGTTTCGCCCATCAGTTCCACCGACCATTTGATAATCCTTCCAGACGCGTCCTGGTTGCGGACTATCTCTCCCAAGGGGAACGACGAGACCACGATCACTGGGTGCGCCTCGAAGTAGTGCCTTAGCTTCCTTCGAGCCAGCACGACCGCGTACAACAGTTTTTGGATCTGCGGGTACCGCGTCTTGGTTTCCGATAATACCTCGCTGATATAGTACACGGGTCGTTGTACCGGCAATGCATGGCCTTCTTCTTCTCTCTCCACTACGATGACCGCACTAACCACTTGGGTCGTCGCGGCCACGTATAGGTAGAGTGTTTCCCCGTCCCCTGGTGGCGTAAGGATGGGTGAACTCGAGAGTGACGCGACGAGCTTGTCGAGGGCTTCCTGCGCCTCTGGGGTCCAGGAGAAACGTTCGTGTTTCCTCAGGAGCCGGTACAGAGGTAAACCCTTTTCCCCTAGCCGGGCTATAAAGCGACTGAGCGACGCTAAGCACCCCAGGACCCGTTGGACTCCTTTCAAGTCTCGAATCGGGCCCATCCGTTCGAGGGCAGCGACCTTCTCGGGGTTGGGTTCAATGCCTCGCTGGGAGACTATGAAACCCAACAACATGCCTCGCGGCACTCCGAAAACGCACTTCTCCGGATTGAGCTTCACACCGGCGGCCCGGAGCGCTTCGAAAGCGGCTCGCAGATCGTCGACCAAGTTGTCTGCCTTCTTGGATTTTACGACAATGTCATCGACATATGCTTCCACGGTGCGCCCGATCTGGTCCCCGAAGACCCGAAGCATACATCGCTGATACGTGGCCCCTGCGTTTCGAAGCCCAAACGGCATCGTAGTGTAGCAGTATATGCCGAAAGGGGTGATGAAAGAAGTCGCGAGTTGGTCGGATTCTTTCATCTTTATTTGGTGGTAACCGGAATACGCATCAAGGAAGCAAAGGAGTTCACACCCCGCGGTGGAATCTACGATTTGATCGATTCGTGGCAAAGGAAAAGGAACTTTGGGACATGCTTTATTTAAACCAGTATAATCTACGCACATCCGCCATTTCCCATTCTTTTTCATAACTAGTACAGGATTAGCTAGCCACACGGGATGAAAAACCTCCTTGACGAATCCGGCCTCCAAGAGCTTGCGCAGCTCCTCTCCAATCGCTCGACGCTTCTGCTCGTCAAAGCGCCGAAGGCGCTGGCACACCGGCCTGGAGTTGGGCTGGATGTCAAGGGAGTGCTCGGCGACCTCCCTCGGTATGCCGGGCATATCCGAGGGGCTCCACGCGAAGATGTCGGCGTTGGCGCGGAGGAAGTCGACGAGCACCACTTCCTATTTGCGGTCGAGGGTGGAGCTGACCTTCAACGTCTTGTCGTCGGGGTTGCTGGGGTCGAGAGGTACGTCCTTAGTCTGCTCGGCTGGCTCGAAGCTGCCAGCGTGCTTCGGCGCAGGGTTGTCGATCTCGTGAACCATCTCTTCCAGACGGGCCACACAAGCTTCATCTTCAGCGAGTGCCTCGGCGTGTTCGACGCACTCGACATCGCACTCGTAGGCGTGCTCGAACGAGGGCCCCACGGTGATGACTCCCTTCGGGCCCGGCATTTTCAGCTTGAGGTAGGTGTAGTTTGGGATGGCCATGAACTTGGCGTAACATGGTCGCCCGAGAATGGCGTGATAGGCACCCCGAAACCCCACCACCTCGAAGGTGAGGACTTCCTTGCGGAAGTTGTCCGGCGTCCCGAAGTAGACCGGCAGGTCGATCTGTCCGAGGGGCTGAACCCGCTTCCCTGGAGCGACGCCGTGGAACGGCGCCTTGCTTGGGCGCAGCTGGTCCCTGCTGATCCCCAGGAGCTCCAGGGTGGGGGCGTACATGATGTTGAGGCTGCTGCCTCCGTCCATGAGCACCTTGGAGAAGCGTGTATTGCCGATGACGGGGTCGACGACGAGCGGGTATTGCCCCGGATTCGGAATGAAATCGGGATGATCCTCCCTGTTGAAGGAGATGGTTTCCTCTGACCAGTCGAGGTACTTCGGGGCCGCCCGGTGCACCGCTAGGACCTCTCGTCGTTCGCGCTTGCGTTGCCGAGGCGTCATGTTGGTCGTGGGCCCCCCGAAGATGAAGAACACATTCTCCACCTGGGGGAATCCACCCTTGTCCTTGCCGTCGGCGTCTCCCTTCTCGTTGTCGTTCTTTGTGGCCACGCGGTTGTAGTACTTCTTCAGCATCTCACACTGCTCGAGGGTGTGAGTGACCGGGCCCCTGTGGTATGGGCATGGCTTCTTGAGCATGTCGTCGAAGACCCCCGGGCCTCGAAGCTGACCCCCTGGGCCCTTGCGGGCGGGGTCCGCCGCGAGGGCTTCGTCGGAGTCGTCGTCTGGCTCTGGTACCCGTGGCACCTGCTGCGCCTTCTTCCCTTTCTTCCCCTGCTTCATCTTCTTGGCGGGGGCTTTAGGCTTGCTTCCCTCTACGGGCGTTCCTTCCACGTGTTTCCCCTTCTTGTCGACGAAGTTAGCGCCCTCTGCCTCTTCGCCGGAGGCGTATCGCGTGGCGATGTCGAACAACCCACTAACGGTAGTGGGGGGCTTTCGTCCAAGTTTGCGCACCAGGCCTCGATTTGTCGTGCCCAGGAGGAAGGCGTGAAGCACCTCTGAGTCTCCGACGTTCGGAAGGTCTGTGCAGCATTTGGAGAAGCGACGAACGTAATCCCGCAGGGATTCGCCGGGCTTCTGGCAACATTGCCGAAGGTCCCAGGGGTTCCCCGGGCGTACGTACGTGCCCTGGAAGTTGCCCACGAAGGTGTTCACAAGGTCGTTCCAGTCATGGATCTGGTTCGGGGGCAGCTGCTCCAGCCACGCTCGCGCCGAGTCCGCGAGATGGAGGGGCAGGTTGCGGATGATGACTTCGTCGCTGGACGCACCACCCAGCGTGCATGCCAGGCGGTAATCGTTGAGCCAGACTCGAGGGTCGGTCTCCCCGGAGTACTTGACGATGGTGGTCGGTTGCCGGAACCGCGGAGGTATCGGTGCCGTCCGGATTTCGCGGCTGAACACCCGAGTACCAGGAGGTTCTGGCGACGGGCTCTTGTCTTCCCGGCCGTCGTAGCGGCCTCCGCGTCGAGCGTGGTACCCGTGGCCGGTGGTGGCGTCGAGCTTCCTTTTGTTGAGGATGTGGCGGGCGTCGTCTTTGCCGGCACGCGTGTCCAGCATGCGCTCCTTCACAGGAGCTTTCGTCGGGCTCTTGAGAGGAGTGCGTACCGATTCCGCCCGGTCTGGCGCTCCGCCCACGACTCCCGTGCTGTCGGAGCATCTCATACGCGACGCGGAGCTCTCGGCCTGCTGTACCGCGGCCTGTTCGATCAGAACTTGCGCCTCGCGGCGCAGGTTGCGGCCCTGCGGCGTTGATGGCTCCGGCATTGCTCGTATCAGCGTAGCCGCGGCGATTAACTTCTGACTAGTCCTAGCGAGGGCCAGGGGGTCTTCCCCGTGGTCGTCGGCCATGATTCGCGCCTGCGCGGTGCGTGCCACCTCCTGCGCGAAGTTGCTGGGCCCTGGTCGCCCCGTTTCAAGGGCTGCGCGCAGCCGTCGAACCTGGCGTCGCTCTTCTTCGAGGCTGGCCTCGAGTTCTCGCACCTGGATCAGCTGGGCTTGAATCAGCGCGGCGTCTCCGGTCGTGGGGGGTGCTGACCGTCGGGGTGCCGCGCTTCCCACGGGTTCTCGCGCGGGTTCTCGCGGCGCGACGATGCCGTTGTCCTCCGTGTCCGGCTCGATCACTGCCGCGACAAAACACTCCCGCGTGGGGTCGTGATCCTCTGTGCTCGAGTCATCAGAGTAGTCGAAGCAGTAGTCCGCCGCAGCCTGGAACGCCACAAAAGCCTCGTAGTCGCGAAGTTCGAGGTAGTCCCACTCCGGGTCCTCCTGAGAAGCCTCGTCATCACTTGTGCCGAGGTATGAGTCGCCCGGCGAGGTCGCGATAAGGTTCCGGATCGAGAGCAAGTGATGTCCAGCGAGATCGTCGTAGGCGTCCATCGCCGTGCTGATGGACGACGAGTACGCCATGCCTGCTCCACGTATCCCATACGGGAAACGCGACGGCTCGGCCTCACCCTCCTTGTTCGGACGCGTGGCCGGAGGTGCAGGCGTTGGCGTGGCCTTCGTCTCCTCAGCAATGGTGCCTTCGCTGAGGTCGACGTCGTCCAGATGACGTGCGCGCGCAACCCGGCGCCGCTCCATGCGTGCTTGCCGTGAACGTTGCCCTGAGCGCCTCCTGCGCCTGGGCGTTGGTGGCGGCGGCGGGCTTGTCGTGGCGGTCGTGGCCGTGGTGGCCGCATCCCTTGGGAGGAGCCGCATGAGATAACCGTTGCCGGTTGCCTCAAACCCCAGGCTCCCGAACCAGATAGTGAATCCGGCTGGGAGCGGGTCGGATGAACCGTAGGAGCAGCGGTCGACGAGGCGCTCGGTATGGATCACCATCGAGAGAACTTGGTGGGTCAAGAAGTTGATCACAGCGCGATGTCCCCCTACCTGGCGCGCCACTGTCGGTGCCGGAACCGCGCGGGGCTCCAATCACCTGCAGAAAAGTGCGCTGTGTCCCGTCTCTCGATGGTCGATGCAAGGGCAATATGGTGACGCGAGGTTTATCCTGGTTCCGATCTACCGATCGTACGTCCAGCAGGGTGTGCTTGCGCACTTGTATTGCCTCGCACCGGGGGAGCTCGCAGTAGGGGGGCTACAAGCTTGGCGGGAGAGGAAGATGAGCCTCCAGGTCCCTTAGAACGAGTGAGAGTCGCGTTCTTGGGTGAACTAAGTAGTGAGTGTGCGAATAAGTCTCTGGTCCTTTGTTCCGTGGGGCTGCCTCCTCCTTTTATAGTTCAAAGAGGGGCAGTTACAAACAGTAAGAGGACAGTACTTAGTACAGTGACGGCGTACGACGGGGCGTGACCTCGGGCGTGACCTTTGTCTTGGCTTGTGTTGTCGGATTAGGCGACTCCCCGGCGTATGGCGTTCTGGCGGAAGACGCGACGTTCCCTGTACATGACGTGCGCTCCTTATGCTTCTGATTTTATGGGCCGGTGTGGGTCGTCATCATCAAGTACAACAGGCCACGGGCCCGTTCGAGGGTTCCCCCTGTTCGTTCGAGGGGTCCCCGTACCGGAGTTGGTAGAACGGGGGAGTGTGACAGCACAGGGCTGTCACATCGCTCGGGTCCGTGACGGCACACGGGTTCATCACGCTGCATGACGCAGAGGATGACCGCAGGGGGTCAGATGATGACCGCACGGTGTCGGAAATGACCGCACGGGGTCAGGGGTTGGCGGAGATGACCGGGGATGGGCTAATGATTCGCTGCTTGACTTCCTTGCCCCAGGCCGCGCAGAGCCATTTAATGCTCTTGTCCGCGGGTAGGTGAGCCGTCAGCGGGCCCTCGAGCGAGGGGTCTCGAGCGAGGCGGAGTTGGGCATCGAGAGCTGCCTCCGGACCTCGAGCGAGAAGTCTCGAGCGAGGCGGAGTTCCGCCTCGCTCGAGGGGGGCAGGACACCCTCGAGCTCGACAGCGGATCAAGGCTTCCACACTTGTTTTTTCGCTCGGTTAATTGGCTCCGTCGGTTTAGTTGGTGATTATCGCTGTTTTAGGGCCCCTCCCAGGATTGGCACCGACAATTACTAAGGCCGCGTTTAGATGTTTCGTGAAAAAATTTACACTATGTCGGGCACACATTTGAAGTATTAAATATAGACTAATTACAAAACTAATTACAGATTATGTCAATTCATCGCCAGACGAACCTAATGAGTCTAATTAATCCGTCATTAGCACATGTTTACTGTAACAATTTATTGTCTAATCGCGACCTAACTAGGCTCATTAGATTCGTCTCGCGAAGTACACTCCATCCATATAATGGGTTATTTTTTCGACTACATTTAATATGTCATGCATGTGAGGGAACATACTCGAAAAAAATTTCGCGAAACATCTAAACAGGGCCTAAGCAAAGGCAAAAGGGGATACTCTTCAGCGAACTTACTACATGTGGTGTGGCTATAAAAGGAGTACCAGGCTTGTTGCAGAAGGACACACCTTGCTCACTGCTCAGTTTCAGAGGAGCTTCTGTTTGAGGTATTGTCTTTCTCTAGAGATGCAGGGATCAGCATATGCATGCTTCTATTCTGGTCGCAGCTGATTTCACTTGTTCTGGTTGTAGTGCTTGGAGATGAGATAAATACTTGGTTATGCTTTTTTTATTTTAATTTTTTCTGTACGCAAAGTTTTTCTGAGCTAACTGTTGTCAACTTGTCATGTATAGAAAAATAAAGATAGCTCATGTTATTTTCAGGAACATCTTCTTGTAGAGCTTTGAACTTGTTGGGCTCAGCGGTCTCTAGAGTGAAGGATGGCAAAGCGTAACGGGGTGAAGAGCAGCATTTGGGAGCTTCTTTGCGGCTGCTCATCGCCCAAGACAAAGTGATTGATTCGGAGTTAAAGCGAGAGGGGTTAAGGAGGATATGATCAGCTAGCCAGATTCTTTTGTACGTATCCGTCATCAGGATTCGTTTGATGGAAGACGATGTATGTAGGGAGTCCGTATACTTCGTTCGTTTGTTTAATTCGATTGTGTCTGGTTCTGTTAGTTGTGCTCGTGTGCCTGAGGACATCTATGTAAGTGCCATGTAAAACATTTATCCTGGAATCTAAACTACTTTCATGTTTGGTCCATCATGAGTGGGTCATGAGAATAAGGCATCGTGTCATGTGATAAATCAGATAATGTCATGTCAGCAAAAGGGGTTGAAAGGTTGTACCCAGCACGACCACTCCTCTGTCATGTGGCGATTTGCTAGAAACTAATATATCAGATGCGGTCTGAATTGATTCAGCTGTAGGTTCAGAAAAAAAAATGTTTTAGATGTGTAAACACTTCGATCGATAGCATTACGCAACATAAATTTCCTGAACCCTGATGGGGTATTTTTATTCCCCGAGCAAACTCCCAATTTTCTAAAATGCTTTTACGAGTGTTTTTTAGCATTCTTTCACGAGCGTTCATGGGAGATGAATCATGCTATTTTCTCTGCACATGGAGAGCAGAACCACTACAGGTCCAAATGGATCACGTCACTGAACCCTTCTCTTTCTCTGCACACCTACACGAGCAGTTGAGCACTCTGTTTTCTGCTCCTCACTCGATCTTGAAGTCTTGATGAAGCCAAACGTACAATGCTCAAAATATTCCTACTTGGTGCATGCATGTACGCGACGCGTACGGTATTCTCCCGGTAGACGACGCGGCGAAGGACGGTGCTTCACTACTTCACTCGGTGCATCCCTTTGGAGTTTGGAAGGATCATGGACCGGCCGCTGTTGAACCATTCCAAGCTGGCCAGGTAAACGGTCCGTACGTACGCTTTATGCTTCAAGCCAAGGGAGCATACTTCCAGCCAAGCCACCAAGTCCCCATTTAGTCGTTTACGCGTAACAGATCTATTAGCTGTGTCGCATGCATGCCGACCATTGAAGGCATCGAACCTGCTGGGATGACGACTCAAACCTCACGGCAGTCACTCACCGCTAGCACCCTATCTCAACGCTGTCTCTGATCAAGTCACGCATTTAGCTTTGCCGGGTTGAAGAATTATACTGTACACTTGTAAAAAGGCCTTGGACACCAAGCAACTCACTTTTTTTAGCTTTACGAGGGGACAGGTAGTTGAATCTACGCGCGTTTTTCAGTGAACATTCTATGACAGTACAGCATTGTTCGATTGTGACGTGCAGATTGAAGCCTTTTTGTGTGTTCTTCATGTACTTTTCCTTGTACGTGCATGCCAAGTTTCCTTGGTCGTGTGGCGGCACTGCGGTACACGGTACAATAGTGTGGACAATGACATGGAGGGAGCTTGCCCCTGAAGGGCAATGCGGCATCAACTACTAAGACAAGAATGTCCCTTATTTTAAAATCAGTGTTCATTTGATTGCATTTTTGTAGGACTAGTTCTTGACTGACTATTCACATCTTCTCTGGAACGCGGATTGCTTCTTCACTGAACTGCGTCGAGGTTTTCTGTTTCTTTTCCTAGCTAAACTCTAGTAAACTCTCATTCTCTCCGACACTAACAGACCAGTAGACCACTGACTTCTTGGGGAACCTCTATAAAAGGGACCTCATGACGATGCTTGTCTGCACCAAAGGCACCCAGCACCCAGAAGCATCCTGCCGCGCCCAGTTCAAGCAGCGTTTTCAAGCTTCTTCCATTGATTTCAGCTGTTGGGCGCCCAGTTCAGAGAGAAAGATGCCGGACCGCAACAAGGTGAAGAAGAGCATGTGGGATAAGATACTCGGCTGCTTTTCCTCATCCAAGACCAAAGATTGAGATGGATCAGAATCATCAGAACTCTGAACAGGCCTGAAGACCGTGTCTTCAGCTCCACCTCATGGAAATCAGTAGTGCTCTTAGGTTCATATATGTGTCCATGTGAGTAATGTGATGTGTTGTTCAATGTATAATGTGCAATAGACCACCAGATGTCCCTTACGGCCTTGGCCGGTTCGCCAGGCAGCAATCAGTCTGTTTGTGCGCGCTTCTCATTTGATTTGTAATACTGCAGGTGTGTGCTGTTTAGATTACTAATATTTTATCTGGGTCGCTCTGTGTGTACTGCGTCTATTTGTCATGTAATATAACCATCCTTTTAAATCAAAAGGAACTCGAATATTTGCTTCATTTCGTTTAAGAGAGCAATGTATCATGTGGTTCATAGTCAAAACTTTCTAGTCTGTACTGGAGCGTTTAAGTCCAATAGGCCCAAGCCCAATGGCCCATATACCCCCCTTCTTCTTCTTCCCAACGGCCCACACACGCCGACACGGCTGCACCGGGCGGGTGATGCTCGCCGCCGGGGCCCGGGGGAAGCCGGCGGAGGGTCTCACCGTCGGCATTAGGAAGGGCCGCAGCACTACCCCTCCCTATTGGTGTCCCCCCCATTGAAATCAGCCACGCCGTCGCCGTCGCCGGCCGCGACCCAGATCGCCGGTTCACCACCACCGCCCAACGCCGCGTGACTCTACAGTGCCACCACTCCGCAGTCCCCTCCTCCCACTCCCACATCCGAAATCCCCGATCTCCGGCGAGCGGCAATGTCGCTCCACCAGCGGCCGCACCAGAAGCCGCCGGCCGCCGGCGACTCCCTCCCCGTCTCCTCCTCCTCCTCCGCTCCATCCCGCCCGCTCCCGCTCCTCACGCTCCCCTACCTCTTCTCCCTCCTCGCGCTGCTCCTCTTCGCCGCCCTCCTCCTACCCTGGGGCCCCGCCCGCCCCTCCTCAGCCCCCGCCTCCCCGTGGCGCGCCTACACGCTCCAGGAGGCCGCGGCCTTCGCTGCCGCCGCGGGCAACGGCACCGTGCTCCTCGCCGCGGTCTCTGGACCCTACCTCCCCTTCCTCTCCAACTGGCTCATCAGCGTCCGCCGCGCCGGCCGCGCGGACCAGGTGCTCGTCATCGCCGAGGACTACGAGACCCTCGAACGCATCAACGCCGCCTGGCCAGGTCACGCCGTCCTCGTGCCCCCCGCGCCCGACGCTCAGGCCGCCCACAAGTTCGGATCCCAGGTGAGCAGAAATTCCGCCATAGCAGCTGTTCGATGAAATGTCCTCATGCGTAACTGCGTCTATCTTGTCCGTCTGTGGCTGCAGGGGTTCTTCAACTTCACCTCACGCCGGCCACGGCATCTGCTGCAGATCCTTGAGCTGGGGCACAGTGTCATGTACAATGATGTCGACATGGTATGGCTGGCCGACCCGTTCCCCTACCTCGTCGGGGATCACGACGTGTACTTCATGGACGATATGACTCCTGTACGTGAGTAGTTGCTATGTTTGCAATTGGGGTTTTGGTTGGAAGATAACTTATTGGGTTGGAATTGTGGGCTGCAGGTGAAACCGCTCGATCATTTACATGAGCTGCCACCACCGGGGAAGAAAGGGCGAACATATATTTGCAGCTGCGTGATCTTCCTCCGCCCAACTGAAGGTGCCAAGCTGTTGTTAAGGAAGTGGATCGAGGAGCTCAAGGAGCAGCCCTGGTCGAAGCAGAGGAAGTCAAATGATCAGCCAGCTTTCAACTGGGCTTTGAACAAGACTGCCGGGCAGGTTTGTTTATCCTAATTTTCTTTGCTTACAAACTAAGGAGACTGGGAAAGGCTGTACTAGCATATGTTGTGCATTTATTATTGAATCTAAGCGGATGATTTTGGAGTTGTTTTGTTTTTTTGGACGATTTTGAAGCATTTGGTTGAACTGATCATATGCAACTATGCATACTAGGGGGAAATAGACCTTACCATTATCTGCTTGATTGCTTGAACAACTTAGTGGTGTGTAGTTAATTTGTATATTGATAAATAATAATGCTAACTGAAGAGCAAATAATGAAAGTAAGCTGTGCATGTGATGGGGCAAGTGTTAGCACCATAGGGGCTGCTCCATCACTATGTCAGGTCAGTGCTTATCCGTGAATTTGTAGAATTGGATTTCTGCTTATAAATAATCTGAAACCATCTAGATTTTACACTACATGTGTCAGCCTTCTATTTGTGATTCTCAATGTCAACTGCAGATCTCCCTTAAATATAGTTACTTTTCCATAACAATCAGATGATATTCCCTAGAGTATATATAATTTATCAAATTTAGTGAGGCCTGTTACATCTCTGACCAAGTGTCTCAAGTTTTAGTATCAAGTACATATATTGCATATTTGTATTTCGATATGATTAAATAAGACTTAATGTTATGGAGTAACCCAATCATCATGATATTGATTTTAAGCTTCCACTTCCTCTGTTTCCATATGAATGTCATTTTCAGAATGTGTGTAATCAAGCTTCTAAAACCTTGATAAAATGCTTTAATTTTGCTACTATATATGTATATTGCGGCATGCAGTGCCTTTTCTGATGAAAGGTCTGAATGAACAATACAATTATGTATGTCTTCTGGCAACAAATTTTGCTGCATTCTGGATTTCTCGTTTTTAATTTCCTATCTGTTTCTGAAAGTATATTTATGGATGTCGTCTAGATACTGACATATATACACAACAATATGACACATAGCAGGATTCCGTTCTGTTTTCTTTGTTATACTTCTATGAATCTTTGCTTTAAACTATTAACCGGAGATATGCTTGCAGGTTGATGTGTACCTCCTGCCTCAGTCTGCATTTCCAACTGGCGGCTTATATTTCAAGAATAAAACATGGGTCAAGGAAACGAAGGGAAAGCATGTCATTATACACAACAACTACATAACAGGGTTTGAGAAGAAGATAAAACGGTTCCGTGACCATGGGCTGTGGTTGGTAGATGAGCACAGCAATGAGTCGCCGCTTGGCAGACATGCTATCAACGAAGGGTCTGAAGCACATATCTCCCCGCAGCAGCATCACAATTTTGCAACTGGAATCTGACTCTCAAAGCTAGTTTCTGCCGAACCTAACGTTGGATAATGTTCGGTCCACCATGCAAGATGCAGGACTCAAAAGATCAAAGCCAGTTTCTGCCGAACCAAACGTTGGATAATGTTGGTCCGTGTTTGATCCGCATGTCAAGCCCTGAGGCCATATGTCAAGCCCTGAGGCCATGATGATTATTCTTTCGATTGTATTTATTCTTATTATTGAAAATGGCATGTTGAGAAGAACAGAAGACCTTAAGAGTGGCTGAACAGATCTGCCGGGTTGTACATTGGTCGTCTCACTTTCTGTATAGGATATATTTTGCTAGCCTGTATCATCACCACTGAAATCATTTCAGCTGTAGGGGTTGAGTGAAACTGTAAACGGATCTGGCCAAGTGTAAAGATCTTGTCTTCTTCTGCAAATTGTTGCCGGTTGCTTTTCAAAAAAAGCGTCAAGATTTGGTGGTGTTGTCAAGATTTGGTGGGCCCACCGTGAAAGCGGAGGTCGATCACCATCAGCACAATTGCGTCGTAGAAGCAGTCAGTAGCAGGATTGTAATGCAAGCTTAGCATCCGTACGAATGTCAACTAACACTAGACACTTTCTAGGAAGAGGAGGAACGTGAAGGGCGCCGTGCACAACGATCGTAGTGCAGTACCTAAGGCTCTTTTGAACCATCATCATCCAGTGTTCTGAGAATGTTCAGAGCCCGTTTCATTTTGGATGTTTTGTTGGCTGTGACATGTGGCGAAATGACACGCAAAAACACGAGAACTTACCGTGTGTTTGTGAGTGGTAAAGAAGCTCCTTGGTCGCAGTGCCGGCCCTAGGGGTAGGGCACCGGGTGCGACGGCTGAGGGCCTAAGCCGGGGAGGGGCCCAAACCTAGGTATGTATATGTTACGTACAAGCCTATATGTATGTGTATCAGAACGCCCAAAGGGCAAAAACGAGACATCGTCGGCCAATCTCGTGGAGAAAGAAAAAAAAACGGAGGGAGGCGCGGAAAGCAAAATGCTTGTGGCTAGTTTCACAGGCGCCGTCGTGAGTCGTGACTCGCGATCTGATCATGGCATCGGGCCAGTACTGAATCGTGGAGGGGCCATACCGCGACGAGTTCTCCAGGGGCTTTAGAGCATGTTTAATGGTTTAGCCCACTTGCCGACGTATCCAACGCCACGTCATCCCGTCCAAAACACTTGTTCCTTTTTTAAAAAAATTTCCCTGCACCATGCAACTTTTAATGCTCCTTTGTAGCCTGTTGAACCGAGGACTAATAGGAGCAGCCGGAGTGGTGATGGCGGGTCTAAAAAGATGCAAATTAGTGCATGCGCCGACGTTGAGCCGACGTTTGGTGAACCGCCGCTCTCTTCTTTTCTTACTCTTCCACCTAGAATTTCTATGATCTGGATAACCATGCTCTTATAAGGTCAACATCCTAGAGGGGCCTTCGCGACAACTTCGCCAGAGGGCCTTCAAAATCCTAGGACCGGCACTGCTTGGTCGGTACGTTCGGGCGATCATCTCCTTTACAAAAGGAATGTACGGATCTGAGATCTCCCGCGTCGTCGGCACCGTGCGTCCGTGCTACGCATTTCTCCTGCTCGTACCCTGTAAATGGCATGAAATGTCTCCACATTTGTGGTAAAAAGGTGTCGAACCCCTGTATAAATATGGCATCCGTCCGAGGTACGCTAAGCTGTGGCGTAGAGAGAGAGCAAACAGCTCGAGTTGGTGCACTGAGCTCATCAAGCTGCTTGCGTTGGTTGCCCAATTAGTTCGTTAGCGATGGAGGGAGTTCAGGGATCCGGCCGCGTGGGAGACGAGTCCATGAGGGAAAGGCCGAGCAACCCGGCGCCGCGACGCGGAGGAGTTATGAAAGCCATCTTGAAATTCTGCTGCTTTTGCTGTGCTTCTGCATAAAAAAAATGGCTCTTGATTGGTGCAATATATTTGCCCGGTTGGATTATATTGATCGTCCGTCGTTTTGGACTGCATTTTCAGCAATTAAGCTTCCTTTTCTTCTACAGAAGTATGTTGTATGTATGCGGGTGTGTCTGTACTGTACTACATTTTCTCTCTGTAAACGTGTTTGTGCGTCAGTATTAGCTGTTGAAAGCTACTTCTAGCTGGTTTGTGTGTAAACTTGTATTTTTTTAATGCATTGGTAATATATCAGTCCATGGTTTGACAAAAGAAAAAGGTTCGTCCGAATTGGGCTGAGATGTGAGCCCAAGGCGCAGTCGTCGTGTGTTGAGCGCTGTGGGCCGTGGGCCGCGTCCCGGGGGCGGGCAGGCACTTTGCGCGTCGCACGACGACGACTCGACGAGTAGTCTGTTGCAAGAAAGCACCTCTGAGTGACTCTAATCGCGTCGTGATCCACCTGAAGATTGCTGAAGAACTGGTGCTGATCCGTCACATTAGGCGTCTCAGTGGGGGTTTCATCGACACACTTACTTAGAGTGAGACATCATCTAAGAGAAGTTTGAAACTATGATGAAACACCCTCCCTCAATGCAAAGTTTCATCTCGTGTTGTTCCCAAGACAACATGCAAGACACAAGCTGTCTAGAGTACCGTGTAGAGAGAGTTTCATGAAACTCATTTCACATCCCTCTTCATTAATACACTGCCACATCATCAAAAATGCTGACATGGCAGTCTATTTAATGCTGATGAAACTCCCACTTTCTCCGCGTACAATTCCTTATTTTTCACCCAACCGCCGCCGATCGGGACGTGCGTCAGTTTTCTGCTCCGGGGCCGAAGACACAGCCGTGGACCCAGAAGAGTCTCTCAGTTCAGCTTCTTTTTAGCGGTCTTTCAGTTCAGCTGGACGAGACGAGACGAGACGAGGCGAGTCGACCCCATCAGTCTTTCACAAACCGGCGAGACCGAGAAGACTTCCCGATCGATCGACGAAGCCTGTCGCTTTGGCGCTTTGCTCATCTTTACGAATCTTTACCCGAGCTGCTAATAGATCAATTTCTGGGGATCATACAACCATCCACTCCCCCCACTCTTTACCGAAAGAGACCTTGCGGTTGCGGCGACATGCCTGCCTGCCTGTTGATTTGAACGGGCCGGCCGTAGCAAAAGCACTGGCCCCCCAAAGCTCACCTTAGATCCTTCGCCGAATCATTATTCGGACGCCGCCATCAAACAACCAGTACGAGTTTGAACCGTTGCATTGCATCAACAGTGCTTTGCTACATGCCGTCGTAATGAATAGCTGAAAGCAAGATAGACAGGCAGCCACCGCCGCAACTGTCGTCTGCAGAAACGTTTGCAGGCCGTGGTTCAGACGTTCAGTTTTCACCATGCATGGCTGGCGCCGGCGCAGTGAAACGACGAATCCTATCCTACGTAGTACCATGAATTTTCACCACCTTTTCAGGGAAAGCCTCGTGCAGCTAGCTCAATGAATAATTCAGCAACCTTTATTTATCTCTACTACGTAGGAGTACACCGTACCAGACTACCGGCCAGCACCCTGCGCTGTCAATGACCAGGGACCTCGGTGCCGGTCCATGTACAATTTCGTGCTGCGTGGCAGTACACCACCTGCGTCCTTTGGCTTCAATGCGGCGCGCATGCAGTTTATTACTCTGGTGCAGTCGCGTGCATACACGCTGATCCTGCGAGCGAGCTCGAGCTGGGCTGGTGGCTCCGTCGTCCGTGGCTGGGCATTGGCGCAGAATGTTGCGCGGCGAGCCATGAAGGATCGGATGCGCACCGGAAAGGAAACCAAAGACGGTACGCTTGTGCGCCCGCGGTATCACTGTAAAGGACGCAACAGCAGCGTAATGGTCCTCCAGTGAGTGAGGACGAACGCCAATCATCGCTGGGGTGGTGCCATGGTGAACAACAGTGGCAGATCAGCTTCAGGCAGGCTTTATTAGGGAAGGATTATATAATATTGGATGCAATATTGCTGTGGGTCTCCCTTTCAGTTCAGATCTCTCTGTAGTTTTAGCTCCCACAACAGTTTGGCTTGCATTGGGTGATGGGTGGGGTAGTAGCTAGGCATCGATTAACTGACGAGTTCGAAATTTTGTTTGCACCCAGAGCTTAATTATTGCTGATCTGAACTACACTGACTTAGATGCCATCGATCCAGTTTTGCACCTCGGAGGCTAAGCTTTGATCCGTTCTATATTGGATCATGGATAATTCAGCTTTCAACTTCATAATGCAACGGTCAATGGATGGATCTATGTTGTTGAATAACCAGTTTGTTGCTGCAAAGTTCTTTGTCAGTACGTCAGCAAACACCAGCTACTGACGTTTTCTGCAGGTGCTTATTATGCCAGTACGTCGCCAATGCAGCTGTTCAAATCACGGAAGGTCTTGCATATTGTACTTACTGCATGCTGGCTATTAGTAGAAAGCAAATGGCAGTATTAAATCTCTTCATTGTACAACAGTACAGCCTGATAGCACGGATATGCATGACTGATTACTTAATGCAGGGCAGCAGTGGTGATGCGGCGGATTAGGCCGCTAGCTAGGCGCACTACTGTTCTTCCGGGCAGTGCATGCAAGATGCAACTGCCTGATCTAGTGTTACGCACATGCTTTGTCATGGAGAGGCTTGCGGTGCGCGCTCGGAAAGTCGCGCGTTCTACTGCTCTCTTGGCAAAAGGCGCTTGGAAGGTGAAAGTGGCCAATAATTCCATGCTAGCTACTACCAGATTCTAACATCGATCGCATTGTCGGAAAGAAGTAAAACTTCTCTGCTGGTGCCCTTCTTGCCCTCTGCCCTGCGCCATTTCCGTTACTCTCTTGTTCATATGGTTCTTATCCCCATCAGGGGATCATTATTTTGGCCTAGCCTCGGGTGTTGCTAACCATGGCTCCTATAGATCAATTGTTTAATATCACAAATTAAAAAAAGGTGCATGTACATAGAGGTAAGCTTTTTTTAAGCGATACTAAATGGCAAATCAAATTACTCACTAATCAAGCTTGCACTTGGGGACAAATCCACTTGGAGCATAAGTACATGAATCATCAGCATCGACACAGGGCGCAAGAACACCTTTCCTAGCCGTGCTACCGCCATCCCTTCTTGGCATAGGATAGGACGCGCTACACTACAAAATATGTCGGCCTGCAATGCATTATTATGTGTCAACCAATCATTCCAAGGGTATGGGTAGGTAAAGGCCACGGTAAAATAAAGTTCCCAATGTCACAGAAGGACAAGTAAAAATAAACAAACAATGTTTACTAGACATGGAATAGTCAGCGTCGCAGAAGTTAGAGGTAGAAGGCATGCATAGAGCTGCTGTCATTCTTGCATTACGCACAAAGGTATACACCTACGGCGCTGTAATAGCGAGTAGCAGAAAGTAGCAACTCAGCTACTGCACTGTCATCACGTTCACGCTGTCGACCGATGGTGGATCGGAGGCAGCTCCCAAGGAGAGGCAATTTTACCTTGCTTTTGCATTGACCGTTGACAGAAAAGAACGGGCAAGTAAAGACGAGAAGATGTACTAGCTAGCACTCCACTGAAAAAGATAAGAGGTCACGCCCAACACAAACTTGTCTCTAAACTCGTGGATTTACGCGAAAAAAAGTCGTATCAGGTTACGGATACACGTCAGTTTTAAGTGCTCTCGTTGGCTGCCTTTCTTGACTCCCTTTAGGGAGCTCATTTCTGTTCCAGGTCAGTTTGATCTCGCTTTTGGACCGTGTGTGCTTTATCGATCAATCTGCATGTATCTCTCGATGCAAGATACACACATCGGGAGATGTTTGGATGATGAGGGCTTTAGTTTTTCGGGATTTACAAAATTTAGAATAGTTTCTATCGATGTGGAAGGCGATCAATGATAGTTTGGGTACAGGGTGCTTTTCACAATGAAGTTCAGAATACACTGAGTTAGTTCAGATTCAGGAAAAACCAGTGCTTTGGCTATTTGTTTGTATTTACAGACTAACAAATTTTGAAATCAGCCACATATATAGAGAGTCATTCCTAGATTTACAAAGCAATGATTGTCTGGTACTTGATACCACTGTCTCTATGATCCGAGCAATCTCCCCAACACTGCCATTGCTGTACCAGTCCCCCCTTTGGCCATTATTATTGGTGATTTGTGAAGCCAAGCCCCACACTTGAGCCACGATCAGAGTTGGTGTAACAAGTACATGGAGCTATGATAAACTCCGCTGTTCCACAAAGCTGCCAGCAATACATATGGCAGGGGGGCGCCGAGCAAGCTTATCCTGCACCTGCAGTGAAAAAGAGAGAGAAACAGGGGACGAAATATTTTGGGCCTCGTCCGAAGATTTTCATGAAAGGATGCTAAAGCTTACTGCCTGCTGGTGGTTCTGTCCCCGTCTGCTGCGGCACAAGGATACGAACAAAACATCAACAGGCAGCTACAACTCCACTGGCAAGGAGTACGTAGCACTTGAAGTTCAAAAAAAAAAGGAGTACGTAGCACTACCACAACATAGCAAGCAGTAGCAACTTTCCTTCTACTCGTTCCCAATTTTTTTTTACCGTGTCCTCATGGTTCACAGTAATTTTGCACCGATAATACTGCCTGACAAGCGGTAGGTGATAACAAGGATTAAAGTAGCAGCTCTAGACAAGAACATTTTACCACCATGCACACAGTATAAATCCTTATCACCCACCCCCATGTGAAACACATTGTCTGTGTATACCAGCTACTCAAGACTAGTGTTTACAGTATATAGATACATCCATGATCCATCTATGTCTTTTGACTGGTTAATTTATAGTGAATCTAATATTCAAAGTCTCTGCACTTATGCATGTCATTGCAACATTCTCCGATGATGATGGGAAGGAACTACAGCAATCAAACATAACGAATCACGAGAAAGGCCCAGAGAGGCTGTGACAAGCCCCGGCAACCGCAACTTTTCCCTTTTCTCTTTTGTTGCTATTCCTCTCCTTTTTTTACATTTATTTACTACTTCTTTTTCCATTGACTGGTAGTTGCACTGCTTGCTTCTCTCCTCTAGTCCTCCTGTGAAAAAGGAAAAATGCTAGAGCAAAGACCTTGGTCCATTTCCATCCACCCAATTCGACACAGCTTTTGGTGCTCCGTCCGCCAAAAGGGCCTCCTATTTAAGAGGGCTAGAGGACACGCAGTCCCAGCACGCCACACACGACACACCCAACCCAAACCCATCATCCATGACAAGCCATCTCACTCGGCCCCGGCTCAGTCCAGAGCTACACTGCCAACAACACGCCATGGCCCTAGACAGTTACTCCGCCTACGATTGTTGCGTGCTCCCTCCGCTGGATTGGGACTGGGACTGGGACTGGGACGAGCTCCACACCACTCTCGGACTCGGAGGAGCCGGAGCCGGAGCTGCTGGAGTCGCCGCCGTCCAGGAGCCCGCCTTCTTCTTCCCGGCGACGCGTAAGACACGCATGCATGCTCGCTCTTGCTACTAGTAGTACTCTTTGATGAGCTAGGCCTGTTAGCTAGGGCATAGTAATAGAGATAGAGCTAGAGCAGTGTGAGCTGAAGTGTCCGGCTTCCAGCCGGCGTTGTAGTGCCTGCAGCAGGTGTGGAGTCGCCGGCCTCGTCGGAGGCGTCGAGTCACTCAAGTGGCTATCTGCAAGACGCCGTCGCCCACTGGAGCGGTCGTTGCAGCAACAAGCGGCAGAGGATGGCGGAGACGCCTCCGCCTCGACGCCCGGCGACCGTCAGCGAGGACCTGCAGTGCCTTCTTGAGGTAAGCCGTAATACATACCAGGATACAAATGGCAATGTTGTGGATGTAGACATGTTACATGTAGCATCACCGAGTAGAGATGATGAACCTGAACCATCATGTAGAGATTATGCTAGAGACAGTGACTAATAAAACAGTGAAAGAAACTTTGTTTTTTTATAAATATATAAAAGAAAGAAACTTTGCTTTTTCATACATAAAGAAAGAAACTTTGCATTGGTAGCTCATGATTCATGTAGCAGCAGTGTGTGTAAGCTGTCTGTCGTTCTTTATTTGTTCCAAAGAATTGGCTCAATACAAATGCAATGCAACTATGCAATTCCATCCATCTTCTAGTACATACTCTTGGCACTGTCGATATCGATTCACCAAAGGAAGCGGAAAAAGCTGTAGCTTCGCCGTCGCGCTGAACGAAATAAGCATACGTACAAAAGAGTTAGCGCAGTCATGTCTCATCGCAGAGAGCATGCAGTGGCGTCGTTGTCTTCTTCCCCTTTTCTAACTTGTAGCGACGTGGCTTGTCCGGTTGCTCTCGGCTTGCAGGGCTTTTGGGATTCTAGCGCCGAGGGAGGAGACGGAGGCGGAGATCTTCTCCCACATGGTGGTTTGAATACCACGATCCCGGAGCCGGAGATATGCTGCAGTTTTGTCTCAGGTGATTCGACACGTCCTTTTCATTACTCTACACATTGCTTTGCTGGTACCCCCATCACCTGGTTATCATTACCCATTCACTCACTTACTAATAAACACTGCTCATCAGTCATCAGTCAGAAGTGCTCTGTAGTTAACCAGCAATCGTTTGATACTCCGATGCTGTCAGTGGAGCCAGCAGAGGGAAGCAGACAGCGGTAGTAGGCAACAACAGCTACGGACAAAATAGTGGTTACTAGGAGTACTTGGTTCTTGCCAGTTCTGAAACTGATACACTGGTAGATAGCCCATTAGTCGCTGGATTCACTGGGCCGCTGCAGATCGCCTCTGTTCCCTGATTAAATGCACCCGCGTAGCAAAGCTGTTAAGGCCAAAGTTTTCCAGTACTTTTTTTTTGTTTTGTTTTGAAGGACATAATAGTTTTCCAGTACTAATATCTTCCCATGTTTTTAATAGTTTGGCATGATAACTCACTCCAGTTTAAAGCTCCGACGTGCAGGGGAGGACGGGGCAGGTGCATCGTGCAGGGAGATGGGCCTGAGCGCGCAGGTGGAGGAGGCGGCGGCGGCAGGGGCAGCAGCAGCCGCGGTAGCCCCCCTCCCTCCTCGTCCTCGCTTCCCCGCCACCGTGCGAGCCGCTGCGCCCCTGCAAAAGGCGACTGCTGGGGAGGAGGACCACGCGGCAGCGCGTCCCGACGATCGCTCGCGGTCGCGGCCCGCAGTCGTCGGCTGCTGCGAGTGCGAGCTGCCCTCCCGTGCGGGCGCGGCCGCCACGACAGCGCCCGGCTGTGTTTGTCCCTCGCTGCTGGCAGGTGGGTAGGGTAGCTGACCGGTGAGCCACCATTTACTTCGCCCGCGCATGTGTGCGCTTGCTGCTGAGACACTGCCAGGCACTGGTGCTGCCGAGCGCAGGCTACAGAGCAGCAGTTGCAGTTGCAGGCACAGCAAAGATTGCAAATATTTTGAACGTATTGGCATCCGGCCAAACTACCTGCTAATATGAGCAGGATACAGCTTTATAGTATACGCTCTGTGATTGTTTTGATTTTTTTTAAAAAAGATTTCGAATATCTTTCTTTCAGGGGAGAAGAGAGGCGTCGGAGTGCTGTATCCTTTTGCCGTCGTCAAGCCGCTGGGGTTAGGCGACGGCCGCATGACGACGCTGGACGACGTCAACCAGAGGATCCTCAAGAGACCGGCCAGACCAGTCCGGCACCCCGTTGGCCCGTTCGCGTGCGGCCCCGCTGTGACGGCTCACGGCCTAGGCCTTTCCGGCAAGGCAGTGGTTAGCCTGACCAAGATCAGAACGGGAGGGAAGGGCACCATAACCATCATCAGAACAAGAGGCTGATTTCCTTCATGTTTAGGAAACTGAACGAGTTGCCAACTGCCATCATGCTTGCTGTTCAGGATAGCCATGTTGTATATACACCGTCGGGTTTCAATGCAGGGTTCTGCTGTCTACTGTGACAAGCTAAAACCCAACTGGCCAACTGTAACTGAATGCGCACAAGCCGCAGCTTAAACTGACCGGTGGCAAGCTTGAACTTTGACAGTTTGCACCGCAGGCAGCCCCCGAGCTTGGTGTCTCCATGCAGTCACCAAACCAACCTGTCAGACATCAAATTTGAACGAATAAAAAAAACTGAACGAATCGTACATCTGTAGACGATATTTAGCGTCCACCATGGAGTGCCCATCGCATTTACTAGCAGTAGCAGGGCATGAGGTAAACCACAACCAGCATTAGTAAGAGACAGATTAACCAGATGCAGGCTGATCTAAACCGGGTTATAAACTAGGTAGCACGCGTGCATAATGCTCCATCAGCATTTCCCATTTCCCATATGACTGTACACATGTACATGAAGCAGGACTTTATCCAGCTAGCAAACATTAACTGCGATGGCTCGAGACATGTAGACAGAAGTCACGCATCAACCGTCATGAAGTGTCTATCTCCCCTTCTACCTCTCAACAATACACACTAGAAGCCTTTCTTTGGACATTAAAGTACGCTTCAAGACCCCCTGACCTGCTCCACCAAAAGAACCATGAGAAAGAACTAAAACCTAGAAGAAGAAAAGCTAAAAAAATACACATGCTTCAGATAGCACGAATGCTTGCCTGAGGATGCAGTTGTTTTACAAATAGCTAACAAAAGGATCCGCCGCTTTTGGTGTTTTAGTTTTGCAAGACTTCCATAGTGCTAAACATGGTGGCAGCACAAGAATTGCGCTACCATTGTAGATTCATATTGTCTTGGGCCCAGCAAAGTCCCTTCTGTACTTCCAATAAGAAGGCATCAAATGAAACAGGAGTGACAGCCAACAAGGTCCCTCTTGAAGGACATACTGCAAAACATGGTAATATTTGGCAAGGAGTCAATCCAAAGGCCCGCTGATCATTGTACATTGCATCCATATTGATGGTGGATAACAGGTTCCTGAATAATCAGCCCCCAGAGGCCCAGAGCTCAGGTGGGAAAAACAAGTCCGAAAACTGCAATGTAAAATCATCTCTGTTGAAAAACCTTGGAAGCTACTGGTTGCAGCAATGTCATGTGGGGCAGTCCTGTAATTCTTGATACAAACCAGGGAAACATTGAATTATATGTCTGTTTCATCTTGTAAGAGTATCTCATAGATATCAGTGCGGATGTTTAATTCCTTGTCACGCATCACTTCCTGGAGATCTGATAACTCTTTCAGTGTCAGAATCGAGCTCAACTTTTGGAACCCATCAAGCCATAACCTTTTAGACCTGCAAATTGCAAGCAATTTGCAATTAAAAATAGTCAATAGAAACTGAAATGAAAAACAAAAACTAATAGAAACTGAAATGAAAACAAAAACTATCATTTGAGTCTGAAGGTAACTAAACCGCAGATAAATTAATAGTCAATATTAGGGAAAGCCCAAAAGAATTTGAAACATGCATGATACTAAATGCACTTAGTGTCAAAAAAGGTTTCCTCCAAAGCACATGGGAAGCAAGGAAGGCAAAAGTTCTAGGATGTTCCTACTAAACAGTTCATGAGCTATTTAGGTATTGTGGCAACTGGCGACATAAATTAGCAGTGACAACATGTTCTCATAAAGGAATGTCATTGAAGAGCAGCCTGCACTTGAATGGATATCAACAGTTGAAAAGGGAAACAGCCTCTAATAAGATCTATTTTTCATGGTTTTGCACCAGGAGAAATTACAAATCAAATGCTATAGCAATATTGCTTTTGTTTCAATTAGGCAGAAGACTGAAAGAAAAGACAGCCACATAACCACACCAACATCAAACCACAATGTTATGTGTCAGTGATATACCATGGGCAGGCATGTATAGCTCTGAAGAATACACGCCGTGCTGCAGAAGCATTGCAGGCTTTCTCTGCCTCATAAGCTAGATAACAGCGCCACAACAGAACAGATTTCTGCAACTTATCATCAGCTAGAGCTCTCTCAAACAGACTGTGTATTCTATTGTCAGACCCTGCTTTACTCCATTCAAATGACAAAGCAAAGAGCAAGGTGATAATGGAAGGGTCCCTGTTGCATCAAAATACAAAAGCTAAAGTCAATACGGTTGGCAACAACACCTAGGCTTCAAGATATTTGGAGAAAAGAAAATACATGCACCCATTAAAGCTGCATACAGAAACAAGGTAGTACGCACAGGGAGGTCAAGTATAATTCCATTTAAGAAATAGCATAAATGAAGTACCATACAGGAGGGCTACAGGACATTTACAGCAGCAATGATATTGGAACACAGATATAGAAAGAACTGTCATGGAAAAAGTGCAAGCTTCACCTTTGACTACATTTGTCAAGTGTGAGACGGAGATTGTTCGATACACTGTAAAGATAGCTCAGTGTTAACATGGCTGAATATGATTTTGGATTGTACGGATATTTATGCACTCCTTCTAATACACTTGGCCAGACCCTTGAGAGACTCAATTGGTTACGATTTTTCTGAAGCAATTTGATGTAGTACACCCACAAATCCTCAAACTCTGAGTTATGACTGCTATCTGGAAAAAAAACAGTTATTGTTAATAAGAACATTTATCAATTGCCAGTCCCGCAAAAGAGAATAAATTTGCCAGACATCCCAACGCACAAAAACTTAAGGTTGAAAATAGCAAAAATAATAATAATCAAGGACAACTAATCTAAAATAAAAACATAACACTAAGAAGTTACACGGTAACGCGACAAGTTATTCCTAACTGTGTCAAAATTTCTAATCAAAAGCTTGCTACTACAAAAAATTTGGTATAAGTATTTGCCAAAAGAGTAATTAAACTTAGTTCATGCAGATAAATAAACTGTGTACAATAGGTGACAAGACAATCCTGACTGTGTCAACATTTCTTATCACAAGCTTACTACTACAAAATTTCGGTACAAGTATTTGTAGAAAGAGTGATTAAACTTAGTCCATGCAGATGACTAAACTGTAATAGCCAAAGAAAAGGCTTGAAACAATGTCATTAAAATCCATTTAAATAAGAAAATGAGAAGAATGCAAGACCTGAAAGTGCCATAGGAAAGGTCTCTTCTATCACTTCAAGACCCGAAGAATAACCCGATGTCATACTCTCAAACAAAGAAGCTGAGCATATCAGAGCAACAGATTCTTCCTTTATACCACCAGAAGCAAATGCAGACCGTAAGCTTCTAATCTGCTCTTTGAACCCTTGGCGAGCCCTCAAGACCTGAGGTCTTGAAATAGGACCAGTGAAAGGGGCATATTTAACATTACTCCCTAAACAGGATAGGATGTAAATTGCACGATACATCGAGTCAGAGTTGTTTCTTGAAGTGGACACTGCAATCTCCATCTCAGCATACCAAAGATAAAGGATGGGTACCTTCTTCCTAAGATCCTGCTCAGCAAAGGCAATGACCATCAAACATGAATGAGATGAAAGTACATTTTTCTTAGTATAAAGCAAACTAGTTTACTGAAAATAAAGTGAGTTGGCCCTGAAGCAAGTGATATCTGGAAACGATATTACTGATATACTCCATCCGTCCCATAAAAATGCAATTCTAACTTTTTTTAGGACAGATTATTGATGGCGCGAAAAGACTCTCATGCCCTCATTTATTTGCCATATTGAGTTAGTTTTGACATGCAAATCAAATCCCACCACTTAATTAGGAAGGTAGTTAAGATCCAATCCATAGAATTGCATTCTTTGTGGGATTTTTTTCAAATGTTAGGATTGCACTTTTTATGGGACGGAGGGAGTAGATGACAACACGCTGACACTTGTATCAAGATACTTAACTTACTTTATATACTTTATCTATCCTTGTCCAGTCAAAATTACTTGTTTTAGCTCCACAGATAGGACAATGAATGAGTGTGCTTTGGCTTTTTTTTGGATAAAGCTTACTCATGTTGGTTGCATACCCACCTCTCCAATCCAAAAATAATAAATAAGAAGAACGCAAGAATCGAACCCGGGCTAGCTGGGAGAGTGTGCTCCACTGGCCACTAGCCCGCGAGAGTGCTTGCCATCTCTCCAATCGAACAATCAATAAACTCTACAGTGCTACCAATAAAGTGTCATTTGGCAAAGAAATCAAAATTCCTACGTGTGAAATCAAAAGAACCTAGGAGTCATAACTCTACAATGCTACCAATAAACTTCCAGAACGACATCAATTCATAAAACAAATCAAAATTCCTAAGTGGACACGCAGGCTTAACAACAGAAATGCAAGCTTGTCAGGAGTCGTGATGTGAGAAACCTTAACAACTGTCACCCATGCTTGTAATCATGCATTCAAGAAACGGATTATTTTACACTAGCAGCATTGCACAATACGACTGCAAAATTCTGTGAACTTAAAACGCATATATTTCATAGTTTTACGGTTTTACCTCAGTAGTTGCTTCTGTAGATAATAGTGCCATGTCAAATATCTTCCTTGCTTGTTCAATGTTCCCGTGCATGGCCTCAGTTCGTCCATATATCCCACAAAGCAAAAAATCCTGCCAGACAACAATTACCATTATAAATTTTACGCAATCATCCATTATCTGGATCATGTTATATTATCCCAACCAAAGCATCTTTGTTCAGTATCTCTTTCAAAACAAAGCATGATCCAAGCAAAATAGAAATCACTGGTGAGTGCAACTTTTCTTTTCAGAAATACAAAATTAACAGCATGTGTAGAATTGGAAAGACACACCTAAAGAATTATCAGTATGTTTACATTTTACGTAGACGAAGACTGTACTAAACCACTCAATGGAAATTGCGAAATTGCTTCTATAAAATTGATGCATTCTGCCACAAATCTCCAAATACTTTGGCTTGTTTTGGTTCCAATTTCCAAAAATGTAGGACGCATTCAGTATATCAAATAATGCAGATTACACTAATACTACCTCACTATAAGTTAATCAAACGAAAAGGCTGGCTGAAAAAGACAGGACAATGTCTTTATTGTCTTCTGCGCAACCTAATTGCACAGCTTGGCACTGATTGTTAGCATGTTGCGCTCCTCAACAAAGCAATGTAATAAACAACAAAAGGAACAAACATACCTGTCTGTCTTTCTTCAACAGACTTTTTGCCAAAGCCCGCGATGTATTAGCAGTGGAGGAAGAATTCTCTTGAGCAGTATACATTTTGGTAGTAACAAGAATAGCCTCCTCCAAGACATGATTACGAGGGAAAACGTCAAGCAAAAGTAGTATCGCATTTCTGAGAAATTTCACCAGGCCAGGCCTTTGAGAAAGGTCGTGCATGCTTCCCAATAACAATTCCAATTTACAACTATATGAATCTTGGTTCTTGTTTACAACGTCAGATACAGCACTTAGATCTTCAAGTATATCATCTGTAATCATCTCTAAGCTCAAAATTCTGTCATGCCAACTCGAACTGTTTGTGGATGTCCTGGAATTTTAAGAATTGGTAGTCAGGTCATTGAACTGTAATATATCAAAGTTCAGAATTGAGGAAATTTACAAAGGCAATTGCTGGCTTTGTATGTCACTACTTCAGATTGCCAAATGTTTCAAATAAGTAAAACAACCAGAACCAGCACATGGCATGGCCAAAAATAAGGAGCCGATAAATAGCTCCAGATTTTTTTTAGATTAAGAGCTCCAGATGTGAGACCATATTGTCATATGGCAAATCGCTATGATACTTTTAGCATTATAGACTAAAAAATGAGAATACCTAGAAAAAATTAAGTATCTTTTCATTAAGAAGAACAATGGCATCCAAATCCGATCCGAAGAGGACCCAAACCTGGGTGGTGGGCAAAGACGTCCCACCAACCGAGCAGTTCCTTTTATGTACATGGGTTGTGCACAAAGAATGGCTTCAACCGTAAATCTCCATGGCTTTTAAGGGACAGATCTTGACAACAGAAATTGAGTTACATGCATGACGTATGCACCATGTTATGAAGAAAAGGTATTCAATATGGCTATTAAAATTTGGATATGAACACATCTCCTGTGAAAGAACGTATTAGCTAATTTCTTCTTGTGTGAAGAGGATGATCATGGCATATATTACAAGAAAGTAAGAACAATACCATCTTGAAATTTTGCCACCATAAAAATCAATAAATTGGCAAACCAGAGAAAAGCGGGCCTCCTCTGAAGATAGGGAAAACAGGAACTCGGTTATATCCTCAAACAAGATTACTCTAGAAAGCTGATCATCGTCTTCTCCAGATGGAGCATCGCCAGAATGAAGTGATCCTATTCCTACAAGTAGTATACGGTGTTAGCATTGAGTTAACTAAACCAAAAAAAAACAAATGTAACCATAACTGAAACAGACACAAATTACCAGATTTTTCATGAAGAGGAATCCATTGTTCATTGTCTCTTGACAACTCCATCGAGGCCCATCTATTCCAAGTTTCTGCATCTTTAACTTCACTATTGGACTCTGCATCTACATCAATGCCAAGCTTTTTCAGCAAGGATTCAACATCATCTTGTGCAGGTGTATCTTCATCATCAAGGCCTTCTGCATCATTTCCATCAGCTGATGATGATTCTAGTGATTCGTTTCTGTCAGTGCTTCCAACAGAAGGATCAAACCAGCCACTCCAGCCTCCTGTTTCAATCTCTTGTGAGTTTTCTTGTGCAGCCAAGTTTTGTCTACTCTCCTCATCTTTTGCTAACCATGCAGACCATCCAAGAGCTCCATCTTCCCCTATTCTTGCACCACCACTGTTCCAGAAGTGTTCAAAGAGCCTTTGCTTACTATTTGTAGTCAGATACAGGGAAGGGGAGAATAAGCTAAACTCCATTTGTGCCTGAAATAGCCCAGTTGCTAATTCCCGATGTCCTGTCTGCCACTCAAATCGGCACAGATTCACAAATATATCCACTAAACCCAGTTCAAGCTGAGCTAAGGAAGAAGATGGTGACTTGGGATCCGTATTTTCATTAACCTGTGTGAAAAATAAGAAAAACATTAAACATTAACAACATTTCAGAGTTCGTAGGGTTCTGGGAAACAGAGAACAACTATTTACAGAGAACCACTGAAGTTAAACCTGCCTACATAGCTTGGCGCATCCTGCAGACAGAGCCTGTATAGCATACACATAGGACTTCCGTATTTCAGAAACTTTGAATCTGGAGAACTCCCCTTGACATAGAAGCAGATACTGTTTCCACAACTTACAACTATCTGGGTGCTTCGTAAGTATTTGCTCCCATTTAACCAAGAGATTCTCAGTGCTGTCCCTCTCGCCATACGACTTCAGAAGGAAAAGCAACAATTCCTCATTATCTGGATTAAGCTCCACAGCCTTCTCCAATATGCTAATTTTCCTTTCAGTGGTTTGCAAACGCGCAGCCTTCTGTGGCTGAGTACTTGCAACTTTGTCCTGCAGTTCACCAGCAGAGGAAATTACGGAACAGAAGAGTGAAAGATTGACTGAAATAAAACACGTCTGAATTTCGAATGCCATTTGTAAGGACAAACTATTTTTCCCAGCATGAAGTGGAAAAAATTAACTGGCGACATGTACATGGACACAATAAGCATAGCTTGTTGAAGGACATATCATATTAAAAAACATAGAAATTCATGATACCTGAAATTGAGCAAAGGCCAACCAAACTTTTTCATCGTGGGGACGTTCCCTAGACATCTTATTAAATTCCTTTGTCCTTCGAAGTATTTCATCTTCCCAGGATTCCTCCAGCTCCTGTTCCACAGCTGCGCTTTTCACCAGAAGTGATTGTGCATCGAAGGGGACAAAATCTTCAGCAAGCATTGCAGAGGTATCCCCTTTAAATACTTTCAGGTGTTTGAAACCCTTATTTCTTTGAAAAACTGCATTTTTTGCTGAATAGTAACGACCCCCAGATCTTACTTTGTTATCCAGTCCATCCAAGTCTGAATCCAAATCCATATGTGATGAACCAAACCTTCGGTTTAAAAATATAGAGCGATTTAAACCACGTGCCTCCAGCATGCTCTGAGACCTGTAGCGGGCAACATCCATTCTGCAGATTTCCTTGAGGTGTTAGACTTCTGTGAATAGAACCAAATAGCAATTCCAACTATGACAAAGCATATTTCTAAGTTCTCAACCTAATGAGGGGGTTAAATAATATGCTGATTGGGTTATTGCAACTCTTAACTTTTGTTTGCAAACAGGCCAGGAAAGAGAATCGGTGAATCATTTGGAGATAGAAGGTACAAGGAAAAAACCTCCATGTATAAAACAACAGACATGCCAGTCACTAAGTTTACGATATTTTCTTACATCTATAAAAAAACAGCTAACTATATAGGCCCCGTTTGGATCCACCAACTAAACTTTAGCTAGCTAAATTTAGCTGAGATGGATCCAAACATCCCAACTAAAAAACCAGCTAAACTTCTCCTAGCTAATGGGAAATGCCATTTTTCTTTAGCCGGTTGGGAGTAGCTAAACCCAACTTAAACTGTTTAAAGATCGAAATGCCCTAGATGGTTTGACAAAATTACACCCACTGCCACCACAATCCCCATCTCCTCTCGCACCCGGGAGGGTATTATAGTCAATAAACTAGCATTTAGCTAGGGGATCCAAACATCCCAGCTAAAGTTTAGCTAGATAAAAAAAGTCATTACATTTTAGCTAGCTAAACTTTAGTTGGGGTGGATCCAAACAGGGCCATAGTAGTGTTACAGTTGATAAAATCGATAGTTGCAGTAGTTAAAAGGGACTTACAGCATTCGTGTTTATTGTTCTGTGATAAAATTTCAATGTCAGTAACTCCGTATCAAAATGCTGTAGTGTTACTAAATGGCACATCACATTATTATATTGATTCACTAGCATTTGAAATAGCCTGATTTTGGAACATTGTAGATGTAGCAAATACAAGTAGGAAATGTGCAAATATTGTATAGAATGAAGCATAGTTTAACACAAAATGTATATATCAAAATGCTGATCCAGCCGCAATTTAACTCTGGATTGGACTAACAGATTATATAGAAGATAAGATACAAGTTATCATACTAGGTTTAGTGTAGAACATTCCAGAATTTCTATATCATAACTACTAGGTTTAGTGTAGAACATCCATAATTTCTCTATCATAACTCGGCCAATGAAATATGGACAATTGATTAACCAGGTCAAGCTTCTACTTCCTGATATCTTTTCAAATAATATACTGATGCTGATAACTTAGATTTCACACTGAAACAACCCTACATAACATTGCACGCCTTGTCATCATGTAATCTAACACAGTTATTCCATACTACTACGAACTAAATGTTACAGCAACTTCAGCAAAATAACAGCACAGCAAAATTAACCATGAATTCAGCATCACAGATTCGTTAAACAGCAAACCATTGGATCAGTATAGCTGCATTATATAGTTCGTGATCAAACACTTCACCTGTAGAGGGATCCAAACGCCAGGTTATCATGGTCGCCCTTTGCGTCGACGTAGTACTCCTTGGCTGGCTTCGTCTCTGGCCCAGCCCAAGCACGAACCCCAGCCTTCCGCGACGCCGCTGTCCCATCATACCGCTCCTTCTCCCGCCTCCGTTTCCTCCTTCCCCTCTCCTTCCTGCGCGATCCCCTGTCGTCGTCGGAGTCCGTTTCCGAAGGCACCAATTCGTACTTCGCAGGGGCGGCGGGCGCCGGCGCTTCATCGTCGGACGAGGGGCTTAGCGGCGTCGGGAGCGACGAGGAGGTGGTAGCCGGGATGTTCAGGGAGGAGGCATCGAAGGAGAAGCTAGGGTTTGAGAGCCACTGGGATTCGGCGGTTGGCGCGGAGGAGGTAGACGCGGCAAGGGGGAAAAGTGGGAACAGAGAGGATGAGGTCGTGGACAGATGCGGCTCGTATCCTTCGCCGGCGGCGGGGAAGGTGGCCGTGGTGACCGGCGGCGAAGGCTCCGGCGAGGGCTCCATGGCGGGTGCGAGCTGACGAGAGAGGAAGGGGCAACTGACGAGAGGTGGAAACAGCAATTCAGAATGAGCTTCTGTTTACTTCATGTATGTATGGGCCGGTTTGGTGGATGGGCTGGTGTGAGATGCCACAAAGAGAGATGGGCTGAAAAAGTCTAGGGCCACACTTTTCCAGGTTTTTGGTCACCGATCAGTAACCATCAATAATTTCCGATCCTGAATTTTAAAGTACCGTGACATCATGAAAATAAGGTCACTATCATCGATTTTAGTTTCAACCATTTTTAGTAACTGTGCAATGAAACTTTCCACTAAGACTGGCCTTAAGGTCACTATATCATCGATTTTAGTTACTAGTGCAACTGCAACCTCGGGTCTTAACACGTGATTAATTGCATTAATGGTCAAAAGCCAGAGACGTCACTACTAGTATCATAACTAGTGAGGATGGCGCGCGATGCGCGTCTGTGTAAAAAGATTAATCTAAAATAATAAAGTTTTAGAAATAATAATATTTAAAGAAATGGTATGTCAAGGGAAAATGTTAAAATGAGAACTGAAATTTGTTTCTTTTGCAGCTGTAGAATAGGTTCTTTGTTTGGAAGTTGATTGATTTTAAGATATTTAGTATATATATTTTGTTTGAGTAAGAGAAAAAAATTGTAAACGTTACAATAAATTTTTAATGATTCATGGCATTGGTAATTGTTTTAAACATATGTTTGAGTTTATGATGATTTTTAGGAATAGAGAAAAAAGAAATCGAAGTGTTATTATATATAAAAAGTTGATTATACATTTGAAGAAAAGTAATTGTGGAAGGGAAGCAAAAAAAAAAGTGGGTCCTATGAAACAGTGTTGTGGGCCCGCATAAACATTACTGCAGGACCCACATGAACAGTGCTCCGGGTCCGCATAAACAGTACCCCGGCCCCACGTGGGGCCACGACGAACGGCAGCGCCCGAATCGCAGCTGCTTTAGTATATGTAATAGATAGATAAGTCCTTCATGCGCTCATTTCAGTGGGGGCATGGAAATAATCCTTTCAAATTTCCCTTTTCTTGTTCAGTTAGTTGGATTTGATGGTAATCTAATCCCCTACATTCTGTTTCAGGAAATCTGGTCATCTCGTATTAAAATCCTGATCATCATTGACTAAGGCCGTGTTTAGTTCCGCGGTGAAAAGATTTTGGAAGGGAATCTTTTCACATTTGAAGTATTAAACATAGACTAATTAAAAAATTAATGCAGACTACGTTTGGAATTCGCGAGACGAATCTAATGAACCTAATTAATCTGTCATTAGCACATGTTTACTGTAGCATTGCTGTAGCAATTTAGTGTCTAATCACGTCCTAATTAGACTCATTGGATTCGTCTCGCAAATTCCAGTCCATCTACATAATGCGATTTGTTTTTTATCTACATTTAGTACGCCATACATGTGTCTAAACATTCATTTTGGATTTTGGATTTTGGAACTAAACAAGGGCTAAATTGAAAACTGTCTCGGCATCGATAATGTCGAGTACACTTAGGCCTTGTTTAGTTCCAAAATCCAAAATCCAAAATGAATGTTTAGACACATGTATGGCGTACTAAATGTAGGTAAAAAACAAATCGCATTATATAGATGGACTGGAATTTGCGAGACGAATCCAATGAGTCTAATTAGGACGTGGTTAGACACTAAATTGCTACAGTAATGCTACAGTAAACATGTGCTAATGCCAGATTAATTAGGTTTATTAGGTTCGTCTTGCGAATTCCAAACGTAATCTGCAATTAGTTTTTTATTTAGTCTATGTTTAATATTTCAAATGTGAAAAGATTCCCTTCCAAAATCTTTTCACCGCGGAACTAAACACGGCCTTAACCGAAAAAGCTGCCCCTGCTAGTAACGGCAAATGTGACGCCCCAATTATTTGTTGTCCGTACTTGAAGATCTGCACCACCACTGCCCCTCATAAGGGCAGTCCCAACCCAGACTCTACCCATAGAGTCCATATGTTCAAGACTCTATTATAAGAAACTATAGCCTCCAATGCAGATTTTGTATCTTGAAGTCTATCTAATTCCATGACCCACTTGTCTCTCTCACATATGTTCTTGATTTGCGTGAAGACTTGGTTTCTTAGTTAGACTTGGTTTCTTCATTTTTTCCCCTCTCTCTTCAATAAATGCTCTGCCACATCAGCATTTTGCTTACATGGCAGCATAATCAATGACTTTAAACTCTATGGTGAAGTCTGTATTGGGACTGCCCTAAACAACTGCATTTCTCTGGAGCATGACTGAGACCTTTGCAGGGGCTAGCTGTAACGCGTGGCTTAAATTAACAACACTGGAGCCATCACACAGAGGCCAGGCCATAAATGCCTCAAATCACACATTAGTTCGCGTAACCACGTACGCCGATCTGCCTCTGCTAGTTTCAAGTGATTTGATATAAATTTGCCAAATACAGTTTAATTTCATGATGACTTCATGTATGTCGGCTGGAACTCATCTTGCAACTTGTGTTCATGTGTTCGTTCTTCTTCTGTGCTGATTGTTGTTACCGTAAACTTGGCCGTAATTGTTGGCATGGCGATGACATATTTTGAAATGACAGCGACCAAAGGACAAGGACGAGCCAATCTGGTCGCCCGCTGCCTTCCTTCCCATCAGACGACCATGCTTTTTTGAAGTCGTGTTTACACATAACATGATTCCTCTGAAACCATTGCATTATTGATGAAGAGAACCAGGAGGGTCTCCGGCAGCCCGCAGCCCCGCCGGCGTCTGGTCCGGTCGCGGACTTGGCCCGATCGCCTGAAAAGGGAAAGGCGGAAATGGACCGATCAAAGCTTGCCAAACGGGCAACCTGAGTCCGGATCCGACACGGACGCCTTTTACCTTTTTCCGCGCTGAGATCTTGTCGACCTGCGAGGGAGATTCACCACCGGTCAGCGTCGGATCGCTTTGCAGGCCGCCGAGCCTGCGACTGCCGCAGCGCCATAATTAAACGCAACGTCCAGTGAGCTCTAAACCCTATCATGGATGCCCTCCCTGCAAGATGTTGACGACGCTCCAAGGCAGGAAGACCCAGACCGGAGGCGGGAGAGTACTCCGTACTACGCATCAACTAGCACTAGTAAGATGTCCGTGCTAACGCTATGGCCTAATTTAACAATGCTAATTAAATAAACGAGATTTTATAATTGCAAGCAACCAAAATCTACAGAGCTAATAGAAAATTGAAAGTATGTTGCCCAACCATCAACAGAAGTCCACATGCGTTTACTCCCTCCGTCCCATAAAACAAGTCATTTTGTGATTCAAATTTTGTTCAAAAAAAGTCGTTTTACTCGATTTGGCAGGTTTGCATGTGCATGCAGGCATGCAACCGTCGGTTAGCACCAAATCTGGTTAAAAGATAGAGGCAAACAAGGTCATTTTACATTTTAGTTAATCTGTCCTAAAACGTCTAGAATGATTTGTTTTTTGGACAGAAGGGAGTACATTTTATTTTCAAGCATGGAAAATATATCTGAATCCAAATTAAAATGTCATTTGGTACAAGTGCTTTAAAGTTTAGCACTATATCCAAATTAAAATTGCACGGGTAGCTAGTTTTATTCTTTTTTTCCAACATTTTAATTTTTACTTGAATATTTTCAAACTATAATAGTTTTGTTTAGTCAAATAAAATGTACTTCAATGGTATTTGGTAGTTACTTCTTCTTTCTAGATCGCATGTTCACTTAGCTGTGAGTGCATCATTTCATTCCTTCTCTCCTAAATTTTTCAGTTCTCTCTCATCAACTAATCATAGTACTACATAATGCTTATTGTTGTAGCTATTATACTCAACCTAACGGGCTGCACTGCCATGCTATCATTGCCTCACTCCTAGTTTGTTTTATGCTTTTCAAGTCTAGCAACTCTCAATGGCTTATCGTTTTGTAGATCAGGATTGCTTCTTAGCCCTGGGATTCTCATTTTTCTTTCTAAGAATGTTGCTGCCCGACTACAATTCTTCATGAGCAACTCATTGTTTTTCTTCGTGGTAGCGATTACCATCAAATCTGATCCACGCTAATTTATTTAACTTCTCTCCTTATTTTGATCAAATTTATTCCCTGCAAGCTGCTAATACTAAATTGTGCATTTTCATGGCCATACTACAAATTCAGGCATGCCTCGAAATGTTATTTAGCTGTACACTTTGCTCGACTTTGGTAAATTCTATCCTCAAATAGCATTACAGATAAAGTTCAGTCACTCAAATAGATAGTTCGTGTCCAAATTCGGCTATATGAACTGTATGTGAATTCGAATACTCATAATTAGATATTAGCGGGTCCTTACAACAATTCCAGCAATAGTCTCTACTTCAAACCTTTACTTTACAATGTAGGGGGTACCCTCACTTTCTAGGGTTTTAGATTTAACCGAGAACTCCAGCAATAGTCTCTACTTTTATATGACACATGCAGGACCCATTTATGAGTTGATCAATTTTCTTCCTTTTCTCGTACCTACCCTTACCTTCCCCTATGGTCTCTCTCTCCCTCCCTCCCTCCCTCTGGATCCAAGTAGCGCGTGGGGGAGCCCAAGCAATGCCCGTGGAGAAGGAGCAATAAAGGAGAAAGGATGGAGGCAGCGATGATGCTTTGAGCGGCAAAGCGAATCTCTATGCGGTGAATAAGTGGCAATAGGGAGCCTGAGCAACAAAGAAGGGGGCAACGGAGCTGATTCTATGCATGTGTAGGAGGGGGAAGAGAAAAAAAACTTTAGAGTAGGAGCCTCCCTTCCACCCATGGGAGAAAGGGATAGAGGAGGATTTGGGTGCTTCTCTACTCTCGGAGATTGAATAAGGAGATTGAATAAGTACTTGCTAGATCATTTTTGCCTTCTGCCCCCCTTTTTGTGTGTAGGGGTCTTGTTAAGTTGCTCTTACCCTTTTATCTAATTAGATCAAAAATATATAAAAAACAATTTTATGTTATTTTGCTCTAATAATAATAGGATTGCATCGTAGTTTTGTTATGGATGCATACCCTGAATATATATGCCATTTTTTTGGCCGAAGTCATTACAGAAGCCCCAACCTATTATATATATATATTTATTCTAGACCCATTTAGTTCACTAACGGAGGGAGTCGAATTTGGGTCCGCTGAATGCTATTCAGGTGCTCTCACACCAGGCTAAAGGCCCTTTCGTTATGCCCATTATTGTTGGGTTGTACAAATCGAGCGCTAGCTCCAATCACTTTCCAGATCAAAATTGCTTCTTAGTCCCGCTGCTGTCGATTCTATCTTATGCAAAACCTTGTATTAATTTTATTAACTTTAAAATTTTAAATTTAGATATATTTATTACTTGTATTTGACATGGAATTTTGGGGTTAGTTTTAATTTTTAGATCAACGTAAAATATTATGTATATTAATACGGTCATTTCTTAGCCCGATCAATGAGTATTTTTGAAATAAATAATTGTACATGTGGCACCATAGCAATATTGCTTATTTTAATCTTATTCGGGTTAGTTCTTGTACAATAGTAAATATTTTATTCTTTCTAGTGAAAGCAAGGGCTGATCAGGATGCGAAATTAAGAAAGAAATCAACATTTTCTTATGTGTCTTAAACTTCACGTAAGTAATTCTTATTTCTTATTATTGGTTTTATTCATTTGTTGCACCGTTTAATTCTTATATGTCTTTAATTTCACGTAAACTAATGTATATGTTCACGTATGATATGGAGAGGTATTTTCCAATCATTTTGATTTATGGTCACGTAAAGGAAAAGAACTCCAACCTTTTCAATGCAAGGGCATCATCTTTTTAATTTTATCTAATTATTAACCGAATTTGATATGGCACAACTTAAGGAGAAATATTTTTTTAATATTTGCCACATACGTTCACGTAAAGAAAAAGGACTCTACAATCTGTTTAACCTTGGACGTCACTTTCCTAATATTTTATTTCTAATTTTATTAGCTAAATTTATTATGTGTATTTGACATGGACTCTTTGGGCTAGCCTAAACCGTTAGATCTTCATAAAATCCGACGGTCTAAATCCTTCTATTTTTTGGATTAACGTGAGATTTTCTAGACTCTCTCGGTGAATCTGGTGGCTACTTTTTGCTTCTCTTTTAATAAGATAATAGATGCATGTGGTGGCTGCCCTCCCTGCGTGGCCATGTCGATGGTCTAGCTGGGATCTCATGGTGGCTCGCATGGCTATTGGCCTGTGGACCTCAGCTTAAATGCTTAATTGACTCTGAAGTGTACGTACTGCGTAATGTAGTATCCAGCCGCGTTGAGTTCATCGCCAGGGACCAGCATGCATGTACATTTCTTGGCTTGTTGCATGATCATTACTTGCAGATTGCGACGGATGGGTCCAAACCAGCTAGCTTCCTGTCAAGGGTAGCTGAAAGCCTGGCTTGTGACCTGTTTATTTCTCCCCCTTTCCCCCCTCTTCCTTCTCATCATGAGTTTTCAGCTGTCGCGCTTCACTGTTTGGACATGCCATTACACTGCATGCAATGGCACAGTAGCTGTTTTAAAGGCCCTGCACGTTATTTAAAACTTGAACAACCCCCTCCAATTTTGGTTCCCCTATCCCTGACCCTTCTTTATTTTCCCTATCATCTTGCTCTGCCAAAGGCTATATACTCCGCTGTCTGGTATCGACTCGTGTACGTGGGTGTGGCATGGGCGACGGGACGACTTGCTACTTTGAGCGCTCTGGAACTCTGACTGAAATGAGCGTCGCTTTCGTGTACTCAGTAAACTGCGTGCCACCTAGGTGTGGACAGGACAGACAGACGCCCGTGCATTGGTGGGATGCTCCTTTTTCGTCCAACTACTTCGGCTTCGGGGGCAGAAATAGGCGCCGCCGCTCCCGTGCAGCATCATGATCCATGCCATCATTGGTGAACCTCTACAAGTAGTAGTGATCTGCTTGTCCGCGTAGACGATTACGTTTCTGAATTCTACCACACCGTTCCGCTCAGACTTCAACCAGCAAAGACCTTGGGCCCACATCGAATTTCCTAGCAGTATAGTACGCTCCGTTGATGTAGGATAGGATCACGAAGAATTTTGCGGTGGTGCCATGGGTTGTCAACAGCAGGCAGCGCGCGCCAAGCAGGCAATTCCGTTGCGTTTGCGCTACTCGTCCGCGCCCATACTCCCATGGAGTAGTCCCAGTCAACGGGCAACAGCACCTGGCACGGACCTGGACCAGGGGATCGGAATACGGCGAAAAAACAGGGACATTGAAGGCGGCTGGGAAGGGCTAGCCACCAGCAATTCCAGCAGCTCCCGAGCGCCGAAAATATGGGATCGATAGGGACAAATCCGGGCTGCTCGACGCTGTCGCACCAGCATGGCAAATTCATTGCGCCATTCAATACGGGAGCGTCGCCGTGCTGCATGCTTACACATGTGTTCACGGCCCGGAAGGCGTATGCATGGCTGCGAGAGCTACGGCACACTCTCACTCAAGCCGCAGGAGTTCCAAGGCATGCAGAGGGGAGGCTTGATCATAGTGATCTCTGAAAGGTTCGTTCAACCGGAGTTACCCGTGCCAAGGTCATAGGAACAGTAGTTGCTTTCGTATGACAGGCAAGCTGTCGATTTATGGAACTGAGTGACGTAAACGTGGCAAAATTTTCAGGACTTCGGCCTTCTAAACTGTTGCACATGTCCGTAATCTGCCAAGGGAATGGCGAGTGGCGACTCATGCATGCAAACCGCCCGAGAGGGGAGGCCATGGATGCAAATCATGCAACATGCAGCGTCGCAATTGAATTCAGTGGCGGCCCCTACTTTACAGCCTGCGCCCTGCAGGCAGCCTCTAAATGCTCAAGCCTGAACGCCACGTACAGTACGTACACCTTTTATTTTGCATCGCATCGCGGACAGATATGATACATGCAGCGGGCTGACGTACGGGGCACACCCAGCCAGCAGGTTGCAAGAATAACTACGGGCTGTGCACAACTGCACATCACAAAGCATAGTTCAATCAAAAATCAAAGAGCGGAATGCTCATATATACCGGCAATAATCATGACAGATTCTGCGAGCCAAACAAAACTGTCAAATTGAAGTCTTGCGGAAACAGCGAGCGAAAAGAGGAAAAGAACAGGAAGAAACTATCAGAGCATTGACAGCGATACTAACTAGAAAAAATAGAGAGATTTAATGTTCGTTTAAGACTCAACATCATTAGACAGAAGTCAATACCCGAACCATTCATCATCCTCTGCTGCGGTTACAAACTAGAATAATGGGAAGTGGCAAGTGGATGGCAAAAAAACACTATGGAGATGGCAGAAGAGGATTGTGACGAGCATGGTGCGTTCTTGACTCCTTCGTTTGACGCCAAGCCTCGCAAAGCAAGCAAGCTTCAAACCCTGTAAGCTGTAACGGACACTGGACACCTAGAGCAAGAGGAAAGTTATCATGCATATGCACGAGTGGCAGAGGGAGAGAGAGAAAGAGTGAGAGAGAGTTGGACGATCATGGCTGGTGATCGGACGGTGCAGCGGCGGCGGCGGCAGGTGAACCCAAAGCGTGCGCAGCAGCCTGGCCTGCCTCCATGAATGGTCAGCATTGAATCCCACAACCAACAAAGAGCTCCGTCGCGAACCAAACGCCTTGAAGAGAATTCACTCCTCGCAGCAGGCAGCCGGCCCGGGAGGGGAGACCTTCGCAGGGGGGGCATGCGAGCATCAATTCCCCATCGATCCATCCATGGGGGCTCCATCAATGGCTGGCGCAATTCAAGGCTGCCTTGATTTGCTCCACAGTGGTGCTGATGAGGCTGTTGACCGTCGCCACCGACTCGGCGTTCAGCTTCGACGACGGCAGGCTGCTCACCAGGATCTGGAATGCCACCGTCACCAGTGACCCTGCCACGGGAGACTCCAGTGAGCTCGCGATGGACGACGAGGCACCCGGCCGGCCGTCGGGCAGGATCGTGAAGCCCGACGGCAGCAGGGGGATCGCCGATGGGTCCTCGCCGCTCATCACCACGTTCGCTGCCGGGATGTCGATCGGCGCGTAAACCACCAGTGACCCCGACGCGTCGGTGCAGCTCTCCTGCAGGATCAGCATGCTGTTCTGACTCGCGTTCAGGCCCTACACACCCATGCATTGCAGTTTCAATTCATCAGGCACACTGATTTTTTTTTCTTTCTTAACATGTAAGGTGCCCAAGGCTTACTCTCAACAAGGAGATGCAATTCCCAGGGTGCGAGCCGTTGGGGATGCGCGATACCTCCTGCACCGGGTTGCCGTGCGACAGTACGTCCCACTGCAAGTAGATTAAAGGGGATGCGCTGGTTAGAATGTGCTGCCACGTGGACAATGTTCGACAGTCGGAGTTCTCGAGGTGGATCAGGCACCTGAGAGCGCGTGTTCTCGTCACGGACGAAGGCGAACACACGGTCGCATGGCACCGGCAGCCAGATGGACGTGGCCGCGCTGAGCACGACGCCGCTGGGCTGCCCCGGGTCCGCGCTGCGGTGCGCCATGACACGCACGCCCACGTCATTAGGCCCGGACAGCGTCGTCCACCGGTGGAGCTGCGACGCACTCAAGCTCGCGCAGAAGCTGCTCACCATCCGCTGCGACAGCCTCATCATGCTCCGTTTCCCTTCTGGCGTCACTGCAAACGCGCCCAGATTCTTATTAGCTGAGATTTATAGTCCCAACGACCATACCAAGTTACCAACCACTTCAAGTAGTACACACCTCCTGCAATGTCTCCGGGCGGCATCCCGTCCATGGCGAGGCACGCGCGCCGCTCGCACGCCCTCTGCAGAGCGGCAAGCCACCGGTGCGCCCCAAACGCGGCGCCGCTGAGGATGAGGTCGCGGTAGAGGAGGTGGATGGGGACCCTGTCCTCGATCTCCATGTGCTCGACCCATGTCACCTGCATTCGCCACACCAAGATTACGTACGCACATGGCAAACATGGAGACGGGCCGGAGGGATGACTGCAGCTTACCTTGCAGTAGCCATTGGCCATGTCGGCGATGAGGCAGCCCGAGGGGAGGCGGCAGGTGCGCGACGGCGGCACGCCGAACCGGGCGTCGCGTGGCTGTAGATCCACCGAGACGTCAGCAATCGCCCACAGGCCGTGCTCGATCTGCCGGCAGTAGCGGAGGAAGCAAAACTCGCGCGTCGGGACGACCGGTGACGTCACATGCAGCTCCCCATACATCTGGGACGCACGAGTGCGCGCACACACAGGAATCAGTAGTGACAAGATCAAGCGAACGGCCCGGCGACGTGACGCAATTAACGATCGAGCTGCTCTACCAGAATCAACGACTCGCTCCGCCCGGCCATGCCGTTGATGAGGACGTCGATTGTACGGGCCTTGGACACGATGGCGGGGAAGAACTCCACCCACTTGCTCTGCAAAAACAGCGGCCGTGTGCACGTCACGATTAGGTAGGTGAAGAAGGTTAACAAAGATAGTAAAAGTACTAACTGTACTATATCACGTAATCTTTTTTTAGAACGAGAAGGCACGTAACGTAACTATTCAAAAGTTACACGCTGTGACTGGAAACTTACTGGGTCCATGAACATGTCGACGAGGCCGATGGCGTTCATGAACACAAGGCCCGAGTCGCGGGACCCTTCAACGTTCACGTCGGGGCCGCGGAACGAGCTCCCAGGCTTGGCGAAGATGCTGTCGTAGGTCTCGACGTTGAGCACCTCGCGCCCACCGCTGGTCCTGACCCAGAGCTGCTCGCCAGCCTGCGCCATCCTGATGAGCTCGTCCATGGCGCGCGTCGCCATCTCCACCATCATGGGCCGCTCCAGCTCGGACACCTGCCGTCGGGAGGTGGAACGCCGGGTGGTGGTACCCGGACGAGCCCCCGCTGAGGAGGTCCAAGTCCAGCGACGGGCCCAGCGCTGGGCTGCCGAGCCCGCCGACGGACAGGTCCAGCGGCGACGATATGGACAGCTGGCTGCACCGGCGGCAGCTGCGTGATGGGACGCCCAAGGTACTTGGACGTCAGGCTCGACACCCGGTCAAGCTGCAATACGGAACGCGAGCCACGTCGTGTAAGCACAAGAATGCAATGTGAAAGTGTGGAAACAACAATCACGACGAGTAATGGAGAATGCGAGTGAGAGGGGGTGAGAACGGCTTGCCTCTTCCTTGAGGCGGGCGTTCTCCATGCGCAGCTTCTGCTCGTCGAAGTAGTCGTCGGCGACGGGCGGGCCGCCGCAGGTGGGGCAGATGACGTGGCGGAGCGCCTCGCGCATGGTGATGTTCTCGCACCGGATCTTGTCGTTCTCCGGCGCGCAGGAAGCAGTTGTCCTGCCGGTCGTGCTGAGCCTGCGAAGCCGGCGAAAGAATCGACACCCAAAATAAATGGCCGTCTGGTCTCACACAGGAGAATGAACAACCAACAGATGAAAAAAAAAACGTGTGAAAAATGTGAGGGGGAGAGAAACTAACAGCGGGTGTACTGGTACCTTCATCTGCGTGCGGCGATTCTGGAACCAGAACTTGATCTGCCGGGGCTCCAGGCCCAGCTCCCTACTCAGGTACATCCTCTGGTTCTCGTCCGGGTGCGGGCACTCCTTGAACATCCTGCGCGCAAGCACGCCGCCATTTGAGCAAAGGAATCCAAAACGAACGAGCAACCAACCAGAGGCGGGGGCATGCACTTACGCCTCGAGCTGCTGAATCTGGCGCGGGGTGTGGCGGTGGTATCTCTTCCCCCGTCGCTTGCCGTCGAGCCGTCCATGGCGTCGTCGCCCAAGTCCATGGCGTCGCCGTGCGCGCACGCCTCGCCTATTGCTTCGAGCGCAATCCGAGAGAGACTACTTGAACTCGGCTGCCTAGTCGACCAGTGGGCGGCAGTACTAGTACGACGAGGGGCTAGCCACCTATGCAAGAAATAGTGGTGCAGTAGCGGAGGTACGAGCAGTAATCCCGCTGGTCCTCACGAAGCAGCGCACAACAGCTCAGGCGGAGGCGGCAGGTGCTCGTTCGCCTAGCCAAGAGGAAGAAAGAGAACCAGAGCCGAGCCGAGCCTATGTATCGATCGAGAGAATCGATCAGGGCTCGTCCTCCTGGGCTGTCGCCATTAATTTCCTTCCACCCTTAACTCCCGCTCTCTGACGGGAGTGGACTGAGACAGACAACAGGGAGCAGTGTGTGTATGACCGGAGACCTCGCTCTGGCTCCCCGGCCTGGGTTGGCGTTGCTGCGTTTGCGCGTCGAAAGGGGAGGTAGAGTGATCAGTGGGGCGACGGCGAGGAAGGAGGAGAGCGGTAGGCGGGGAGGAGTAAACCGATGCGAATTAAGAGCCGGAAGGAGTACTTAAGATCCGGCCCTACTGCTGCTTTCTTGGGTTTGGATGGGAACAGCTGGAGCCATTTAAGGCCCAAACGGGTCGGGCCTGTTGAGTTTTCCGGCCATGGCGTTCCAGCCCTCCTCAACTGTTGCGCTTCACACTTTCATAGTATCTTCTGTGTAGGCAATGGTTGTCTTTGCGTTCATACTCACAGTACTAAACATGCAGCTTCAATGGATAATGGAAGGATTATCCTGCAGAAAAATAATTGTAGGATACGGGTCATCAGAAAAAAAAAAATCCAAGACACCCTGAAAGCTGGAATTACAAATTAATAGATCAGATCAGATTTTTATTTGTAAGGCATGAGCAGTGGATCAATTTGTACATGGTTTCTTTTGACGAGAAAACTAAAAAAAGCTATTGAAGTGTAATATTCAGCACTTTAATATCCCTGTGATAAATAGTGTACATCTACGACGAGTCAACGAAAGCAATAGAGGGAGTAGTGAGATAAAATTGTCCCAAGGAAAGGTGAGACGAATTTATAAAGCCCCATGATATGATAATGCCACTACGACTGTCCATTAAAACTTGACGTGTGGTTTTGTGAACTGCCTGACATCCAATAATCATACTGGAATATATAAATTTCACCTGGATCATCTGGAATTATGAGTGGTAGCAGTCTTATAAATGATTCAAAATAGTTTCATTTAGCATCTGTTCCATTTTCAAGCATGCCTTGGACAGGTCACAAACGGGCCGGATCCTGAACCCAGATCCAACACTGCTGTAAAGAGACGAACCACTGAACCAACATTAAATGGTTGGCGGATTCCGAAATGTGATAATAGTATCGGGATCCAAAATCAAAAGATCAAACTCAAGACATCCTTCTATAGGGTTCGGCTGTGAAACAAAAAGGTTAATGATAATAAGAGCATTTACGAATTGCAAGTTCGGCTGTGAAAAGTGAAAATAGCAACAAAAAAAAATCAAGGACATGTAATCTAAAAGCAAAACAGAACAAAAATACAAGTTACACAAATATAATCACTACAGTAAACGTGACACGACAATCCTGACTGTCAACATTTCTTATCATAAGCTTACCTACAAAATTTTGGTATAAGTATTTGTAGTTGTAGAAAGAGTGATTAAACTTAGTCCATGCAGATGACCAAACTGTAATAGCCAAAGAAAAGGCTTGAAATAATGTCATTAAAACCTATTTAAATAAGAAAATGAGAAAAGCAAGACCTGAAAGTGCCATAGGAAAGATCTCTTCTATCACTTCAAGACTCGAAGAATAACCCGATGTCATACTTTCAAACAATGAAGCTGAGCATATCAGAACAACAGATTCTTGTTTTACACCACCAGAAGCAAATGAAGATCGCAAGCTTCTAATCTGCTCTTTGAACCCTTGGTGAGCCCTCAAGGCCCGAGGCTTTGAAATAGGACCAGGATAGGATGTAAATTGCACGGAACATTGAGTCAGAGTTGTTTCTTGAAGTGGACACTGCAATCTCTGTCTCAGCCTATACCAAAGATAAAGCATGGGGAACCTTCTTCCTAAGATCCTGCTCAGCAAAGGCAATAACCATCAAACATGACAGATGAAAGCACAATTTTCTTAATATAAAGCAAACTATTTTACTGAAAATAAAGCAAGTTGCCCCTGAAGCTAGTGATATCTGCAAATAACAAAATACTATTGCTGATATAGATGGCCACATGCCGACACTTGCATCAAGATACTTATTACTTTATCTTCCTCCAGTCAAAATTAATTGTTTTAGCTCGATAAACAGAACAATGAATGAGTTAGCTCATGTTGATTTCATACAGACATCTCTAATCCAAATAATAATTTTAAAAACGCCCAGATCACATTAGCAGTGCTAATTTCCTCCCTCCGCTATGGGATTTAGCGCTAATTACCATGATAGCAGCTTAGCTTCTGTAGCGGAAGAAAGAGCCTTAGCATAGCAGGAGCTCTAAAATGCAGCACGCTATTTTGAACATTGATCTTGGCTCAGTTTCTCTTTTAAACTACAGCATGCTCCAAGCAAAATAACAATCACTGGTAAGTGCAACTTTTCTTGACAGAAATACAAAACTAACAGCATGTGTAGAACTGGAAAGATGCACCTAAAGAATTATCAGTATGTTTACATTTTAAAGAAGACAAAGGCTTGACTAAACCACTCAATGAAAATTGTGAAATTGCTTCTACTGGATTGATGAATTCTACCACGAATCTACAGGATTTGGTTCCAAATTTCCAGATATGTAGGATGCATTCAGTCGATCAAATGATGCAGATTACACTTATACTACTGCATTATAAATTAATAAAATTTAAATTGAAAAGGCTGGACAAGAAGGTGCTTTTATTTTCTGTGCAACCTAATTCCACAGCTTAGCACTAGGATCTGTTTTTTAGCAGGTTGCACTCCTCAACAAAGCAATGTAAACAAAAAGTAGAAGAAGAACAGTTGTACCCGTCTGTCTTTCTTCAACAGATTTTTGGCCAAAGCACGTGGTGTATTAACTGTAGAGGAAGAATTCTCTTGAGCAGCATACATTTTGGTAGTAACAAGAATAGCCTCCTCCAAAACATGAGTACCAGGGACAGAGAGCAAAAGCAGTATCGCATTCCTGAGAAACTTCATCAGGCCAGGCCTTTGAGAAAGGTTGTGCATGATTCCCAATAACGATTCCAATTTACAACTAAATGAATCTTGATTCTTGTTTACAATGTCAGGTACAACACTTGATCTCTAAGCTCGAAATTCTATCAAGCCAAAACTGTTTGTGGATGTCCTGGAATTTTAAGAATTGGTGGCGAGGTCAGTGAACTGTAATATATCAAAGTTCAGAATTGGGGGAAAATTACAAAGGCAGTTGCTGGCTAATTGGCTTTGTATGTCACTACTTAGGTTGCCAAAGGTTTGCAAACAATTAAAACAAGCAGCAATTAACACTTTACTGTGTCATTTTTCTGATCTACATAACCAACAATACAGCACATGACAAGACCAAAAACAATTAGGAGGAGGCGATGAATAGATACAGATGTTGGACCCCTTTGTCAAATGGTAAATTGCTATGGATACCTTTCAGGATCAAAGACTAAAAAATTGAGAATACTTATATCTTTTCTAGAACAATTGCATCCAGATCAAACTTCAAGAGGACCCAAACCTGGGTGGTGGGGCAAAGACCTCCCACCAACCGAGCAAGGTTCAGTTCCTTTTATGTACATGAGTTGACCACAAAATTGGCTTCAACCGTAAATCTCTATGGCTTATAAGGGACGGATTTTGACAACAGAAATTGAGTTACATGCATGATGTATGCACCATGTTATGGAGAAAAGGAATTGATATTGTTATTAAAATTTCGTGTATGAACACATCTCTAGTCAAACAATGTATTAGCTAATTTCCTCTTGTGTGAAGAATAGCTAGGATCATGGCATATTAGCATGAAAGCAAGAACAATAAGGACATACCCAGTGCTGGTAGCTCCCACGTGAGTGGGGTCTGGGGAAGGAACAACCGAGGCAAGTCTTTCCCCTGAATGCAGAGAGGCTGCATCGAACCCAGGACCTTTTGGCTCAGTGGGGTGACTTTAACCATTGCGCCAGGCCTTGAAATTTTGCCACCATTATAAAAATCAATAAGTTAGCAAATCAGAGAAAATCGGGCCTCCTCTGAAGATAGAGAACACAGGAACTCGGTTACATCCTCAAACAAGAATACTCTAAAAAGCTGATCATTGTCTTGATGGACCATCACCAGAATGAATCGACCTTATTCCTACAAATAGCATACAGTGTTAGCATACGGCTTGTTTGGATCAAGACCTGGCAGGCAGCTCGCCGGCCAGGAAGCAATCTCAGCCCCAGGGAACCAAAATCGGATGCCTGTGACCGCTGCCTGGTCCAGCCAGCTTAGGCCTGCTCCTATTCTGGCACCGCCACTGATCCAGAAGTGTTCAAAGAACCGTTGCTTACTACTTGTGGTCAGATACAAGGGAGGGGAAAATAAGCTAAACTCCATTTGTGACTGAAATAGCCCAGCTGTTAATTCCCAATGTCCTGTCTGCTACTCAAATCGGCACGGGTTCAAAAATATGTCCACTAAACCCAGTTCTAGCTGAGCTAGGGAAGAAAATGGGGAATTGGGATCTATATTTTCATTAACCTGTGTAAAAAAATAAGGAAAAACATTAACAACGTAGAGTTCATAGGGTTCTTGGAAACAGAGAACACAACTATTTACATAGAACCACTGAAGTTAAACCTGCCTACATAGCTTGGTGCACGCTGAAGATAGAGCCTGTATAGCATACACATCGGATAGCCGTATTTTAGAAACTTTGAATCTGGAGAACTTACCTTGACATAGAAGCAGATACTGTTTGCACAGCTTACAACTATCTGAGTGCTTGGTAAGTATATGCTCCAATTTAACCAAGAGATTCTCAGTGCTGTCCCTCTTGCCACATGACTTCTGAAGGAAAAGCAACAATTCCTCATTATCTGGATTAAGCTCTGCAGCCTTCTCCAATATGCTAATTTTCCTTTAGGTGGTTTGCAAACGAGCAGCAACCTTCTGTGGCTGAGTACTAGCAACTTTGTCCTGCAGTTCATCAGCAGAGGAAATTACAGAACAGAAGGGTGAAAGATTGACTGAAACAAAGCTCTAGTGGCGAGTCTGAATTTTTTTCAATGCCATTTGTAAGGACAAACTATTTGTCCCAGCATGAAGTAGAAAAAATTAACTGGCAACATGTACTTGGACACAATAAGCATAGCCTGTTGAAGGAGACATCATATATAAAAATATAGAAATTCATAATACCTGAAATTGAGCAAAGGCTAGCCAAACTTTTCCATTGTGAGGACGTTTCCGAGACATCTTATTAAAAGTACTTGTCCTTCGAAGTATTTCATCTTCCCAAGATTCCTTCAAACTGCATTTTTGCCGAATAGTAACAACCCCTAGTTCTTGCTTTGCTATGCAGTCCATCCAAGTCTGAATCCAAATCAATATGTGACCAACCAAACCTCCGGTTAAGAAATATAGACCAATTTAAACCACATGCCTCCAACTTGCTCTGACATCTGTAGCAGGCAACATCCATCCTGCACATTTCCTTCAAGTGTTATACTTCAATGAATAGAACAGCATATAACCATGTGCTACCAAAACAACAAGTAATGAAGTAATTGACGTTAATGTTATGCATTTGCCCCCATTGCTAGCAATTAAGCAATAGTTCTCAACCCAATAAGGGGTTACTAAATAATATGCTGAATTGAATATTGCAACTCTTAAATTTGTTTGCAACACATGCCAGTCAATAAATTTATGGTGTCTTCTTACATCTCTAGAAAACAACATCTAACTACATAGTATATAGTAGTGTTACTGTTGATCAAACCGATTGTTGCAGCAGTCGAATGGGATTTACAGTGTCCATGTTATATTGTTCTGTGATAAAATTTCAAAGTAAGTTACTCCATACCAACTTGCTGTATTGTTACCAAGGATCAAGACATGACAAGTCACATTATTATCTTGATTTACTAGCATTTGAAATTGATTGATTTTGGAACATCCTAGATGTAACAAACACAAAGGAAATGTGCAAAAATTGTATAGAACAAGCCATAGTTTAACTCGTAAAGTATATATCAAAATGCTGACAACTTGGTTAACTCTGGATTGGACTAAACAGGTTATAGGAAGATAAGATACAAGTTATCATACTAGGTTTAGTAGAACATTCCAGAATAACACTATCATAAATAGGCCAATGACATTTGAACAACTTGGTAGCCAGGTCTGGCCTGAGGCCTCTACTTCCAGGTATCCTTTCAATAATGCTGATGTTGACTGTTGAGAACTTAGATTTCACACTAAAACAACCTTCATTACAGTTTTCACACCTTGTCATCATGTAAATCCAACACGGTTATTCCATACTACTACGAACTAAATGTTACAGTAGTTTCAGCAAGTTAACAGCACGACAAAATTAACTATGAATTCAGAATCACAGATTCGCTACACGACAAGCCATTGGATCGGTATAGCTGCATTAAATAGTTCGTGATCAAACACTTCACCTGTAGCTTCGTGCCTTCGTCTCTGACCCAGGCCAAGCACGAATCCCAGCCTTCCGCGCAGCTGGTGTCCCATCATACCACTCCTTCTCCCGTCTCCGTTTATCCCCCCCCCCCCCCCCCCCCCTCACTTCGGGACCCCCTCTCGTCGTCGGAGTCCGTTTCCGAAGGCACCAGGTCGTACTTTGCAGGGGCGGGCGCCGGCGACTTAGCGGCGGAGTCGGGAGCGACAAGGAGATGATATCCGGGATGTTCGGGGACGAGGCATCGAAGGAGAAGCTAGGGTTTGCGATCCACTGGGATTCGGCAGTGGGCGCGCGCGGAGGTGGTGGATGGGGGGGGGGGGGGGGGGACAACAAAAATGAGGTAGTAGTCGGGTGCGGCGCCTTTCCTTCTACGGCTTCCGGGGAAGGTGGCCGTGGTGACCGGCGGCGATGCTCCGGCGATGGCTCCATGGCGGGGGCGAGCTGACGCCTGACGAGAGGGAGGGAGGGCGCAACAATTCAGCATGAAGGGTTAATTGGTTACACGCCACCGTTATTTTTAAATTTTTGACGGACGCCACTACTGTTACGTTTATAGCACCGACACCATTACAATTCAGCAATTATTTGATCCACGCCATTCTATACGTCCTTTTGGCTATTGGGCCCACGTGCATGCCACCGTATTTACGTATGGACTAAAATGCCCTCCTGTACTCTCTCTCCAACTCACTTACATGTGGGTCCCGCGCGTCATATCCTTCTCCTTCCTTCTTTCCTCTTCTTTCCGACCTCTCTATCGTCCCGATCTACAGCAGGGGCGGCACTGGCAGCCCGGCCAGCGGGCGACGCTCGCCAGGGCCGCGCGCGTGGTCGTGCAGCATGTCCGGCGAATCTCGAGCTCGAGCATGTGGTGGAGGGGAGGCGGCATCGAGCCGGGGCATGTCGTCGTCGGCGGCGAATCTCGAGATGGGGCGGCGGATCCATGGATCCCGGCGCCGGCGCTGCTCCTCTTCTTCCCGTCCTCGGTCGCCGCTTTCTCTCCGGGCCAAGAGCACGACGGCGCCACTCCCGCGCGTGTCCCGCAGCGCTGCGCCACCCTCGCCGCAGATCCGGCTCCGGCCCCTCCCTTTCCCCGTGCCGCCGCCTCCCTCATGCTCCCCTGACCCGCGACTACGACCAGTGGGGGTGCCGCCTGGCCACCGCGGTGCGTCGCCGGTGCTAGGGCAGTGCGGCGTCCTGGCAGGGCAGGAGATGGTTAGGGAGAAGATGAAAGGAGGGAGGAAGGAGAAGGATATGACGCGTGGGACCCACATGTAAGTGAGTTAGAGAGAGAGTACATGAGGGCATTTTAGTCCATACGTAAATACGGTGGCCTGCATGTGGACCCAATAGCAAAAAGGACGTATAGAATGGCGTGATCAAATAACAGCCGAATTGTAATGGTGTCGATGCTATAAACGTAACAGTAGTGGCGTCCGTCAAAAATTTGGAAATAACGGTGGCGTGTAACCAATTAACCCCAGTACGAAGCGGGCGTCGCTGATATACAGGCTTATTTTCACTTCAGGTATGGGCCGAGCGTCTATGAAATGGATCTATAGGGTTTTGGTGGGTGGGCCGGTGTGAGATGCCGGCCGGGCGGGCTGTGAAAAGTCCATGCTACAGACGAGCGAGAGCCCGGTATTCCTTTTGTATGATGGTCGGAGATTGTAGTGTAGTATAACTTTTTTTTTTGTTTTGAGACTCATGCGTTCATGAACAAACAAAAAATGTTGGTGAATACTCCGCGTATGTTCTTGGAGTAGTAGTAGGAAAAAATTTGCAGCAGTGTGCGAATCGCCATGCACAGCAACAGCAAGCGCGCGCTAATTAGGCTAGCAACTCCGTTATGGCACACGCATGTCAACGGGCAAGTGGGGAACAGCACCTGGCACGGACATGGACCGCAGGGGAGTACGAATACCTCCCATGGCATGCTGCGAACGGAGACGAGTGCCTTCCGATCTCCCATGGCATTGTTGCGAACGAACACGACCCGATGGAACAACACACACAGGCCCCGTTCCCGGCATTGAAGACGGCAAGGTAGCCAACAACAATTCCAGCCCCCGAGCGCCGAAAATATGGGGATCGATAGTGACAAATTTCGGGCTGCTCGGCGCTGTCGCACCAGCATGGCAAATTCATTGCGCCATTCAATACGGGAGCGCCGCCGTGCTAGCTTACACATGTTCACGACCCCGAAGGCGGATGGCTACGACAGCTACGGCACACTCCCCATCCCAGCGGCAGGACACAGGAGTTGCCTGCGCGCACGGGCACGGCCCAGCTCCAGGAACTCTCAAGTCACACAGAGGAGCGTCCCTCTGATGTTTCAGAATTTCAGTTACCCGTGCAAAGATCTGGTTGCTACCCTTTTCGTATCAAAAGCGTGACGTAGACGTGGCATGTTTGTTCAAGACAACGGCCATCTAACTGCTGTATATGTCGCTTAATTCTGCTTCTTTCGTATGAACAGAGAGCATCTGAGAGGGCCGGGCCGGGAAGGGAGGGGATGGATCATGGATGAACGCAACGCAATGCGATGCAATGCAAGAACATGCATGCATCGTGGCAGCGTCGCAATTGAATTCAGTGGCGGCCCCTACTTACAGCCTGCGCCCTGCAGGCAGCCCTCTTTATGCGCGAGCCTGAACACCACGTACACCTTCATTTTGCATCGCATCGCGGACAGATAATACATGCAGTGTGCTGAGGTGTACACACCCAGCCAGCAGGTGGCAGGAGTAACTACACTGTAACACTGGTAGTAGGAGTGTGCAGTGCACATCACAAAGCCTAAAATCGGCATGCGGTTGGCTCATATATACCAGCAATCAAGGCAGATTCCACGAGCCAAACAGACCATCAATCCGATTGAAGGCTTTGAAGCGGTGATGAGTGAAAGGGGAAAGAACAAGAAGAAAAAGTCACAGCACTGACAGTGATATTTCCCTCAGTTTAACTTTACCCTAAAAAAAAGTAGAAAGGTTTAATGTTCATTGAAGGCTCAACACCATCAGACAGAAGTCAATACCCGAACCAATTCATCATCCTCTGCTGCGGCTACAAACTAAGAACAGTGGAAGGACAATGGATGGCAAAAACTATGAAGAGGCGTGTGGGGAGAGAGAGAGAGAAACAGAAGAACTGACGGCAGCAAGAGGAATGAGACGAGCATGGTGCGTTCTTGACTCCTCCGTTTCATGCAAAGCCTCGCAAAGCAAAGCAAGCTTCAAACCCTGTAACCGGACACCGTACCTAGAGCAACAGCAGGCAAAGTTATCATGCATGCATGAGTGGCAGGGAGAGAGGTAGTGAATGATCATGGGTGGTGATCGGACGGCGCAGCAGCAGCGGCAGGTGAACCCCAAGCGGGCGACACCCATGGCTGCCTCCATGAATGGCCAGCATTGAAGCCCCCCAACTAACCAAGAGCTCCGTCGCGAACCAAACGCCTTGAAGAGAATTCACTCCTCGCAGGCAGAGGCGTCGCATGCATGCGATGCGAGCATCAATTCCCCACCATCGATGATCCATCCATGGGGCTCCCATCAATGGCTGGCGCAATTCAAGGCCGCCTTGATTTGCTCCACAGTGGTGCTGATGAGGCTGTTGACCGTCGCCACCGACTCGGCGTTCAGCTTCGACGACGGCAGGCTGCTCACCAGGATCTGGAACGCCACCGTCACCAGCGACCCCGCCGCCGGCGACTCCAGCGGGCTCGTGCTCGACGACGACGGCGACGCGCCAGGCCGGCCGTCGGGCAGGATCGTGAAGCCCGACGGCAGCAGTGGGATCGCTGATGGGTCCTCGCCGCTCATCACCACGTTCGCCGCCGGGATGTCGATCGGCGCGTACACCACCAGCGACCCCGACGCGTCGGTGCAGCTCTCCTGCAGGATCAGCATGCTGTTCTGGCTCGCGTTCAGGCCCTACAACACACAGCAGGCATCGCATTGCATTTCATCAGGCACATTCAGTGATTGATTTACTCGTGCGTTTGCACGCCACGTACTTTGACACGCACTAAAAGTTCAGTGAGACGAGAAATGCTTGATTTCTTACTCTTAGCAAGGAGATGCAATTTCCAGGGTGCGAGCCGTAGGGGACGCGCGACACCTCCTGCACTGGATTGCCGTGCGATAGCACGTCCCACTGCAAAGCGAAATGGGACACGCACGCTGGTTAGAATGCGACGCCACGTAGTATGGAACAATCAGAATTCTTTGGGGGTGGCACGACGGACCTGAGAGCGCGCGTTCTCGTCGCGGACAAAGGCGAACACCCGGTCGCACGGCACCGGCAGCCAGATGGTGGTGGCGGCGCTGAGCACCACGCCGCTGGGCTGGCCCGGGTCAGTGCTCCGGTGCACCATGACCCGGACGCCCACGTCGTCGTTGGGCCCCGACAGCGTCGTCCACCGGTGTGGCTGCGACGCGCTCAGGCTCGCGCAGAAGCTGCTCACCATACGCTGCGACAGCTTCATCATGCTCCGCTTCCCTTCCGGCGTCACTGCAAAGCGCGTGTGAATACTTCTTATCAGCTGAGAGATTTCTAGTGCCAACGGCCATACCAACCACTTCCAAGTACAACTTACCTCCGCCGATGTCTATGGTCGGCATTCCGGCCGTGGCGAGGGACGTGCACCTCTCGCACGCCCTCTGCAGCGCGGCGAGCCACCGGTGCGCCCCGAACGCGGCGCCGCTGAGGATGAGGTCGCGGTAGAGGAGGTGGATGGGCACCCTGTCCTCAATCTCCATGTGCTCGACCCATGTCACCTGCATTCGCCTCATCAAGATTACGTACACACGGTGGCAACCAACGCACATGGGGGACGCGCCGGCGGGGATGGCGCCTTACCTTGGAGTAGCCATTGGCCATGTCGGCGATGAGGCAACCCGAGGGGAGGCGGCAGGAGCGCGACGGCGGCGGCGCGCCATACCGGGCGTCGCGCGGCTGCAGGTCCACGGACACGTCGGCGATCGCCCACAGGCCATGCTCGATCTGCCGGCAGTAGCGGAGGAAGCAGAACTCGCGCGTCGGGACGACCGGCGACGTCACGTGCAGCTCCTCGTACATCTGCGCCGCACGGGTGCGCGCACAGACAAAAAGCAACCAGTCAGTCGTGGTAAGAATGTGAGATGCAGCGAACGCCCCGTGCAACGTCAAGTAAAGATCGAGCTGCCCTACCAGAACCAAAGACTCGCTCCGCCCGGCCATGCCGTTCACGAGGACGTCGATCGTACGGGCCTTGGACACGATGGCCGGAAAGAACTCCGTCCACTTGCTCTGCGGGGGGAAACAGTAACCGTGTGCACGTCACGCTTACGATGTGGGTAGGTGAACGTCGTAACAAACGTAATAACAACTACTGTCACGTAACGAACTTTTTTTTACAAAAAAAAATGGCACGTAACGTAACGATTCAAGATCGAATCACACGGCGGAACTGGAAACTTACCGAGTCCATGAACATGTCGACGAGGCCGATGGCGCTCATGAACACGAGCCCCGAGTCGCGTGACCCCTCGACGTGCACGTCGGTTCCGCGGAACGAGCAGCTCCCGGGCTTGGCAAAGATGCTGTCGTAGGTCTCGACGTTGATGACCTCGCGCCCACCGCTGGTCCTGACCCAGAGCTGCTCGCCGGCCTGGGCCATCCGGATGAGCTCGTCCATGGCGCGCGTCGCCATCTCGGCCATCATGGGCCGCTCCAGCTCGGGCACCGCCGTCGGGAGGTGGAACGCCGGGTGGTGGTGGTGGTGGTACCCGGACGAGCCCCCGCTGAGGAGGTCGAGGTCCAGCGACGGGCCCAGGGCCGGGCTGCACAGCCCGCCGACGGACAGGTCCAGTGACGACGACATGGACAGCGGCTGCACCGGCGGCAGCTGCGTTATGGGCCGCCCAAGGTACTTGGACGTCAGGCTCGACACCCGGTCAAGCTGCAACACGAAACACGCCGTGTAAACACAAAGAACGCAATGCAATGCATGTGGAAATTAATCAACAATGGATAATGCACGCCGGGAGCAAGCAAGCAAATTAAGCAAGCAGCATATATGTTTCTTGCCTCCTCCTTGAGGCGGGCGTTCTCCATGCGCAGCTTCTGCTCGTCGAAGTAGTCGTCGGCGACGGGCGGGCCGCCGCAGGTGGGGCAGATGACGTTGCGGAGGGCCTCGCGCATGGCGATGTTCTCGACCCGGATCTTGTCGTTCTCGGCGCGCAGGAAGCAGTTGTCCTGCCGCTCGTGCTGCGCCTGCGAACCCGGCCAAACAATCGACACCCAAAATAAATGGCCGTCCCGTCGGAAAACAGGAGAATGAACAACCAACAACTGGCTTGAAAAAAAAATGTGAGGAGGATGGGAAGATGGTACCTTCATCTGCGTGCGGCGATTCTGGAACCAGAACTTGATCTGCCGGGGCTCCAGCCCCAGCTCCCTGCTCAGATGCATCCGCTGGTTCTCGTCCGGGTGCGGGCACTCCTTGAACATCCTGCGCGCGCGCACGCCGCCATTTGAGCAAGAGGAATCCAAAACGAACGAACAACCTGCCGAGGAATAATAATAATAAAAAAGAAGAAATCCGGCGAGCGCACTACTTACGCCTCGAGCTGCTGAATCTGGCGCGGGGTGTGGCGGTGGTATCTCTTCTTCCGGCGCTGGCCGTCGGAGGCGTCCATGACGTCGTCGCCGAAGTCCATCGCCGCGTCGACGCGGCGCGCGCACGCCTCGCCGCTTGTTGCTTCGGGCGCAATCCGAGGAGGGACGGCGCGCGGCTTGGACCCGGCGAGCTAGCTAGCAGTACTAGTACCACGATACGAGGGCTTAGCTATAGCTGCCACTCCTAGTAGGCGCTATATAGCCTCGCTAGCTCGCTCCTATGCAGGAGCGGAGGTACGCGAGCAGTAACACCCGCTGGTCCTCACGAAGCAGCGCACTACAGCTCAGGAGGGGGCGCGAGGAAGAAGAAAGAGAAGCAGCCGAGCCGAGCCAACTATGTAGCGAGCGATCGATGATCGAACGATCAGGGCTCCGCTTGTTCCTCCTGGGCTGGCGCCATTAATTCCCTTCCACCCTTAACTCCCGCGCCCTCCCCACCCTCTCTCTCTCTCTCTCTCTCTCTCTCTCTGACGGGAGTGGACTGAGACAGGCGAGGCAACAGGGGAGCAGTGTATGACCGGAGACCTCGCTCTCGCTCCACGCCTGGGTTGGCGTCGCTGCGCTTGCGCGTGGAAGGGGGGAGAGGGGAGTGATCAGTGGGGACGACGGGGCGAGAGGGAGGAGGGAGGAGAGCGGTAGGCGGGGTGGAGTAATAACCGATGCGAATTAAGAGCCGGAGGAGTATTTAAAAGGGCCCCACCCGCTCGGTTCGAGGCCGGCCCTACTGTTGCTTTCTTGGGTTTGGGTGGGAACAGCTGGAGCCATTTAAGGCCCAAACGGGTCGGGCCTGTTGACTTTTCCGGCCATGCCAATCGCCCCCGCCCGCCAACAAGCCAAGTACGTTTTCCAGCCCTCTTCTACTGTTTTTGCTCGTGGTGTGCTTCACAGTATCGTCTGTGCTGGCTATGGCAATGCAGGGCTCCGTTCCAAAGTCCAAACTTGGTTTCCTTGCGTTCATAGTTACAATACTGAACATCCAGCTCCATGTGTGACGACTGGAAGGATTAGCCTGCAGAAAAAGATTTGCAGGATAGGGGGTCATCAAGAGATAAAATCCAAGACACCCTGGAAGCTGGAATTACACATTGCCCTGATTAATTTACTGCTACCGGAAGCTATTAATTGCTCAGATCATTTTTTTTCAGTGAGGTACTAGTACCATCTTTTTCCTGACTTCTAAGCCATGAGTAAATGAACCAATCTATACATGATTCATTTTGAAGAGAAAACTACAAAACTCGTCAAGAGAAAATTTAAAGATCTTTCTAATGCAATTAAGCCATGGGTGGAGTAGTGAGATAAAATTGTCCCAAGAAAAGGGTGAGATGAATTTATAAAGCCCTGGTCATGATAATGCTACCATGATTATTGTTCATTAAAACTCTTTTGAGTGATTTCCCGACGACATCCTATGATCGTACTAAAATTAAATCTATAAATTTCATCTGGATCATCTGGAATTATGAGTGGTAGCAGTCTTATAAATGATTCAAAATAGTTTCATTTAACATTTGTTCCATTTTCCTGCATGCCTTGGACAGGTCCCAAACGGGCCGGATCCTGAACCCAGACCCGACACTGCTGTAACTCGGGCTGGAAAGAGACGAAGCAGCATTAAATCGTTGGTGGATTCCCAAATGTGATAATAGTATCGGGATCCAAAACCAAAAGATCAAACTCAAGACTTCCTTCTACGGGGTTGGGCTGGGTTGAATCCATGCAAGGGCAGACCGAGCAAACCGGCATGTTGGCACTTCCATGGCCTCACACCCCATTTGGCGCATCAAACTGCACACGCGTGCATGGGCATGGCAGACCAGTTCGTCAAGTCACCAGTTCAAGGTCCAAACTTGGGTGCACTAACCCATGCAAAAATTCAGGTGATTCCAAAGCCTAAGATTCTGAAATCTCGGCCGTAGATCAATTAAAAAAATTGTTGCACGATGCGCTTACATAAAGTTTGAACTCTAGGAGATTGACCGTGGAGTATTTTTTGGAAGTTTGTTTCCTAAGCGAGAGCACTTGCTTCTTGCTTTGCTCCCCATAGGGAGGCGTGCCGGATTGACGACTCTTTCAGTGGGAGTAGAATCATCACCCTCTTTTATGACCCCTAGAAGTGACACAGAAACATCAGAGGGGAAGGCCGATGTGATGTGCATTGCATTTGACTTTGAAAGCGTATAAATAAATAGAAGTAAGTACACGTACGGCGTGACAATCTCCACTGACTTATCAAAAATAAAAAAGAGTAATCATATGCATTGATAGGAGAAGCTAGTAGCATGCAGGTAAATTCATGGTATTCAAGTGTTTGAATGTCCTTTTCAAGTTTTCATTTCCGGAGGTTCATGAATTGATAGATCATAGATGGAAGCCGGGATGGATCGAGTCCCCTTAATTGCTCTGATGGCCTCTGGTGGGAGAAAGCTCATTTTTACCAGAAAGAGGATTGTCCTATAAAGTTCAGTCTAGAGGAAGTTAATAGTCGTTGGCCCCTCGGATTGTTTTTGTGAATTCAAATAATTCTATTTCTACAATCGTGCATGTTTACAAAACGAGCAGATGTACACGTGCCATCATACTGCCATCTGGCCATACATAATCAAGAATTTCCTGTCTATGACTAGTAGCGCTGACAGCGAAACCAACAAAAAAAGTGCCGGCTTGTTATTTTCTGGGGGATAAAATGCTGGTTTATTATTTTGGAGGGATGAATGCTGGTTTATTCTTTGATATTGCCAGAGGAATACTCTGCGGTCTTTTTGTCTATTGTTCTTTGGCTTTGCTTGATTATTAGCCTAGTAATGTTCCTAGTGAAAAAGGGGGTTGCAGGTTATTCATGTTTTTTGAAACAATGGTTTATTCTTATATTGCCGGTTCTCCTCTCTACAGTCTTTTCCTTTTGCATGTACTAAAAAAATGGAGTACGTGTATTAAAAACTTCTGAAGAGAGGTCAGCTGCTCTGGTAAAGAGAAAAAAACAATTGGAGTTGCTGGTGAGGAAGATACTCCTCATTGAATAGCTATTTCTGGTTTCCATTTACTCCAATTCATAGCCCTTCTTAAATGCCCTTTGCTCTCACATCCTGTGTGCATATCGATTGAATTCATTTGGCCGAGTTCTTGGTGGATGCATGTATTTATCACGAATCATTTCGTCTTTGATGCAATCTCACATGACGAAAGCCCGTTAACCATTTTGATAATTTCCGTCTAGGCCAACCCACTCGCATTTGTCTCGTTCCCATTCATCACCACCCCCCCTCGTGTGTTTATGCCACTGCAAAAGTAGGCTGCATGCACTAGTACATCTGCTCGTACATGCATGCTCCATTTTCTTTTTGTGCATGTTCACAGCGAAGTGAAGTGCGCGAACGGTCATGCATAGCTGGACTTGAAGGATTTGCAAGTGAGACACGACGAAGCATTGGTGCATCACTGCATCGTGGGAGGGAGGCTCAATAATTTTCTTGTCCACACCCACAGGTGCATGGTCGTAAGATGATGAGATTACACGGCCAATTAAAAGACCACCATCCCAAATGCAAGGACGTCCACGGCTGATTATTGCTTTATGATTCGCTTCGTTGTTTCCATTGATTCCCAGGGCTCCCCCCGCCACGCCAGACAGTACCGCGGGAACCCAACACAGCAAGGCATAAATAAATGATGAAGCCCATCGATTGGCCTTGTCCTCGCCGGTGGTAGTACGCGCCAACGCGGTGGACGGACGGAACGGCCGCGGCCAGGGCCAGGGCACCTCGTCTCGCCGTCGCCCGGCCGGCGTGTGCCTTGCCTGGGGGAAGAGCAGGGACAGCCGCCGGTGTGGGTGCCGTAGGCGGAAGGAAATTTTGGTCAGATCGTGGCCGTGCTTCCCGTCGTCCGTTCCTCGGCTCGGCGGCCGTGCAGCGCGAGCGCGCGGGGATCCTTGAACTAATGCGCGGTTTGGTTCGTGGGGGCGGAACCGGAAACGGACGAAATGCAGGTGCTCCGATCCGGTTGTGAGTTGGGTGAGATGGAGGAGATCGGACGGCTATCGTGTCCGTGTCCCTTGGCTACGCGCGGTGGAGAGAGAGAGAGAGAGAGCATGGGCACGAGCTGCGGCACGGTGGCGTGGAGTGGACTGTGCTGGAGTGTTGACCCGTCAGGTGGGAGTGGGGGCCTCGGCTCGTCGTCCATCCTTGACCCATATGGACGGGTCCGAGTTGCATGCGCGCGGTCTGCTGAGTTGCGCCGTGCGCTGGAGCGACAATTTTGGGCTTCCTTTTGTAAGGAGAGTTTATCTCGGGCTTCATTTCTACGTTGGGCTTCAACACTGTCATCAGCGCTTGTTCACACGTTTTCCTTCTTGGCATTTATTTTTGTTTGGATGCTCTAAACCGCTGCAGGTACGGTTTTGCACTAGCAGTCTAGCACGTCCACAGGATACATACATTGGAAAAGATGAACCAGGTAAAAAGATAGCGTCCTCTCTCTGGTGCCGTGCTTGAAACTCTTGATCCATCGTCGGATGCCTATCAGAGAAAAGCAAAGCCACGGGGATGAGCAGGGGCTTTCGCTCGGACGCACGCGCGCGCAACAGCCGTGCACGGGCCAGGCGAGCCGCAACGTGTTTCCCCTCCCGCTGCTAGGTTCCTTGCTCACCTGGCGATGACGATATGGCTTGTACTACGGTCATCAGGCAGGCGCGCGTTACGGCCTTTCCATGCGTGATCAGCCAGGCTCTCTCTGCGTGCTCCGCACTGCCAGTTCTGCTACTATAGTCTATACATATGTTCAGACATCAGGACATGACATGACAGCCAGGTATCTGTAACGAACTGTGAGATGACGCAGGAGGGCGCCAGCAACACGAAGCCCCTGTGCATGATCCGCCGGTGCACGTTCGCCGGCGGCGACGAGCGCGGCGGCTGCACCGGCGAGCAGCTCAGGTACCCGTGCAAGCTGAGGCGGCACATCTGTGCCAAGTGCGGGATGCACCGCGGCGAGCACAGCTACGCGGGCGTCAGGGACGACCTCCTGCCGCCGCGCAAGCGCTCTGCGTTCAGGAGGCCGGGAGAGCTCCAGCTGCCAGGCATCGCCGGCGGCGGCGGCGAGGAGAAGAGGGAAGCGCTGACGCTGGAGGAGGGACAGGTTTGGATAGGCAGCCCGATCACCAAGGGGAGGAGGAGCCCCAGGAAAAAGCGCGCGGACCTGCTGCGCTGTCAACTTTCATGTTTGAACGACTAGTGCATCCAGGGGAACAGGGGAAGCCAAGTCTTTGTGTTCTGCACTTGTGCTTTCCAGTTTCCAGTATTGCTAATCATCGCTAGGAATTTCTGTTGATGCTGCAAGGTACTGGGTTTTCGTTATGTCTAGAAGGAAAAAAAAACTACTGCTCTGTTATATATTTGTTTGGAAACTAATCTGATTTCTCTATCCAGTATGCTTTGACCACTCCGAACCCCTTCGTCAGAAAATAGGGAGAAAAAAAACATTGCCACGAACCCACCAGGTTTGCACGGCAATCCAAAGCAACACAGCCTTGATTGCTAAAGACAAATGCTGAATACCATACAAAACGAGTGGAAATATCAGCATTTTCATAATGGAGTATATGAACCCAAAGAAAGAAATTTCAGAAGGCCACGCTCACATCTGACATCTGATTGTAATCCGTACGTACTGTTTAGTGTTAGTGGACGCATTGTCGTGTATTTCATCGTGCAACTTACTTTTAATTTGAGATAAGATAGGGGCTCTTCAAGCTTACAGCAACTTGAGCAAAGTTGTTAACTGCTAAGCATCCCAGCTGGAAACAATTCACTACAAAAATAGGCATCCATTGCTTTTTCTGAAGTAAAAAGGGCATCCATTGCCAGAACAAGAAGATACCAACAAATAGAATCCTGTTCCAAAAAAAAGAACGAAAATTGTAAACTTGGCCAAGCGCGCCACACTGAATTTAATTGCAGTAACAGGGCCGCATGACAATATGCCGTGTAAACTTGTGGCTTCGCTAAAGATCATGCTATGGGGAGTTAGGGACTGTGGCTATCACGCCCATCATGAGACTTATGACTTCAGAGTTCTTCGTCACCACTCACCATCCTGTGGTAACATTTACCAAAATGAAATCAGCAGTGCTACAGAGAACATTTAAGTCTCACCATATCATACTTTCATGTACGAATAAGTTTCTGTCAGATTTGGCAAATCTTACGCGATATTAGCGACAAACATATGCCATATGCAATAGTGCGCTGCATACCTCTAATTTGGACTTAGCTTCAGAGTCAAATGTCTTGCACAATATTTCATAGCTTTTTTCAAGTCCTATCTGTGAAAATGAAGAGACCCATGTAGCCATGATAACATAACAGTCTGCAATGTTTTTATATTTGTAAGAAAAACTAAGTTATAGTTGAAGTGATACTTGAGGATCCACTCGTGATGGTGAGGTACTAGATATTGCATATCTGGATGACAGAAAGAATTAGATCAATTAGACCAGAACCAAAGTAGCGCCCACAAGATTAAGCAACTGGAAGGAATAAATACAGCCTGATGTACAGTATATAAGCTTTACCTCAACTTAGTATAGAAAGCCATAGCTTGCGTGTTAGCTTTCTGAACTGTTAGCATCACAGCTCCCATTTGGTTCTGCATACATGTGGTGGAATGTCAGGATAGCAATTGAACTAAAACATGCAAGTGGCAAGAAGAAAACAAACAATGACAGTTTATATCATGACATTTACATTAAAAATTAATATTATGACATAATATTCAGAATATTGGAATAGTAAATAGCTAGGAGCCTAGGAATATGAACAGACCATATTACCTTGCAAGCTATCAGTTCAATCAACTGCATCAAAAACTTTCCCAGCCCCTTACCCTGGGCAGAAGGCTCCATTTGTAGCTCATACACATAAGCAACAGGCAGCTCCTCTTCCAAAACAAACCTATAGTGTACAAAACCAACCAAACAGCCTTCATTACATGGTGCATGTGTATGTTCCATCCCTGCATCTTGATTCACGGAACATTCAGTAATAAACCCATTTGAATATTGCTTGACAAAGATATATCGCGCTTCTGGGGCCACCATTTCCTGGCGCTTAACTTTCTCTTCTGAAGGCCATTCTGGTCCATAGGGTTCCTCCATGTTAACCTAAATTTATTTACTAGCATTACAGTCAGTGTAGGAACATGTTAAAGCAAAATTGCAAAATAACATGCTAAAAACAGAATAGAATGAAAGCAAATGCATATAACCTTTAGAAGATTTTGGATATACTTTCTTGTTGGCAGTGTAAGTTGATCCCCACGTCCAGACTCCAAGTAGACTGAAAGACCTATATATCAGGGTGGATCAGAAAATGAGCGTAGCGTACTGAAAAGCAGGGCGTACTGAAAGACCTATATATCAGGGCGTAGCGTTCTCAGGATGTCTCGCCCTGAGAATAACAGAGTGTAACTGACTGAAAAGCAGTAAGTAGCGTACTGAATTGGAACTGCAATGGACTAGTTATGCATTCAGTTTTGTCAACTTTCTAAAACACATAGGTGATCTAAGTCGTACTGTGACATTGGTAGTTCTATTGTTCCAGAACTATTTTCACTAAGGTAAAAAAGAATGCAGTTACCATTTCTCTGAAATTTATGAAAGGCGGGGAATTGCGCTAGATGGTCCTTCACAGCTACAGCTTTCCTTATAAGTTCATCAATTGCCTTCTTCCTCTCCAATATCTAGCCAAGAGCATAGAATTATCTGTGTAAGACCCCAGCATACCTGTACACATCTAGTAGGTCTACTCATAAAGCAGATCCAGACACCAAGCATCACCAAATGCTGATTGTGTCGTCAGTGCAAGAAGAAAAGAACACTGAAAGATGAATGTCGCGACACACAAGTTCAGCAGGACAACACCATGGTTAATTGGTGCGTTAAAGTTGACCATACAGCACGTCCATTCCACATAATGACTATTTGATTCATGCAGTAGATATATCCTGTGTGGGAATCCAATAACCCTTGTCTAACATTGGGTGTTACAGTTTAGGAACACATACTAATTTCTCACTAGTATATTGCTGGTGCCCATAGCAAGCGCAACTATGCATAGTTGCATCAAAGGGGAATAGGAACAAACAATCGAATAGGCTGAGAAAAGGAGCTGGGCGATTGCAGACCGACTAAGTAGAGGAGGAGAGGGGGGAGACAAGAGAGACGGACCTCCTTTCTACTTGGCCTCCTCCCCGCTCCGCTGCTGATCCGGGGCCTCTTCTTCTCCGCCGTCGCCATTACCGTCGCCGCCAAGCTCCCTCCGTTTGAGAAGGCGACGCGGACAGGAAAGGAAGAAAACACGAAAGAGGGGAGGAAAGTAGCAAACGGCTGGCTGGGCCTCTCGGGGCCTTCTTGAAATCTCTTTTGGGTGGGCCTGTACAAAGGAAACGGGCTGTGCCTCTTGGGGCCTTCCGGGCTTGTTCTGCAAATTCTTAGGAAAAAAATTAATATAAAATGAGTATTCTTTGTAATAATGGGTCTCGTGCTGTTCGGGCCTCCTCCAAGTCTGGGTTCCATGTGCACAGCAGCACATCATCAAATTATGACATTTGCTTAGGTTGGCTGGAAACTTGATGGAAAATGTTTGAATGTCCTAAGATGACGAGAGACTGAATGAGACGGATGCCGAATCCGACAGGAATATAATCCCGTAAAATAAAGCCGCAATTGCGGCTGCGACGTCCAGAAGAAAGAGAGCGACGACCAAGTGAAGTGAGCATATACTATTGCTAGCCCTATATACTCCTATCTCGTAGCCGGAATTGCGGCTCCAAAACGCACCAGCGTAACGTAGGAGACTTCGTAGACGTTGCGCGAGGCACCGCCAGTAGCGAATAGCCGGGCCATGACATGTCGAAACGGCCGTCGTCACCAGTCGATCGGTCCAAATGTTTACGATCCTGCAAGGCGTTTTGCACTGAGAAGGCGACAGGCGTGAGCGTGACCGAGGTGTGTGCATATGGTTTGGTCAGCTCTTGCGGCCCCCCCGCTCTTTTTGTGCTGTTGGCTGTTGCTGCCTTGCTGGCTTTACGTTGCAACTTTGCAAGGAAACTCCCGAGAACATCCAGCTAATGTGAAACCAAAGATGAACGGGAATGCAATGCAGTTATGCAACAGAATGAAGCCGGCTAATACTCAGCAAGACGTCACTTTCCTTCGCTGCTTTTCTGTCCGGATGCCAAGGGACGTGACGTCGCCTGCTTTGTGCTTAGGCACATATTTCTCCCTTTTATTTCAGCGACATGGGATTTTCTTCATCCGACGCTCACCTTTTTCTGCTTTGGAAGCCCCATCACGTGTGTAAATGGCTCTCTAAATCCGCCGTACCTTCTGACTAATCTCTAGTGAACAGGCGTTGCACGTCCCGCGAGGCCATGGGCACTATAAGAAGGTCCTTGCCATCCAGCCACGAAAAAACATCTACCCAAGGCATTCGTGAATCGTCGTCTCTGTTATCTCCCGTCGTGCAGATTTCGTGCAAATCCAATGTCTCAGGACCAGGGGAATGCTGCCACCAAGGAGGCCACCGCGCCAGAGCCAGAAATGGAGCGGGCGGGCCTAGACCCTGGTAACGCCGGCCGCGGGCAGGGCCAGCTGCTACGCGGATCCGCGCTCCATCTGATGCTCTTCGGCGCGACCGTTATCATCGGCGCGGCCGCGGCGTCGGTGCCATTGCATCGCCTGTTTCTCGCGTTACTGCTGTGGCTCGGCGGGTGCCTGTCGCTCTACATGCCACGGGCCTGACGCGCACGCCACCTGTAATGTAAACTAGCCGCGGTTTGCAGTTCGTATATATGGCCATTTCCTGGTGTCGATTATACTTTCAAAGGCTTTAATTTGAGCGCAACATTTAAAATTCGTTTTGGATGCCAATGTTCTGTGTAGTAGTAGCGTCTATGCCAAACCTCGTGACATGTCAGACAGGAGAATCCAGGCAGCAATAGTCGTGATGGTAGAGCTTTTTCAGTAGTGTGTATGCAGTCAACTCAGCTGTATTTTTTCCCCTTTCTCTTTTGTTCTTTCTCCGTCTAATTAAAATTTACATTTTTACTATCCATGGATACTTGTACACTAAATTAGATGGGTGCTAAACTAAGAATCTCGACTGTGCAGCATCCTCAAGCAGCCACTTTGCCCAGAATCACCATGTCAACTATTTTCACGTCTAAGCTACCTTCCACCCTCACGATGCCATCAGACCCATCAACTCCAATCAGTTTCCCTGTGACTCCACGCATGAAGCCGTTCATTATCTTGAGCTTCTCGTTTTTCTTCGGCCTGACCACCTCTACCTCGTTTGCAGTTGCAATCAGTTCGTCTCCGTTGCCCAGCGACCCAAGGGCAATACGACATGACCCATCCTGCATTTCAGCCATGTTAGCACTGCAAGGTAAATAAAAAGGTTGGGGGAACAAAGTTCATAGCCACTCAAAGACGTTACCAGGAGCACTTCCTTCACCACACCCTCTGTGACCTCATCCCCTCCCCTGGAGACGTTCACCAAAACATCTGGCAGAAGCCAGCTGCCCTGAGCCTCCCCACCTGCAAGCATTTCGACAACACGATTGAATATGTTTCTTATCAATAGCTCGAGGCTCTGGAATAGTTTTCACTGCATACGCGACAGTACAGAAGGCCAGGGACGAACCTATTACAGGAGACATTGGATCCATTCCAGCATCCCCTGGAGTCATTGGCTGGCCACCTGGAGTACCAGGCAAATAGGAGGCAGCAGGAACTGGGGTCGTCGGTTGCACAATAGGTGTCGAAGGTGCATACGTGCTTTGAGCATTTCCTGAAGCATCACCCCAACCAACCCACCCTGATCCAGGAGTGGGAGCTTCATATGGCCGGGCTCGTGGAGTACCAGGCTGAAAAGGGTACATAAACGTAATCAATTGGCAGCCAAAAGTTTAATGATATTAATAACGAACAAGCAAAGAAGCAGCACGCTAACCTGGTAGGCTGGACTACTTGCCCAAGTGGACTGATCTCCATCTTCCCAGTTGTCCCTGTAAATAATTCAAACAGTCAGCACCAAAATGTTACATGATTTATGTTCTTGAGCTGATTTATTCCGAGCTCAAGCTATTAGCTTCTAAAGGTAACGTGCACCAAAACAATTTATATTCTACAAAAAAGAGCATGCATACCTTGGAGGACTCATTGGCACCCAGGCTCGACTAGGCATAGGAGTTCTCATTCCATCTCGAATTGGGGTCGCTGTAGAAATAATATAATCATTATCATTACCAGACAAATAAGAGGAAAACCCTATACGACAAAAATAAAAGAAACAACACATTATCCAACAAAAAAGACAGCAACTAAACATATATTTCGTTTTATCCAAGTTTGGAATAAAAATGGCACCAAAATACAAAGAAGTACTTATATCGATATAAATTCATAAGTGGTAGGATATAAACAAAAGTGGTTGCCTCTACACGATCAAATAATACAAATACTCAAATTCTCTTCAAGGATTTAATAGGCACCACAATTATATGATTAATCTGAGTAGGTACATTGGAATCACAGTACTTCCCTAAGCCGAACTTTTTAGGGAATATACAGTATAGCCTTCCTAACTTTACTGCAATATAAACAATACATGTTGAACCCCAGAGAAAGTGATGATAGTAAGAATTGTCACCAAATAACTACCACAAAATATGAACTATTAGCGCTTCTTAGGAACATATGTGAAAATATTGTGGATGTCCAAATGGCAAATGTTTGTTATATTAATTAAATTTCAGTAATCTTAAATGAACCATTATAAAGCATGTAGAAACACACCTCCAGAATCCCGCACCGGAGTCTGAATAGGATGTAGTGGCGTTTGAGATGGATGCGCAGGTGTTTCACCGCCCCTTGAATAACGGGTTTCACTGCTAATACAACTTATCACTTGTAAGCAAACGAAACTAAAAAGGCTGTATTGAAATATGGATGATAAACAAGAGGAAGTTTACCGAAATGGTGTTGCAACAGCAGCTGTGTCACCAATATCCTCTCTCTTAACTATATATTTGCATAAATATTAGAACTAAAATAAGAGAAATAACAACAAGAACATTTACAATAAAGACTTACCTGTGACAATTTTCATCTGTGAATCAAGCTCTATGCGCACAAGTGCACCAGTTACTTCTTTCACACGACCACGATATCCTTTGTATGGTCCAGATTTGATTTTGATACATCTATTCACAAGGGCATCATGCCCTTTGCCACCACCACCTCTCGCTCCAAACCTTCCACCAGCTGCATTACAAAGGTGGGATGCATTATTGTATGAGCATAGAGGAAGTGGCTGGATTTGGCAAAGTATAATACAGCTGATAAAATAGGCTACTGCAACTCATAACAATGAGTATTTCAAACTAAACATATTCTTACAATTCATGTTAGGCCCTCTTGGGGGGAGCAGCCTCCCTGGAGACTGTAATGTCCTTGCTGGATAGCTAAAAGGGCGAAAAGGATCAGCTGTATCCATTGCCTGCATGGTTTAAGCAAATGGTATGGTCAGACATAGTGTTCAAAAAGTAATCAATCAAAATAATTTAATACATATTTCATATGTGCACTTACATTCCCACGGTGGCTCCCAGTTGACCCCCCAACAAGGAGACAAGATTGTGATTTTGCACAGATAAACCCTGAATGTTCAAGATTGTGGCGATCATAGAGAAAAAGTATGCCTCTGTGTATATGTTCCACAGGACCTTGCCTTCCCTGGCATGACAATAAAATGCAGATTAGATGTATAAAATATACTCAAGACAAGTAAGATCTTCTTACAGGAACAACTGAAACATATATGATCATGTGAAGTAAGACACACCTTACATGCTCCTTCAACAACCCTCACAATATCCTTGGTGGACACAATATTATTGGATCGGTCTTTAGCAGACGTGCGTCGATAAATCTTACATTTTACTTCTCTCAGTTTTACGAGTACCAATTCAGGTTTATCAGGCACTCCCATCAGAATCTAATCACATATAAAAGGTCAATATTAAATAAAACATTAAAATCTATGGAAAAAAGGATAGAATCTGCTTGCCTGAAATGCTTCAGTCTCCACCCGTATAATAATACCAAATGATAAGTTGCTGAGAAGTGAAGGAGAGGAATAAGTTAGTCCATATCCATTCAGACATAGTAAATCAGGAACAATTGTACTTTGAGCTTACTTAAGAAGAACAAGGTCGTGCAATTCATAATCACCGATTCTGGTAATCCCTGTGGTGACCTCAGAACTTTCTACAACATGGTCTGCAAACACGCGGATCTGTAATCACAGAGACAGTAAAAGGTTAAAGCACAACCAAAAAAAGAGTTTGCACAAAGCAAGTACTTTGCATCTGAAGCAAAAAACATCTCACATGTTCTTTGGTAGTGTCAGATAAAATGATCAAAACATGCCCTTCTACTTTAACAACCATGCCTGTCGTGCCTTCTTGAACTCCGGATATGACTTTTACATGGTCTCCAGGATTGAAATATTTACAGAGATCCTTTTCACTGAAGGCAAGTGTTCTCTGAGTTATGAGGAGTTTATCAGTTCTTAAGGTAAATTTTGATAAAAAATATATAATTAGGTTAAATATAAAATAGTAATTTAGTGTGTGAGTAACTACCGGAAGTCCAGGTAGTTTCGGTTGAATGTGAACTGTACTATCCTCCACCTTCTCAACAGACCCCTTTAGGTCCTTGAGATCACCTTTAATAACAATTACAGCATCGCCTTTCATGAAGTGGCCCTTTTTCCTATTTGAAAATAGAGTGGACAAGCTAGCCACGTCCTCATTCAAGTCATCACCAGGTCTTTTGAACTTCTCTAATTCATCAAATGAGGGCTTAATATTCTGCGTGCTGATTGATTTTATAGAGAATGTTTTGTACAGGAAGCCATCTTTGAACAGTAAACTGCCGACAACATCAAAGTATTCACCAGAATCTCTATTCCTCCTCCTGTCGACACGAATGTGCATCTCCCTGTTTCATTTGTGTTAGCAAACAACAGAAAAAAAATGCAAAAAAAAAATAGCTAGTACAAAAGGGATCAATAAGTACCTTGCCTCATCAACACTAAAGAACCTTGGTGCTGCAACAAATGACTTCTTCTTTGCAGCTTCATTTCCATCCTGAAAGTACCAGATATTAATCAAGCTACACAATTCAACAAGAAGTGCCTGGGGGAGCATGACAAAATAAAAGCCACACACGCATTTTCCCCATAAGAATATAAGATATGTTATAAGAAGGCCACAGTGAAATTTCGTATACTATTACAAGAAAACTAATCAGACCTCATAAAAAACCCTTCAATCATGTGTCGAAATGGTATGATCATATAAAAACCTAAAAAAGATTTGGTCGGTACACAGAAGACGCAAGATCATACATGTAAATGTCTTACTGCTCAGATTGTAGCAAGTAAGAATGAACTTACCAATTTATTTGCCAGTGCTTGCAAATCTATTCTGGGGATGAGCTTAACAGTGACCCTTTGTCGCACATTGTCAACATCAACAACCTGAATGAAGTCAAATCAATATATGGAGAAAGTATATTCGATCTGGAGGCAGCAGAGGTTACAGTACCTTAGCAAGATCACCCTTATATACACCAAGCTTCATCCGAACCCACGAGTCCACTGAAAGATCAACAGATTTGCTTTCAACAGAAAGGACATCAGCCATCTCTCTTATAGGAACCAGAGTTATTTTTGCTGAAGCAATGATGTTCCGCAAACCTTTGCAAGCCTGAAATTAATTCACTTAAAACCCTGAATCAAAATAAACAAAAATGTCAATGAAGCGCGACTTACCTCTTTGACATGGGCTTCTTTCTCTGCTTCAATGTAAATGAAATTCTTTAGATGTTCTAATGCAACAACGGATTTTATCTGGATATCTGGCCTATCAATGAACTTTTGCATCAGACAAACCGCTGTCTCCCGCTCATGTCCAATCTGAAGTCATAAATAGATGCCAGTGATGTTCAAATGTACAAAGAATAAATGAAAAACAATCTCAATTCTTGTAGAAATTGCAGCTATCCTACCGCACATTTGACCATCCAAAGCTTTGGATCCTTCACTGATGGTAAGAGAGCTTGCTGTTCAACCTCGGTTACTTCCTCGTCATAGTCAGAATGGGACGTTGGCCCACATCTAGCTTGTAGTCTCCTCAAATACTCTTGTACCTCTTCATCATCATCCATCATAGATCTAGAATCAGGCATAGGCCTCCTTCTCACATCATTGCCACGGATGCCATCATCATCCTCCTGAGTATCATCAATAAAGTCTGATAAAAGAAACAGGCACACAAGTCACAGCACTAAAATAGAGATGCTAAACTGCAATGTTCTTTTATTTCATGACAGGAATATCACTGCAATTTAGCAAGCAATTAATTCACATGTATAACTGAGAGAAATCATCTGAAAAAAATAATGACAATGACAACCACATACTTAACAAATATAAGTATCCTAGATTTCACATATTCATAGTGAATATGATTCTACGTGTCATTATAGATTCATAGTAACAATGTAAAAAATCTCTGCACATCACCGCTCTGGTGTACTGTTAACCAGTGTTTTAAATAGCGGGCTAAGTCATTTAGCCCCGAGCCTCTAAAAAGGGCTAATATCCCGGCTAAATGGAGCTATAGCCGGATATGGCGGCTAAATTACACATACAAACAAATTGCTTTTAACTAGAGGTATAACCACCCAAGTCTCTCGTGGGTAGGTGTAGCTATAATGTTGACAATTTACAAGGTTTGTGGAGCAGGAACTAGGTGCTTTCTTGCAGAAGATCTCCAGTTCAATACAAAATCACTGAAATAAATTCAACTTTGCTACTGAAGTTCCCTGAGGGCTCACAGAAGGAAAGCAAAGGCTCTGCAGGCATCACTGCGTGACACGAAGAAACTACCACAACTTCACCAAACATATTATAACAGCACAAGATCAAACCAGAAACCAAAAGCCAAACGCCAAGTAGATAATTCACCAACCCCACCATTTTGATTGTTTTGACAACTCCCAAATGCAATCAAAGTTCAGATTGTTAGTCCGGAGTAAAGCTAATAATAAAATCGTCCCCTATGGCACAGAACATGAAGGCAAACTTTGGTAATTTTACAGTAATTCCGCAAATTCGCATCTGAGGAAGACGAAACACCAACGATTCTACCACGATTGGAACCAGATCGATACGGCAATCAGCGACTCACCGGGCTCGCCACCGGAACCATCGTCGTCGACGTCTTCGTCATCGTCGACCTGGGCCATGTCGTCAATCAGGATGGACGACCGCCTCCTCTTCGAGCCACGGCCACGGCCGCCGCCGCCCCCGTAGTAGTCGTCGTCGTCGTCGTCATCCACGTCGTCGTCCTCACTGGCCGCGTCGTCGATGAAGCTCTCGACGCCGCGAGACCGCTTCCCGCGGCCCCCGCCGCGCGATCGCTTCCCGCTCCTCTCCTCCTCCTCCTCCTCCTCCTCTTCCGTGTCGTATTCCTCCTCTACCTCCTCCTCATCCTCCTCATCCTCGCGGCTGTGACGAGGCATTGCGGCGACGGCGGCGGGGCTAGGGTTTCGAGCTCTCCTCGCGGGTCGAGGAACTCGGCGGGGTGGAGCGTCGAGGCTTGGGCGCGGTGGCAAAACCCTCGAGAGCCTGAGTTGGGGCCTCGGCGATGTTGGGTGAGAAGGCGAGCGGGGCGGAGGGGAAGCAAGAGGAGGCGACGGTTGCCGGAAGAGGGTATTTAAGGGCTGGAAGACTGGAACCGACTTATAATAATCCACAGCGTTCGGTCGTGCCTGGGGCCCTGGGCCGGCTTGGAGTTCATGGGCCAGAAACGGATAAAAAACGGAGCACCGCAGCCCATTCTGTTGAGTTACCGGGCTGTGCTACAGAATGATATGGGCCTGATTCTTCACCTCTTTCCGGGTCCAGTCCTGATCTGGCTGGCCGTGGCCATGTCGGCATATCCCCGTGGTGCACATCGCGAATATGCCTTCTGCCATGTGCAGAATGCAGAGCTACTAGGGCCTAGGGGCTCAATCAATTTCACTTTTAGCAGCGACCAAACAGCACTAAACATTCATGTCCGTACTTTAATAAGCCACTTGGCCCTTTTATGCAAGCAAGACAAAGTGAAAAGGTTCGATTATCCCATGAGTCATCATGGGTGCCTTGATCATGTTGCTGCTGTGTTTTTGAGGATGTTCAGTCATGCAGCTGGCGTGTGATGAACAGGTTCTAAAACGTGCCGTTCGAGCCGGTTCATGCTTTTGGTGCATGCAGAGGCATGACTGTGATAGTGCCATCCCACCCAGTAATGTTTTACATGGTTTGAACGGGTTGATTAAATTCCTTTCAAAATTTCTCCGTGGAACGTACACTCATTTGCG